>JARQOD010000002.1:468904711-468919587 GCA_033576555.1 Oophaga sylvatica | reverse complement strand
TTTTTTTATTTTTAGGGGCAACCCGGGGGTTGTAAAATTATTGTTGGAGGAAGCAAAAATGGTTTTTGAGAGCTTTCCGAGAGCAAAAATTAAAAAAAAATCTAACCCTTGTCCAAAAAAAAAATACTTTGGGGTTTTTCCTCCCCCCCCCCCATCCAAAAAAATTTTAACTTACCCCGGGGGGGGCCGGGGCCAAAACCTTAATGATTTGTGATATTTCCTGTTTTTTTGGGGTTTGTTTTTTTTTAAATTCCAAAATTTTTTGGGGTTTGCTTATTATGAACTGGGTTTTTTAAAGGGGTTTTCAAATTTTTGGTTGGAAAAAAAAATTTTTTAAAAAAAAAAAGCGTATTTTTTTGGGGAAAAATTCGAAAAACCCTTTTCTTTTAAAAATGCATTTATTCCTTTTCCCTGTTATTTTTCAATTCAAATTGTTAATTTAAAAATTTAAACTCCCGGGAAAATATATTTTTTTAAAATATTTGTTTATAATTTTTTTTAAAGGCATTCTTAAAAGCTTTTTTAAAAAAAAATGACGGTTTGGGGGGGTTTTTCCCCAATTTTGCCAAAATTTTTTTTCAGATTCTTACTCGTAATGGGGTGGGGGCCGGGTGGGAAAAATTTATTGAGGGTTTGTATTTTTAAAGGGGAAAATTTGGGCCCTCCAAACCGGTCCCCCGAACCTTTAGTTTGGGGGAAAAGGGTTACACTAGGCAATTTTGGGGTAATAAAAGGGAAAAAGGGTTTGTTTCATTTTTTCGTTTGGAAAAACCCCAAAAGGGAAACATAAGTCCCCCAAAATTGAACCCCAAAAAAAAGTAAGAAATTTGGGGGAAAGGGGGGGGCAATTTACCTTAAGTGGTAAAAAGCAAAAGGGACCCCCCCCCTTTTTTTTTTGTTTTAAAAGCGAAACCTCTCCTCCCGGGGAGTCCCAAAAGAACTTGCCAAGAGAGAAAAATGAACACTTTGCCCCAAAAAAAATGACCAAAAAAAACTTTCCCCAAAGGTTCTTTTCTTGTAAAAGGAAAGTGGCCCCAAAAAAGGGTAAGAGAAAACCAAAAAAATTTTTTTGGAAAAACTAAGTCACGCAATCCTTTTTGGAGACAGGCCGGAGCTTGGGGCCCGTTTTTTCCCCAAGACCCCGTCTTTTTTTTCACCAAGTGAAAGGGGTTTTTTTTAAACCAAAAAAAAAACGTTTTCAAAAAAAACCCGGAAAAAATTTAAAAGGGAACAGCTTTTGACAAATGCGGGGAAAAACCCTAAAGTTTCCCAAAAAGGGAAAAACTGGACCCCTTTTTTTATAATAAAAGGCGCAAAGGGGTTTAAGAAAAGGAAAAAAATTTTTTGTGTGAACCCCGGAAGGGTTTTAAAAAAAAAAAATTACCCCTATCATTTAAATATTTTGGAAACCCTAATTAAATAAAAAATTGCACCAAATTTTTAAAAACCTATTACAAATGTTCCCAAGGGGCGACAAAAGACTGTATGGCCCCTGGCAAAAAATTTTTTTCGGGCCCCCCCCCTCCGCACTTTTGGGGCAACAAATTTAAATGTAAATAAAATTGAAAATATTTATTTAGAACGCAACTATCAAATCTAAATAGTAAAGTTTTTTTTTAATTTTGAACATAAAAACAAAAAGGGGGATAGAAGAACCTACCTGCCTGTTCTAAAACCCACCACTTTTCATAGGTCCCGTCACAAACCTAGTGGGGGCCCCCTTTTAAAACAGACCAAATTCAGATCACAGATACAGCAGAGAAATATGGGTAAGTTTCAATGCCAAAAAACTTCACTTCTCCATTACATTAGTGATATCTATTTTTAAAAATTTTACAATACCAAAAAAAAACCCCCAAAACCTCACGCGGGACAGAACAAAAGGACAGTACAGGGCCCCCCATACAATATTATGGGCACCCCAGTTTTCCCCCCCACACCCTTTTAAAAAAACCCCCTGCAGGAAGTCACCCCCCCTAAAACTCCAAAACAGAATTAAAAGGAAACCCCAAAAAAAATGCTCCCTAAAGAATACTGGACCCAATATAAAGCTCCATACAGGATACTGGGCCCCCTAAAAAAGCCCATACAAAATACTGGGCCCAATATAATGCTCCATACAAAAAAAAGCCCCTTGGGACCGTTTTTAGGTAGGAAAGGGGGGGGGCCCCCCATACAAAGGTTTCCCCCCCCTCAAAACCCAAACCTCCTTACAAAAATGCCTCCCCCCTTTTTCATTTCCCCCATCAATCGCCCCCACATCTATTTCCCCCAAACTGGCCCCCCCTTATTTCCCCCTTTCAAATCCTGAATTAAATCAAACCCCATTTTTCCCCTATCTAATGTATTTTTCCAAATGCCCCCCACAACCCCCCCCCTAAATCCTTTCCCATATTTTTCCCCCACCCCCCAAAAAGGCCCCTTTTTTTTCCCATTAATCCTCCCTTACAAAGGGCCGCCCCTCCATTTATCTACAATTCCCACTTTTTAAATTCCCCACAATCTGTGACACATTTCCCCCCCCCCTTTTGGATTTCTCTGGGTTAAATTTTTCCCCCCCACAAATCCCCCCATTAAATTTGCCTCCCATCAATTTCCCCCCAAATTAACCGCCCACTTCCCCCCCCCTTTCCCCAACAATCCCATTAATCTTTCTCCTTTCATCAATGCCCCCCCATTTCCCCCAATGTCCCCCCATTTTCCCCCCCCAAAAACCCCCCTTTTTAACCCTCCCTCCAAAAACCCGCCCAAAAAGTGCCCCCAAAAATTTTTCCCCCCCAACACAATGCCCCCCCAGAAACCCTCCCTATATTTCCCCCCCTATATCTGCCTGAAAATTTTTTCCCCCCAAAAAACCGCCCATTTCTCATTTTTCCCCCAACACCCCCCAATACAAAAAATTTTTTTCTTTACTAAGCCCCCATTATCAAATGCCCGAATTTTTTTTCTCCCCACTTAACCAAATTTTTTCCCCCCCTCCACGCCCCCCCTTAACGTCCCCATATTTTTCCCCATCGTCCCATTATCTCTGGGGAATTTAACCCCCCCATCTCCCAAGTCCCCATTTTACTCCTCCCCCCAAACCAAAACGAAGACCAAGCAAACCCGCATTTTTCCTAAGACAAAAAAAACAAACAAAAAACAACACCCGGGGGGAAACCCCAAACCCGAAAAAAAACCCCCCCCCTCCCAAAAAACCCCCCGGAAAAATCCAAAATTAACCCCGGGGAAAAGGGGGGGGGGAAAAAACGGAAAAAAAGAAAAGAGAAAAACCAAAAAAAACCCCCCCAAAAAGGGGGCCCCGTCCCCCAAAAAAAACCGGGTTCCCCCCCCCTTTTCCCCCCCCCCATCCCCACCCCCCCCAATGCCCCCCCATTAATCCATCCAATGCCCTCCCCCTCCCACCCCGCCCCCCAAAACCCCGCACTCCCCCCCCACCCCCCGCCCCTTACCCCCCCCCACACCCCCACACCCAACCCAAACCCCCCCCCTCCCCCCCCCAAACCACCCCAAAAACAAAAACCAAACCCTTCCCTGTCCCGCTTCTGCGCTCTCGCCACAGCCCCCCCCGCTAAAAATGATTGACGCTTTCCCAGCAGCGCTGCGGGTGAGAAGAAGCCCCGGGGGCGCCCCCTGGGGGCCCGGGGGGCCCCTTGCGGGGGAAGGCACGGGAGGGTAAGAAAAGGGTGCCAGCTAAATTGCCGGGGCCCTTAAAAAGGAAAAAAAAGGGGGGGGGGGCCATGGGGGGGCGCGGAAAACGCAAACGGGGGGGCGGGGGGGGGGGGCCCAAAACTCCCCCAAAGGGGGGGGGGCCCCCCCGCCTGCTCAGGGGCCCCGGCACATCCCCGGAGGGGGCCCGGGGGGGCGGGACCCCGGGTCCCCCCTCCCTCCCGCAGCGCGGGCTCTTTTTTCCTTTTGTGCCTGGGCTGCGTATTTGCACCCATGGCAAATTTTGAATGGTAAATAATTAGCCATGCGGTGCTGGAAGTTGGGGGGGGCCCCCTCTCCCCTGGGGGCCCCCGTTCAATGAACGGGGGCTTCAGGGGGGTAGGTTTCCCCCCCTGAAAATTTTTCAGTAAGAGGGGAAAATTTTACCGTTCAGGAGGACCTGCAAGTTCATACAATACAAAGCCCCCGCAAGCCAGCCCAAAAATGGGGTCAAAAACTTCTGGGGTTTTTGATTCTTCCCAAAATTTTTAAAAAAGGGAAAAATGGCGTAAAACTTAAATGTGGCAAAGGAGGTTTGGGGGCAAAACCCGTACAGAAGGATCGGGGTCTGAAAAATTTTCAAAACCCTTTTTCTGTTCCAATTACATATCAGGGAGAAAAAAAAAATTAAACCCTGGGCAAAATTAAATTTTACCAATTTTAAAAACTTTGCCCAATTTTTTTTCTTCAAAAAGCAATTTTCACTTTTGGGGGGTACTTAAACACCCAAAAACCGGAAAAAAATTTTTCCCGAAGCACTGAAACACAATCCCTCCGCGAGCACTTTAAAAGGAAATGGGCTTTTGGGTTCCAATAACCCAAAAAGACTTTGGTAAACTTACAAAGCGAAGAGAAAACAGTAAAATTTTACCCGCCAATCTTTGAATTTGGGAAGACGAAAAAACCAAAAATCCCGAAAAAAAAACAAAAAAAGGTTTTGACAAAATGAAAATGGGGGGAAAACATGGGAAAAAACCCCAAAAAAGATTTTTTTAGTATTTTTTAAAAAGCTTGTGTAAAAATTCTTCACTTTTTACGGGAAAAATAAAGAAAATTTCCCTTGGGGGAAGGCAGAGATTTTTTGAAAACCTTTGGCAAACTTTAATCCCATGGGCCCAAAAAGTAAAGGCGCAAACAAAAAAAAAGAAAGGAAACCCGGGGGATTCCCTAAAAAAGGGGGAAAAGAAAAATTTTTTGGCCCCCCCAAAAAAAAAAAAGGGGGGAAAAAAGGGAAAATTTAAAAAATTTGAAAATTAAAAGGGGAAAAGTTTTGGAAAAAAAAATTTAAAAAAAAAAAATTAAAGGGGGTGCGGTAATTTAAAAAATTTTTTTCATTTTTGGGGGTTTTTTTGTTTTGTGGTTTAAAAAAAAAAAAAAAAAGGGGGGGTTTTTTTTTTGGTAAAAAAATTAAAATTTAAAAATTTTTGTTTACTAATCAAAATTTAAAATTTTACCCATTTTAAAAAAAAACCTTTAAAATTTTTTATAAAAAGTGGTTTTTTTTCCAAAATTACTTTGCAGGGGGCCCCAAAGGGGCCCCCAATACTTTTGTTATGAAGATTTCTAAAGTAAACACATACTGGGGTTTAAAAAAAAAAGTAATAGCACCTTAAAGAGAGTGATCCCCAAAACGCCTGGGGGCTGGGACGGGTTTGTCACACATGGACATTACATCAGCCTTGGGGGTGTGTTGTGTGTGCTTTTTTTTAAGATTTGGTTTAAATTTTCCCCCAAAAGATGGACTATTTTTTAGCTGCCTTTTTTAAGAAAATAATCCTTAGTACTATGACCTTTTGTAAACACCGCACACTGAAACAAAGGGTCTAAATTTGGGAAATGATTTTTTCTGGAACTTGTGTTGGGGTAAAAACACAAAACAGCAATGAACTGCTCAACCACTCATTTGGGCTTTTTTAAAAAAATCTTCAATTTTGGGGCAAAAATTGTGAACATTGCCCATGTTTTTGGGGATAAATTTTTTTTGATGAAGGATTTTTTAAACCCAAATTCCTTTAAAATAATGGGCGTGGGTGTGAATGACGTTGGGCAGCAATGAAGATGTAAATAAAAGACCCCCCCCCCCCTGACAAGGGGTTTTTTTAAGTTAAGGGGAATTTTAAACATTGAGAGATAGAATATCAAAAAAAAAATCCAGAAAATCACAATTTTTAAAATTATATAAATTTATTTGCATTTTGCCGTTAGAAATAAACATTTGGGTCCCCACCAACCCCTTTAAAAGCCTGGCTCCCACAGACAAGTTTGGGTGCCTAAATCAACTTGTTACCTGCATTAAAGACACTGTCTTTCATATTTACCTTTATAAAAGACTCCCGCTGTCCACAGACTCAAATAAAAAAATCAGACTTTTAACCTCAAAAACATGGGCAAACCAAAGGGGCTTTTTTAAGAAGTCAGGGGCCCAAAAACATAGATCTCACAAAGCTGGAAAGGGGTACAAAACCATAAGTAAGACGCTGGGGGAAAGGAGACAACTGTTGGTGCAATAGTAAAAAAAAATTTAAAAAAATACAAAATTACGCAATCGACATCGATCGGGGCACCATGCAAAATCTCCCATCGTGGGTTTTTTTCCCTGATTATGAGGAAAAGGGGAGAGATCAAACCTAAAACTAAAACAAGGGAACTTTTTAATGATCTCAAGGGAGCTGGGGCCAGCGTCGGACTGGGGCACCTTGGGCCCACCAGAGAAAATCATTCTTGGTGCCCTCTATGTAGCTACATAGAAATAAATACAAGACCACCAATTGTGTGGTAAAACGCACTAATATCAGGGTATAATATAAGGTAGTACACGTCTTAATTATGTAGCAGGGTTTGGGGTAGCCCTTCATAGAATATAATGTAGCCTCCCTCATGGAATATAATCCAGCCCCCTCATAGAATATAATGCAGCCCACTCAAGAATATAATGCAGCACCCCACAAAATATAATGCAACCTCTTCATAAGTTATAATGCAGCCCCCCATAGAATATAATGTAGCACCCTCATATGGCATAATGCAGCCCCCCTCATATAGTATAATGCAGCCCCCACACAGAATATAATGCAGCCCCCCACAGAATATAATGTAGCCTCCTGATAGGGTATAATGCAGCCCCTCTCAAAGGGTATAATGCAGCCCCCTCAAAGGGTATAATACAGCTGCCCTCCACCTCCATCATTGTCCTCATCACCACCTCCATCATTGCCTCCTCCCCACCACCATTGTCCTTTCTACCTCTACCATCATTGTCCTTTGCACCACAACCATCATTGCTTTCTCCCCTACCACCCCATCATTGCCCATTTCAACACCTCCATAATTTCCTCCCTACCACCATCTTCGCCTCACCCCACCACCATCATTGCCTCCCCATCATCATCATTGCCTTCCCCCACCACCATCATTGCCTCCTCACCACCATCATCATTGCCTCCTCACCACCATCATTGCCTCCCCCACCACCATCATCATTGCCTCATCACCACCATCATCATTGCCTCCCCCCACCACCATCATCATTGCCTCCTCACCACCATCATCATTGCCTCCCCCACCACCATCATCATGGCCTCCTCATCACCATCACCATTGTCTCCTCATCACCATGATCATTGCCTCCTCTCACCACATCATTATTGCCTCCTCACCACCATCATCATTGCTTCCCCCACCACCATCATCACTGCCTCTCACCACTATCATCATTGCCTCCCCCACCGCCATCATTGCCTCCTCCCCCACCATTATCACATATACAGCAAAACACATAGACAGCACCACACCACTCTTTCACTCTCTCTCACACACACACACAAGCAGGAGCACGCTCACACACACTCACCTCTCTACACGTGCTCCACAACCGCAGCACATCCTGGCAGCTTCCTATTTGAAAAAGCTGCGCTGAATGATGATGTCATCCAGCCACGCTGTGTCAGACACGAAGTACTGGGCAGGCTAGCAGGAAGGAGGACAGCGCTGAATCCCTGCAGCTCTGCTCCTGTCCCAAGCTGCAGAGCTCGCAATTAGGGTTTGCCGCCTTTTAGGGATCCACCTCCGGGGCCCCAATTCAGCAGCACCAGCGGGCAGTGTTAGCCGCAGCTTGTGGCCAATGCTGCCTGCTAATAAAAAGAAATGGTTTTCACTCCTCACCACGTGGGGAAACGTGAATATTCATTTCTCTTTAGCAGGGAGGACAGGCTCTTGTCTCCAGCTGCTGCTCTGCTGGCACCGGGAGGGCCCCCCTTGACTCAGGGGCCCCATAGCAGCTGGGTGTGCCGCTATTAGCGACACGCCACTGGCTGTGGGCTCCTGGAGCAGTGGGGGCCCTCGCAGCTGGGGCCAATAGCCAGCAGGTGTCAGAGCCTGGCCCACCGAGAATCCTCCGGTTCTCTGGTAGGCCAGTTCAACCCTGGCTGGGACCACAGTCATCAAAAAAAACATTGGTAACACATTACACCGTAAAGGTTTAAAATCCTGCAGTGCCCGCAATGTCCCCCTGTTCAAGAAAGCACATATGCAGGCCCGTCTGAAGTTTGCCAGTGAACACCTGGATGATTCTATGAGTGATTTGGAGAAAGTGCTATGGTAAAATGAGACAAAAATTGAGCTCTTTGGCATTAACTCAACTCGCTGTGTTTGGAGGAAGAGAAATGCTGCCTATGACCCAAAGAACACCGTCTCCACTGCCAATCATGGAGGTGGAAACATTATGTTTTGGGGGTGTTTCTCTGCTAAGGGCTCAGGACTACATTACCGCATCAATGGGAGAATGGATGGAGCCATGTGTTAGGCGTCAGGATTCTCCCACTGCACAGGGTAGATCCCAAGCCTTGTCTGCCTCTGCGGCTTCCCATTCAGCTTCAGCCGCAGTGGGTGCTGATGAGCAAAGACGTTGTTCCCAGCATCTTACTCAGGCTCATGCAGTTCGCTTGGTTACTGCTGGCGTTCCAGCCAAGTCTATAGTAGCCAGCGATAGGCTGCAGCAAACAGACACTCTGGAGGCTAAGTCCAGAAATCACCCTTATGAGCATGCTTGTGATGTGGTGACGTCTCATTGCTGGTCGGTCGTCAGCTGCTCTGGAGATGTGGCAGCTCCTGATTGGTCCACAGGCAAGGTCCTGTCCGACTGGACATTAGCAGAACATATAAAAGGTTCTCAGGTGCGCATGCCGGCGCACTAGTATCATTTGTGATGGTGTGTGTGAGTGGATACGCTACCACTCTGTGTGCATGTGGGCCGCTCTTATAACGGCAACTGTGTGTCTAGGCATGCAGTGTAAGATGGGAACTCCCAATTGGCTTAACATCTGTCAACCAGTCTTGCATGCAGTTAGCACAGCTGAGTTTCAGAGCAAGTGCAAACACCAGCCTAGACTTCCCTGGGGGAGAGATAAGGACCCCATCTAGAGTCATATTTTGCTTTATCCTTGTGATCTTTAACAGGGTATTGCAGGGTATGCTCTTTTGTTTCAATACTGCTCTGTGAAGCCAAGGAGCAGGGTACTCTGTGTATCGTTCACACGGTGTGGCATTTAACACAGTGTGATCTTGCAATCATTCGCTGTCTAGATTCCATCATTACTCTTTAGCAGCAGTTCTACATGTCTGCACGATGGACCCCGGGTTGCGATTGCCCTTTATTATACATGTTTATTTGTTGCAATATGCCAACCTAACAACATGTACTATAAAATCCTGAGTGACAACCTCTTTCCCTTCTCCAGGACATTAAAAATGGGTCGTGGCTGAGCCTTACAGCAAGACAATGAGCCAAAACATACAGCCAAGGCAACAAAGGATTGGCTCAAAAGGAAACACATTAAGGACATGGAGTGGCCTAGCCAGTCTCCAGACCTTAATCCCATAGAAAACTTATGGAGGGAGTTGAAGCTCTGAGTTGCCTCAAAATCTTAATGATTTAGAGAAGATCTGCAAAGAGGAGTTGAACAAAATTCCTCCTGACATGTGGTCAAACCTCATCATCATATACAAAAAACGTCTGACTGCTGTTCTTGCCTTGTTTGCCAGAGGAGTCAAATACTTATTTCTCAATGTAAAATGCAAATAAATTTACATAATTTATACAATGTGATTTTCTGGATTTTATTTTTAATATTCTATCTTTCAATGTTAAAATTAACCTACCCTTAAAATTATAGACTGTTCATGTCTTTGTCAGTGGGCAAACTTACAAAATCAGCAAGGGATCAAATAATTATTTCCGCCACTGTACTGTATAATTTAGCTAATGTAATAAAATAAGTTATATATTCCTGCATATTACATGCTGTTTTTTTTAAACATACATGAAATTATTTCCATTGTGCTATATTCATATTCTCTCCTAAAATTAATGAATTTATCAATCTTTAAAAAAAATGTTAAAATTTGAGAGTCCTCAGTGGTTGATACCTTTTAATGGCTAATTGAAAAGATGGTAACAAATTGCATGCTTTCAAGACTACTCAGTTCCCTTCATCAAGCATAGACTAAAGGGCCCGTCTCACACAACGATCTCACTAGCGAGATCGCTGCTGAGTCACTAGTTTTGTGACGCAGCAGCGATCTCACCAGCGATATCGCTGTGTGTGACATTCAGCGACGATCAGCCCCCCTGCGGGTATCGCTGATCGTCGCTGAAATGTCAGGACATTTTTTTGATCGCTGGTCTCCCGCTGACAGGCACGCATCGCTGCGTGTGACAGGCGGGAGACCAGCGATCCGCTGGTAACCAAGGTATACAGCGGGTTTCCAGGCGCGGGGCAGTGCCTAGAAACCCGCGTGTACCTTGGATACCAGCTCCCTGAAGCAGGGAGCTGTAACCAGTCACAGCGGGTTCCAGGCACCGCGCAGCGCCTGGAAACCATGTGTACCTTGGTTACCAGCTCCCTGCATCAGGCGCTGGTATCCAGTACACTGCGGGTAACTAAGCGATGTTTACCCGCAGTGTCGCTTGTACTGGTCGCTGTGCTGATCGCTGCCTGTTTGGCAGCTCAGCAGCGATAATGTAGCGATCACACCAGCGATCCTGATCGTTGTCGGGATCGCTGGTGTATCGCTATGTGAGACCCAGCCTTAATACAAAATCTGAAGAATCACATATTTATACACAACAGGACACAGCAATAATGTAGTAAATAAGGCAGGCAGTAAAGATTAGAGGAGTTCCTAGATAAGGAATGTGAAAGGTTTATTGTCCTCTGATTGAGGTCTGGTCCAGGGTTGAGATGCCCCCATGAGGTCTGAGGAGCACATTCCTTAATTGATGTAAAAAGACACAGATCCACAGACCTGTTAGTATCCCCACAACCTTCTGTCTCTCTGGGATGTGAAGGTAACTTTCAACACCTGGAATTTCATGTCTATGATGCTGTGACCATGCTACAAAACTTTTGGCCACAGGTAGATCTACTCTTATTTCTTTTATTGTGTGGTAATAAGAATTCATCCTCGTTCTAAGTTTTTGTCCTGTCTCCCCATATACAGACCCCCTAGTTGGACAATCTTAAAAAGAACTGATAGATTAGATTCCCCGTTTATTTATACACATAATGCAAGGAACACAGGAGTCATTTGTGAATTTAACGATATTGAATGGGTAAATGAAGTTTATAAAGAAAACTTCTGTTTTTCTTCTACAAACAGCATCACTCTAATGTCTGATACTGCACTTCAACCACTGTTACTTAAATGAAACTATGGTGGAAAGCATATTAAGTCTACAAGATTTCAAGCTGGATGTAAAAAAAATGCAGAAAAGACCTGTACATTTCTATATGAACCGTCATATTTTCATCAGTTAGGAGGTTGAGGGCTAGCAATAGAGGCATCACAGGTTAATATGGCGCCCTTGAGCAAAACTTTTAGTTCAGCTCACTTAACAATAAGCACCCGCAGTAATAAGTGTGCTTAAGATATAGAAAGGTTTTATGATTATATTTGCAGTCTCCAGAGTGTTTTACTTCCTTCGTTGGCTTTTCATTGCTGTGTATTCAACTATAAATTCTTCTCCTTGTATAATAAGGGTTCTTTTTTGTGCTTCCAACTCTAGCTAAGTGGAACTAGTCAGAACAAAGTAATTTCTGAGAGTGGCAGCTCCTAACAATGTGCAAAGATATTTACTGATTAACCCCTTAACCTCCAGAGCTTTTTTCGGTTTTGCGCTTTCGTTTTTCACTCCCCTTATTTCCAGAGCCATAACTTTTTTATTTTTCCATCAATATGGCCATGTGAGTGCTTATTTTTTGCGGGACGAGTTGTACTTTTGAAAAACACCATTGGTTTTACCATGTAGTGTGCTCGAAAATGGGAAAAAAATTCCAAGTGCGGCGAAATTGCAAAAACAGTGCAATCTCACAGTTGTTTTTTGTTTGGCTTTTTTGGTAGGTTCACTAAATGCTAAAACTGACCTGCCATTATAATTTTCCAGGTCATTACGAGTTCATAGACACCAAATATGTCTAGGTTCTCTTATATCTAAGTGGTGAAAAAAAATCCAAAATTTGCTAAAAATAAAAAAAATGCGCCATTTTCAGAGACCCGTAGCGTCTCCATTTTTCGTGATCTGGGGCTGGGTGAGGGCTCATTTTTTGCATGCTGAGTGGATGTTTTTAAGGATACCATTTATGCGCAGATCCGTTCTTTTGATCGCCCGTTATTGCATTTTAATGCAATGTCGTGGCGACCAAAAAAATGTAATTCTGGCGTTTTGAATTTTTTTCTCGCTACGCCGTTTAGCAATCAGTTAATCCTTCTTTTTTATTAATAGATCGGTCGATTCTGAACGCGGCGAAACCAAATATGTGTATGTGTGATTTTTTATGGTTTTATTTTGATTAGGGCGAAAGGGGGGTGATTTGAACTTTTAGGTTGTTTTAATTTTTTTAGTTTTAACCCTTTTTTTTAACTTTTGGCATGCTTTAATAGCCTCCATGTTAGGCTTGAAGCATGCACAACTCGATCGGCTCTGCTACATATGAGCGATGAGAAGATCAACTCTATGTAGCAGATTTACTGCATGGCTTTGAGCGCCGATCACCGGGCGGCGCTCACAGCAATTTGCCGGCAACAACCATGAGACCTCTGGTTGTCAAGGCAACGTGTCGCCGACCTCTGATCACGTAACGGGGTCAGCGATGCGCTCATTTCCGGCCCGCGGCAGGAAGCGCTAGTTAAAGGCCCGATGTCAGCTTTGACAGCGGGATTTAACTAGTTAATAGGTGCGGGCGGATGGCAAACCCGCTCGTGCCTATTGCGGGCACATGTCAGCTGGTTATAACAAGTTTTTAGGCTATAGGCACTTCCGGAGCCTTCATAGCCATGACATGCATTGGCACCACGTGACCCAGACTGTATTAATGCTGGATCACGGGTGCCACAACCACTCTGCCCTGCTTAGTGAAGAGACAGGACACAGATGGAGCGAGGAAGAGTGTTAGGTAGTGCACTCTGCCACAAATCCGCTGTGTGTACTCTTCACTTGACTCAGTGGGAGACCTGTGCCAAAATCCGCTGTGTGTACACTGCAACCCCGCCTGTGGAGTACTGTACCATTAAGCCACTGTGTGTACTCTGCAGCCCATATCTGTTGGAGTAGTTATAGGGATCTGGTAGACCCTTCTATATTCTATATTCCAATACCCTTGCTAATGCTAGAGCTTATATATTAATCCCTTTAAGAAATCATTTCTCTATATTTCACTAAGACATTATTTGCTGACTGAATTAGCAACATGACACGACACATATCAAAGTTCAGCCAACAAGACATATTCTTGAAACTATTAGACCAATATCACCCTAATGATGGGAAGAGCAAATAATGGTTATAGGTAAATGACGACAAAAACATTTCAATCAAACATTTGAATAATAAAGTTTTAAAACCTGAAAGTTTGGGGATAAAAAAATAAAAAATGAAAAACCTTATTGTAAATTTGGTTTGGTCCTGCTGCATGGGAAAAACCCAAAAAATTTTCAAAAAAATTTTCAAAATTTTGGAAAAACCCCTTTTTTTTGGTTTTTTTCCCGCCTCAAAAATCTGGGGGGGTAAAGAATTGCTTCACAGACGACCTTTTTCCCTTTTTCCACCTTGCCCCCGAATTCCAATCTGGCACACAAAATTAAAGGCCTTTTGAAGGGAAAAATTTTTGGCAAATCCCTTGAACCCCCCCAAAAAAGGGGGGTCGTCTAAAACACCCCGTGTGTTCTTCCCTTTTTGGGGGGGGCCAAAAACATGTTTTTTCCCCCAAAAAATGGTATACCCCAAGGGGGTTTTTTTTTTATCTGGGAATACTTCCAAACCCCCGGGCTCCAGGTGTAGTGAAAAATTCTTTTTCCAAAACCTTTGGGATTTGGGGAATTTCCCCTGTTTTTTTGGCCCTGTTGTACAGAGGTTTTAAAAAAAATTTCTCTCTACCCCGATGTTTTTCTTTGGGGAAAAAAAAAAACAGAAAACTCCTACTTTTTTTCCAAAAATAAAAATTTTTTTTTAAACCCTTGCAAAAGGAAGTCAAAAAATTTATCTTTAAAAAAAAAAAAAGGCCCCTTAAGGGCAATTTTAAAAAAATTTTGGGGTGGCCCCCCCCTTTTTTGGGGAAAAAGTGGGGGGACTTTGATGGCTGGGGTGAAAACACCTTTTGGGGGCTTAAGGTTAAATATTTAATTGCTCTTGGGGGTTCTTGCCCCCTCTTTTCATGGTTCGGCTAAAAAACTTTTGGCAAACTAACCCTTTTTTTGGACCCCCGCAGCTCTAAATTTAAAAATTGTTTTTTTTCCCCCGAATCCCAGCAGGGCGAACAAAAAAAACTAAAATAAATGTTCTCCCTTTAAAACCCCGGGTTTGGGGTTTTTCCCCGTAAAAAAAGGCCCACAAAGGAAATGAAAAAAATAAAAAAAAAAAACTTTGGCCCCCCTTTTAAATAATAAAAATGGTTCCCAAATTTTTTGGATTGATAAAATGACATAAGAATTTTAAAGGGGTAAAACATTTAAAATCATATTTAATTCTTAAGTCTTGTTGGGGAAACGATGGGGCCCCCTTGGAGTCCGATTTCACTAGGGGGGTTTTTTTTGGGGCCCCTTAGCCTAAGTGGTTTGGGCCCTTTTTTGGGAAAACCCACCCGTGGTTTGGGGGCCCCAAGGGGGCCGGTTTTTTT
>JARQOD010000002.1:468867921-468904611 GCA_033576555.1 Oophaga sylvatica | reverse complement strand
CTTGGGATCTACCCTGTGCAGTGGGAGAATCCTGACGCCTAACACATGGCTCCATCCATTCTCCCATTGATGCGGTAATGTAGTCCTGAGCCCTTAGCATAGAAACACCCCAAAACTAATGTTTCCACCTCCATGATTGGCAGTGGAGACGGTGTTCTTTGGGTCATAGGCAGCATTTCTCTTCCTCCAAACACAGCGAGTTGAGTTAATGCCAAAGAGCTCAATTTTTGTCTCATTTTACCATAGCACTTTCTCCAAATCACTCATAGAATCATCCAGGTGTTCACTGGCAAACTTCAGACGGGCCTGCATATGTGCTTTCTTGAACAGGGGGACATTGCGGGCACTGCAGGATTTTAAACCTTTACGGTGTAATGTGTTACCAATGTTTTTTTTGATGACTGTGGTCCCAGCCAGGGTTGAACTGGCCTACCGGGGGATCCGGCATGATTGGCCACCAGCTGCCGAGGGTCCCCACTGCTCCAGGAGCCCACAGCCAGTGGCGTGTCGCTAATAGCGGCACACCCAGCTGCTATGGGGCCCCTGAGTCAAGGGGGGCCCTCCCGGTGCCAGCAGAGCAGCAGCTGGAGACAAGAGCCTGTCCTCCCTGCTAAAGATAAATGAATATTCACGTTTCCCCACGTGGTGAGGAGTGAAAACCATTTCTTTTTATTAGCAGGCAGCATTGGCCACAAGCTGCGGCTAACACTGCCCGCTGGTGCTGCTGAATTGGGGCCCCGGAGGTGGATCCCTAAAAGGCGGCAAACCCTAATTGCGAGCTCTGCAGCTTGGGACAGGAGCAGAGCTGCAGGGATTCAGCGCTGTCCTCCTTCCTGCTAGCCTGCCCAGTACTTCGTGTCTGACACAGCGCGGCTGGATGACATCATCATTCAGCGCAGCTTTTTCAAATAGGAAGCTGCCAGGATGTGCTGCGGTTGTGGAGCACGTGTAGAGAGGTGAGTGTGTGTGAGCGTGCTCCTGCTTGTGTGTGTGTGTGAGAGAGAGTGAAAGAGTGGTGTGGTGCTGTCTATGTGTTTTGCTGTATATGTGATAATGGTGGGGGAGGAGGCAATGATGGCGGTGGGGGAGGCAATGATGATAGTGGTGAGAGGCAGTGATGATGGTGGTGGGGGAAGCAATGATGATGGTGGTGAGGAGGCAATAATGATGTGGTGAGAGGAGGCAATGATCATGGTGATGAGGAGACAATGGTGATGGTGATGAGGAGGCCATGATGATGGTGGTGGGGGAGGCAATGATGATGGTGGTGAGGAGGCAATGATGATGGTGGTGGGGGGAGGCAATGATGATGGTGGTGATGGGGCAATGATGATGGTGGTGGGGGAGGCAATGATGGTGGTGAGGAGGCAATGATGATGGTGGTGAGGAGGCAATGATGGTGGTGGGGGAAGGCAATGATGATGTGATGGGGAGGCAATGATGGTGGTGGGGTGAGGCGAAGATGGTGGTAGGGAGGAAATGATGGAGGTGTTGAAATGGGCAATGATGGGGTGGTAGGGGAGAAAGCAATGATGGTTGTGGTGCAAAGGACAATGATGGTAGAGGTAGAAAGGACAATGGTGGTGGGGAGGAGGCAATGATGGAGGTGGTGATGAGGACAATGATGGAGGTGGAGGGCAGCTGTATTATACCCTTTGAGGGGGCTGCATTATACCCTTTGAGAGGGGCTGCATTATACCCTATCAGGAGGCTACATTATATTCTGTGGGGGGCTGCATTATATTCTGTGTGGGGGCTGCATTATACTATATGAGGGGGGCTGCATTATGCCATATGAGGGTGCTACATTATATTCTATGGGGGGCTGCATTATAACTTATGAAGAGGTTGCATTATATTTTGTGGGGTGCTGCATTATATTCTGAGTGGGCTGCATTATATTCTATGAGGGGGCTGGATTATATTCCATGAGGGAGGCTACATTATATTCTATGAAGGGCTACCCCAAACCCTGCTACATAATTAAGACGTGTACTACCTTATATTATACCCTGATATTAGTGCGTTTTACCACACAATTGGTGGTCTTGTATTTATTTCTATGTAGCTACATAGAGGGCACCAAGAATGATTTTCTCTGGTGGGCCCAAGGTGCTCCAGTCCGACGCTGGTCCAGCTGCCTTGAGATCATTAACAAGTTCTCCTTGTGTAGTTTTAGGCTGATCTCTCACCTTCCTCATAATCACGAATAACCCACGATGTGAGATTTTGCATGGTGCTCCAGATCGATGTCGATTGACAGTAATTTTGTATTTCTTTCATTTTCTTACTATTGCACCAACAGTTGTCTCCTTCTCACCCAGCGTCTTACTTATGGTTTTGTAGCCCATTCCAGCTTTGTGCAGGTCTATGATCTTGTCCCTGACATCCTTAGAAAGCTCTTTGGTCTTACCCATGTTGTAGAGGTTAGAGTCTGACTGATTATTTGAGTCTGTGGACAGACAGGAGTCTTTTATAAAGGTGACTATGTAAGACAGCTGTCTTTAATGCAGGTAACAAGTTGATTTAGAGCATCTAACTTGTCTGTAGGAGCCAGGACTCTTAATGGTTGGTAGGGGATCAAATGTTTATTTCTCACTGCAAAATGCAAATAAATTTATATAATTTATACAATGTGATTTTCTGGATTTTATTTTTGATATTCTATCTCTCAATGTTAAAATTAACCTAACTTAAACAAACCTTGTCACAAGTCTGTATTTACATCTTCACTTGCTGCCCAACAGTCATTCACATCACGTCCATTACTTTAAGAATTGGCATAAATCCTTCATCAAAGAAAATTATCGCCAAAAACATAGCTATGTTCACAATTTTTGCACCCAAATGAAGATTTTTTTAACAAAAGTCCAAATGAGTGAGTTGAGCAGTTCATTGCTGTTTTGTGTTTTTACTCCAACACAACGTTCCAGCAAATCATCTTCCTATTAGATCTTTGATCAGTGTGCGGTGATTACTAAGTGTCATAGTACTAAGGATTATTTTCTTAAAAAATGCAGCTCAAAATAGACCATCTATTGGGCAAGTTAATCCAAATCTTAAGAAAAAGCACACACACACACACACAAGGCTGATGTAATGCTCCACTGTGTGACACGCAGTCCTAGCCCCGAGTGCGTTGGAGATCACTCCCTTTAAGGTGCTATTACTTTTTTTAACCCTAGTATGTGTGACATCAGAAATCTTCATATCAACGTATTGGGGCCCTTTAGGCCCCCATGCAAGTCATATGGAAAAACACACTTATATAACTTTTACAAGTTTATTTTAAAACTGCTAAATAAAATATGATTAGTAAACAAAATTTTAATTATAATTTTTCACCAAAAAAACACCCCCAAATTTTTTTTTTTCAAAATTTCACACAAACATATGAAAAAACGCCCAAAAATGCATAGAAATCTATACCAAACTAGCTGCAGCTACATTTCTATTATGTTTCTTTTCTATTATATTAGTCTTCCAAACAATTTTAACAAGTTACTTTTTCGGAAGAATGTTCTTTGCAGACATTTTCCTTACAAATTGAACAAAATCTCTCAGGTTTCCTTTCTAAGTTTCTTGGACACATGAAACAGCACTTTCTTTTTCTTTCTCCTGGCCCTGGAATCATCTGAAACTGTACGCCACACTGTTTCATTGCTTCTTTAGTTTGCTTTAGCAAGCCTTTCACGTCGCTTTGCTGCATCATGTGAGGCATTACAAGTTCATGACAAAGGTCCTTCAAAAATAGGAGTCTCCTGTCCTTCCTCCATGAATGGAATTCTGGATGAGTTTCTGTATAAATGATGAATGAATTTAGGGCTGCTACATCAAGCATATTTGAAAAAAGTACTACAGGCAATCGTTTTGTTTGACTCTTGCATGAATAGTCTCCCACCATCTCATTCATTTTGTCTACACCTCCTTTTGTTTTATTGTAATGCAGGATGATTTCTGGTTTTAATTTTCTGTCATTGCTGTCAATACTGCAATTGTGATGCATGGTACTGAGTAAGATCACTGATTTCTCCTTCGCTTTGTAAGATACCAAAGTCGCTTTGTTATTGAATCCAAAGACACTCTCATAAAGTGCTCGCTGACGATTGTGTTTCAGTGCTTCTGGAATTTCTCGTCGGTTTGGCTTGATAGTACCAACCAGTGTAATACTTTTTGAAGCAGAAAATTGGCTAGTTCTACATTGGTGAAATAATTGTCCATGGTAATGTTTCTACCTGATATGAATATTGGAACAGCAAGAGTTTTGACAATTTCAGACCCCAGATCCTTCTGTACTGGTGCACCAACCTCTTTGCCACAGTAGATTACGCCATTTATGCCTTAATAATTTGCAGAATCACACATCCAGAAGATTTTGATCCCATATTTGGCTGGCTTGCTGGGCATGTATTGTATGAACTTGCAGCGTCCTCTGAACGGTACAAGTTTCTCATCTACTGTAACATTCAGGGGCGGACCTACCGCCCGTGCAGCCCGTTCATTGAACGGAGGCCCCAGGGGAGAGGGGGCACCTCCAACCTCCAGCACCGCATGGCTAATTATTTACCTATTCAAATTAGCCATGTGGTGCACTACGCAGCCGAGGCACAAGGAGAAGAGCAGCGCTGCGGGAGGCAGGGCCGGCGTCAGCACCCGGCACAACCGGGCAAGTGCCGGGGCCCTGAGCAGGCGGGGGGGCCCACTGGCAGTCTGGCACCCCCGCGCCCGTTAGCGATGTCAGCGCCGCCACTGGCCCCCCCCGCTTGCTCAGGGCCCCGGCATCAGCTGGCACAATACTTACCTCTCCCGTGCCTCCGCTGCAGCAGCTCCGGGCTCCAGGGGGCGCCGGCGCTTCTCTCACAGCAGCGCTGCTGAATGACGTCATCATTCAGCGGCCGGCTGTGGCAGAGAGCGCAGACGCTGGACAGGTAAGACGTGTGTGTGTGTGTCTCTGTGTGTGTCTGTGTGTATGTAGTATGCATGTGTTTGTGTGTGTGTGTGTATGTCTGTATGTGAGAGAGTGCTTGTGTGCTGTGGTGCTGTCTGTGTGTGATGATGGGCAGGCATTGCTGATAATGGGGAGGCATTGATGATGATGATGGGGAGAAGATGATGATAATGGGCAGGCATTGATGATAATGGGCAGGCATTGATGATGGGGAGAAGATGATGGGGAGGCGATAATGATGATGGGGAGGCGATGATGATGGGCAGGCATTGATGATAATGGGGAGGCATTGATGATGATGATGGGGAGAAGATGATGATAATGGGCAGGCATTGATGATAATGGGCAGGCATTGATGATGGGGAGAAGATGATGATGGGCAGTATTGCTGATAATGGGGAGGCATTGATGATGATGAGGAGAAGATGATGATAATGGGCAGGCATTGATGATGGGGAGAAGATGATGATGGGCAGGCATTGATGATGATGGGGAGGAGATGATGATGGGCAGGCATTGCTGATAATGGGGAAGCATTGATGATGATGGGGAGAAGATGATGATAATGGGCAGGCATTGATGATAATGGGCAGGTATTGATGATGGGGAGAAGATGATGATGGGCAGGCATTGATGATGATGCGGAGGAGATGATGATGGGCAGGCATTGCTGATAATGGGGAGGCATTGATGATGATGAGGAGAAGATGATGATAATGGGCAGGCATTGATGATAATGGGCAGGCATTGATGATGGGGAGAAGATGATGATGGGCAGGCATTGATGATGATGGGGAGGAGATGATGATGGGCAGGCATTGCTGATAATGGGGAGGCATTGATGATGATGGGGAGAAGATGATGATAACGGGCAGGCATTGATGATAATGGGCAGGCATTGATGATGGGGAGAAGATGATGATGGGCAGGCATTGATGATGATGGGGAGGAGATGATGATGATGATGGGCAGGCATTGATGATGATGGGGAGGAGATGATGATGGGCAGGCATTGCTGATAATGGGGAGGCATTGATGATGAGGAGGAGAAGATGATGATAATGGGCAGGCATTGATGATAATGGGCAGGCATTGATGATGGGGAGAAGATGATGATGGGCAGGCATTGATGATGATGGGGAGGAGATGATGATGGGCAGGCATTGCTGATAATGGGGAGGCATTGATGATGGGGAGAAGATGATGATAACGGGCAGGCATTGATGATAATGGTCAGGCATTGATGATGGGGAGAAGATGATGATGGGCAGGCATTGATGATGATGGGGAGGAGATGATGATGATGATGGGCAGGCATTGATGATAATGGGGAGGCCATGATGATGATGGGGAGGCAATGATGATGATAAGGAGGTAATGATGATGATGGGGAGGCAATCATGATGATAATGGGGAGTCTTTCCACAGCGCCCTTTCCTGAGCCGTAACAGTGCAGAACGCAGTACAGCGCAGAGGAGAGCTCCATATTTTGTATGGAGCATTATATTGGGTCCAGTATTCTGTATGGAGCATTATATGGGGACCAGTATCCTGTATGGAGCATTATATTGGGTCCAGTATTCTGTATGGAGCATTATTTTGGGTCCAGTATTCTGTATGGAGCATTATATGGGGGGTGACATCCTGCATGGGGTATTATATGGGTGATGAGGGGGAGACTGTGGTGCCCATAATATTGTATGGAGGACTGTACTGTCCAGTCTGTTCTGTGCGCTGTGAGGATTTGGCGGTTTTTGAGCTATTGTAGAATTTACAATAGATATCACTCATGTAATGGAAGAAGTGAAGTATTTGGCATTGTACTATACCCATATTTCTCTGCTGTATCTGTGCATCATGAATCGTGGTCTGTGTTAAAGGGGCCCACTGAGGTTTGTGACTGACCTATGCAAGTGGTAGGTAGAACAGGCAGGTAGGTATCATCTATCTCCCTATTAGTTTTTATGATCATATTAAACAACTTTACTATTTAGATTTGATAGTTGCGTTCTAAATAAATATTACAATCTATATGATTACATAACTTTGTTGCCCTATAAAGTGCGGAGGGGGGGCCCGAAAAATTTCTTGCACAGGGGCCCACTACAGTCTGTGTCCGCCCCTGGTAACATTAGTACTAGGATTGTAAAGTTTGGTGCAATTTTTGATAAATATGTTCCAGATATAACTGATAGGGGCTAATTTGTCTGTTTCAAACCTCAATACACGTGTTCACTTATCATTAAATCAAATGTGTCTTCTAATTTCTTTATATCTGTCCACTGACATTGTCGCCTTATAATGTGGATCAGAAAGTGGGTCCAGAAATAATTCTCGTATTGGAACATCATACGATTTTTGACTCCCTGCCAGCAGTAATAGTCCAATGTATGCATAAAGTTCCTCTTTTGAGATATTTTTCCAGGACTTATTTTTTGCATAAGCGATATGTCTTCCTTCTAGGTTTGAACATAAAAGGACCTCTTCTACAATGTTGTCAGAAAAAAAAGTACAGAATACGTCTTTAGGGGAAAAGTAACTAGGACTTCCCACAGCTCCTTGAGCCTGTCTCACAATATTATGGATTGCAGTACGTCCAACTAATGTAGGATTACTGTCCCAAAAAACATTCGTTTTGGATGTTCTACTTATCACTTCTTGAGGATCCACAGTATTCACTTCTTCATCATCAGAAGAAGAATCACTTGAGGATGTTTGATTCTCTGGTGGCAGGTACTCGTCATCGGACAAAGATAGTTCACTTTCATCATCACTTTGAAAGACAATTGCTTCAATCTCTTGGTCACTCAGACACTTGGAGGAAGACTGTGCTATTGCTGACTAGATGTTAGCAAACTAAAAGAAAAAACAATGAACACAATGAGGGTTGTCCACTCTTTGCTTGTGTGTGACACACTGTAAGTGTAAAGTGCCCCCTCCCTCCTCTCACCCTCAGCAACTCTTACCTTTTATACTTTCTTTTAGGTGTCGTACAATTCTCTGGATGTCTGTAGCTTAATAGCTTTACCCTTTGCAGGCTTCTTCAAATCAGAGAAACTGAAACTGAATCAGACTTCCTCTCAACATCTTATCTCAGGTCCTTCACAATTAGCTCATAGTGTATACTGTCCTCATTACTCTCTACACAGCTCATTACTGTGTTCAGAAGGACCTGA
Source organism: Oophaga sylvatica (assembly GCA_033576555.1). NCBI lineage: Eukaryota > Metazoa > Chordata > Amphibia > Anura > Dendrobatidae > Oophaga > Oophaga sylvatica. The sequence continues at coordinate 468,896,487 of JARQOD010000002.1, read as the reverse complement.
GATGATGTCATGGCCTTATCTCTCCCTTCAAAAATCACATGACATCCTCATATGGCATTATCCACACCCTGGCCCCTCCACCCACATTACTGAGTACAAGTAAAGTAACTTGAGACACAAACACTACTGAGAACATGATAAATACATGGGGGCCTAAAAGGCCCAATCCGTACAGATGTGGTTTTCACCAAAAAAGCATTGTTACACCGAAATGCCTATGAAAAAAATTATATGAACAACTGGATATTACCAAAAACGACATACTTGAGGATTACTGGAGTTTCAAAATTCTAACTTAAGCAATTTTGCAGATAATAGCAAAAAGTAAGCATGGGGCCTAAAAGGCCCCCAATACGCATGCTAGGGTTAATATTACGAATGGAGCTAATTTTTCAGATATATATTCCCCACACTAAATACATGACATTTTTTTTTTTTTAAAAATTGATTTTTCCAATCCACTAGATTAGAAGACCTCCTTAATACAGCACCAGAATCATAATAAGTACATGAATACAGCACCAGCACCATTATTGGTATATAAATACAAAATCAGAACCATCATCACTACATGAGTATATCACCAGAGCCACCATCAGTACACAAATACATTGTCACAGGTGTGCTGCACCCGGCTGCAATCTGTGGTCAGGAGATCACAAAGATTAGTTGATCACAGGTCCCCTTTGGAGCCTACGTAACCATTCACATGAGTAGTGCAGTTTACTCTTTCTTTTGGTACGGAAGGAGTTAAGATTCTTTGTTTTAAGTTTGCTGCTGCTTGTTGATACATTGCTCCTTCACTATTTAAACTCACTTTTGTCTTCCTCGCATGTCAACAATAGGTTTTACTATCCTGAGCCTTAAGGGTATGCCACACTAAACAATATCGCTAACGGGATCGCTAAAAAACGTCACTATTTAGCGATCCCGTTAGCGATATTGTTCAGTGCGGCAGCTTCCAGCGACGAGCTTCCTGCTGTGATCTCGCTCGTCGCTGGAATCGCTCCGGACCCTATTTTCTCGTCGGCGCTCCCGCTGGGTAAGTATCTAATCGCTGTGTGGCACCTTTTCTTAGCGATTTAGCGGTACTTTTGTACCGCTAAAGTCGTTAAGAAGATCGCTAACGGCGATAGCGTCGTTAACTATATCGCTAAATGCGGCAGCATTTAGCGATATAGAAACAATCCGCTAGCGATCGCATTAGTATGCAACGCTAACGAGATCGCTAGCGGGATAGCTTAGTGTGGCAGTACCTTTACTTACCTGGAATAGCTGTTGTGTTCCTGTAGAAGCCAAAGTGTTCTTGGAAAAGTTGTTTGTGTTCCTTTTGATTCCTGTGGATATTCTTTGTTGTGTGTTTTCCCTGTCTGTCCCTTTCCCTGTGTTGTCTTATTGTAGGAGTAAGACTAGTGGCTGCCTAGCTCATTATCTAGTGCTAAGACCCAGGGTCAGCCAGGGCTCAGGCATGTGACGGCGCACGGAGGGAAGGATCCATCTAGAATGATAGGGAGCGCAGCATAAAGTAGGGGTCACCATCTTCCCCCTCTCCCTATTTTCAGGGCTCCCGTTTATCAGCTCCCTCACCCCCTCCCTTTGCATGGCATGCCAGGCATCTACCTGCCCTTGTGTGACATACATCAACAGGACCAACATCAGTACATGTATACATCATCACAACCATCATCAGTACATAACTACATCCAAAGTAGAAAGAAAAAATACAGCTTACCCAGGCCTCTTGTCTCTGACAACAATTTAGTGACTGAGCACCTCGGAGAATAGATGGACTGAATTTTGGAACCCCCTTGTGCAGAGAACTGCTGGCTTTTTTAAGGATTCACAAGACGCTTAGTTAAGTTGTGAAATTGTTTTGCTTTATACTTGCTTTCCATATGATATCACCTTACAGGATTTAAAATACCACCTGTCTAAGCACAGCAATTATATGCCTGATCTGTGCTCATATATTGTGCAGGTTACACATTTTCTGATGACCCACAATTTTTTCATGTATAACCAAAACTTCTTTTTGCAATGCAAAGGCTCAGTATTCACCGTCCCTTGCTAATCTGATAATGTCTTATTTGGAGCTCTATTATTTGTATATATTTACACCTTTGTATATATTTACACCTTTTTGAATTTACACCTTTAATTAACCCCTAGCTGTATGAAATTTTGCACACATACACTCATGTAATTGTTAGTGAAAACCGTATATCAAACTACATGAAATGACATGGTTAACTGTATGTAAACCATGTGTCATTTCATGTTGGGTGGTTCTGTAATTTCACAAAAGCCGGCAATTGAATTAGCGGCTATTTTACTATGTAGAAGTGTATGAACTATAAATATATGTACATATATATGTCACAATGATATGTATATATATATATATATTTATATATATATCTATATGTATATATATATATATATTATATATATATATATGTACTCTATGTGTGTATATCTAGTGTTTACAAGGAAAGAAAGGGTTTATTTTAATTCCGATATTTCTGTCCCATTGACTTGAATTGGTTTCCGGTATCGGAATCGGCGATACCCGATACTTTTTGGGTATCGGTCCGATCCAATCCTATCCGATATGTCATGATATCGGAAAGTATCGCTCAACACTAGTGCTGAGGAAACATCTGTATGCTCCCAGTGATCCCCTAACTTGTCAACTAAGATTGCATCTTTTCAAGTTGCTGATGGTAGATAAGAGCAGATCTTTTGAAATTCGAATTCACCAACTTTGCAGAATATTCCCAACAGTTTGCGGCAAACAAGTTCATGTGAATCTCAGTAATGAAATGCCTGTAATTGCTCAGAAAATACACTAGGAGGAGACGAGAGTTATAGAGAGTACCCAGCTGATTATAAGGGCCTACACTTTTTAGGTGAGAGAAAGAGAGATAGGACCATGCTTACACTCTAAAGGAGAGAGATACTTACACATTGACTATGGAAATGGAAAACCAATCTTCCATACAAACTGTGATACATGGGAACTGATGGTCTCAAAGGGCCCAGGTACCGACCCCTTCATACAAGGTATGATAATCTGTAAGATGTCATAGCTACTGGGCATTATGTGATGCCCACACGGTAATACAAAAGAACATTAGCCTGCTCTCTGGTGCTTCAGTAGTGTGGGAGGTGGCACCAAGCTATTTTTTTTGCTAGCTGCAAATAAAAATATTCATATTCACATGAAACTGCCATAAAATGCCATAACTTCCCAAAAGGCTGGAATCCACTAAATGGTATAGTGGTGACTGCACCATCAACAACTTAGCAAAGTGAATCTTTAGCTGGTGCACAAGTGGATGGTTTGGCTCATGTGGATGGTTCCTAGCCACAAAATCAAGAATTGAGAAGCAGGAGGAGTAAAAGTATAGCAAGCAATGAATGAAGATTATGACACTGACCAGGTATTACTTGAGCATGTTGCCTATACACCAGAAAGCCAAGCATGAGAAGAAGTAGCTGGAGGAAAGGTTGAATTTTGCTCATATTGCTGGTCAGCTTGCTTTTCAACTGTGAGATTTTAATGCTGCTATATATCCTGATGAAGAACCTTAGATATTTGTGTGGAAGTCCACAGCTTGTTTTCCTCCTGCAGAGCCGGCAAACTGCAAAAGTTTTTTTCAGCCTACAACTTGGAAAATAAATATATATAATTTGAACACGTGAGATGTACACCCATAGGAACACCACCATGTTCAAGACCACAGCATGTTAAGACTCTTCACAGCAGTTTCAGTGTTACCCCCTCCTGAGCTAACCACAAAAGAATCAGATCTGACCCTAAACTTTTAACCAGACTTCTGCTCCAGTCTTTATCACAAGTGCCACTACCCTCCTTCTATAATGACATCATGTCCTCATCACTCATATCTTACGCCCACATCCTGTCCACTACATACTGATTATCATCCTCATTATCCCTGACTCAGTGTGGGAAATGTCCTGATGTTAGGCTCAATTCATTAGGTGGATTCGTGAAGCCCCAGGTTAGGCTGGACATACAGACCCAGAGTATTGGCAAAACAGTCTGAAAAAAATTGTGGAACAGCAAGGACTTGGATAGGTCCTTGTACTGGACATCAGACAAAAAAGTGAACAGATGCAGGCTATAGAATCCACAGCAGAATGGAACGTAGTACTAACAGCAGCAGATATGATTGATGGAAATAGCAGAAGTCTAAGAAAATGAAGGCAACAGAAGAAACAGATAGTGACAATTTTCAAACAGAAATTCACCATATTGCAAAGTCAATACTCAGATACATGGGTGTGCCTAATAATATTTTGTGACATAGCAGCTAAAAATATCACCTTATTCAGAGTCTGCACTTCATTCCCTAAATCTTTATATAACCCCCTGACTCCCCTTGTATACTCCAGAATAATCTTTTTAATTTACGTCGAGCAGAAGCCGAGAGGAAGGATGCAGAGGCCTGAAACCACGCCCATCGGACCGAACTGAGACAATTACCATACAGCTTGGGAAAAATTAAAAAAGGTTTTCGAAAGTATACAAGGGGAGTCAGGGGGTTATATAAGGATTAAGGGAATGCATAGCAGACACTGAATAAGGTGATATTTTTAGCTGCTATTTCGCAAAACTGGTGTCAGGTTCCCTTTAAAAAGGCTTTGGGAGCACAGCAAAATAAAGGAGACATGGGGATGGAAGCAAAGCTCAGCCTTGAACATGAGACAGGTGCATAGCACCTGATCTCCTTGAACCCATTCTGTTGTGAATGGGTTTGAGATGAGTTCTGAGCAGAGGCCCCCTCTGGTGGTTACAAGCGGTACTAGTGAGGATTGTGAGGACTGGGAATCAGGTGTTACTGATTGGTCTTATATAAGGGAGTCATTTTCCCATCAGGGTTGCCGGTGATCAATTGTTCTGGTCTGAATCCTTCTTTCCAGTTTCCTTTGTAGCCTGCTGTGTCGTGTCTGCATCTCCTGCTATCAGATAAGACAATTTCTTATTTTGTGTTTTTACTATATTTTTGCATTTTGTCCTGCACTTCTGTGGGGGCCTTCAGGGTCCCCTTCGGGGGCTTTTGCCCTCTCAGTTTAGTCCAGCCACTGTGTTTTGTACTTTTGCTTTTTCCAGTTTTTTTTCAGTGGCTGCTGTTTTGATTTTTTTACACCAGAGAACTAATTTAGGTGGTAGAGGTCGTGTGATCTCAGGTGATTTTGAAATTAGTAGAGTTGGTGTTTTTTCAGGGTTTTCTGAGATTGCAGTAAGTGCCCTTCCTGTCCTTTTCTATTTAGATAGTTTGGGCCCCAGTGTTTGCTCATACTATTTTCTTTCTGTGTCAGTATTTCCTCTTGTCTAACCGCCATTACATGTTTGGGGGCTTTCTATTATCTTTGGGGTTCTGCTCCGGGGCAGATAGCTTTCCTATTTCTATCTTTAGGTGTAGTTAGTTTCTCAGGCTGTGACGAGGCGTCTATGACCAACGTAGGAACGCTCCACGGCTGCCTCTAGTTGCGGTGGTTAGTCAGGGTACTGTAATCTCATAGATTCCAACTGCTCTGGTGTATTTCCTTTTTTTCCTGCACTCCTCAGCTACCGTAACATAACAGTATCACCGGCCCTAAAAGTTGTATGGTACTCACAGAAGGGAAAGAATGTTTTGAAGGAAGAAAAGTTGTCAGAGATATTTTTCTGTTTGTTGCATTTTTTTTTTTTCCCTCTGTATCTCTGGGTGCTGGGGAGGATCTTTTCTCCCAATGGAGTTTGCACAGTTGTCTGGCCGTGTGGATCAGCTTGCCACTGAGGTTCGGAGTATTGCTATCTATCTTGCTGGTTGCCTGTTGTGGAACCTAGGATCCCCATGCCAGATTTGTTTTTAGGGGATCGAGCTAAGTTTCAGAATTTCAAAAATAATTGTAAATTGTTTCTTGCCTTAAAATCTAAGTCCTCAGGAAACGCAGCGCAGCAGGTTCAAATTATCATCTCTCTCCTGCGCGGCGATCCTCAGGATTGGGCTTTTTCCCTGACACCTGGGGATCCTGTTTTGAGTGATGTTGATGCATTTTTTCAGGCTTTGGGGTTATTGTACGATGAGCTAATGTCACTGATCAAGCTGAAAAAGCCTTGTTGGCATTAAATCAGGGGCTTGATGATGCTGAGTTATACTGTCAGAGATTCCGTAGGTGGGCAGTCCTGACCAAATGGAATGACGACGCTTTGGCGGCCCTTTTCCGGAAGGGTCTGTCGGATAATGTAAAGGATGTTATGGTGGGATTCCCTGTCCCCTCTGGTCTCAATGATTCTATGTCATTAGCGATTCAAATTGACAGACGTTTGCGTGAGCGGAGAAGTATGCGTGGAGTGGTGTTGCCTTGTGAGCCAGCTGCTGAGCCCATGCAGTGTGATGGAGTGGTGTCTGGGGCACAGCGTCATGATTTTAGAAAGCGCAATGGGTTATGTTTCTACTGTGGTGATGCCTCTCATGCTATTTCAGTCTGCCCTAAGCGGGGAAGACGTTTTGCACGCTCAGTTGTCTTGGGTAGTGTTCAGACTAAGTTTTTATTAACTGTCACTCTGATATGCTCTCTGTCCTCATTTTCTGCTCAGGCTTTCGTTGATTCTGGAGCAGCTATTAACCTGATGGATTATGATTTTGCTAAACGTTGTGGGTTTCCCTTGATACCCCTACAGAAGTCTATTCCTTTATTGGGGATCGATTCTACCCCTTTGGCTGAGAATAAACCCCAGTTTTCTACTCAGGTGATAATGAGGGTTGAACCTGATCACCAGGAGTGCTGCAAATTTTTGGTTCTATATAATCTGCATGACATTATAGTGCTGGGTTTCCCTTGGTTACAGTCTCATAATCCTGTTTTGGATTGGAAATCTGTGTCTGTAACCAGTTGGGGCTGCCAATGTGTTAATACCAACACTCCTGTTTTTTCTGCCTCCCCCAGGCTGAGGATGTTCCTGACTTTTTGTTTGATTTTTCTGATGTGTTTAGCGAAAGTAAATCTGCATCCTTACCTCCCCATAGGAGCTATGACTGCGCTATTGAATTAGTGCCAGGTAGTAAATTCCCTAAAGGTCGCCTTTTTAACTTGTCTGTACCTGAACATGACGCTATGCGGTCTTATATCAAGGAATCATTGGAGAAAGGTCATATCAGACCATCCTCTTCACCCGTAGGTGCCGGTTTTTTCTTTGTGGCCAAAAAAGATGGTTCATTAAGGCCGTGTATTGATTATCGTCTCTTGAACAATATTACTGTGAAATATCAATACCCGTTACCCTTGATTTCTGACCTGTTTTCCAGGGTGAAAAACGCTACTTGGTTTACCAAGCTTGACCTCAGGGGGGCGTATAACCTTATTTGCATTAAGCACGGGGATGAATGGAAGACGGCATTTAACACCCCTGAAGGGCATTTTGAGTACCTTGTGATGCCCTTTGGGCTCACTAATGCTCCTTCCGTCTTCCAGTCCTTCATGAATGACATTTTCAGGGATTTTGTGGACAAGTTTCTGATTGTTTATTTGGATGATATCTTGATTTTTTCTAATGACTGGGACTCTCATGTGAAACATGTTCGAACTGTATTCCAGATTTTGAGAGAGAATGCTCTGTATGTGAAGGGATCAAAGTGTCTTTTTGGCGTACAGAAGATCTCATTTCTGGGATTCATTTTGTCCCCATCTGTTATTGAAATGGACCCGGTCAAGGTTCAGGCCATCTGTGATTGGGTCCAACCTACTTCATTAAAGGCTCTTCAGAGATTTTTGGGTTTTGCCAATTTTTATCGTAAATTTATTGGTAATTTCTCGGTTATTGTTAAACCATTAACTGATTTGACCAGAAAGGGTTCTGATGTGGTGAATTGGCCTCCTGAGGCAGTCTCTGCGTTTCAGGAACTTAAGCAGAGATTCACTTCTGCTCCTGTTCTACGGCAGCCTGATGTTTCTCTGCCATTTCAGGTGGAGGTTGATGCCTCTGAAATTGGGGCAGGTGCCGTTTTGTCCCAAAAGATCCAGAGACCTCTAAAAGTAACCCTTGTGCCTTTTTCTCTCGAAAATTTTCTCCTACTGAACGTAATTATGACGTGGGTAATCGGGAGTTATTGGCCATGAAGTGGGCTTTTGAAGAGTGGAGACATTGGCTGGAGGGAGCCAAACATCAGGTGGTGGTCCTTACGGACCATAAGAATTGGTCTATCTGGAATCTGCCAAGCGACTCAATCCTAGACAGGCCAGGTGGGCCTTGTTTTTCACACGTTTTAATTTTGTGGTTTCCTTTCTTCCTGGCACTAAGAATGTTAAGGCGGATGCCCTCTCGAGGAGTTTCCTTGCGGACTCTCCTGAGCTATCTGATCCCTCTGTTATTTTGAAGGAGGGTGTAGTTCTTTCCGCCATCTCGCCCAATTTGAGACTTGCTCTGGAGGGGTGTCAGGAGGATAGGCCGAGCGCTGCCCTGTTGGAAAATTGTTTGTCCCGGACCAATGGAAAAAGAGTGTGATGTCTGAGATTCATTGTTCCGCATTGGCTGGGCATCCCGGAATTTTTGGTACCAGAGACTTGGTTAGTCGGTCCTTTTGGTGGTCTACCTTGTCTCGCGATGTCAGGGAATTTGTGCAGTCCTGCGGGACTTGCTCTCGCTCCAAGCCTTGCTCTCGCTCTAGTGGTTTGTTGATGCCATTGCCTGTGCCCAAGAGACCATGGACCCATATCTCTATGGATTTCATTTCCGATCTTCCTGTTTCTCAGAGAATGACCACCATCTGGGTAATTTGTGATAGGTTTTCCAAAATGATACATCTTGTGCCATTACCTAAGTTGCCTTCCTCCTCTGAATTGGTGCCGTTGTTCCTTCAGCACGTGGTTCGTTTACACGGCATTCCTGAGAACATTGTGTCTGACAGAGGAGTCCAGTTTGTTTCCAGATTTTGGAGGACTTTTTGTTCTAAACTGGGTGTTCAATTGTCTTTCTCCTCGGCATTTCATCCTCAGACCAATGGTCAAACTGAGAGAACAAACCAGACATTGGAGACTTATCTAAGATGCTTTGTGTCTGCTGATCAGGATGACTGGGTCTCTTTTTTGCCTTTGGCTGAGTTTGCTCTTAATAATAGGGCTAGCTCTGCCACTTTGATGTCTCCGTTTTTCTGTAATTCTGGGTTTCACCCTCGATTTTCTTCAGGACAGACGGAGGCTTCTGTCTGTCCAGGTGTTGACTCTGTTGTTGAGCGTATGCAGCAGATTTGGGACCAGGTAGTGGAGAGGTTGTCCCTCTCTCAGGAGAAGGCCCAGCGGTTTGCTAACCGGCATAGGACTGATGGTCCTCGGTTTAAAGTGGGGGACTTGGTCTGGTTGTCCTCAAAGAATATTCCTATGAGAGTAGCATCTCCTAAATTTAAGCCTAGGTTCATTGGACCTTATAAGATCATGGAGATTATTAATCCTGTTTCTTTTCGTTTGCTTCTCCCAGGGACATTTAAGATCCATAACGTGTTCCACAAGTCCTTGTTGAAGAGGTTTGTTGAGCCAGTGGTTCCTGCTGCTGTGCCTCCTGACCCTGTTTTGGTTGAGGGCAATCTGGAGTATGTGGTTGAGAAAATATTAGATTCTCGTTTTTCTAGACGAAGACTCCAGTATTTGGTTAAATGGAGAGGTTATGGTCAGGAAGACAATTCTTGGGTGTTTGCTTCGGACATCCATGCTAGGAGACTTATCCGTGCGTATCATAGAACTCATCCTGACCGACCTGGTTGCTCAAATGAGGGTTCGGTGACCCCTCCTCAAGGGGGGGGTACTGTTGTGAATGGGTTTGAGATGAGTTCTGAGCAGAGGCCCCCTCTGGTGGTTACAAGCGGTACTAGTGAGGATTGTGAGGACTGGGAATCAGGTGTTACTGATTGGTGTTATATAAGGGAGTCATTTTCCCATCAGGGTTGCCGGTGATCAATTGTTCTGGTCTGAATCCTTCTTTCAGTTTCCCTTGTAGCCTGCTGTGTCGTGTCTGCATCTCCTGCTATCAGATAAGACAATTTCTTATTTTGTGTTTTTACTATATTTTTGCATTTTGTCCTGCACTTCTGTGGGGCCTTCAGGGTCCCCTTCGGGGGCTTTTGCCCTCTCAGTTTAGTCCAGCCACTGTGTTTTGTACTTTTGCTTTTTCCAGTTTTTTTTCAGTGGCTGCTGTTTTGATTTTTTTACACCAGAGAACTAATTTAGGTGGTAGAGGTCGTGTGATCTCAGGTGATTTTGAAATTAGTAGAGTTGGTGTTTTTTCAGGGTTTTCTGAGATTGCAGTAAGTGCCCTTCCTGTCCTTTTCTATTTAGATAGTTTGGGCCCCAGTGTTTGCTCATACTATTTTCTTTCTGTGTCAGTATTTCCTCTTGTCTAACCGCCATTACATGTTTGGGGGCTTTCTATTATCTTTGGGGTTCTGCTCCGGGGCAGATAGCTTTCCTATTTCTATCTTTAGGTGTAGTTAGTTTCTCAGGCTGTGACGAGGCGTCTAGGACCAACGTAGGAACGCTCCACGGCTGCCTCTAGTTGCGGTGGTTAGTCAGGGTACTGCAATCTCATAGATTCCAACTGCTCTGGTGTATTTCCTTTTTTTCCTGCACTCCTCAGCTACCGTAACATAACACCATTCTAAAGGCCAAGCGTAGCTTTTTTCTGACTCAGAGTGCATCATGTCAACAAACTATCTCAACTGATAGTGCCCTTACTACCTCTGTTAATAGATCATCATCTCATACAAATCCAAAAGCTGACTGTTCAATTAAGATGTGATGGGTAAAGGAGCAGTGTAAGCCTTCTTTGCTGAGCCCTGATACCCCATGCAACAGCCATGTGAAGCACCTGAAGGGTTAATGAATTTCTTGAACGTGATTTTGAGGACTTTGAGGGATGCAGCTTTTAGAATGGTGTCACTTTTGGGCATGTTTTGTCAAATAGGCCCCCAAAGTCACTTCAAATCTGATGTGGTCACTAATAAAATTGGTTTAGTAAATTTTGTTGGAAAAATGAGAAATTGCTGATTAACTTTTAACCCTTCTAACGTCATAACAAAAGAAAATTATGTTTCAAAAATTGTGCTGTTGTAAATTAGACATGTGGGAAATGTTATTTATTAACTATTTTGTATGACATAACTCTGGTTTAAGGACATAAGAATGAAATTTTCAAAATTGCTAGATTTTAAAAATTTTCACCAAATTTCCGATATTTCTACAAATAAACATAAGTCATACTGAACAAATTTTACCATTATCATATGTTAGAGGCCGGCGGAACGCACCTAATAGATATTAAGGAGAGGTGCGTTCGCAGCCCGGGGTCCACCGTGCAGGCAGAGCCTGCTGCTAGTAAGATGGCGTAAATAGACAGTATGAGCGAACTCTGTTATCCCGCAGAGTCGAAGATGTAAATGCCCTAGCACTATATGGGGTTAAAAGCGGACTCTGTTAATTCACAGAGCCGCTGTAACAAAGACTGTGTCTGTTAGACTCACAGGGAACACAGATGACTGCTAAGAGGATTGCAGTCTGTGGTCATGCAATCAGAACCCAAGCAATAATCTCCTCACCGGAGTAGCCGGTATTGTAATGGAGTTTTCAGCCGAGCCCTGAACATGTGCATACCATCTCCTCACCGGAGGTGCCGGTATTCTAGGGGCTTATTTCAGCCAGACCTAACCACATGCATACATGACCACACTGGCGCAAGCACGTAACAGATTTGATACTAGCGCACGGCCGTGCAGTAAGGACAGCCTTTTATAGCAGCCATGAGGAAGGACCAATGGGAAGCTGCTTCAGAACATCAACAGCCACAGGACCTTCCTGAAGGACCCATAGGAGTGGCAGATGTATCTGAGCATGTGACCCCTGATCTCCAATGGGAGATCTTGCCCTGGGCATGCTCAGATGAAGCAACAAAGGACTTAGTCCCAAATCTGCCTGCTCCAACACTGGTTGTAGCAGCAAGTCTCTGCACAGTACTGGGCCGGCAAGACGCTGGGACCGACATCTCTGCTGAGCAGGAACCACTGCGGCCGGAGACGGATGGAGGACCTCAGCGGGAACAGCTCGAGATTCCCCCTGTGCAGGAGTGGGAACTCGAACCCTAACATTACCACCCCTCCTAGGGCCCTCCCTTCTTTGGGCCTCCCTGCGCTCAAAGGCAGCGATGAGCTGCGGAGCATAAACATGCTCGGCAGGCTCCCAGGACGTATCCTCAGGCCCATAACCCCTCCAATCCACCAAATAAAAATTTTTTGCCTCGTACCACCTTGCACCCAACAATGGCATTCAACTCATGATCGTCGGTAGATGAACCCGACATCCCGGCAGATAACTCGGAAAACCGGGAAATGGCCACGGGTTTCAGGAGGGACACGTGAAAGGTGTCTGTGATACCAAGGTGAGGCGGAAGGGCTAGGCGGTAGACAACCGGGTTCATCTGCTTAAGAACTTTAAAGGGACCCAAAAAGTGAGGTGCCAACTTGGTTTACTCTACACGTAGCCTGATGTTTTGGGCAGAGAGCCACGCTAGGTCGCCCGGAGCAAATGAAGGAGCGGGCGTCGATGGGCATCGGCCGAAGACCTCATCCTCTCTTTGGAGGCCTGAATGACATCCTGGGTGCGATCCCAAATGTCCCGTGACTCCACAGCCAAGTCTGCCACCCTGGAATCGGCGGAATACACGGGCATGGGCACTGGTACCCGTGGATGCTGACCGTAGTTCAGGAGGAATGGGGTCTGTCCGGTGGAGTCAGCCACAGCATTATTTAAAGCAAACTCACCCCACGGTAGCAAGGATTCCCAGTCATCCTGCTTGGCAGAGACAAAATGTCGCAAGTATGTGACCAAGGTCTGGTTGGCCCTCTCTACCAACCCATTCGTCTCGGGATGATATGCAGAGGAGAGATTTAACTCAATGCTGAGTAGACGACACAGCTCTCTCCAGAACCGAGACGCATATTGGGGACCTCGATCACTGACGATTTTGTCTGGCATTCCGTGTAAATGGAAAATATGCCTAATAAATAATGCTGCCAAGGCCCGTGCAGACGGTAACCGTGGTAAGGGCACCAAGTGCACCATTTTGGAGAAGTGGTCGGTTATCACCCAGATGGTGGTGCAGCCCCGAGACTTGGGTAAGCCCACCACAAAATCCATCCCGACCATCTCCCAAGGCCTGTCTGCCACCGGTAAAGGGAAAAGTAGCCAAGCTGGCCGTTGTCGAGGGGACTTATTCTTGGCACAGATACGCACGCCTGAACGTATTCCCTGACGTCACGGACCATATGTGGCCACCAGTATGTCCTCGCCAGCAACTCAGATGTCCTTTTGGCCCCAAAACGTCCACCCACCCTGGACGAATGTGCCCAAGAGAGTACCTCCGGTCGCAAATTGGTGGGCAAAAAGTCTTGCCCTGAGGCACAGTTCTTAGGCTCTCTGTGGGTACAATCAACCGAGGCTCCTCCTCCACCTCCTCAGAGAACACCACGGAGCGAGAAAGAGCATTGGCCCGAATGTTCTTCTCACCGGAGAGGAAATGGAGTGTGAAATGGAATCGGGAGAAGAACAGGTACCATCTGAACTGACGAGAATTTAGCCGCTGGGCGGTCTGTAAATAGACCAAATTTTTGTGGTCTGTGAAAACATGAAAGGGAAAGCGAGCCCCCTCCAGGAGATGTCTCCACTCAGAAAAGGCCAACTTCATGGCTAGCAACTCCCTATCCCCAATGGAATAATTCCTCTCCGCTGGTGTGAAGGTCTTTGAAAAGAAGAAACAAGGATGTTTCCGACCTTGAGCATCCTTTTGAAAAAGGACTGCTCCAGCACCAACGGATGAGGCATCAACCTCCAATATAAAAGGCTTATCAACCTCGGGGCGATGTAAGATGGGAGCGCTTGCAAAATGGGACTTAATTGAAGTAAAGGCCTTGGAGACCTCCTCTGACCACAATTTGGGATTGGCTCCCTTCTTGGTGAGGGCTACCAAGGGAGCTACCAAAGTGGAGAAGTGGGGAATGAATTGGCGATAGTAATTAATGAATCCCATAAAGCGCTGCATCACTTTAAGAGAATGGGGTTCTTGCCAATCCATCACAGCCTATAGTTTGGCAGGATCCATAGCCAATCCCTGGGCGGAGATGATATAGCCCAGGAAAGGTAAAAAAATCCTGCTCAAACATGCATTTCTCAAAATTTTCATAGATGGAGTTCGCCCGTAACAGGTCGAAGACTTTGCAGACGTCCCTCCGGTGAGAGTCAATATCTGGAGAAAAGATGAGAATATCATCCAGATAGACTACTACAGAGGTTGAAAGCATATCCCGGAAGATGTCAATTGACAAAGTCTTGGAAAACGGCTGGGGCATTACAGAGCCCAAAGGGCATCACCAGGTATTCATAATGCCCATCCCTGGTATTAAAAGCCGTCTTCCATTCGGCCCCTTTACGGATGCGAATCAGGTTATAAGCACCACGCAGATCTAATTTAGTAAATACCCTTGCTCCCCGGAGCCTATCAAAGAGCTCAGAAATCAGGGGCAACGGGTACTTATTCTTAACGGTGATGGCGTTAAGACCTCTGTAATCTATACACGGACATAATTCTCCACTCTTCTTCTGCACAAAGAAGAACACCGCTCCTGCTGGTGACACCGACTTCCTAATGAACCCTCTTGCCAGATTCTCCTGGATATATTGAGACATAGCCTCCGTCTCAGGAAGATAGAAGGGATAGACCCTTCCCCGAGAAGGTTCTGCTCTAGGCAAGAGGTCAATAGGACAGTCGTAGGGACAATGGGGCGGCAGAGTCTCCGCAGCCTTTTTAGAGAACACGTCTGCATATGACTGATCGCACTTGGGAAGAGGAGAAAGATCTGCTCACTCCAACCCAGTATCCTACCGGAGGTCCACTCAATATGAGGGGAGTGGGAACGGAGCCAGGGTACTCCCAGTAGGATTTCGTCTATTCCCTTGGGAAGGATGAGAAGGGAAATAATTTCCTGATGGGAAAGTACAAAGTAAGAGGGACAGTCTGATGTGTAATTGGCTAGGGCAATGTCAACCCATTCACTACCCGGACAGTCACTGGTTTGTTGAGCGCTACCAGATGTATTGCGTGGCGACGAGCAAAGGTAGATAACATGAAATTCCCCTCTGCTCCTGAGTCCACACAAAGCTCGACTGTAAGTGTGGAAGAGTCTACAGTGACTGTTCCTTTAAATGTCATCTTGGAGGAAAATGCCGCTGTCTCTAGTGAACCTCCTCCCAGGGCCACTAGACATGATCGCTTCCCCGATCGCTGTGGACATTTGTTAGCATAGTGTCCTGTCTGCTGACAAAGGTTACAGACCACGGATACTCGGACGACCCGAGACTTAGGTAATGCAAGAGGAACCTCTGTGGCCTTTTGGGGTTCAGACACCAGATCGGGAGATTCAAGAGGTTTGGCAAAGGTGGGAGCCAACCGAATCCTCTGCCTACACTGGGCCCGCCACAACCTCCGCTCGTGAAAGCGGAGGTCGATGCGGGTAGATATGGAGATAACCTTCTCCAGTGTGGTGGGAATCTCCCTGGTAGCCAAAGCGTCTTTAACATGGTCAGCCAGTCCTCGCCGGTAGACTGGAATGAGAACTTTATCCGACCAGTCTAGCTCTGAGGCCAGAGTCCGAAACTGGACGGAAAACTGACTGACGAAAGACGAACCCTGTGCCAATGCCAGCAGTTGGAGCGCCGTATCGTGGGTGACCTGAGGTCCTAAAAAGACCTTTTTAAGAGCCTCCAGGAAAAGAGGAGCACTCCGCACCACACGATCGTCGCGCTCCCACAGCGGCGTTGCCCACTCCAACGCTCTGCCCGAGAGCAGAGACAGTACAAAACCCACTTGTGCCCGATCCGTGGGGAAACGTGCAGCCAGAAGCTCGAGCTGTATAGAGCACTGACTCACGAATCCCCGATATTGCTTGTTGTCACCGGCAAAGCTTGTCAGGAAGTAGGGGGTGGGATAATGTAGGGGCAGAAGTGGCAGAGGACAAACTGGCTGCAGCCACGCTAGCAGCCTGAACAGCGACTGCTCAAGAGCCGCCAACCTATCCTCCAGCTGCTGGATGTACTGCGGTAGACGCTGGTCATCCGCCATTTTACTAGCCAGACCCTGGCGCTAGTATTATGTTAGGGGCCGGCGGAATGCACCTAATAGATACTAAGGAGAGGTGCATTCGCAGCCCGGTGTCCACCGTGCAGGCAGAGCCTGCTGCTAGTAAGATGGCATAAATAGACAGTATGAGCGAACTCTGTATTCTGCAGAGTCGCAGATGTAAACGCCGTAGCATTATATGGCGATATAAGTGGACTCTGTTAATTCACAGAGCCGATGTAACAAAGACTGTGTCCTGTTAGTTCACAGGGAACACAGATGACTGCTAAGCGGATTGCAGTCAGTGGTCATGCAATCAGAACCCAATCAATAATCTCCTCACCGGAGGTGCCGGTATTCTAGGGGCTTATTTCAGCCAGACCTAACCACATGCATACATGACCACACTGGTGCAAGCACATAACAGATATGATACTAGCGCACGGCCGTGCGGTAAGGACAACCTTTTATAGCAGCCACGAGAAAAAGGCCTTCCAGGAAGGACCAATGGGAAGCTGCTTCAGAACATCAACAGCCACAGGACCCTCCTGAAGGACAAATAGGAGTGGCAGCTGTATCTGAGCATGTGACCCCTGATCTCCAATGGGAGATCTTACCCTGGGCATGCTCAGATGAAGCAACAAAGGACTTAGTCCCAAATCTGCCTGCTCCAACACTGGTTGCAGCATCAAGTCTTTGCACAGTACTGGGCGGGCAAGACGCTGGGATCAACGTCTCTGCTGAGCAGGAACCACTGCGGCCGGAGACGGATGGGGGACCGCAGTGGGAACAGCTCAAGATTCCCCCTGTGCAGGAGTGGGAACTCGAACCCTAACATCTTAAAGTACAATATGACCTGCAAAAATATCAGAATCAGTGGGATCCATTGAAGCCTTCCAGAGTTATTACTACATAAAGTGACATTAGCCAGATTTAAAAAATGAGGCTTGTTCATTAGCCTACAAAGTGGATTAGTCATTAAGGGTTTAATGTGTTGCAGCCTCTGTGGCTTTTTAGAAAAGATGTGTACATACTGACAGATCATGTGACACTAAGCATGTGATTTATGTAGGTAATTGCTTGCACAAGAAATTTTTAGGGGCCTCATAGCAAAAGGGGTGAATACATATGCACATGCCAATTTTTAGTTATTTGATCCCATAAATTTAATTTATTCCTATATTTTTCTCACTTCACTTCACCAACTTAGACTATTTAGTGCTGATTAGTGATGAGCGAACGTGCTCGCCAATACTCGTTACTCACCCGGTGAGCACCGAGCATTTAAGGGCTGGGACTCGGGTCTACACCCAGCTTTTTTGGCGGACTTTCAGACCCATTCTCGATGCAGGGATTGTCTACCAGGCAATGAAATGCCGCAGCCATCTTTGTTGTGGTCGTGCAGTCATTGGCTGGCTCCACAGCATCATCAGGGGTATAAGAGACCGGACGCCGCCCTGCTCGGCGCATTCAGCTCCGGATTGAGATAGTGTAGGGAGAGCTGCTGCCGATATAGGGTCAGAATTGGGAATTTATTAGTTAGTGTGGGGTCTACCATCCTAAACTACTCAAATGTAGCTAAACCAACAGTCCTTCTAAGGACTAATTCCAGAGTATGTAGGTTCCAGTGTTAGATAGGCAGGGTAGTGTTCGTCGCTCTATACACATCAGTGCAAGGCCTGCAGGCAGGTATGTATATAGATCATCGCATACATCAAGAGGGTCCACTCCCTTCCTTTGTTCTGGTGCTGCTGCGGCTACATGTAGGATATATTGACCATATATAGCTAGCCCCAGGTGTAATTGGAATACAGGCCACACATTTTTTGCTGTGGTATCTCCATGCCAGCTCATATCTGTGCATGTTCAAAGTTTGGCCAGTTTAGTGCGTTTTTTTTTTTTGTCTTGGGTGTCACTGTACTTACATACTGCAATATTTAGCAAAAAAATAAAAAAAAAATACAGGCCACACATTTTTCGGTGTGGTATCTCTGTGGCAGTTCATATCTGTGTGTGCTCAAAGTTTGGCCAGTTTGCGGCATTTTTCTTTTTTTGTCCTGGGTGAAATTGTACTTATATACAGAACTATTTAGCCATAAAAAAGAACCAAAAAACACATTTGTCGTAGTGGTATCTCCGTGCCAGCTCATATCTGTCCGTGCTCAGAGTTTGGCCAGTTTACGGCGGTTTTCTTTTTTTGTCCTGGCTGTCACTGTACTTAAATACAGCAGTATTTAGCCAAAAAAATACAGCCCACACATTTGGCGTAGTGGTATCTCCGTGGCAGCTCATATCTGTGTGTGCTCAAAGTTTGGCCAGTTTATGGCATTTTTCTCTTTTTGTCCTGGGTGAAACTGTACTTATATACAGCATTATTTAGCCAAAAAAAAAAGAAACCAAAAAAACACATTTGTCGTAGTGGTATCTCCGTGCCAGCTCTTATCTGTGCGTGGTCAAAGTTTGTCCAGTTTACGGTGGTTTTCTTTTTTTTGTCCTGGCTGTCACTGTCCTTAAATACAGCATTAGCCCCAAAAAAAATACAGCCCACACATTTGTCATAGTGGTATCTCCGTGGCAGCTCATATCTGTGTGTGCTGAAAGTTTGGCCAGTTTACGGCGTTTTTCGTTTTTTGTCCTGGCTGAAACTGTACTTATATACAGCACTATTTAGCCAAAAAAAGAAACAAAAAAACACATTTGTCGTAGTGATATCTCCGTGCCAGCTCCTATCTGTGCGTGCTCAAAGTTTGTCCAGTATACGGCGGTTTTCTTTTTTTGTCCTGGCTGTCACTGTACTTAAATACTGCAGTATTTAGCCCAAAAAAATACAGGCCACACATTTGTATTAGTGGTATCGGCGTGGCATCTCATATCTGTGTGTACTCAAAGTTTTGCCAGTTTACGGCAGTTTTCTATTTTTGTCCTTGGTGTCACAGTACTTATATACAGCACTATGTTCCATTATTTTAAAAAACAGGCCATATTTTACAGTGGGTTCTATCTGTGACACGCCTGATACACCCATGTGTTAAAAATTTGAGGCAAATTTCCTTTTTTGGGCAGTCTGTCACTCTCGTTATATCCAGCACTCTTTTGCATCCACCCCCCAAAAAAAAACCATATTTTACAGTGTGGTATATCTGTGACACGCCTCATACGTCCGTGTGATAAAAATTTGTGGATTGTACAGTCATGGCCAAAAGTTTTGAGAATGACACAAATATTATATTTTCACATGATCTGCTGCCCTCTGTTTTTTATGTGTGTTTGACAGATGTTTTTATCACAGACAGAAATATAATAATTGCAAACATATGAGTAACAAAAGCTTATATTGACAGTTAGAATGAGTTAATGCAGCAAGTCAATATTTGCAGTGTTGAAGTGGGGAAGAGTAAGGGGGACTGCACATGATGAAAGGGGAGTGGTGCTGCACATGATGAATTGGGGGAGTGGGGATTCACATGATGAAGTGAGGGGTAAGGGGGACTGCACATGAAGTGGGGAGTAAGGGGGACTGCACATAAAGAAGAGGGTAAGAGGGACTGCTCATGATGAATTGGGGGTAAGGGGACTGTACATGATGAATTGGGGGTAAGGGGGACTGCACATGATGAATTGGGAGTTAAGTGGGACTGCACATGATGAAGTGAGGGGTAAGGCAGACTGCATATGAAGTGGAGGGTAAGGAGGACTGCACATGATGAAGGGGAAGTGAGGCTGAACATGATGAAGTGGGGTGAGTGGGGCTGCACATGATGAAGTGGGGGGTAAAGAGGACTGCACATGAAGTGGGGGTAAGGGGGACTGCACTTGATGAATTGGGAGGTAACGGTGACTGCACATGATGAATTGGGGGTAAGGGGGACTGCACATGATGAATTGTGGGTAAGGGGGACTGCACATGATGAAGTGGGGGGTAAGGGGGACTGCACACGATGAAGCAGGAGTGGGGCTGCACATGTTGAAGTGGGAGGGTATGAGGGACTGCACATGAAGTGGGGAAGAAGGGGGACTGCACATGATGAATTGGGGGATAAGGGGGACTGCATATCATGAATTGGTGGTTAAGGTGGGGTGGGATCAGTAAATGATCAATTGAAGTTGGGTGGGGAGAGCAAATGATAATCTGGGGAGAACAAATAATGAATTTTGAGGGTGGGGGAGTAAATGATGCATTGAATGTGGGGTAGAGCAGTTGATAATGAATAGAGGATGGGAGAAAGACATGGCAATGAATTGGGGTGGGAGGGGCATGTAAATATAATGAATCGGGTTTAGGGTTAGAGCTGGAGGTACATAGTGGGGGGCGCTGAGGATGAAGTGACTGGTAATGAATTGGGGAAAAAGTACAGTTGCTAATTAATTTATATATTAAATGGGGAAAGTGGCTATTTATAGTTAATGGTTGCACAGTGGTGGATTATAATTTATATTTGGAAGAGTGGATTAATAATAATAATAATAATAATTTTATTTCTATAGCGCCAACATATTCCGCAACACTTTACATTTTAGAGTGGATATTAAGCATAACAATAAACACATAGATCAACATATACCAAAAGGAATGAGGGCCCTGCTCGCAAGCTTACAATCTATGAGGTTGCATAATAACCAATTATATATTGATTGTGAGTGCACCTCTGTATTCAGATGTGTAGTGTAGAAGAAAGTGAAAAAGTGGGGAATGTGCTCTGGAAGCGGTGCTCTAGGAAACTGTTATTTTATGCAGAGACGAGTCCTGGCTGGAAGAAGTGATGGCAGTCTGTGCTGGATGAAAAACAAAAGCAAAGATGAAGGAATTCAGCTAGAGACGTCACTGGTGAGTCAGTGTGTTGCCTGTACACTGACACTATACACTGTATACTATATACAGAGCTCCTGTGTGTAATGTCACTGGCAGTGGTGATCACTGTATTAACTATACACTGACACTTTATACAGAGCTCCTGTGTATAATGTCACTGGTGATCCCTGTATTACCTGTACACTGACACTATATACAGAGCTCCTGTGTATAATATCACCAGTGATCACTGTATAAGGCCTCTTTCACACATCCGGTGTGCGCCTGACGGCGCCCCCGGCATTTAGCCGCAGCGCCGCATCAGAAAACCGGATGCGCCGCTTGCGGTTTTTTGCCGGATGTTTTCTGATGCCCGGAGACATCAGGCGACTCCGGCAAAAAAAAAAACGTTACATGCTGCGTTTTGTCCGGCCGCCGGAATGTACATTTCCGCCGGATCCGGACAAGACAGCATACAACGCACTGACATGCGGCGCCATACGGCGCTAATGCAAGTCAATTAAAAAAAAAACGCATCCGGCATTACATTTCGCCGGATGCGGTTGCACAAAAAAATGCCGGAGTGCGCCGTCAGGCGCACACCGGATGTGTGAAAGAGGCCTTACCTGTACACTGACAGTAAATACAGAGTTCCTGTATACATTGGCACTTAGTATTGTGTTTTTTTTTTAATTAATGATCAGTATTGTAGTATTCAGTCACTATGTGGTGATAATATGTGGTCTGGTCATGGTGTGGCGGTATTTGTTCCTTGTATGTGGTATTATTCAGTCACTATGTGGTGGTAATATGTGGTCTGGTCATGGTGTGGCGGTATTTGTTCCGTGTATGTGGTATTATTCGGTCACTATGTGGTAGTAATATATGGTCTGGCCATGGTGTGGTGGTATTTGTTCCTTGTATGTGGTATTATTCAGTCATATCTCTGGAGTAAGCTCGGTTCTGCTCCCATATGTCTGGAGTAAGCTTGATTCTGCTCCCATATCTATGGAGTAAGCTCGATTCTACTCCCATATTTCTGTAGTAAGCTTAGTTCTGCTCCCATATCTATGCAGCAAGCTCCGTTCTGTTCCCATATCTATCTACCAGTTTGTTTTTAAAGCCTGTTATCTCTGCTGCTTTAATGCAATGGCCAGAGATAAGCAGGGAAAAAGGAGGGCCACTGCAACTCAAGGGCCACTGCCTTGTGATTGCCCCCCCAGGCTGAAAAGTGCCAGCCAGCCCCTGAATGTCCCTCACTAATAATTTTAGTAGTGTGTGTGTAAAATTTTGGAGCTGTAGTGTTAAATTAAAGGATTAATTCAGGGAAAATACTTGCATAGGCTCCCGCAAAATTTTCTCCGCCAGAAAGGGCAAGCAAGTGACTGAGGGCAGAAATTAATAGCCTATAGAGGGACCATTGTTTTGGGCCCCCCTGGCTAAAAAAATCTGCCCCCAGCCACCCCAGAAAAATGCGCATCTGTAAAATGCGCCAATTCTGGCACTTAGCCTCTCTCTTCCCACTGCTGTGTAACGGTGGCATATGGGTAATAAGGGGTTAATGTCACCTTGCTATTGTAAGCTGACATTAAGCCAGGTTAATAATGGAGAGTTGTCAGTTAGACACCTATCCATTATTAAATAGTGAATGAAGAACAGCATACCAGTCCAGGTGAAGATCAATTCATATCTTTATTTTGCCAGATGCGACGTTTCGACCTCCATAGGTCTTTTTCAAGCATATGGAGGTCAAAACGTCGCATCTGGCAAAATAAAGATATGAATTGATCTTCACCTGGACTGGTATGCTGTTCTTCATTCACTATTTGGTATGTTATTGTCCCCCTGGGTCCGGAGGACTAGAACGTGCATCCATAGACTGTTGTGCTGTCAGCCAAGTTTGATTATTCTTTTGACCTATCCATTATTAATCTTACTGATTGAAAGGGTTAAAAAATCACACAGACATTAAGAACAAAGAGTTTTAATGAAATAAATAAACACACATTTTTTTCCATCTTTATTTAACTCCCAATCCATTCGAAGCCCTCGTTCTCCTGGAAAAAATAAAACATAAAAAAGCAACAATATAATCATACCTGTCCGCCGAACAGTCAAGTCCCATGCCGCAATCCATCTGAAGGGGTTAAATAGTTTACAACCGGGAGCAGTGCTAGTGCAACCAGCCTGGCTGTAAACCACTGAGGAATGAAAGAAAAGCTGCCTGCTCAGCCTCCCCGCCTGACCGGAGATGAACTGATTAGTGTGGGAAAGTTTCGGAACATTTTCCACACAGTCAGTTCACCGCGGTTCAGGTGCGGAGTCAGTGTAGCCGAAGTGATGTGTTTGTTGCGCCGGGTTGCGTGGCAACGGCTAGGCGCCGGCAGTCTTGCGTGACCTGATGCATCTGACGGGGTGATGCGCTGTTGTGAGCGACTCATGGACTCTGCGCATGCGCCGTAACAAAATCCTCATTGGTCTTTCTTGATCATGTGATCGGGAAGACCGGATATAAATATTTAGACATGGGACTTCATAAGCCACGCCCCTGAGGAAGGAAATACTTACGGAAATGACGTTGGGGATTGAGGTGTCAGACACACATGGCTCACAATGACGAGTATTAACTTTTCTTTTTTACTATCTTAAGATGCAGTCTTTTACTGAATCACTAATGCATTATTAAAGGTATACAGCCTAGTGGTATTTGCTGTATCTACGCAGCGTACAAGGGTACATGATAGGAGGTACTGGCTCCTTTGTGAATACTTATTAATGTAATTTAATTGGAAGCCGTATATGACCCCCACCTTTTGCTCTGCTTATCTTTGGATAGGCCCTGTATTTTATTAGGTGATTGACTATCCCATATAGTGATTCTTGGCAACATATCAATATTATTTGCAATTATTTAACCAGTTGTGCTTTGCCTCTTGTATCTGACACTCATGGCTATTTTGGGTTTGTCGTCACTAACCACTATGGTTATGTCTTATTCTACTATTTGTCTGCTCTGAACCATGTTTTTATTGTGTAAAGTAATTATTTATTTTGAATTAAATTTATATCTTGTTTGACATATAGCACTGACTCAGGTTTCTTTTGTATGGTCCATTATTAACCAGGCTTAATTTCACCTTACAATAGCAAGGTGACATTAACCCCTTATTACCCCATATGCCACCGCTACACGGCAATGGGAAGAAAGAGGCTAAGTGCCAGAATTGGTGCATCTTAAAGATGCGCCTTTTCTGGGGTGGCTGGGGGCAGATTTTTTTTTAGCTGGAGGGGGCGAAAAACAATGGTCCCTCTCTAGGCTATTAATTACTGCTCTCAGTCACTTGCTTGCCCTCGCTAGCGTACAAAATTGTGCGGGAGCCCACGCAAGTTTTTTCCGTGAATTAATTAATAATAATAATATAACTTTAATTTTTATATAGCGTAACATTATTCGCAGCGCTTTACAGTTTGCACACATTATCGTCACTGTCCCGATGGGCTACTAATCTAGATTCCTTTTCAGTAGTTTGTGGAGTGTGGGAGGAAACCGAGTACCCGAGGAACCACGCAAACAACGGGGAGAACATACAAATCTTGCAGATGTTGTCTAGGTGGGATTCGACCAGGACTCCAGCGCTGCAAGGCTGTAGTGCTATCACTGAGCCACGTGCTGCCTAATCCTTTAATTAACACCTACAGCTCCAAAATTGTACAACACACTACTAAATTATTAGTGAGGGAAATATATAATTTTAACGGATATGCAATGGTCTACTGTATGTAAACCATGTCTCATATCCTGTCAGGTTCAGTAATGATTTTACAGATGCCGACAATGAATAATCAGTATTCTGCTGTCACCTCTGTATGAATATAAAATCTCACTGACAATATTATATATATATATATATATATAATTATATATTATAAATGACTTATATGTTTTCCGACATTGAGGCATGATCCATTATATGTCCATTTTGCAAGCCGGCGAGAAAATGTCGCCGTACGGATCCATACGGATGTACAACAGATGCTTAGATGCAAAAAATTGCATCCTCGCATTGAAAACAGATGACATACGGATCTCTGTTCAGGGAACATTTGTGCATTCTTGTCGGAAAACGGACCGATTTTTTAAAGTTGTGTGTGACTCCTGCTTACCTGGCGAACGCATACAAAAAAAACTCTTTCTGCATTTGTGTTTTGGTTCATTTGCTCATATATTTATGTGATCCAAAATGTTATGCAAAATGTTCCCATTAAAATTTTAAACTGAGTCTAAAAGAAACCAAGTCCCCACTCAGTTTTGTCATCTGTCAGAAATATAGGGGTCTTCCACATTACTGCACAAAGGCTCTGGAAAAGTACTATGGTTCCTCGTACCCTATGAAGAATAATGGAAACAGAATTTCATGTCAATCATCTGTATACTATTAGGCATGGAATTATAAAAAATCCTTCAGCACCTGCTGTGGTGACATGACACCTGGCCAGCTCAGGCAAAGGATTCATTCCCCCACCTACAGTGCCTTGCGAAAGTATTCGGTCCCCTGGAACTTTTCAACTTTTCCCACATATCATGCTTCAAACATAAAGATATCAAATGTTAATTTTTGGTGAAGAATCAACAACAAGTAGGACACAATTGTGAAGATGAACGAAATTTATTGGTTATTTTACATTTTTATGAAAATACAAAAACTAAAAGTGGGGTGTGCAATATTATTTGGCCCCTTTAAATTAATACTTTGTTGCGCCACCTTTTGCTGCGATTACAGCTGCAAGTCGCTTGGGGTATGTCTCTATCAGTTTTGTACATCGAGAGACTGAAATTCTTGCCCATTCTTCCTTGGCAAACAGCTCGAGCTCATTGAGGTTTGATGGAGATCGTTTGTGAACAGCAGTTTTCAGCTCTTTCCACAGATTCTCGATTGGATTCAGGTCTGGACTTTGACTTGGCCATTCTAACACCTGGATACATTTATTTTTTGAACCATTCCATTGTAGATTTTGCTTTATGTTTGGGATCATTGTCTTGTTGGAAGACAAATCTCCGTCTAAGTCTCAGGTCTTTTGCAGACTCCAACAGGTTTTCTTCAAGAAAGGTCCTGTATTTGGCTCCATCCATCTTCCCATCAATTTTAACCATCTTCCCTGTTCCTGCTGAAGAAAAGCAGGCCCAAACCATGATGCTGCCACCGCCACGTTTGACAGTGGGGATGGTGTGATAAGGGTGATGAGCTGTGTTGCCTTTATGCCAAGCATATCGTCTGGCATTGTTGCCAAAAACTTTGATTTTGGTTTCATCTGACCAGAGCACCTTCTTCCACATGTTTGGTGTGTCTCCCATGTGGCTTGTTGCAAACTTTAAACAACACTTTTTATGGATATCTTTGAGAAATGGCTTTCTTCTTGCCACTCTTCCATAAAGGCCATATTTGTGCAGTGTACGACTGATTGTTGTCCTATGGACAGACTGTCCCACCTCTGCTGTAGATCTCTGCAGTTCATCCAGAGTGATCATGGGCCTCTTGGCTGCATCTCTGATCAGTCTTCTCCTTGTTTGAGATGAAAGTTTAGAGGGACAGCCGGGTCTTGGTAGATTTGCAGTGGTATGATACTCCTTCCATTTCAGTATGATCGCTTGCACAGTGCTACTTGGGATGTTTAAAGTTTTGGAAATCATTTTGTATACAAATGCTTTTAACTTCTCCACAACAGTATCACGTACCTGCCTGTTGTGTTCCTTGGTCTTCATAATGCTCTCTGTGCTTCAAACAGAACCCTGAGAATATCACAGAGCAGGTGCATTTATACGGAGACTTGATTACACACAGGTGGATTATATCATCATCATTAGTCATTTAGGACAACATTGGATCATTCAGAGATCCACAATGAACTTCTGGAGTGAGTTTGCTGAACTGAAAGTAAAGGGGCCGGATAATATTGCACGGCACTTTTTTCAGTTTTTGTATTTCCACAAAAATTAAAATAACCAATAAATTTCGTTCAACTTCACAATTGTGTCCCACTTGTTGTTGATTCTTCACCAAAAATTTACATTTGGTATCTTTATGTTTGAAACATGATATGTGGGAAAAGGTTTAAAAGTTCTAGGGGGCCGAATACTTTTGCAAAGCACTGTAGCTAGCTCGTATGCAACCTTGTACAGGAAGACCCATGTGGATCCAAGCTATGCGGCCTGAGTCATTTGTTCAACCAGCTAATATTTCATAAAGCAGTGATGGAAATACTATATGTCCTAGCTGTACACCGTATATATTTACAAGATCCCTAGACCAGGGCATTCC
This sequence comes from Oophaga sylvatica, assembly GCA_033576555.1. Classification (NCBI taxonomy): domain Eukaryota; kingdom Metazoa; phylum Chordata; class Amphibia; order Anura; family Dendrobatidae; genus Oophaga; species Oophaga sylvatica. Next base: position 468,869,219 of record JARQOD010000002.1, on the reverse strand, counting down.
AGTCATTCTAACATGCATGGGAAGAGAGATACATAGACTAGACACTAGCAGCTAGGTAGCAAAATTGTGTTTAGACTCTATGAGTAGCAGTAGCCCGTTTGGATGCTATGGCGCCATAACCGCTGCTGTAAGCACTATACTTACCCGGTCCTTCGCTGCTGGCACTGCCCGGTCCTCCGCTGCTGGCGCTGCTCATGAGCTATTGGCCATTAAATTGGCTTTGGAGGAATGGCGCTACCTGCTTGAAGGGCAGTTCATCCTTTTATAATCTTCACCGACCATAAAAATTTGGCCTACATTCACTCCGCTCAGAGGCTCAACCCCGACAAGCCAGGGGGTCTTTGTTCTACGGTCGCTTTGACTTCGAACTTAATTTCTGGCCAGGACATAAGAACGTCAAGGTGAACGCGTTGTCCAGGTCCCTTCAGCCCTCAGATACAGTTGAGGAGCTGTCTCACATTATTGATCCTACCAAGATCATCACTGTGGCTCCCTTGAATCTTGTTACGCCACCACCGGACAAGACTTTTGTGTCAGAGGCTGATAGAAGGAGGGTATTATGTTGGGGGTCATTCCTCTAAATTCGCTGGTCATGCCGGAGTTAAGAAGATGCTAGCCCTCATCTCTCACTACTACTGGTGGCCTTCTATGCGCCAAGACGTTGCAGACTTTACTGCTTCCTGTTCCTCATGTGCCAAAATCAAGGTACCAAGACGGTTGTCCTCGGGGCTTTTGCTCCCTTTACCAGTTCCATCAGCTCCTTGGCAACATATTGCCCTAAACTTCATCACCGACATTCCTCCTTCCTCTGGTTGTACGGTTATTCTGGTGGTCGTGGATAGTTTCTCAAAAGTGGCCCACTTCGTTCCTCTGCTCCTGAGTTAGCGAAGATATTTATTCTTCACATCTTCAAACTCCATGGATTCCCTCAACATCGTGTCAGATCGAGGAGTTCAGTTCACTTCCTGGCTCAGGAGAACTCTATGTAAACTTTTGGATGTGACTTTGGATTTCTCCTCTGCATACCACCCTCAGTCCAAAGGCCAAGTGCAGCGTATCCTACCTGCGTAATTTTTCTAATGCACATCAAGATGACTGGGTCGGTCTCCTTCCATGGGCAGAATTTGCTTGTAATAACCATCTAGCGAGTCCTCTACAAGTCTCCATTTTTCATTGTCTTTGGGCAGCATCCTGGTATTCCGCTTCCAGTATCTACAGCCTCAGGTGTCGGCAGCCGACTCCTTGTCTATGGAGTTTTCGAAGATTTGGCAGGAGACAAAATGAGCGCTCGAAAGGTC
>JARQOD010000002.1:468739896-468867821 GCA_033576555.1 Oophaga sylvatica | reverse complement strand
CCTCTGACCTGAATGTCATGTCGGAAAAATTCGGAAGACGTCACAGTGGTGGAGTAGGGGGGTAAGTATTAAAAGTGCTGGGGCCCTGAGCAAGGGGGGGGAAACCCTATGGGTGACGGCACGGCACAGGGCCCCTCTTAGTACGATGGTGTTTGTGGTGAGGGGCCCCCCACCTGCTCGTGCCCCGGCTGTTGTGAATGTGCTAGTAAAAAATTCTGGCGAAGCTCCCTTGGTGGTTACAAACAGTATGAACTTTCCAATGAATTTTGTGAAGATTGGCGATGGTGTTATGATGGTTTAAAAAAGGGAGGTTCCCCCCTCAGGGTTCCGGGTGATCAATTGTTCTGGTTCTCTTTGTTCCTGTTATTTGTAGCTTGCTGTTTGTGCCTGCTCTTCTGTAAAGAAAAAATTTTCTTCTTTTTTTTTTTTGTGTTGCTTTTTGTTTTTTCCCCTGCATTTCTGTGGGGGTCTGCTGGGTCCCCCCGGGGGGGTTTTGCTCCCTCTTTTAGTTCAGCCATGTTTTTGCATTTGCCTTTTCCAGTTTTTTCTGGTGTGTTTTTTTGTTACACCGAGAACAAATTTGGGTGGTAGAGGGTGTGTCAGGTGTTTTTGAATTAGTAGAGTTGGTATTTTCGGGTTTTTTGGGTTTTGCAGAAAAGTGTCCTTCCTACCCTTTTTTCTATTTAAAAATTTTTGGGCCCAACGTTTGCTATGATTTTCTGTCTTGTCTTTTTCCTTTGCCAACCCATTACATTTTGGGGGCTTTCATGTTTTTGGGGTCTGCTGGGGGCAGTTGTTTTCCTTTTTGTCTTTGGTTTTTGTTAGCTTCTAGGCTGTGCGGGGGTTTTTTAGGCCCAAAGGGGAGGTAGCTCCAGGTTGCCTTTGTTGTGGGGTTAGTCAGGGTACTAAAATCCTGATTAAAACCTCTCTGGGTTTTCCCCTTTTTTGCCTGCTCTCCTCAGCTACCAATCATAACAGTATCACCGGCCCAAAAATGTTTTTTGTATAGTCCCCCAAGAAGGGAAAAATAGTGTTAAAAAAGAAGATTGTAGAGTTTCAGGTTTTTTTTTTTTCCCCCTCTGTTCTCTGTTGCTGGGGGGTTTTTTTTTTTCTTCAATGGAGTTTGCCAGTTGTCGGCCCCGTGTGGTCGCTTGCCACTGAAGTTCGGAGTATTGCTCCTATTTGCAGGGTTGCCTGTTGGGAACCTAGGTTCCCAAAATGCGTTTTTTTTTTTAGGGGATCGAGCTAAATTTGAATTTTTCAAAAATAACTGGTTTTTTTGCCTTGAAATCTAACCCCTCAGGGAACGCGCAAGAGGTTCAAATTGTCATCTCTCTCCTGCGCGGCGATCCTCAGGTTGGGGTTTTTTCCCTGAAACGGGGGATCCTGTTTTGGTAATGTTGAGCTTTTTTCAGGTCTGGGTTTTGTAATGCCCCTAATGTCCTGATCAAGCTGAAAAAGCCTTGTTGGCATTAAATAGGGGCTTGAGGACGCGAGTTATACTGTGGGTTTTCCCGAAGGTGGGACCCCTGACCAAATGGAATGACAATGCTTTGGCGCCCTTTTTCGGAAGGGTCTGTCAGAAATGTAAAGGATGTTATGGGGGTTTTCCCGTCCCCGGTTGGGGGTCTATGTCATTGCGATTCAAACAAAACAGACGTTTGCGTGAGGTGAGATACAGTGTTGCCTTGTGAACCGTTCTGAACCCATGCAGTGTGTAGAGTGGTTCTGGGCACAGCGTATATTCAAAAGCAATGGGTTTGTTTCTATGTGGTGATGTTCTTATTTCAGTCTGCCCTAAGCGGGAAGACTTTTTGCACGTTCAGTTGTTTGGGGTGTTCAGACTAAATTTTTTTGCGTTACCCATTTGTTCCCCTTTAATTTTCTGCTCAGGCTTTTGTTGTTCGGGAGAGCTTTAACCCCATGGATTTTTTTTTGCTAAAATGTGGGTTTTTCCCTTTACCCCCCCGGATGTTATTCCCTCTGGGATCGATTCTACCCCCCTTTTGGAAGAGAATAAACCTCAGTTTTACTCAGGTGATAATGGGGTTGAATATTTCAGGAAGTTGAAATTTTTGGGCTGTTAATCTGATGACATTATCGTACTGGGTTTCCTTGGTTACAGTCCATAAACCTGTTTTTGGTGGAAAATGTGTCTGTACCAGTTGGGGCTGCCAATGTGTTAATACCCCCAAACTTCTGTTTTTTTTGCCTCCCCCCGGCTCAGGATGTTCCGCTTTTTTTACTGATTTTTCCGATGTTTTTTAGCAAAAAAAAAATTTTGCTTTTCCCTTTCCTCCCCATAGGAGTTTGGGTTTTTCTATTGAATTAGTGCCTGGAAAATAAATTCCCTAAAGGTCCCCCTTTTTAACCCCTTTTCTGTCCCCGAACATGCCCCCTATGCGGTTTATTAAAAGGGTTTTTGGGGGAAGGGGCTTTTTGGGGCCATCCTCTTCCCCCTTGGGGGGGGGTTTTTTCTTTGGGCCCCAAAAAGGAAAGGTTTTTTTAAGGCCGGGGATTGATTATCATTCTTGAACAATACCCCCTGTAAAAATTTTAATACCCTTTTCCCTTGATTTCTGCCCCTTTTTCCCCGGTTTAAAAAATGTACTTGGTTCCCCGCTTGACCCAGGGGGGCATATAACCTTATTGGGAAAATTTAACCGGGGGGTAAAGGGGAAAACGGCTTTTTTAAAACCCCGAGGGGCTTTTTTATTCCCCGTGATCCCCCTTTTGGGGTCATAATGCTCCTTCTGTTTTTCCCCCCCTTCCCCTAATGAATTTTCGGGGGTTTTGGGAAAAAAATTTCTGATTGTTTTTTTGGGGTGTTTTTTTGTTTTTTTTAAGGGGCGGGGGGTTTCATGTGAAATTTTGGGGCTGTTTTTCCGTTTTGGGGAGAGAATGCTTGTATGTAAGGGGGTCAAAGTGTCTTTTGGTGTACAGGGATTCTTTTGGGGTTCATTTTGTCCCCATCTTTAAAATTTAAAGGAAAACCGGGCAGGTTAAAAGGCCCTTTTTGTGTTGGGGGCCCAAAAACCCACTTCAAAAAGGCTCTTCAAAAATTCTTGGGTTTTCCAAAAATTTTTTTTTTAAAATTTTTTGGGGGAATTTTTTCTGTTATTTTAAAACCCTTGGATTTTTTTTTTTTTAAAAAAAAAGGGTTTTTTGATTAGTTTTTGGCTTCCCCATACTGCAAATTTGGGTATGGGGGCCCATATTAGCTGTTTTGGGGGAATTCCCCTTCCCCATTTCCCCATATTTTTCTTTTTTTCGGATACCGGAAACGGGTTGTCCTGCCCCTGTCAGGGCCGGGGGGTTTGGGTCTGTCAGGAGTCAGCGGCACTTCCCCGGTAGAAGATCCCCGGTGGTCACATCCCGGACTGCTTCATGGCCGCCATCTTCTTTCCCGGCGGTCACATGCAGTTTCTCGCGATAACTGCAGTGACTGCTGGGTAATCCCGGCCGTAAAGCAGTCAGTCCGATGACGTCACCGCCGGGGAAGCAGGTAATCAGCTGTGCTGCGTCGCGATGACAGGCTCTGCCTGTCATTGCGATGTAGCAGAGCTGGATCGTCGTGGGACTGTCGTTCTGGACTGCGTCGGACAGGTGGTATACTGTTGGTTTGTTTTTTTTCTTTTTTTACAGGAGATCGATGGCGTCGCAGGAATGAGTGTGTAATAAAAGAAATGAAAACTGTGTTGTCTCTTTTATTTCATTAAAATACTTTTTTCTTGCTTTGTCTTTTTTTTATACATTTAATAACTTTGGGATTAATAATGGATCGGTGTCTTATTGACACCTCTCCATTATTAACCGGGCTTATTGTCACCGTGCAATCAACGGTGACAATAACCCCTTATTACCCCGCTTGCCACCGCTACAGGGCAAGTGGGAAGAGCCGGGTAAAGTGCCACAATTGGCACATCTTTTGATGCGCCAAATGTGGGGCTGCTGTAGCCTGGTATTATCAGGCTGTTGAGGGCCAAAATCCATGGGCCTTGACAGTCTTTTAATACCAGGCCGCAGCAGTCTGCATTTTACTTGGCTGGTTAACAAAAATAGGGGGGATCCCCACGCCGTTTTTTTTTCGAGGGGATCCCCTATTTTTGTTAACCAGCCAAGCTAAGCAGACTGCTGTGGCCTGGTATTATCAGGCTTGCAAGGTCCATGGATATTGGATCCTTACCAGCCTGAAAAACCAGGCCTCAGCGGTCTGCTTCATCTGGCTGGTTAACAAAAATAGGGGGGACCCCACGCCAATTTTTTTTCGAGGGGATCCCCTATTTTTGTTAATCAGCCAAGATATGCAGACTGCTGTGGCCTGGTATTATCAGGCTTGCAAGGTCCATGGATCTTGGCTCCTTAACAGCCTGAAAATCCAGGCCTCAGCGGTCTGCTTCATCTGGCTGGTTAACAAAAATAGGGGGGACCCCACACCAATTTTTTTCGAGGGGATCCCCTATTTTTGTTAATCAGCCAAGATATGCAGACTGCTGTGGCCTAGTATTATCAGGCTGGCAAGGTCCATGGATCTTGGCTCCTTAACAGCCTGAAAATCCAGGCCTCAGCGGTCTGCTTCATCTGGCTGGTTAACAAAAATAGGGGGGACCCCACGCCATTTTTTTTTCGAAGGGAACCCCTATTTTTGTTAATCAGTTCCCTCTGACGTCACTGATTGTGTCCCTGGCTGACCTGAAGTGAAAGTGGAAAGCAATCAATTAAGCTTTCCACTTAAGGGCCCGTCTCACATAGCGATATCGCTACCGAGATCGCTGCTGAGTCACTAGTTTTGTGACGCAGCAGCGAGCTCACCAGCGATATCGCTGTGTGTGACATTCAGCGACGATCAGCCCCCCTGCCGGGTATCGCTGATCGTCGCTGAAATGTCAGGACCTTTTTTTGATCGCTGGTTTCCCGCTGACAGGCACACATCGCTGCGTGTGACAGGCGGGAGACCAGCGATCCGCTGGTAACCAAGGTACACAGCGGGTTTCCAGGCGCGGGGCTGTGCCTAGAAACCCGCTGTGTACCTTGGATACCAGCGCCCTGATGCAGGGAGCTGGTATCCAAGGTACACAGCGGGTTTCCAAGCGCTGCGCGGTGCCTGGAAACCCGCTGTGTACCTTGGTTACCAGCGGATCGCTGGTCTCCCGCCTGTCACACGCAGCGATGCGTGCCTGTCAGAGGGAAACCAGCGATCAAAAAAAGGTCCTGACATTTCTGCGACGATCAGCGATACCCGGCAGGGGGGCTGATCGTCGCTGAATGTCACACACAGCGATATCGCTGGTGAGCTCGCTGCTGCGTCACAAAACTAGTGACTCAGCAGCGATCACGGTAGCGATATCGCTATGTGAGACGGGCCCTTAAGCGATGTTACCCGCAGTGTCGCTGTCCCAGATCGCTGCCTGAGCTGCCTGTTTGACAGCTCAGCAGCGATCATGTAGCGATACACCAGCGATCCTGACAAGTGCATATCGTTGTCGGGATCGCTGGTGTATCGTTATGTGACACCCAGCCTTTACTCTCCTGTCAGGCAGGAGAGGAACTCATTCATTTGGGGTTTACTGTGAGGCTGCAGCATTAGCTGCGGTCCCTGCAGTAAACATTAACCCTTTCTGAAGGATTTCACCGTGGGACCTGACTGTGCATGGGATAGGTAAGAATAATTTTGCTTTTTTATTTATTTTTATTACAGGAAATGGTTTTAGCAGGTAAATAAAATATGGTCAAAAACTGTGTGATTATTTCATTAAACTTCTTTTTTATTAAAGTGTGTGTGTTTGATTTTTATTTCATACAATAGGATTAATAATTGATAGTTGTCTAATTGACAGCTCTCAATTATTAACCTGGCTTAAAGTGACCTTTCAATTGCAAGGTCATTTTAACCCCTTATTAACCCATTCGCCACCGCTACAGGGCAATGGGAATAGACGGGCAAAGTGCCAGAAAGGGCAAATCTAATTAGAGATTTGCCCTTTCTGGGGTGTCTGGGGGCAGATGTTAAGTAGCCGGGGGGGGCCAAAAATAATGGTCCCTCTCTGGGCTATTATTATCTGCCCCCACTCACTGGCTTTGTCTGTCTGGTTGCGAAAATAGGGCGGGAGCCCACGCATTTTTTTTCAGCAATTTTACACCTCATATATATATATATATATACATGTCATTGAATTTGTGACACATATATATATATATTTATATTTGTAGTTCATACACTTCTACATAGTATAATAGCCGCTAATTCAATTGCCGGCTTTTGTGAAAATGCAGAACCCGACATGAAATGACACTTGGTGTACATAGGGTTAACCATGTCTTTTCATGTCCTTTGCTATCTAATTTGCACAAACAATTAAATCAGACTATGTGTGCAAAATTTCACACCTGTAGGGGTTAATTAAAGGTGTAAATTCGTAGCAAAAAAGTCCGTTTTTTTTACAACGAATTTACACCTTTAATTAACCCCTACAGGTGTGAAATTTTGCACACATAGTCTGATTTAATTGTTTGTGCAAATTAGATAGCAAACGACATGAAAAGACATGGTTAACCCTATGTACACCAAGTGTCATTTCATGTCGGGTGCTTCTGTCTTTTCACTGAAGCCGGCTTTACCCGGCAATTGAATCAAAGGATATTTTACTATGTAGAAGTGTATAAACTATACATATATGTATATATATATGTCACAATGACATGTATATATATATATATATGTATTCTATGTGTGTATATTTAGTGTTTACAAGGAAAGAATGGGGTTTTTTTAGTTGCGATATTTTGTTCCCATAGACTTACATGGGACTTCCGGTATCGGTATCGGGTATCGCCAATTTTTTTGTGATATCGGCGATACCATTCCGATTCCGATACTTTAGGATATCGGAAAGTATCGCTCAACTCTAGTTCTGATGTGGTGAATTGGCCTCCTGAGGCAGTCTCTGCGTTTCAGGAACTTAAGCAGAGATTCACTTCTGCTCCTGTTCTACGGCAGCCTGATGTTTCTCTGCCATTTCAGGTGGAGGTTGATGCCTCTGAAATTGGGGCAGGTGCCGTTTTGTCCCAAAGAGATCCAGAAACCTCTAAAAGTAACCCTTGTGCCTTTTCTCTCGAAAATTTTCTCCAACTGAACGTAATTATGACGTGGGTAATCGGGAGTTATTGACCATGAAGTGGGCTTTTGAAGAGTGGAGACATTGGCTGGAGGGAGCCAAACATCAGGTGGTGGTCCTCACGGACCATAAGAATCTGGTTTATCTGGAATCAGCCAAGCGACTTAATCCTAGACAGGCCAGGTGGGCCTTGTTTTTCACACGTTTTAATTTTGTGGTTTCCTTTCTTCCTGGCACTAAGAATGTTAAGGCGGATGCCCTCTCGAGGAGTTTCCTTGCGGACTCTCCTGAGTTATCTGATCCTGCTGTTATTTTGAAAGAGGGTGTAGTTCTTTCCGCCATCTCGCCCAATTTGAGACTGGCTCTGGAAGGGTGTCAGGAGGATAAACCCGAGCGCTGCCCTATTGGGAAATTGTTTGTCCCAGAACGGTGGAAAAAGAGTGTGATGTCTGAGATTCATTGTTCCGCGTTGGCCAGTCATCCCGGAATTTTTGGTACCAGAGACTTGGTTAGTCGGTCCTTTTGGTGGCCTACTTTGTCTCGTGACGTCAGGGAATTTGTGCAGTCCTGCGGGACTTGCTCTCGCTCCAAGCCTTGCTCTCGCTCTAGTGGTTTGTTGATGCCATTGCCTGTGCCCAAGAGACCATGGACCCATATCTCTATGGATTTCATTTCCGACCTCTCTGTTTCTCAGAGAATGACCGTTATCTGGGTAATTTGTGATAGGTTTTCCAAAATGATACATCTTGTGCCATTACCTAAGTTGCCTTCCTCCTCTGAATTGGTGCCTTTGTTCCTTCAGCACGTGGTTCGGTTGCACGGCATTCCTGAGAACATTGTGTCTGACAGAGGAGTCCAGTTTGTTTCCAGATTTTGGAGGACTTTTTGTTCTAAACTTGGTGTTCAATTGTCTTTCTCCTCGGCTTTTCATCCTCAGACCAATGGACAAACTGAGAGAACAAACCAGACGTTGGAGACTTATCTGAGATCCTTTGTGTCTGCTGATCAGGATGACTGGGTCTCTTTTTTGCCTTTGGCTGAGTTTGCACTTAATAATAGGGCTAGCTCTGCCACTTTGATGTCTCCATTTTTCTGCAATTTTGGGTTTCACCCTCGATTTTCTTCAGGACAGACGGAGGCTTCTGTCTGTCCAGGTGTTGACTCTGTTGTGGAGCGTATGCAGCAGATTTGGGACCAGGTAGTGGAGAGGTTGTCCCTCTCTCAGGAGAGGGCCCAGCGGTTTGCCAACCGGCATAGGACTGATGGTCCTCGGTTTGAAGTGGGGGACTTGGTCTGGTTGTCCTCAAGAAATATCCCTATGAGAGTTGCATCTCCTAAGTTTAAGCCTAGGTTCATTGGACCTTATAAGATCATGGAGATTCTTAATCCTGTTTCCTTTCGTTTACTTCTTCCAGGGACATTTAAGATCCATAACGTGTTCCACAAGTCCTTATTGAAAAGGTTTGTCGAGCCAGTGGTTCCTATGGCTGTGCCTCCTGACCCTGTTTTGGTTGAGGGCAATCTGGAGTATGTGGTTGAGAAAATATTGAATTCTCGTTTTTCTAGACGGAAACTCCAGTATTTGGTTAAGTGGAGAGGTTATGGTCAGGAGGACAATTCTTGGGTGTTTGCTTCGGACATCCATGCTAGGAGACTCATCCGTGCGTATCACAGAGCTCATCCTGACGACCTGGTTGCTCAAATGAGGGTTCGGTGACCCCTCCTCAAGGGGGGGTACTGTTGTGAATGTGCTAGAAATGAATTCTGAGCAGAAGCTCCCTCTGGTGGTTACAAACAGTGCTGAACTATCCAATGAAGATTGTGAAGATTGGCGATCAGGTGTTACTGACTGGTCTTATATAAGGGAGGTTCCTTCCCATCAGGGTTGCCGGTGATCAATTGTTCTGGTCTCATCTTTGATTCCTGTTCACTTTGTAGCTTGCTGTTTCGTGCCTGCATCTTCTGCTAACAGATAAGTCATTTTCTTCTTTTAGTTTTTTGTGCTTGCTTTTTACATTTTGTCCTGCACTTCTGTGGGGGTCTGCCGGGTCCCCTCCGGGGGCTTGTGCTCCTCTCAGTTTAGTTCAGCCACTGTTGTTTGTTCATTTGCCTTTTCCAGTTTTTTCAGTGGCTGCTGTTTAGTTTTGTTACACCAGAGAACTAATTTAGGTGGTAGAGGTCGTGTGATCTCAGGTGTTTTTGTAATTAGTAGAGTTGGTACTTTTCAGGGTTTTTTGGGATTGCAGTAAGTGTCCTTCCTATCCTTTTCTATTTAGGAAGTTTGGGCCCCAACGTTTGCTCATACTATTTTCTGTCTGTGTCTGTATTTCCTCTTGCCTAATCGCCATTACATGTTTGGGGGCTTTCTATGTTCTTTGGGGATCTGCTCCGGGGCAGATAGTTTTCCTTTTTCTGTCTTTAGGTGTAGTTAGCTTCTCAGGCTGTGACGAGCCGTCTAAGACCAACGTAGGTACGCTCCACGGCTGCCTTTAGTTGTGGTGGTTAGTCAGGGTACTGCAATCCCATAGATTCCAACCTCTCTGGTGTATTTACTTTTTTGCCTGCTCTCCTCAGCTACCAAATCATAACACCCGGCACTTGCCCAGGTGCCCCAGGTGCTGACGCCAGCCCTGGGGGGGTACAGCCCACTTAGGGAGGTGGAAAGACTGGCATATGTTGAGGTGTAGGCTGGACGTTCAGCAGCTGCAAATGGAGGAATTGGAGAAGTCGGAGGAAGAGGAGGACAAAGCGAGACATTTTGCTGGCAACCTATGTGTCATCAGGGGAAGGTGGTACAAATTCCTTTGAAACCCAGAATGGTTCATTTTAATGAAGGTGAGATCACCTACATTTTGGGTTGACAGCCGGGTCCTTCTTTCTGTCAGGATTGATCCAGCAGCACTGAAGACTCTTTCTGATAGCACACTATCAGCAGGGCAAGCGAGCTTGTGTAAGGCATATATTTGCCAATTCAGGCCAGGTGTCCAGTTTACAGGCCCAGTAGTCAAATGGGAATGAACTGTGAGGGAGAACATCGATAGTGGAGGAGAGGTCATTTTGAACCATAGTTGACAACTGCTGTCTCCTGTCTGTTGCAATCGATTCAGTATTACCAGTCGTGTGAGCGTTACTCGAGAAATCAGTCCACAACATGGTCATGAAACCCCTGTCTCCAACGCCACTTCGGCTGTGTGCACCACGAACACCTCTTCCATTCGGCCCAGTACTGCTCGTGGCAGAACCTGCACAGCTGCTGTGTGCTGGGAATGCCTCTAACAAACGGATTACCAGAGTTGCTTGTTTGTTCGCCAATATTAGATCTAGGTTCTCCTGTGGCATGATGTTCTGTAATTTGCCTTTATAGCGTGGATCGAGGATGCTGGCCAACCAGTAGTCGTCATCCTTCATAATTTTGGCAATGCGGGGGTCCCTTTTTAGGATCAGCAAGAGAAAATCTCACATGTGGGCCAATGTTCCAGGTGTCAATGATGCACTGCCAGTTGTGGGTGGAGGAGCACTTTCTGCCAAATCAACATCCCTCCAGTCACGCACAAACCCTGTACCTGACCTTGGCAAGCCAACATTTTCTCTTGCCCCCTGAGAAGCATTCTCCTCCCCAAAATAATCATCCCCTCAACCTAATCCTCCTCTTCCTCTTCTTCCTCCACTTCATACAGGACAGTTCCCTGAGCTGACAATGCCTGACTGTCATCAAGGCTTCCCTCCTACTCCTCCTCCGCTGCAGACGCCTGATTCTTAATGTGCGTCAAAGTTTGCATGAGCAGACGCATAATTGGGAAGCTCATGCTTATGATGGCGTCGTCTGCGTTTACCAGCCGTGTGCATTCCTCAAAACCCTGAAGGACTTTACAGAGGTCTTTCAGCTTTGACCACTGCACACCCGACAACTCGATGATTGCCCTGAAACTGCCTGCCCGTGTTTCCTCCCACAAATGCATTACAGCCTGCCTCTGTTCGCACAGCCTCTCAACCATGTGCATAGTGGAGGTGGAGTTCCACCTTGTTGCAACGTCTATTATTAGGTGGTGCTTGGGGAGGTGGAGCGATAGCTGCAGCCTCTACACATGACTGGAGTCTACGGGTGAGCAACAGATGTGCGAGCACAGACTTCGCACCTTATGGATCAGGGCTGGTAACTCCGGATAATTATTTATGAAGCACTGCACCACCAGGTTCAAGGTGTGAGCCAGGCAAGGTTTGTGTCTGAGTTTTGCCAGGCCTATGGCCGCCACAAAATTACATCCGTTATCACTGACTACCTTGCCTGGCTCAAGATTTAGACTGCCCAGCCATGACTCAGTTTCTCGCTGCAAGTAGTTTGCCAGTATGTCCACGGTGTGTCTGTTGTCGCCCAAAGACATCATCGTTAAAACAGCCTGCTGACGCTTACCACTAGCTGTTCGATAGTGGGACACCTCGTGCAACACTGGCAGCTGCGGATGGAGTGCTCTTGCGACTGCGCTCTGTCAACGAGCTTTCGCTTCTGGAGGAGGAGGAGGAGGGACGAATGCATACAGCCAACTGTTGCCTATACCGTTGGCTAGGCAGCACTGTCACACCGCCGCTGGCCCCTGTGGACCCTGCATCCACCACATTAACCCAGTGCGCAGTGATGGACACGTAACGGTTCTGGCCATGCCTAATGGCCCATGCATCTGTTGTGAGGTGCACCTTTCCACTCACTGTTTGTTTGAGTGCATGGACAATGCAGTCTTTCACATGCAGGTGGAGGGCAGGGATGGCTTTTCTAGAAAAGAAGTGCCGACTGGGTAGGTCATAGCATGGGACAGCGTAGGCCATGAGCTCTCGGAATGCTGCGCTTTCAACCAAATGGAAGGGTATCCTCTCTCATGAGATCAGTTTGGCAATGTAGGCATTAAAAGCCAGTGTACGCGGATGAGAGGATGAGTATTTTCTTGTCCTACTCAGAGTCTCTGCTAGGGTGAGCTGGACCTGAGACCTGCATATGATGGACCTAGCGGTGGACAAGGCGGACTGAGAGGGGGTTGGTGATGGTGATGGTGGTGGTGGTGGTGATATTGGCCTAGATGTAGTCTTTTGTTGGAAAAACATTGTGATTCCCTGACTGATTTGGCCTTGCGACGACAACTCAACATTTCTTGCTGGTGGTGTGCTAACCAGTGGGCTTACAGTGGGGAAGCGATGTAGCGTTGCTGGCTACCTTCAGTCGGAGCAGGTGCACATGTGCTACCTGAGGTTTTGTAGTCCGTCCACGCTTGCAAGTGCACGCTGTTTACATGTCTAAGCATGCAACTGATATTCAAATTTCAGAGATTTTTCCCTCGGTTAAAGGTCCTTCCGCACTTCTTACAGATAACATTTGCCTCATCAATAGGATTTTGGTCAAAAAAGTGCCACACTGCACTCTTCCTACTATGGGAAAAATTTTCAGGGCTTGCACGCTGTGCTAATTTGACCATCTGGCCAAGCTTTCCTGCAACTCTTTTTGTCTTTTTAAAACGTTTTTGGACTGCTAGGGCCTGCCAGATAACCGCAGCTGCGATGTCGATGCCTGTTGCGGATCCTCCTCCTCATCTGAGCTATTGCCAGCAGAACGCTCTTCCCCCAATGGATGCCAATCTGGGTCAACAACTTGGTCATCCATCACCTCCTCTTCAATTTCATCTGCACCTTCCTCTGTGTCACCGTGTAAGGTGGTATAGTTTGCGGGATGGGGCACCTGAGTTTCATCAGGGTCAGAATCTGGCTCAGTAGACTGCGAGGGCAATGCAGTGCTCTTGGTGAATGTACCAGCAGAATCATATAGCACTGGCTGTGCATCAGTGCACTCCATGTCATATTCATCTTGGACTGGGGAATTCAGGATGTCACTTGATAAATTAGGCATGGTATATGAAAAGAGCTCCATGGAGTAATCTGAAGTGTGGCCTGCTGCATCCTTCACTTTTGGTGAGGGTGAAGGACACAAGGAAAGGTGTTGTTCCTGACCAGGAGCTGGCGCTGATGACTCAGTGCTTGCAGTTTTTGAAACTTCAGAAGAGGAGGCGATAGAGCTGGAGGCTGTTTCGGCAATGTAAGCCAAAACCTGTTCCTGATGCTCCGGCTTTAAAAGCGGTTTACCTACTCCCAGAAAAGGGAGCCTTCCAGGTCTTCTGGAGCCAGACGATGATGCAGGCTCAACACCTCCTGCCTTAGGTGCTATTCTGCTTTTGGTACTAACAGCAGATGCACCACCACCACCATCAGTACCAGCTGGCCCCCCCCCCACGTCCACGGCCTCTTCCACCATACTTCCTCATGTTTGGGAAAATGTACCAAAAATACCAGCAGATATATGGTACTGTATGAGGAGTGTACTGTATACGGTGTAGGGAAAAATTTAAATCTCAGTATTTATTTCTGGAGTCACACACAGACGCTCTCTCAGTATGGATTTGACCATAATACCAGCAGATATACGGTACTGTATAAGGAGCGTACAGCTGTATACGGTGTAGGGGAAATATTTAAATTTCCGTTTATATTTCCGCAGTCACACACAGACGCTCACTCAGTATGTATTTGACTGTAACACAAACAGCAGATATACGGTACTGTATCAGAAGCATACAGCTGGATACGGTGCAGGGAAAAATTGAAATCTCTGTATATATTTGCAGAGTCACACACAGACGCTCACTCAGTATGTATTTGACCGTAAAACAAACAGCAGATATATGGTACTGTATGAGGAGCGTACAGCTGTATACGGTGTAGGGGAAAATTGAAATCTCCGTATTTATTTCCGGAGTCACACAGATAGTCAGCATGTATTTGTCCGTGATACCAGCCGGTACACGGTAGTGTGTGAGGAGCGTACAGCTCTATACGGTGTGGGAAAAAATGAATGGTCCGTAGCTGTGCAGAACAAAAGAATAAAAGTATTAGTGCTGTGTAAAAAGCAGTCTGTACAGCAGTGTACATACAGCAATACAGCTATCAGGCAGCCTAATAACCAGCGCTGCTGCACACAAGAAAATCCTCCCCTGTCACTGCACACTAACTGTACAGCACAATTGCTATCAGCACAAGCACGTAAGAACTTTTTATCTTTACAGCCCTAACTCTCTCCCTACTGATAAACAGCGTCAGCAACATCTCCCTACTGTTAAGATTGGCAGAAGTAAAATGGAGTTCGGCGGTCAGGGCTTTTATAGACACTATGATGCCCCCCAAAGCAAGCCAATCGCTGCAATGCCCTCCTATACGATGGTGGTGGACTCAGCACATGTCATCTCGTTGCCCACAGTGTACGTCCTTGCTCATTGGCTGAAAAAAAGCACTTGCAAGCATTCTGGGAAATCCGACTTTGGCGCTCGTTTTGCCGACCGCATGGCTGACTTCACACTATGGTCGGGTTTCGGTCGACGAAACCCGACTTTGGTAAAAGTCGGCGACTTATGAATTTGGCCGATCTGTTTTGCTCAACTCTACTGCAGAGTATTGTGGGGAAGCCAGCAAAAATGCACCTGACGCCATTGTCATGCTCAGCAGTGTGTGAAATGGTGCAGTGCATTTTTTTTGCCGATCTTTGAAAATTGAAACCGCAAGTTCAACTCAAATTCATTCCTACACAGTTCCATTTACTCATCTATAGTTAGGATCTTTACCCAACTTAATCATTGTAATACTCACCTGTCATGCTGCAGCACTTGGTTCTTCTTCCTTACCCTGTGACTGGCTACCTTTGTTCTTGTCTGCTCCAAGCTATGGTCACCTCTGATGTCATCATCCAAAGCCTTTCAATACAGATTCAAATGACTGCGTATTTCCTGAGTATTCAGGCAGTAGAGCACTCTGCTACCATGTGCTTTCCAGGAGTCAACATTTCCTAGCCATGTTACACAGAGAAAGGAAAATTGAGAGGGCAGAAATCGTCAGGGCGCTGCGCTACATGTGATGAGACCAGTCAGACACGATAAAAATCAAGGATTTAATGAACACTATGTATGCATTATACGTAGGTTATAATGGGTACATGTGGTATCTGTGAGAAAAACGGACATATGAAGGAGGCCTTAGGTTGTTTGATCACACTCACATGGGCATAAAGATGGGAAGATCATTTTTGAGCAAGAATTGTCTAAAGTCTAGTGAAATATTTTATAGAATAAAGGCATAGAATGAATGACAGGCTTTATTAAGGTATTTTCACACATGCCAGATTCATTATAAAATATATGACACTGTTCAATTCAATAAATTAAAACTGAGTTAATAAAAATTCATGCATCTTCTGAAGATTAAATGTCATTCACATGTATGGATTTTCCATTTGTAAACATGCCATAATATAATAAAATAATTAACTATTCTAAACCTCTTTAACCCCTTTCTGACTAGAGATGAGCGAACTTGTTTGGAAAACGTTCGTCAATCTGAAATTCGGCACGAACCTTGCACATTCGGATTCATGTTCGGATTCCCAAGCATTTTACTCAAAATTGTCAAAATTCGGCCAATGATCAAGTTTTCAATAATGATTTTGTTAGGACTTTGGCTAGGATAGTGGTGCTCTATGATGAGGGGGGACATGTTTGATGAGTAGTGGGGAGAGGTCAGAGGAGCCGCATGTGTCATTCTTTTTTTTCTTTTTTTATAAACTTAATATGTGGAGATTCTGGCAGCCAATTAGGGTGCAGAAACCATCCACAACATCCTGACACAAAGTATTGAGTTATTGGGTGTCAAGGTCACATGTCCCTCTCCTTATAAAAAGCAGACATGTGACTTCGGCGCCATTTTGTGATTGTAAGAGCGTAGTTAGTCTGCTGCTGCAAGCAGTCAGATAGTTAGCTAGGCGGAGTAGTTTCAGCTAGTTCAGATAGATAGGATCCTGCGTCAAATTGACCATCCAGCATATAAATCTGGAGTGCTAATTCTGTGTTACAGCCACAAGTCACCACTTCAGCACATAAATTCATAGTGCTGCTGATTCTGTGTTACAGCATCCAGTCACCAGTTCAGCATATAAATCCTTTTTGCTAATTGTGTGGTCCAGCCACCAGTCCACATTTCAGCATATCAATCATTTGTGTTAATTGTGTGGTCCTGCCATCAGTCCACATTTCAGCACATCAATCATTTGTGCTAATTGTGTGGTCCTGCCACCAATCCACATTTCAGTATATGAATCAATTGTGCTAATTGTGTGGTCCAGACACCAGTCCACATTTCAGCATCTAAATCCTTTCTGCTAATTGTGTGGTCCATCCACCAGTCAATATTTTAGTATATAAATCTTTTGTACTAATTCTGTGGTCCAGCCACACTATCTCAGCAAATAAATACTGATTGTTAATGTAATGAGAGGTGACTGAAAGGTCTGGTCCTATGGTTGTAAAACAGCTAGTTAAATTTGGGAAGAGTACATCCAACATGAGTGGGAATAAGCAAAGTTGTGGTGGAAGGGGAAATAGGCAGGGTGTTATAGTTTTACGTGTGGTAGGTAGGAATGTTACTGAAAGCTCTACTGAACAAACACTGACTTGTCATATCCAAAGACAACTGACATCTTCTGTTACGGGATGGTTTGCTTGACTCCCTTTCATTGGCAGCTGCACAGTGATATGCCTTGTAAATAATTTTATGAAATGTGGAGATTCCAAGCTGTGCCTCCATTTGGTGGATTACCTGTAGTTGTAAGGGTGTCAAAGCACCATTATACTATTTTTACTCTGGGGATATTGATTCCACTTTAGAGGTGTGTGCCAATAATTTTTTTAAATGTGTAGACTCCAAGTTGGGTTTCCATCTGGATGGTTGCCTGTAGTCTTAGCGGTCTCTGAGCACCAGGCCTACACCTGTCACTCATCCACCTCTTACTCATTAAATTGGTAATCTAAAAATACTGGGCCAGGACCTGTCCCATCCATCCATGTTGCGACATTATACATTTTCTACTGTGGGTGAATTGATGCCACTTATCCTAGTGTCTGGCCCTAATTTTGAGAAATGTTTTGACTCCAAGTTAGGTTTTCTTCATGTGTGTTGCCTGAATTTGGAACCCTGTCTGATGCGTGGCCTATGACTGACTGGTGCGCCATTGTAATATTTCTTCTGTGGGTCAATTGATGCCAATTTTCTTGGTGTCTGTCCCTAATTTTTGGAAAAGTTTGGACTCCAAGTTGGGTCTCCTTCATGCGTTTTGCTTGTAGCAGTAGGGCTCCTAGACCGGCAGGTCTGCACTTACTTTCAGTCAACTACCTGTGTTACTATCTTTAAATGTTTCTAACAATAGTAGTCTACAAAGCTGTTATTTGTGCCACCTGAATGTGGCTGAGCAGAAAAGCAGTTTGAGCTGTTGCATGAGGTATCAGGGCTCTTAGCATTGCAGGCCTACACCAGACTCTCACCCACCTCTTAATTTCTACTGAGGGTCAATTGATGACTCTTTGGACCTCAAGTTTGGTCTCCTTCATGGGTGTTGTCGGTACAAGTATGGCTTCCCAATTTTACTATTTGTACTCTGGGTCAACTGATGCAAAGCTTCCTGGTGTCTGCTCCTAATTTGAGTTGTTTTGCCAGCATTTGGGCTCCCCTGAAGATGTTGTCTACACATTTGGTTTTGCCTCCTATTGAATGAAATGGGGTTCTGATAAGTTTGGGGTTCGAGCTGTACCGAACCTTAAAAGGTTCGCTTAACAGTATTTCTGACATATGACAAACACTTACATCATGTCAAGTCCCCTACTTCCGTGCAAGCCCAGTAGCTGAGCTTGCATCATTCCTCAGAAGAGCAAAGAAAATATAGAAAGTTTGTGGTCCATATCCATGCTGTGCAATAGCAAATGAGTGATATGTAAAAATTAACTTTTAATCTGTTTCTTTAAAATATATTCAAGCCCAACATGAATTGGAACCCTTCTGGGCTAAAAGTGCAAAAAAAACAGTGCAGAAACAAGCTATGCTGCCACTTAAACATAGTTTTTAAGGTAATTCATGTTGCTTCCCTTAACGGTATCATACTGGCAGACTCTTTTTTGGCAAACTGTGCACTCTGCTAGTGGTGCATTGGTGGTGTGAGGGGCAGCTGTCACTGCTCCCTAAATCTATGCAATCTGTGCCTTGCTTAACCACCAACACTTATGACAGTTAAATATCCCCTTATTAGATGGTGAGAGTTATAATACCATTTTAAAAGAATCGGAATATTTTCACCATGTCTGTAGTTTCTAGGGGTTATATAATCCCGTCCGACAGGTACCCTTGGTGTGGGTCCAGTGCTCAGCCTGTCAGGTCCAGGATAAGTCGCCGGTGCATTATCTGCTCTCGACGCGTTTCCTCCAATATAGATTCATTAGGAGAGTCTTAATGAGAGGGCTCACCATCCCCTCTATGGCACCTTGTCACCGCTGTGTCATGTAGTTGTGCAGTGCTGACAGTCTGCGCTGCCCTTGTTTTTAAATTCCGGCATCTCTAGCTCCTTATTGGCATCACATCCGGCCGTGCACACGTCATTTCCAGTGCGTGGAATGCTTCTGCCAGGAGTGACCCACATCATAATATCCAGAGTCATTTCTCCATTCACCAGACTTCCGGCATATGGAACGCATTGGACGGGGAGATACCGTTACATCGTCTCCGGGTCCGTACGTCCTCCTGCACACAGGGTATTGGTGTGAGTATAACAACTGGAGAGGTATCAATGAAAATAACACCTTACTATCTATGATGCCTCCTCCTT
The DNA here is from genome assembly GCA_033576555.1 of Oophaga sylvatica. Classification (NCBI taxonomy): domain Eukaryota; kingdom Metazoa; phylum Chordata; class Amphibia; order Anura; family Dendrobatidae; genus Oophaga; species Oophaga sylvatica. The sequence goes on along the minus strand of JARQOD010000002.1, from coordinate 468,848,978 downwards.
TTAGCCCATTGCACTCTGGGCAATATATTCCATATCCGTGCTGCCAGTTCATGAAGAAACGTCAGACACCAAACGTATTATAGAATGACGGTTTCTTTATATTTCTATGCGTTACTTCTTCAAGAATAAAATAACATATACATATACAGGGATTTGTAGGGTTTATATAAAGGTGAGGTCTGAAATGAGGAACCAAACAAGGTCACATGACATTGTGTGATGGGTCAGAGTTCATAGGGTAGGCACATGATGCGGTTCAGGTTGAAAAAAATAAATAAATATATTTTTTTATTTAATCAAAAAGCAAATAATTGAAAAACTGCATACACATATGAACAAACAGAACATGCCCAAAAGTAGAAACTTTATATGATAAATATACTGCTGATAAAAATGTGCCTTTTCCTTTCTTGTATTTTAGAAAAGAAAAAAAAGAATATATAAAATACCGCTAGTAGCCTCATGAACTAATGACCTTCATCACTGAGTTTCTTCACACCCACCTCAGTGTTCGAGTCCAGACAAACCAGGAAATAAAATTATATATTACTTTCGGTAAACTACCATAAAATTGGACTATAAAACACACCACCATTTATTACATTTTTTTTTCCATTTTTCTTCTACAAAATTTGGAGTGTATCTTATGTTCCAGTGCGTCTTCTAGTCCACAAACTACGGTAAATAATCATATTTGGTATTGTTACATCTATAGAACTCCAATCTATCAAAACCTGAAATTAATTTGCATTTTTTGGTCTCCTCAATAGTGTTGAGCGATACTGCTCGATATCTAAAAATATCGGATCGGAATGGTATCGCCGATATCACTAAATATCGTCGATATCCGATTCCGATACCGGAAGTCCCATGTAAGTCTATGGGAACAAAATATCGCAACTAAAAAAACACTTTCTTTCCTTGTAAACACAAAATATACACACTTAGAATACATATATCTATATATACATGTCATTGTGACATATATATGTGTCCTGTGTGCCTTAATTGAACTGTTTTTTTGCTTGAGAATTGCAAAAATCATCATAGACTGTATTTGCCATTTTTCCGTCATATCTGCGCCACGAGGCACAGGTGAAGAATAAGGGGGTGCTCTCTGGGCGTACACTCACTCCGTGGCGCGAAAACGATGTCCGCACACTATAAATGTTACTGCAATGTAAGATCGTGCCCCACAGCTCTGGAGTTCCGCCTCCTCATCCTCCTCAGTGGGCGTAAACGAACGCGAAGGTCCCGCCTCCCTACAAAAGATGTCGCCTCTCCTGATGCTAATGACACATGTGACTTTGCTGAGATGGCGAATGGACGTGAGCAGAAGTGGGAAGGGATGGAGGAGTCACAGCTCTCCCCCCACGGAAGCGACCCGATCGCCACGGAGCCACCGTTTGGCACCCAGCCTGGAAACCCTCCTACGCTGGAAGAAGCGGAGGATACCCTGAGAGACCTGGCCCGGCACCGGGAGGAGGTCGCCAGGATGGAAGCGAGCTGGCGGGCCCTAAAACTACAATTGGATCGGCGCCAATCCCTCTTACCCCCTGAAGTGTCTGTACCGGAAGGTGAGGCACCCGTTCCAGTAGAGAAGGCCGTGCGGGCATCCCAGCCCTTGCAATCTGAACCGGTTGCCAGTATCTCAGTGGAGGCACCCGTTCCAGTACAGGAGGCCGTGCGGGCATCCCAGCCCTTGCAATCTGAACCGGTTGCCAGTATCACAGTGGAGGCACCCGTTCCTGCAGAAAACGACGCACCAGCACCCCAGATCCCGCTGTCTGCCCCCGTCGCTGAGGCAGAAGAAGCGACACCCGTCCTCATGGAGGAGGCCGCGCAGGCACCAGAGCTCTACCTGCCTGTACCGGAGCCCCGACCGTCATCTGTTCCAGAGCCGGCTGCTTCCGCCACAGGTGAGCGCCGCCAGGACTGGGGGGCCCAGGAGAGCTGCCGCAAACCGGACATCGTAAGCTGGCATTTGATGGTGGAGACATGGAGCAGCTGGTGGAGGAGAATTACAAACGGCGTCAGGAGGAAGAGTCGAGACGTCGGGAGCGGGAAGCAGAGCGACAAAGGGAGCAGCGAGAATCCCAAAAGCTTCGGCAACGTCACCTGGAGAAGGACCTGGCAGAGAAGGCACGTATGAGAAAAGATAAAAGTGCGGTGAGGGAGCCGCGGCGTAAGGGTGCAGTACGGAACTTTAAGTTAAAAGGTGGTTGGGGCTTCATCCAGGAGCCTGGACTTTATTTAGAAGTCTTTGTAACCCGGCGGGACGTGGAGGCTCACCTCCCAGAAGGACACCCGGGGAGGGACCTGTTGCCAGGAGACTTGGTGACTTACACCCGACACTGGGTTACAATGGATGGTATGCCCTAAATGTTACCAGGTGCGACCCCTACTCCCCAGAGTGTCAGGAAACTGACAGACCCTACGAGCCTTCAGCCTCCCCCAACCAGGCCTCTGCACAAGTGCCCACCCCACGCCGTAAATCTCCCCAGCCTCCCTCAGTGGTCTCCTCAGCAGCCCCAGCTATGGACATGATAATGATAGCTGGCCCGTACCCGCGCCTGTTAGGCCCCCTGGGGTTCGTACAGTCCAGGACATAGGGTTCCAGATCCGGAGGGAGACGAAAGAGGTGGCCACACAGACCCAGATAGCGGGTCACGACGTCACTGTACACGCCACACGACGTCATCAGGTCTGGGTGGACCCTCCTGTCACGGATGTTTGGCAAGCTCCACAACAGTACCAGGTGGTACCTGGAAGAGGCCAGCCAAAGAAGTCTAAATAACCCGGACAGGGTCTCTGTATGTAAATAGATAAATTATTGATGTACCCGTACGGGTGAATGTTCATAAAAAGAAGTTTATTGTTGCCTTAATATACCCATGTTGGGTAATGGTTTGATGTACCCGGAAGGGTGAATGTTCATAAAAAGAAGTTTATTGTTGCCTTAATATACCCATGTTGGGTAATGGTTTGATGTACCCGGACGGGTGAATGTTCAGAAGAACAAGTTTATTGTTGCCTTAATATACCCAGGTTGGGTAATGGTGTTTCACTGTGTTTCACTACAGTTCAACTTTGAAGCCATTAACTGTAGTGGCTCACAAATTTTTCTGTAAATAGTTGGCACTTCGGTGCTCCATTTTGGTTTTACAAAAAACTTTACTGTGCACTATTTTCAACTACCTCAGAAACTAAAAACCCGTTTGGTGTGGCCGAAAGTGAGGTCTGCTCAAGGAAAGTCTTGCAGCCCACCCAAGACCACAGTTGGAGGTTTGGAGCGGGTCCTCCACAAGCACAAGTAAAGGACACTGTGAAGTTACCCCGGTGGGGTTGTAGTCCTAAGAAGTCTCCACGAACTTCGTCACTAATGCTATTTGCACTTTTGTTGAATATGTATTTATTAACACACATGTAGAACACATATCAAGGGTATCAACAGTAACAAAACATGTCACATAATATAAGCCATTTGCACTTTTGTAATGTTATTATTAAAAATTTTATTATGCAACGTTTAACTTGAAGTGTTTCCTGCTTTCTTACTACGTGCCATAGTCCACTCTGCTACATCACTTTGCACCATTGCTCTATCTCACATCTATCTGCCCTGGAAGGATAGCGTGTTACCTGTAGAAGACTTTTCACCTACCTGCACTACACCATCCCTTCCAGAGGACCTGCACAGCAGCGCTGGACACCCTGACAAGGTACTACAGGTGGCGTCACGACAAACTACACGAACATTCTATCATCCCCTGGAAATATCCCACATTCCAGTGATCGCCCAGGTCACGGACCGAGCTGTGCTACTCGTGACATCCCCCATAGAAGTCGACGTGATCGGTGCCGAGTACCCCCAAAACCCCTGTCTCTGTGCGACTCAACTTCCCTCACTGTGCTGGCACTTTACATTTACAATGCCTCTGGGTTTTTTTTTTGGGGGGGTGGGGAACATTCAGACTTTTGCTATGGGGCCCCATTATTTATATGTACGCCCCGGCTGCTGAGGAATGGTATTTAAGGCTGTTAAGGAGCCAACATACATGGACCTTGCCAGCCTGATAATACCAGGCCACAGCAGTTTGCTTAGCTTGGTTGGTTAACAAAAATAGGGGATCCCCTCGAAAAAAAAAGGCGTAGGGGTCCCCCTATTTGTGTTAACCAGCCAAGTAAAATGCAGACTGCTGCGGCCTGGTATTAAAAGACTGTCAAGGCCCATGGATTTTGGCCCTCAACAGCCTGATAATACCAGGCTACAGCAGCCCCACATTTGGCGCATCAAAAGATGTGCCAATTGTGGCACTTTACCCGACTCTTCCCACTGCCCTGTAGCGGTGGCAAGTGGGGTAATAAGGGGTTAATGTCACCGTTGATTGCACGGTGAGAATAGGCCCGGTTAATAATGGAGAGGTGTCAATAAGACACCGATCCATTATTAATCCCAAAGTTTTTAAATGTATAAAAAAAAAGACACAGCAAGAAAAAAGTATTTTAATGAAATAAAAGAGACAACACAGTTTTCATTTCTTTTATTATACACTCATTCCTGCGACGCCATCGATCTCCTGTAAAAAAAGAAAAAAAAAAAAAACAACAGTATACCACCTGTCCGACGCAGTACATAGTAACGACTGTCCCACGGCGATCCAGCTCTGCTACATCGCAATGACAGGCAGAGCCTGTCATCTCGACGCAGCACAGCTGATTACCTGCTTCCCCGGCGGTGACGTCATCGGACTGACTGCTTTACGGCCGGGATTACCCAGCAGTCACTGCAGTTATCGCGAGAAACTGCATGTGACCGCCGGGGAAAGATGATGGCGGCCATTAAGCAGTCCAGCCCGTGACCGCCGGAGATCTTCTGCCAGGTAAGTGCCGCTGACTCCTGACAGACCCGACCGACGGACACTGACAGTGACAGTGACAAATCCGATTCCGGTATCCGATAAGACGAAAATATCGGAACTAATTATCGAAAGGCCGATAGAGCTAATATCGGCCGATACCCGATACTTGCGGTATCGTATCGCTCAACACTACTCCTCAACTCTAGGGAGCAGGTCAGTGACCTGTCAGCAGTCTGCATTATGAATACCTAATCAGAGCACCACGTAATGACCCCCCTCCAGGCCCACCCTGGGGCATGGATATTCAATTAACTAAAAACTGAAAATAATGATTAAACAACAACCACAACATGGATTTCATCAACCCAGGTATCATTTTATTCAGTATAACGGTGCCGACACAACACTGTGTTTAGGTTACTGTGCACAATGCTGCTGACAGGTTCCCTTTAAGGATGCTGCTCTGAATGTTAGATTACAAGCTTTTTTTTCATAATTTACCTAGTATTTAAGGGAACAACTGTAATCCACATAGTCTATAACAGTTATTTGTAATTTATATAGCACAAAATGTTCATCCTCTGGAGACAGAGTCTACCTAATGAGGGGAGAATGGGTTTGCGGCTCATTGGCTCTGGTAAATGGCTGAATATGGACCTCGTTTTTTTTCCTTTCCCTAACTTTTTGCTAAGCAGCTATTGGTCCTCTTGAGAACTAGATATTGCTGTGTTGCTTGTTGGAGTGGTCCAGGCTCTTACAATTGATGCCCCAACGAGGGCTAAACAAACTGGAGAATAATATTGTGTGGAATATTTTGAGTACATCAGAATGATTGATGTCAAGTCAAGAACATTTTTATTAGTAATTTTGTCCCAGACCTAGATTATGATAGCACCAATAGTAGTTTTGAGCCTGTATGTGCTGGATGTTTTGTTTTTCGGTATATAGCAGTAATACAAGTAAATTTATATGCTGTTTTCCTAGATGTTATAAATCAGCCTTTGTGTCTTGGCATGACTGGCAAGGTTAATTCTAAGTACTTCCAAAATACTACATAGGTAAGGATAATTATGGCTCCTTGTAATGTGATCAATAACCACAAAGTGGCTCTAAATTCCCTTAGAGGAAATGCGGGCAGTAACATTTAATAATGCATTAGAAGCTTGTAGCATTTGTGTCTTTTAACCTGTAACAACCAAGGGATTGAATATTAATTTTGCTTCGTCTAGTGTGCATTAGATTAATGAAGAGCAAACTAATTACAAACATGTTGCTGAGGAGGAATCACATGATATTTACCGCAAGTTATTGAAATGGCGATTATGGGATTGTCTTTTTCATGGCATGTATAAAATATCCCCCTTAACTAACTCAATCTCTCTACATAAGACCCTCGGTACATAGGTAAAAGCCATAAGGACTAATACAATGTTAATCACTATGCTGTAAACATCACAATGAAACAGAACACCCTGAACTAACAACTTGCATACATTTGATATCAGTGAGCATTTCCTTCATCAGACGCCAAGTCATCTTCAAACACAACCATTTTATTATTTATATTTGCATTTGTACTTTATCTACAATTATAAGTGAAAGGTCTTTTACATGTCAATATATTCCGGCTGCTGTTAGATAACAAAAGCATTTAATATTTCTGTGAAAGCGAGCCTTTCCGCGCACCTGTCATATAAAAACGGAATAATAGATAACATCTTTTGTTTGCATTTGTTTGAATTTTTTTACCAGATTAAAAAAAGCGAAAAAAAGGAAGGTTGCATTATGCATTAGTATGTAAAGCAAGCTATGAGACTGACAGTATAAGTGGAAAAGAATAAAGACAAAGTGGGAGATCCTAATGTTAGACTGACAGCATAGAAAAAGGAATTATTCATACACCTTGTGTAAAGAACAAGTAAGGAGTGTTTCAAGCTGTGCTTAAATAGTGTATATTAGAAGATCTCCATCAATCTGCTATATGCATTGGGTTTGATGAACAAATTGCACACAGGCCGTAAGGGTAAAGCTGTCAGTGAATATGGAACAAATTCTACTCTTCCTTTACTCCATGAACATGAATTAACTGCTCTGCAGTGGCAATTCGAGGGCAAAGTGAAGCATAAATTCATGTAATCAATAAAGAATAAGTGCATAAAAATGGACCCCAACAGTCACTTTCATTAAGGTGTCAAGCTGTCTGATGAAATAAGAGTTCCACACTGCATTAAATAAGCAAAGTCTATTAATACATAATTTTAGCAAAAGTATATTTTTTTTTCTGTGAATGTATTGCTTTATGTATTGCTTTCTCTAAACGCTGACCACTAGAAAAAGCTAAGTTAAAAAATCATCTGTATGTCTTTCTCAGTAGGCATCCTTAACCCATTTACTCCCAAGGGTGGTTTGCACGTTAATGACGGGCCAATTTTTACAATTCTGACCACTGTCTCTTTATGAGGTTATAACTCTGGAACGCTTCAACGGATCTTCACGATTCTGAGACTGTTTTCTTGTGACATATTGTACTTCACGATAGTGGTAAAAATTTCTTTGATATAACTTGCGTTTATTTTTGAAAAAAAAAAGAAATATTGCAAAAATTTTGAAAATTTTGCAATTTTCAAATGTTTACTTTTTATTCCCTTAAACATGTCACACAAAATAGTTAATAAATAACATTTCCCACATGTCTACTTTACATCAGCACAATTTTGGAACCAAACATTTTTTTTTTATTAGGTAATTATAAGGGTTAAAAGTTGACCAGCGATTTGTCATTTTTACAACAAAATTTACAAAGCAATTTTTTTAGGGACCACCTCACATTTGAAGTCACTTTGAGGGGTCTATATGGCAGAAAATACCCAAAAGTGACACCATTCTTAAAACTGCACCCCTCAGGGTACTTAAAACCAAATTCAAGAAGTTTATTAACACTTCAGGTGCTTCACAGTAGCTGAAGCAGCATGGAAGGAAAAAATGAACATTTCACTTTTTAGTCATAAAAATGATCTTTTACAAACATTTCTTTTATTTTCACAAGGGTAAAAGGAGAAAATGGACAGAAAAAATTGTTGTGCAATTTCTCCTGAGTACGCAAATACCCCATATGTGGGGGAAAACCACAGTCTGGGTGCACGGCAGGGCTTGGAAAGGAAGGAGCACCGTTTGACTTTTTCAAACCAAAATTGGCTGGAATTGAGATTGGACACCATGTTGCGTGTGGAGAGCCCCTGATGTGCCTAAAAAGTGGAAACCCCCCAAAAGTGACACCATTTTGGAAAATAGACCCCCTATGGAACTTATCTAGATCTGTTGTGAACACTTTGAACCCCCAAGTGTTTCACAAAAGTTTATAATGCCTGGGTGTACAAAAAAAACAATTTTCCACAAAAATGATTTTTTAGTCCCCAATTTTTGATTTTTCCCAAGGAAATTGGACCCCAAAAGTTGTTGTCCAATTTTTCCTGAGTACGCTGATACCCCATAGGTGGGGGGGAAATGTTTGGGTGCACGGCAGGGCTTGGAAAGGAAGCAATAACGTTTTGGAATGCAGACATTGATGGGTGTCATGTTCTGTTTGCAGAGCCCAGATGTGTCTAAACAGTGGAAACCCCCAACAAGTGACCCCATTTTGGAAACTAGACCCCATAAGGAACTTATCTAGATCTGTGGTGAGCACTTTGAACCCCAAGTGCTTCACACAAGTTTATAATGCCCGGGCATGAAAATAAAATATCCTATTTTTTTCCCACAAAAATTAACCTTTAGTCACCAATTTTTTATTTTTCCAAGGGTAACAGGAGAAATTAAACAACAAAAGTTGTTGTACAATTTGTCCTGAGTACGTTGATATTCCATATGCGGGGAGGACCACTGTTTGGGCGCATGGCAGAGCTCGGAATGGAAGGAACGCCATTTGACTTTTTCCAACCAAAATTGGCTGGAATTGAGATTGGAAGCCATGTTGCATTTGGAGAGCCCCAGATGTGCTTAAACAGTGGAAACCCCCCACAAGAGACCCCATTTTGGAAACTAGACCCCCTAGGGAACTTATATAGATCTGTGGTGAGCAATTTGAAACCCCATGTGCTTCACACAAGTTTATAACGTAGAGCCGTAAAATTAAAAAATCATATTTTTTCCACAAAAATGATCTTTTCTCCCCAATTTTTATTTTACCAAGTGTAACAAGACCCAAAAAGTTATTGTGCAATTTGTCCTGAGTACGCTGATACCGCATATGTGGGGGTAAACCACTGTTTGGGTGCATGGCAGAGCTCGGAAGGGAAGGAGCGCCGTTTGACTTTTTCAACGCAGAATTGGCTGGACGCCATGTCAGGTTTGGAGAGCCCCTGATATGCCTAAACAGTGGAAGCCCCCAACAAGTGACCCCATTTTGGAAAATAGATCCCCCAGGAACTTATCTAGATGTGTGGTGAGCACTTTGAATCCCAATTGCTTCACAGAAGTTTATAACGTAGAGCCATAAAAATAAAAAATCATCTTTTTTTTTCCACAAAAATGATATTTTCGCTTCCAATTTTTTATTTTCCAAAGGGTAACAGAAGAAATTAGACCCCAAGAGTTATTGTGCAATTTGTCCTGAGTACGCTGATACCCATATGTGGAGGTAAACTACTGTTTTGGCGCATGGCAGAGCTTAGAAGGGAAGGAGCACCGTTTGACTTTTTCAACACAGAATTGGCTGGAATTGAGATCAGACGCCCTGTCACGTTTGGAGAGCCCCTGATGTGCCTAAACAGTGGAAACCTCCATTCTAACTCCAACCCTAACCCCAACACACCCCTAACCCTAGTCCCAACCCTAACCATAACCCTAACCACAAACCTAACCCTAAAACACCCCTAACCCTAATTCCAACCCTAACCCTAATCAAAACTTTAGCCCCAACCCTAACCCTAACCCTAATGGGAGAAATAAATACATTTTTAAAATTTTTATTATTTTTCCCTAACTAAGGGGGTGATAAAGCGGGGTTTGATTTACTATTTATAGCGGGTTTTATGATTGGCAGCTGTCACACGCTAAAAGACGCTTTTTATTGCAAAAAATAGTTTCATCACCATATTTTGAGAGCTATAATGTTTGCGTATTTTGGCCCACAGAGTCATGTGAGGTCTTATTTTTTGCGGGACGAGTTGTCATTTTTATTGGTACCATTTTTAGGCGCGTGACATTTTTTGATCGTTTTTTATTACGATTTTTGGGAGGCAGAATGAACAAAAACCAGCAATTCATGATTTTCTTTTGGGGGGAGGGCGTTTATACGGTTCTGCATGTGGTAAAATCGATAAAGCTGTTTTATTCTTCGGGTCAGTACGATTACAGCGATACCTCATTTATATCATTTTTTTATGTTTTGGCGCTTTCATACAATAAAAACAATTTTATATAAAAAATAATTATTTTTGCATCGCTTTATTCTACGAGCTATAACTTTTTGTTTTTTTGATGATGATGCTGTATGGCGGCTCGTTTTTTGCGGGACAAGATGACGTTTTCATCGGTACCATGATTATTTATATCCGTCTTTTTGATCGCGTGTTATTCCCCTTTTTGTTTGGCAGTATGATGATAAAGCATTAATTTTTGATTTTTTTTTTTAAGGGGTTCACTAAAGGGGTTAACTAGTGGGACTGTTTTATAGGTGGGGTCATTACGGACGCGGCGATACCAAATATGTGTACTTTTATTGTTTTTGTTTTATTTACATGAAAAATTAATTTATTGTGGAATAATTTTTTTTTTATTTATTTTGGAATTTTTTTTTTACGCATGTGATTTTATTTTTTTTACTTTTTTACTTTGTCCCAGGGTGGGACATCACTGTATAATATCAGATCGCTGGTCTGACAGTGCACAGCACAGCACAGCGATCTGACTGGCAGTGCTGGAGGCTTGCCGGCGCCTGCTCTCAGCAGGCACTGAGGAAGCCGCCTCCCTGCAGGACCCGGAAGGAACCCGAGGCCATCTTGGATCCGGGTCCTGTAGGGAGGAAGCCCTCAGAATAGCACGTTCACATTGTGCTGTTCTGAGGGTCTCAGGGAAGCACGCAGGGTGCCCCCTCCCTGCGCGATGCTTCCCTGTACCGCCGGAACACTGCGATCATGTTTGATCGCAGTGTGCCAGGGGTTAATGTGCCGGGAGTGGTCCGTGACTGCTCCTGGCACATAGTGCCAGGTGTCAGCTGTGATAATCAGCTGACACCCGGCCACGATAGGCCGCGCTCCCCCCATGAGCACAGCTGATCGCGGTGACGTACTATCCCGTACATGGTCAAATTGGCCCCATCACATGGACGGAATAGTATGTCCTGATGGCAGAAAGGGGTTAAAGGGAACCTGTCAACTTCCCCAGGATCCCAAATCTTTCCCTTGTCTTTATTGAACCTCTTATGTACTTCCTAGCAAACCTATTCCAAGACGTATAGGTTTTTTAAATTTCATAAAATAATAATAACAATTTTATTTCTATAACGCCAACATATTCCGCAGCACTTTACTTTTTAGAGGGGACTAATACAGACAATAGACATTACAGCATAACAATAAACACATAGATGAAAACAGATACCAAGAGGAATGAGGGCTTTCTCAAAAGCTTACAATCTAAGGATAAAGGGGAGACAGGAAAGGTGGATGGTAAAAATTGCTTTCATTGTTCCGATAAGCCATAGTGTAAGAATCGGGTGTTCCTGTAATGCTGCATTAACCAGTTAACAGTCTAAATATGTAACAGTACAGACACCGAGGGCTATTAAATGCATAAAGCATGTGAGAACATGATGCGAGGAATCTGGTATGGTAAAAATTTTGAATGGGCCACACAGGGATAGTTAGGTTAATGCTTTGAGGCGGTAGGCCAGTTTGAACAAATGCGTTTTTAGGGCACACTTAAAACTGTGGGGATTGTTGTAACTGGGCTTGCGATATGCTAATTAGTGGGTGATTAGTTGTGGGGGCGTTGCTGTCCCTAGACTAATCTTCTCACTAATCATGATATCACACCCTTGTGGGAATGAATGACTTGACTTGACTGAGCTACAAAACTACCAGCTCTTTGCAAATTTCTGCCTCCCTAACAATTAGTAGTGAAGCCAGGGTACATTTCCTGGCTTCACTGACACACTGCGCATGCTCATAGACTCAGCAGTGATGTACGACTCAGCAGTCGTTACTGCCATCTCTTTGCAAATCTCACGGCTTGCTGAGTTCTGTATCACTGCAGCGTCCCTGGGCTTGCATAGTGAGTCAATTAAGCTTGAGATCATGCACCCAGCTTAATGCGAAATGCACATTGGTAGTGAGGCAGTGACTTGTAAAGAGCCAGAAATGATGTTGATCTTGGAAATTATGTCTCTCACAACCTCTGGGGTGTGGTAACATGATTAGTGGAAAGATTAGTCTCACTAGAGTCCCATTAGAGATTGGAGGTTTGTGTACTGTACCAGTTTTATGCTAAACATTGTCACTTGTGGTGGGCATTTTGATGAATATTGTGCTTTATTTTCTTTTCACTCTTCAGTATTGTTGAGAAAATTCTTAGTAATAATGAATGAAAGTAGTTGATGGCTTTTCATAATGATTCTCCCAAATGTTCTGTTCATCTTGCTGCCAAGCTCTATGTATAGCACCCTTCCACCGCAAAATTTAGTTAATGCGTAAAGTAAAGAGGGAGCTATTAGCCACTATAACTTTGACCATATTGAATTATCACAAAGTCAAATGCTTCTAATTTTAATGATCTATACTTAGGACTTGCCAACTAAATCCGAATGGTGGAGGTCTGACTCTCAACATCCTCACAATCAAATTATTGAAAAGCCAAGAATCCCTAAAGAGACTTCATTGTTTTTCAGGCACAGATAAATACAGTTGAAACAAGAAGTTTGCATAAACTATATAAAAAGACACATATGTATGTTTTTCTCAATATCTGACATTACATACACTACGATTTCTATGCCTTTAAACAATGCTGGACTGCTCACATGATGATGGCAAGTGCTTGGAAACTTCTTTCAAATACTAATGAAATTTATGCTAACTTTTGACTTTGCAGTAAGTAATAAAAATGCCTTAAAACATTCTCTCTCTCTCTCTCTCTCTCATTATTCTGGCATTTGGCAAATATTAATAATTATGGTAATCCTAATTGACCTAAAACGGGAATGGTTTATTCTGATTTCATGTTAGATATTGAGAAAAACATTCATATGTGTCTTTTTATATAGTGTACGTAAACTTCTGGTTTCAACTGTATATATCTGTGCCTGAAAAACAATGAAGTCTTTAACCCCTTTCTGCCATCCGGTGTACTATCCTGTCCATAAAACCCGGGACAATCTGACCATGGACGGGATAGTACGTCTCAGCGATCGGCCACGCTCCCGTGGAGCACGGCCGATCGCGGCCGACTGTCAGCTGATTATCACAGCTGACACCCGGCACTATGTGCCAGGAGCGGTCACGGACCGCTCCAGGCACATTAACCCCTGGCACACCGCGATCATGTTTAAGAGGGAAGCATCGCGCAGGGAGGGGGCTCCCTACATGCTTCCTAAGACCCTCAGAACAGCGCAATGTGATCGCGCTGTTCTGAGGCCTTCCTCCCTGCAAGACCCCGGATCCAAGATGGCCGGGTCCTGCAGGGAAGCCTGCAGCAGTGCCTGTGAGATCGCTGGTCTCACAGAGTGCTGTGCACACTATCAGACCAGCGATCTGACATTATATAGTGATGTCCCACCCTGGGACAAAGTAAAAAAGTTAAAAAAATGAAAATCACATGTGTAAAAAAAAGTTCCAAAATAAAAGAAAAAAAAAAAATTCCCCAATAAATTCATTTCTTCATGTAAATAAAAAAACCAAAACAATAAAAGTACACATATTTGGTATCGCCGCATCCGTAAAGACCCGCCCTATAGAACTGTCCCACTAGTTAACCCTTTTAGTGAACCTCTTAAAAAAAAATAAAAGCAAGAAATCAATGCTTTATCATCATACCGCCGAACAAAAAGTGGAATAACACGGGATCAAAAGACCGATATAAATAAACTTGGTACCGATGAAAACGTCATCTTGTCCAACAAAAAACGAGCCGCCATACAGCATCATCAGCAAAAAAACAAAAAAGTTATATCTCGTAGAATAAAGCGATGCAAAAATAATTATTTTTTATATAAAATTGTTTTTTTTGCATAAAAGCGCCAAAACATAAAAAAATTATATAAATGAGGTATCGCCATAATCGTGCTAACCCGAAGGATATAACTGCTTTATTTTACCACACGTGGAACGGTATAAACGATTTTTGGTAATTCTAACCTCCCAAAAATCGAAATAAAAAGCGATCAAAAAATTTCACGTGCTCAAAAATTATACCAATAAAAACGTCAACTCGTACTGTAAAAAATAAGACCTCACAGGACTCTGTGGACCAAAATATGCAAAAATTATAGCTCTCAAAATGTGGTGATGCAAAAACTATTTTTTGCAACAAAAGCGTCTTTTAGCGTGACAGCTGCCAATCATAAAACCCGCTATAAATAGTAAATCAAACCCCCCTTTATCACCACCTTAGTTAGGGAAAAATAATAAAATTAAAAAATGTATTTATTTCCATTTTCCCATGAGGGTTAGGGTTAGGGTAGCGGCTAAAGTTAGGGTTAGGGTTGGGGCTAAAGTTAGGATTAGGGTTAGGGTTGGGATTAGGGTTAGGAGTGTGTTAGGGTTAGGTTTGTGGTTAGGGTTATGGTTAGGGTTGGGACTAGGGTTAGGGGTGTGTTGGGGTTAGGGTTGGAGTTAGAATTGGGGGGTTTCCACTGTTTAGGCACATCAGGGTCTCTCCAAATGTGACATGGCGTCTAATCTCAATTCCAGCCAATTCTGCGTTGAAAAAGTCAAACAGTGCTCCTTCACTTATGAGCTCTGCCATGCGCCCAAACAGTAGTTTATCCCCACATATGGGGTATCAGTGTACTCAGGACAAATTGCTCAATAACTCATGGGGTCCAATTTCTTCTGTTACCCTTAAATAAAGGGGACGAAAATATAGTTTTTGTAAAAAAAAATGATTTTCTAGTTTTTACGACTGTACGTTATAAACTTCTGTAAAGCACTTGGGGCTTCATAGCGTTCACTACACATCTAGATAAGTTCCTTGTGGGGTCTATTTTCCAAAATGGGGTCACTTGTTGTTGGTTTCCACTGTTTAGGCACATCAGGGGCTCTCCAAACGCGACAGGACGCCTGCAGACCATTCCATCAAAGTCTGCAATCCAAAACGTCACTACTTCCCTTCCGAGCCCTGACGTGTGCCCAAACAGTAGTTTTCTCCCACATATGGGATATCAGCGTACTCAGGACGAATTGGACAACAACTTTTGGGGTCGAATTTCTCCTGTTACCCTTGGGAAAATAAAAAGTTGGCGACTAAAAGATCATGTTTGTGGAAAAAATATGATTTTTTTATTTTCATGCTCGGGCATTATAAACTTTAGTGAAACACCTGGGGGTTCAAAGTTCTCACCGCACATCTAGATAAGTTCCTTGAGGGGTCTGTTAGGGTTCGAGTTCCCGCTGCTGCACAAGGGGAGTCTCGAACCAGTCCCACTGCGGTCCCCATTCATCTCCGGCCACAGTGGAGCCTGCTCAGCAGAGACGTCAGTCCCACCGTCTTGCCCATTCCAATACTGTGCAGAGACTTGCTGCTGCCTCTCCTGGATCTGCTATTATAGCCAGTGCCGGAGCAGACGTCTTTGGGACGAAGTCCTGCGTTTCCCCTTCGGAGCATGCCCGGGTAAGATCTCTCATTGGAGATCAGGGGTCACATGTTCAGGTACTGCAGCAGCTCCTATTGGTCCGCCAGGAAGGTCCTGAAACTACATGTGTTTTGGAACAGTTTCTCATTGGTCCTTGTTTCTGGCAGGTCCTGTAGCTGTTACTATAAAAGGGTGGCATGGCTGGGCCATCATGCGCTAATATCAACCGTTATATGCTTTGCGCCAGTGTGGTCATGCGTGTGTGTGGTTAGGGTGGCTGAAATACGCCATTACAATACCGACTTAATTTGTGAGGAGCTTGGTATGCTAGCTGGTCAGGGTCGGTGTCCTAGATGCCCTAGATTACCGGCATAACCGGTGAGGAGTTTGATTGCCGTATTCAGGGCCTGGAGTTCAGACGCCATAGATTGCGGGTGACTCCCACGAGGATATTAGCGCATGATCACGTTCTATGTTCGCTTAGCAGTCAACTGTGTACCTGGGTGCCTGACAGGACACAGAAGTTTTTCTCTGCGGCTCTGTGACGTAACAGGGTTCATTTTCAACGCTAGACAGCGCCCTAGTGTGTTTATTTTGCGACTCAGTGGTGTTAAGTGAGTTCGCACACATCGCCATATAGCGCTGCGGCATTCCTTCTAGAGGCTCTGTGGAATAACAGAGTTCCCACATATTGCCACAGCGCGTTACGGCGTTTTATTTTGGTGACTCTGCGGGATAGCAGAGTTCGCTTCTTGTGCCATTTTACTAGCAGCAGGCTCCGCCTGCACGGTGGACCCCGGGCTGCGAACGCACCTCTCTACATCATATATTTGGTGCGTTCCGCAGACCCTAACAGGGTCTAGTTTCCAAATTGGTGGGGGGGTTCCACTGTTTAGGCACATCAGGAGCTCTCCAAACACGACATGGCGTCCAGCCAATTCTGCGTTGAAAAAGTCAAACTGCGCTCCTTCCCTTCCGAGCTTTGCCATGCACCCAAACAGTGGTTTACACCCACATATGGGGTATCAGCGTACTCAGGACAAATTGCACAATGACTTTTGGGGTCTTGTTACCCTTGGAAAAATAAAAATTGGGGTGAAAAGATTATTTTTGAGGAAAAATATGATTTTTTAATTTTACGGCTCTACGTTATAAACTTGTGTGAAGCACTCGGGGGTTCAAATTGCTCATCACAGATCTAGATAAGTTCCATAGAGGGGGTCTAGTTTCCAAAATGTGGTGGGGGGTTTCCACTGTTTAGGCACATCAGGGGCTCTCCAAATGCAACATGGCGTCCAATCTCAATTCCAGCCAATTTTGGTTGGAAAAAGTCAAATGGTGCTACTTCCATTCCGAGCTCTGCCATGTGCCCAAACAGTGGTTCCAGCCCGCATATGGGGTACCAGCGTACTCAGGACAAATTGAACAACAACTTTGTGGTCATGTTTAGGCACATCTGCGGCACTGCAAATGGAACATGACCCCATCAACGTATGCATTACAAAACGTTATTACTTCCTTTCCAAGCCCTGCCATGCACCCAGTTTCCCCCCCCCGCATATGGGGTATCAGCGTACTCAGGACAAATTGTACAACAACTTTTGGGGGCCAATTTCCTTGTGAAAAATCAAAAATTTGGGGCTAAAAAATCATTTTTGTGGAAAATTGTTTTTTTTTTTCACACCCAGGCATTATAAAGTTTTGTGAAACACTTGGGGGTTCAAAGTGCTCACAACAGATCTAAATAAGTTCCATAGAGGGTCTAGTTTCCAAAATGGTGTCACTTGTGGGGGGTTTCCACTGTTTAGGCGCATCAGGGGCTCTCCAAACGCGACATGGCTTCTAATCTCAATTCCAGCTAATTTTGGTTTGAAAAAGTAAAACGGCGCTCCTTCCTTTACAAGCTCTGTCGTGTACCAAAACAGTGGTTTTCCCCCACATATGGGTATCGGCGTACTCAGGAGAAATTGCACAACAATTTTATCTGTCCATTTTCTCCTTTTACCCTTGTGAAAATAAAAAAAAAGTTTGTAAAAGGTAATTTTTGTGACTAAAAAGTTAAATGTTAATTTTTCCTTCCACGTTGCTTCAGCTCCTATGAAGCACCTGATGGGTTAATAAATTCTTGAATTTGGTTTTGAGTACCTTGAGGGGTGCAGTTTTTAGAATGGTGTCACTTTTGGGTATTTTCTGCCATATAGACCTCTCAAAGTGATTTCAAATGTGAGGTGGTCCCTAAAAAAAATGGCTTTGTAAATTTTTTTGTAAAAATGAGAAATCGCTAGTCAACTTTTAACCCTCATAATTTCCTAATAAAAAAAAATTTTGTTCCAAAATTGTGCTGATGTAAAGTAGACATGTGGGAAATGTTATTTCTTAACTATTTTGTGTGACATATTTCTCTGTTTTAAGGGAATAAAAATTCAAAATTTGAAAATTGCAAAATTTTCAAAATTTTTCGCCATATTTGTGTTTTTTTCAAAATAAACGCAAGTTATATCGAAGAAATTTTACCACTAACGTGAAGTACAATATGTCACGAGAAAGCAATCTCAGAATCACGAAGATTTGTTGAAGTGTTCCAGAGTTATAGCCTCATTCAGAGACAGTGGTCAGAATTGTAAAAATTGGCCCGGTCATTAACGTGCAAACCACCCTTGGGGTGAAGGGTTAATTCTGCCTGACAACCCCTCCTGGAATACCACTACCAACACCTCGTTGTTCCATCCAAGTTTGGATAACAGGGTATCGAGCCAAACTGCATGTTGGCTAACAGTCACATTTGCCTGAGGCTGAAAATAGGAAAGAAGATGCTGCCGAAGTGGCAAGTGGCATAGACGGTCTGGTCAAAGACTTTCTTTGCACTGGTTAATAAACCAACAGCATTGCTTGAAATCCTTGTCGAATCATTGCAGTGCAGACAGATGAGGAGCAGGTCCAGCTGCAAAAGTAGCCAGCAGAGTAATTACTGTCACGGTTGCAGCAACTTGGGGTGGAGCGTATGAAGCAACGGACATC
The DNA here is from genome assembly GCA_033576555.1 of Oophaga sylvatica. NCBI lineage: Eukaryota > Metazoa > Chordata > Amphibia > Anura > Dendrobatidae > Oophaga > Oophaga sylvatica. The sequence continues at coordinate 468,830,312 of JARQOD010000002.1, read as the reverse complement.
AAGGCTTCCGACTGGTATTGACTGTCCACAGGTAGGGCAGGATTTTATCCTGCTGATCACATTGCCGGGACTTCTCTTAGAATAACTCTGAGAGCGAAGAAGTCTTGGGATCAGTGGGATCCATGGCCTGAGCAAACTGTCACATTGGTGGGTGTGGACTCACTATACCACGGACCAGGGAGAGAGTGAACACCTGGGTTTTCACTAGAGCCCCTGATGGTGGGGTTAGACTTGAGCCACAGGTGGATGTCAGGTGTCACTCCAGGAAAGATCTTAGCACAGTAGCAGCTGACCCCAAGAGTCAGGACAGTAGAAACCAAATCCAAGGCTTGACCGGATTTTGATGAAACAGATGTTGGAGCTGGTTCAGATGAGACCGACACTGGCGCTTGTACAGGTAATGCAGATCTCAGGCACTAGATCTGGTTCATATACCACCAGAGCGGTTTCGGGTTCAGGTACCGCAGGCGAAGCTTCAAGTTTGGGCACCGCAGATGTTCTTAGAGGATCAGGTGCCACTGAAGCAGCTTCAGGTTCAGGTATCGCCGGAGTGAATTCATGTAACGCAGGTGTGGCTTTAGGATCAAGTGATGCAGGAGAAGTTTCAAGTTCAGGTACCACAGGTGTGGGTTTCAGTTTGCTGCTGAGTCACCTCCCAACAGGTGCCTTAAGTACTAAGTGCCTCTCAGCTATTAGCCTCAGAAACATTAGGAGTGTGCGCGCTGTTACTTTAAGAGACAGGGAGCTCATGCGTGTCCTAAGCGCACTGCCAGGAGAGAAGCGGACTGTGTGCAGACCCTGGAACATGGGAGCCTGAGAAGGAGATGTGGCAGAGCGTTTTGGGCAGTTAGTCGGTGTCCCTGCTGGGTTGGGAAGAGCAGAGACATGCAGGGACTCTGGCGCTATAGCGTTATCCATTATTTTTTATTATTTTAAAAATCATATCATATTGCTGTGAAAAAAGTCAACTAGTAGTTACCCATCAGACCATTTCACGGTACTGTTGCCAATTTTGCTTGACTGGCTTCTCACTTTCTTTTCCAGTGTGGGAATTTACCATAACTGCTGCAGCTAATTAGCTGTCTCTTACTGAATATATCAATGTTGTGGCATCTGAGCCAGAACAGAGCACTAGGATACTTCGTCTACTGGCTCAGATGACATGCTACCACTGAAGGCAACCATTGGCAGCAGTACCGAGGAACAGTAGAGGTCCTAGAGATGAGCATATTTATATATACTGTATATATATATATATATATATATATTATATACACTGCTCAAAACAATAAAGTGAACACTCAAATAACACATCCTAGATCTGAATGAATGAAATATTCTCATTGAATACTTTGTTCTATACAAAGTTGAATGTGCTGTCAACATAATCACACAAAAATCATCAATGGAAATCAAATTTTTGAACCAATGGAGGCCTGGTTTTGGAGAGACCCCCAAAATTAAAGTGGAAACAAGTCAAAATGAAAATCAAAACAAGACAATATTAACCCCTTAACGACCAAGCCATTTTGTAGGTTAAAGACCAGGCCAATTTTTACAATTTTGACCACTGTCTCTTTATGAGGTTATAACTATGGAACGCTTCTACGGATCTTGGCGATTCTGAGATTATTTTCTCGTGACATATTGTACTTCATGATAGTGGTAAAATTTCTTCGATATAACTTGCGTTTATTTATGAAAAAAAACAGAAATATGGCAAAAATTTTGAAAATTTTGCAATTTTCAAAATTTTAATTTTTATGCCATTAAATCAGAGAGATATGTCACAAAAATTAGTTAATAAATAACATTTCCCACATGTCTACTTTACATCAGCATAATTTTGGAACCAACATTTTATTTTGTTAGGAAGTTATAAGTGTTAAAAGTTGACCAGCAATTTCTCATTTTTCCAACAAAATTTACAAAACCATTTTTTTTAGGGACCACCTCACATTTGAAGTGAATTTGAGGGGTTAATATGACAGAAAATACCCAAAAGTGACACCATTCTAAAAACTGCACCCCTCAACGTGTTCAAAGCCACATTCAAGAAGTTTATTAACCCTTTAGGTACTTCACAAGAATTGAAGCAATGTGAAAGGAAAAAATTAACATTTAACTTTTTTTCCCAAAATTTTTCTTTCGACACAATTTTTTAAAATTTTGTCAAGGGTATCAGGAGAAAATGAACCACAATATTTGTTGTACAATTTCTCCAGAGTACACCGATACCCCATGTGTGGGGGTAAACCACTATTTGGGCGCATGGCAGAGCTCGGAAGAGAAGCAGCGTCATTTGACTTTTTTGGCTGGAATTGAGATTGGACGCCATGTCGCATTTGGAGAGTCCCTGTGTGCCTAAACAGTGGAAACCCCCAAAAGTGACCCCATTTTGGAAACTGGACCCCCCAAGGAACTTATCTAAATGTGTTGTTAGAGCATTTAACCCCCAAGGGCTTCACAGAAGGTTATAACGTAGAGCCGTAAAATTAAAAAATCTTATTTTTTCCACAAAAATGATCTTTTTATCCCAATTTTTATTTTCCAAAGGATAAAAGGACCCCAAAAGTTATTGTGCAGTTAGTCCTGAGTATGCTGATACCCCATATGTGGGGGTAAACCACTATTTGGGCGCATGGCAGAGCTCGGAAGGGAAGCAGCGCCATTTGACTTATTTGGCTGGAATTGAAATTGGACGCCATGTCGCATTTGGAGAGTCCCTGTGTGCCTAAACAGTGGAAACCTCCCACAAGTGACCCCATTTTGGAAACTAGACCCCCCAAGGAACTTATCTAAATGTGTTGTGAGAGCTTTTAACCCCCAAACGCTTCACAGAAGGTTATAACGTAGAGCCGTAAATTAAAAAATCATATTTTTTCCACAAAAATTATCTTTTCATCCCAATTTTTATTTTCCAAAGGATAAAAGGACCCCAAAATTTATTGTGCAATTAGTCCTGAGTATGCTGATACCCTACATGTGGGGGTAAACCACTATTTGGGCGCATGGCAGAGCTCGGAAGGGAAGCAGCGCCATTTGACTTTTTTGGCTGGAATTGAGATTGGACGCCATGTCGTATTTGGAGAGCCCCTGTGTGCCTAAACAGTGGAAACCCCCCACAAGTGACCCCATTTTGGAAACTAGACCCCCCAAGGAACTTATCTAGATGTGTGGTGAGAGCTTTGAACCCTCAAGGGCTTCACAGAAGGTTATAACGTAGAGCAGTAAAATTAAAAAATCATATCTTTTCCACAAAAATGATCTTTCCACCCCCAATTGTTATTTTCCAAAGGGTAACAGGACCCCAAAAGTTATTGTGCAATTTGTCCTGAGTACGCTGATACCCCATATGTGGGGGTAAACCACTATTTTGACGCATGGCAGAGCTCGAAAGGGAAGGAGCGCCTTTTTCAAATGCAGACTTTGATGGAATGGTCTGCGGGTGTCATGTCACGTTTGGAGAGCCCCTGATGTGCCTAAACAGTAGAAACCCCCACAAGTGACTCCATTTTGGAAACTAGACCCCCCAAGGAACTTATCTAGATGTGTGGTGAGCACTTTGAACCCCCAAGTGCTTCACAGAAGTTTATAACGTAGAGCCGTGAAAATAAAAAAATCATATTTTTTTCCACAAAAATAATCTTTTTGCCCCCAAATTTTTATTTTTATAAGGGTAACAGGAGAAATATGACCCCAAAAGCTATTGTGCAACTTGTCTTGAGTACGCTGATATCCCATATGTGGGGGGGAACCACCATTTTGACGCATGGAAGAGATCGGAAGGGAAGGAGCACCGTTTTTAAATGCAGACTTTGATGGAATGGTCTGCGGGTGTCATGTCGCGCTTGGAGAGCCCCTGATGTGCCTAAACAGTAGAAACCCCCCACAAATGACCCCATTTTGGAAACTAGACCCACCAAGGAACTTATCTAGATGTGTGGTGAGCACTTTGAATCCCCAAGTGCTTCACAGAAGTTTATAACGTAGAGCCGTGAAAATAAAAAAATCATATTTTTTTCCACAAAAATAATTTTTTTGCCCCCAAATTTTTATTTTTATAAGGGTAACAGGAGAAATAGGACTCCAAAAGCTATTGTGCATTTTGTCCTGAGTACGCTGATACCCCATATGTGGGGGGGAACCACTGTGATCGCCTTACTGCGATCTTTGGGAGGCACAATGAACAAATCTACAAAAGGTGAAGAATTGGTTTTCTTTTTTACGCCGTTCCTCATGCGGTATTAGTGATTAGACGACTTTATTCCTCGGATCAGTGCGATTACAGCGATACCAGATTTACATCCTTTTTTCATGTTTAGCTTCTGTCACACTCTAAAAGATGCTTTTTTTTGGAATAATTTTTTGTAAGAAATTTTTGCATCGCCGTATTTTGAGAGCTATAATTTTTCCATATTTCGGCCGACAGAGTTATCTGTGGGCTTATTTTTTGCGGGACGAGCTGACGTATTTATTGGTACCATATTCGGGCACATAACGTTTTTTGATCGCTTCCTATTCCGATTTTTGTGGAAGCAGAATGAACAAAAACCAGCAATTCAGGAATTGTTTTTTTTTTCTTCCTCCATGCGTGTGGTAAAATTGATAAAGGAGCTTTATTCTTCGGATCACTACGATTACAGCGATACCTCATTTATATATTTTTTTTATGTTTTGGCGTTTTTTACACAATATAAAATTTTATAGAAAAAATAATTATTTTTGCATCAGTTTATTCCGCGAGCTATAACTTTTTTACTTTTTCGCTGATGATGCTGTGTAGCAGCTTGTTTTTTGCGGGACAAGATGACGTTTTCAGCGGTACCATGATTATTTATATCTGACTTTTTGATCGCGTGTTATTGCACTTTTTCCAAGCGTTATGATGATACCGCTTGGAAAAAGTATAATTTACTACTTTTTTGTGTTTTTTTTTACGGCTTTCACTGAAGGGGTTAACTAGGGTTACGCTTTTATTGATGGGATTTTTATGGATGTGATGATACCTAACATGTGTATTTTTTTTGTTTTTTTATTTTTTTTTATTACATAAAAATGTGTATTTTTTAGGGGATTTTTTTTAAATTATTTTTTAATATTTTTTTTACAATTTTTTTAAAAAAATGATTTTTTTAACTTGTCCCTTTATGGGACTTTCACTTTTTTTTACTTTTTATTGCAGTTACAATGCATTGCAATGCTCCAGCATTGCAATGCATTGTACCTCTGGGGAAAACTGCTGTGACATGATCACAGCAGCTTCCCGTTGCTAGATGACCCGGAGGTTGTCATGACAACCCCCGGGTCATCAAGGCAGAGATTGGGCCCTGCAAATATATTGCAGGGCGCCGATCTGAGGCAGAGGGAGCTCCCGACCCTCTGCCTCCCCCCCTGAGCTCTGCGATCGTGCTGGATCGCAGCAGTCAGGGGGTTAACAGCCAGGGGCGGTGGGGGCTTCGCTCCTGGCTGTCAGTGCAGGAAGCCTGGCCACTGCAGCGCCGGCTCCTGCACTGATCGCGCTGGAGAAGCTGAAATTTCAGCTTCTCCTGCACGATCGCTGCTGTGTTTGGTCAGTCAGATTGACTGACCAATCACAGCGCTGTGGGTGCGGGGACCGACGGCAAAGGTCCCCGCACCGCTTGCCGTGCCTGTCAGCTGTCTGTGACAGCTGTCGGCACTGATCTACCACTGCGTGTTTACACGCAGTGGTAGATCAAAGGCATGACGTGCACAGTCCGTCCTGGTGCCGGAACTGGCACCTTACCATGACGGACTGTGCACGTCAGTGGACATTAAGGGGTTAAAGTGGAAACAAGTCAAAATGATGCTCAGTATTGTGTGTGGCCTCCACGTGCCTGTATGACCTCCCTAAAATGCCTGGGCATGCTCCTGATGAGGTTGCGGATGTTCTCCTGAGGGATCTCCTTTCCGACCTGCACTAAAGCATCCGCCAACTCCTGGACAGTCTGTGGTGCAATGCGACATTGGTGGATGGAGCGAGACATGCTGTCCCAGATGTGCTCAATCGGATTCAGGTCTGGGGAATGGGCAGGCCAGTCCATAGCTTCAATGCCTTCATCTTGCAGGAACTGCTGACACACTCCAGTCACATGAGGTCTGGCATTGTCCTGTATTAGTAGGAACCCAGGGCTAACCACACCAGCATATGGTCTCACAAGGGGTCTGAGGATCTCATCTTGGTACCTAATGGCAGTCAGGCTACCTCTGATGAGCACATGGAGGGCTGTGTGGCCCTCCAAAGAAATGCCACCCTACACCATTACTGACCCACTGCCAAACCGCTGATGCTGAAGGATGTTGCAGGCAGCAGGTTCACACTCAGCACATGTGACAGACGTGACAGAGTCTGAAGATGCCGTGGAGAGTTTTTATATATATATATATATATATATATATATTGTGAGGGTTTACTCACTCAGCTGCGTCCCAAGGTAGACACAGGAACGCTTCTTGTGTTAAATCACCTGCTGCACGAACCACCACAGGATTCAGCAAAGTAAACAGTGCCTTTCTGGCAGAATGGTAAAACAAAAAAATAAAAGTATGACAAAGTCCATAAGTCTAAGGGGTTCGCCCGCTCAGACCACCATGTGTCTTCAGCTCCACCAAGAGCGACCGTTTGGAGCCTTGCCTCTCCAAACACAACACATCCACTGAGTCTCATGTGCAGCTATTTAACCTAGACCTTGTGATGATCACATGACTGTGACATCATCACAGGTCCTGTCATGACTCTACAGGTGGAAATACGGTGGACATTCTCCCTCTGGCTTTATGAATGTCCACCAAAAACCAGAGTATGTAACTTTAACTTAACCCTCACAACACGTAGTGTGCTGGAGGAAAATTCTGGTTTCACATCACTGACGCTATTTTGCGCATTGACACAAATCTCCCCTCATATACTGTGCCAGTGATCCTGTCACCCTGTCACATATTCCCTCCCGGACCCGGCTGTCGACCCAAAATGTAGGTGATCTCACCTTCATTAAAATGAACCATGCCTGGGTTTCAAAGGATTTTGTCCCACCTTCCCCTGATGATACATAGGTTGCCAGCAAAATATACTGGAGCATCATATGGAGCCCATTATATATGGAGCATTATATAGGCCCATCATACACTGGAGCATTATCCATGGGGCCCATCATGTACTGGAACATTATGTGGAGCTTATCATATACTGTATGGAACATATTATGTATGGAGCAATATATGGGGCTCATTATTCTGTATGGAGCAATATATGGGGCTCATTATTCTGTATGGTGCACTATGTGGTGGCCATAATACTGTATGGAGTACTATACTGTCTGTTTTTTTAGCTATTGTAGAATTTACAATAGATATCAGTCATGTAATGTAAGAAGTGAAGTATTTTTCATTGTACTATACCTATATTTCTCTGCTGTATCGGAGCATCATGAATTGTGGTATGTGTTAATGGGGCTCACTGAGACTCTTTGGCCCGGGGCCCACGAAAACCTGGAGCCAGCCCTGCCCCCTCCACAACTTTAGCCAAATAACCCCCAGTTTTCAATGCATTACTATTATTATAAAGTAAATTAAGGTTGACAAGCTTAAGTAATAAGAATTGATGGAGTTGGCATTGAAATGGGCACTGTAGGTGTGTTTACTGTCCTCCACTCCCTGCCGACTTTTATTCCCCATTGACTTGCATTGGAGTCGGATTTTCGACTCCGACTCGACCTTTTCCGTTTGTCGGCCGACTTCGTTCGACTTGACTTTTGGGAAAGTCGGGTGGTCCAAAACCCTACTCAACCCTCCCGGAGCCAAAGTCGCTCATCTCTAGTGAAAAATGTAAAGGGGTCTGAATACTTTCCATACCCACTGTATACAGCATTATAGAATGCTGTCACATGGGGCTGAAAGGTGCTGGCCGTAGGTTATATGGAGAAAATCTGGTGATAGGTTCCCATTAACGCGACTGGGTTATACGGAAGTTATTGGAACAGTAGCTAAATAATTGAAATGTGGAAATATTAATTTAAAATTTCTGCATTGTAAAATACTTGTTTATTTTACCCTTCATTTGGGCACTGCTGGTTTTTCTTGCCAGATTTTATATTGAGGTGATAATCATTATCTGTCAGTGAAAAAAAAAAGATTAACTTCTTATTTGGCTTTGCATTCACTATTACATTGCTTCTTGTATAATTAATAAAGAGATCAGAGGAAGCAATGCGCTTAGTTCCCCTTGATCTTTTACTAGACGTGTTCAATATTAAATGGATTATAAGCTATTTCAATTTAACTAAATGTAATCAGATTATTGAGGGATGTGTCTGTGGGGTTTTTATGCAATGATATGCTACTAAGTGTATTTTTATTTAGAAGCTGGGTAAGATCATCATCATTGTGTACAATGGTAGTAATGTATATCAAGATGTAAGTTTTAAGATATATTTTTGTAACATGTAACAAGATGCAAGTCCTTTTTTTCGTTCATCTTCAATTTTTAATATATTATCAATGCTGCTTTAAGATTTTTTATACATGTACATGTAAAGGATTAATTTCTTTAATAAAAAGGATCTTTAAAGAAGCACTTCCATCAAAGTTTTTATCTTCTTAATATATTGCAGTTATCATATTGTACTGCTCAAAAAAATAATAAGAACACTATATTGCTACATCCTAGATATCACTGAAAGAAATATTCCAATTGCAAAACTTTATTTATTACATAGTGATATGCGTTGAGAACAATAAAACATTAAAATGATCAATGTAAATCAAAAATTAATATACCATGGACGTCTGAATTTGAAATGATACTCAAATATAAGTGGCTTTTATTCTAAGTCATATGTCATATTACAAGACTCGTTAAAAGGTTGATTGTGACTTGTGGGATCGCTCCAAGAGGTGACGCTATAGAGTTCAAGTCCTCTCTTTCTCTGAAGAGGCAATTTGCATATACAAATAAAAGTGGAAACTCAAATTACAGGCTGATCCTACTTCAGTAGAAATGCCTCAAGGTAAGGAAATGATGTTCAGTAGTGTGTGGCCTCCACTGTATGACCTCCCTACAATGCTTGGGCATGCTCCTGATGACGAGGCGGATGTTCTCCTGAAGGATCTCCTCCCAGACCTGAATTAAAGCATCAGTCAACTCCTGGACAGTCTGTGGTACAACATGACGTTGGTGGATTAAACAAGACATGATGTTCCAGATGTGCTCAATTGGATTCAGGTCTGGGGAACAGGCCGGCCAGTCCATAGCATCAATGTCTGCATCATGCAGGAAACTGCTGACACACTTCAGTCACATAAGGCCTAGCATTGTCATGTATCAGAAGAAACCCAGAGCCTACTGCACCTGCATATGGTCTCACAATTAGTCTGAGGATCTCATCCTGGTAGCTAATGGCAGTCAGGGTACCTTTACAGGGCTTTGCCGCTCACAAAAAAAATGCCTCCCTACACCATTACTAACCCACTGTCAAACAAGTGGGTCAAAAATGGTGGAGGAGGTTGCAGGCAGCAGAACATTGTCCACGGCGTCTCCAGACTCTGTCACGTCTGTCACATGTGCTCAAATTGAACCTGCTCTCATCCTTGAAGAGCACAGGGCACCAATATTGAATCTGCCAATATTGGTGTTTTCTGGCAAATGCCAATCGCCCTCATACCACCCTCATGAGTCTTGAAAATTTGAGCAAGCACATGGATGTTATTGGCCTGCTGATAAAATCAGCTGAAGTGCAGGAAAAGATGGGGGCTCATCACCAGAGCACACATCAAAAGGGGAGACCTGACATTCACATAGATGTATGGCGCATGTCGTGAAGGGGTTAATATGTTCATAATATTGAGCTTCAGGGTTTATTTTTATACCTTCCCTGAGTTCCCAGTTCATATACTCTTTAAAAGTACAAACCATATTACAACAGTTCCCTGTAAATCAGACTATGAAACCCAAATATTATATGTATCACTTAAAGTATGCTAAGACCCTTAAAGTGAATTTGTCACTGCCACTTATTCTAAAACCAGTATAATGTAGAGACAAGACCCTGATTCCAGTTATACAAGGTTGCTTGCTATAGTTTTGGTAAAACTTTTTTTATCAATAGGAGATTGTCACTAGAGGACTAGTAAACTTGCTGTCATGTAGTCCTCCATATTAACAAGCTATGTATAACTCCATCTCCACCACTGATTCTCAGCTTTCCACTATGCACAGTGTATACAGAAAGCTGCCAATCAATTGTGCCAGTGGGGTTATGCAGTTCTCAGCTTTCAGGAAAGAGAACTCAGAGATAGGCAGCAGATAAAGCTGTGATATTATCAAATTGACAGCAAACAGCCCAATAAGTGACAGATCACTGGAATCAATTTCTCAACATTATCCTACTTTCGGATGAGTTCTCAAAAACCTGGTGACAGATTCCCTTTAAAGCAACTGTTCTGTCGGGGCGGAGTCTGGTCACGTTCCTGTGAAGACGCATGCAGGACTAGCTCTGCCTTAGAGCCGGTTTTAGGAGCCCCTAGCAGTTTATCTAGGGACCTAATGGTTCGTACTGGGAGAGAAAGAGGTGGGGAGCATACCGGGACCCCTAAAAAGCATAAAGTCCAAGGCAACATTCAGCGCTTCGTGCAGAAAGGCAGCTGTACATCCCCGGGCTCATCACGCAAGATGGCGCCACATCATCAGCCCGCTCAGCTTCCCCGCTATCAGAAGGATCTGAAACCTCAGACATGGACAGCGTGGATGGGACAGCCATCGCTGCAGCGTGCAAAGGACTGGTGACAAAAACCTACCTGGACACAGCTCTGCAGAGAGTATTCACCCCATTAATGAAGGAGCTCTCTGACTTCAGGGCCGAAGTTACAGCGCGGGTGGAGAGGGTGGAGGAGGAATGCTCCACGCTGTCGGTAGCTACGGAGGACTTAACCGGAGTGGCAGGATCCCATGCACAGCACCTCAACCACGTATATACGATGCTGGAAGACCAGGAGAACCGGTCCCGGCGTAATAACATTCGGATGAAAGGCCTGCCGGAAAGCTGGGCCTCTGAGGCCCTTCCTAAAGTGGCAATGGAGATGTTCAGAGATTTACTGGGACAGGACAGAGCCGCAGCGCTCACCATAGAGCGTATCCATAGGGCCTTGCGGCCGCAAAGCGCACCATCTGAACCACCGAGGGACGTGATATGCAGGTTGCTTTCATATGTGGACACTAAAGATATCCTGATCGCAGCCCGCACTAAAGGTACTTTAAAGTATGGTGACGCTGCCGTTCACCTTTATCAAGATCTGGCACCCGCCACACTGGCAAAGCGCCGTATGCTGCTTCCTCTGCTCCAGGCACTTGCTCAGCACAACTGCAGGTATGCCTGGCTTTTCCCCTTTGGCTTACGTACCACCATAGGTGGCAAACGACTGGAACTGCATACACCTGCTGATCTAATGGCATTCTGGAAATTTTGGGAATTGAACCGATCGACATACCTTCATGGCTTACTGTGGATGCTGCACCGATGGTTCGGAGAGTAACTCCTGGATCCCCCTAGAAGGTTGTGAAGAAAAAGAAAGCTGCGACAGCGGGGAGAAGCCCTACATCAGACAAGACCTGAGCCTTCCCGGGCGGATTTCTTCAAATCTCCATTTAGAAGAGATCACATTCATCAGCCACTAGATGGCATGGTTACCTTGCTCTATACTTAACTGTTGGGATGCTGCAGTTAATTCTGGTTGTGTGGTGACGGGAGCGGGGCGGGCGGGGGGGGGACCTGCAGGTAAGTCGAGCAGTTTGTTACTGTTCATGCTGGCGGTTTGCCAGCAATGGGAAGCATCGCCTGCCTGTGGTCTCCTCTTGCCTTCCCTCCCTCTCCCTATTATTTAACATGTCGTGAAATACGGCCTTGAAAAGATGAGGGTTAATAGGACATGCACCAATGTTTAGCACTTCTATTATATAGACAGCCTGGTGACCCATGTTGGCTGTTTACGCTCCAGTTTAAGTTTGTGTTGAGCGATACGATACTGCAAATATCGGGTATCGGCCGATATTGGCTGTATCGGAATTCCGATTCCGAGTACCGATATTTTCGTCATATCGGATACCGGAATCGGAATTGTCACTGTCACTGTCAGTGTCCGTCGGTCGGGTCTGTCAGGAGTCAGCGGCACTTACCCGGAAGAAGATCTCCGGCGGTCACATCCCGGACTGCTTCATGGCCGCCATCCTCTCTCCCCGGCGGTCACATGCAGTTTCTCGCGATAACTGCAGTGACTGCTGGGTAATCCCGGCCGTAAAGCAGTCAGTCCGATGACGTCACCGCCGGGGAAGCAGGTAATCAGCTGTGCTGCGCCGGGATGACAGGCTCTGCCTGTCATTGGATGTAGCAGAGCTGGATCGTCGTGGGACTGTCGTTATGGACTGCGTCGGACAGGTGGTATACTGTTGGTTTGTTTTTTTTCTTTTTTTACAGGAGATCGATGGCGTCGCAGGAATGAGAGAGTAATAAAAAAAAATGAAAACTGTGTTGTCTCTTTTATTTCATTAAAAGACTTTTTTCTTGCTGTGTCTTTTTTTTATACATTTAATAACTTTGGGATTAATAATGGATCGGTGTCTTATTGACGCCTATCCATTATTAACCGGGTTTATTGTCACCGTGCAATCAACGGTGACATTAACCCCTTATTACCCCACTTGCCACCGCTACAGGGCAGTGGGCAGAGCCGGGTAAAGTGCCACAATTGGCACATCTTTTGATGCGCCAAATGTGGGGCTGCTGTAGCCTGGTATTATCAGGCTGTTGAGGGCCAAAATCCATGGGCCTTGACAGTCTTTTAATACCAGGCCGCAGCAGTCTGCATTTTACTTGGCTGGTTAACAAAAATAGGGGGACCCCTATCCGTTTTTTTTTCGAGGGGATCCCCTATTTTGTTAACCAGCCAAGCTAAGCAGACTGCTGTGGCCTGGTATTATCAGGCTTGCAAGGTCCATGGATATTGGATCCTTACCAGCCTGAAAAACCAGGCCTCAGCGGTCTGCTTCATCTGGCTGGTTAACAAAAATAGGGGGGACCCCACGCCAATTTTTTTCGAGGGGATCCCCTATTTTTGTTAATCAGCCAAGATATGCAGACTGCTGTGGCCTGGTATTATCAGGCTGGCAAGGTCCATGGATCTTGGCTCCTTAACAGCCTGAAAATCCAGGCCTCAGCGGTCTGCTTCATCTGGCTGGTTAACAAAAATAGGGGGGACCCCACGCCAATTTTTTTCGAGGGGATCCCCTATTTTTGTTAATCAGCCAAGATATGCAGACTGCTGTGGCCTGGTATTATCAGGCTGGCAAGGTCCATGGATCTTGGCTCCTTAACAGCCTGAAAATCCAGGCCTCAGCGGTCTGCTTCATCTGGCTGGTTAACAAAAATAGGGGGACCCCACGCCATTTTTTTTTCGAAGGGAACCCCTATTTTTGTTAATCAGTTCCCTCTGACGTCACTGATGGTGTCCCTGGCTGACCTGAAGTGAAAGTGGAAAGCAATCAATTAAGCTTTCCACTTCCTCTCCTGTCAGCCAGGAGAGGAGCTCATTCATTTGGGGGTTTACTGTGAGGCTGCAGCATTAGCTGCGGTCCCTGCAGTAAACATTAACCCTTTCTGAAGGATTACACCGTGGGACCTGACTGTGCATCGGATTGGTAAGAATAATTTTGCTTTATTATTTTATTTTTATTACAGGAAATGGTTTTAGCAGGTAAATAAAATATGGTCAAAAACTGTGTGATTATTTCATTAAACTTCTTTTTTATTAAAGTGTGTGTGTTTGATTTTTCTTTCATACAATAGGATTAATAATTGATAGTTGTCTAATTGACAGCTCTCAATTATTAACCTGGCTTAAAGTGACCTTTCAATTGCAAGGTCATTTTAACCCCTTATTAACCCATTCGCCACCGCTACAGGGCAATGGGAATAGACGGGCAAAGTGCCAGAAAGGGCAAATCTAATTAGAGATTTGCCCTTTCTGGGGTGTCTGGGGGCAGATGTTAAGTAGCCGGGGGGGGGGCCAAAAAAATGGTCCCTCTCTGGGCTATTATTATCTACCCCCACTCACTGGCTTTGTCTGTCTGGTTGCGAAAATAGGGCGGGAGCCCACGCATTTTTTTTCAGCAATTTTACACCTCATATATATATATATATATACATGTCATTGAATTTGTGACACATATATATATATATATATTTATATTTATAGTTCATACACTTCTTCATAGTATAATAGCCGCTAATTCAATTGCCGGCTTTTGTGAAAATGCAGAACCCGACATGAAATGACACTTGGTGTACATAGGGTTAACCATGTCTTTTCATGTAGTTTGATATCTGATTTGCACAAACAATTACATGAGTGTAAGTGTGCAAAATTTCACACCTGTAGGGGTTAATTAAAGGTGTAAATTCGTAGCAAAAAAGTCCGTTTTTTTTACAACGAATTTACACCTTTAATTAACCCCTACAGGTGTGAAATTTTGCACACATAGACTGATGTAATTGTTTGTGCAAATCAGATAGCAAAGGACATGAAAAGACATGGTTAACCCTATGTACACCAAGTGTCATTTCATGTCGGGTGCTTCTGTCTTTTCACAGAAGCCGACTTTACCCGGCAATTGAATGAGAGGATATTTTACTATGTAGAAGTGTATAAACTATACATATATGTATATATATATGTCACAATGACATTTATATATATACATATATGTATTCTATGTGTGTATATTTAGTGTTTACAAGGAAAGAAAGAGGTTTTTTTTAGTTGCGATATTTTGTTCCCATAGACTTACATGGGACTTCCGGTATCGGTATCGGGTATCGCCGATATTTTAATGGTATCGGCGATACCATTCCGATTCCGATACTTTTGGATATCGGAAAGTTTCGCTCAACACTAATTGTCACGTTATAAAGTTGTCCAGGTGGATAGAAGTTACACTGTATTATTCCACTGCATAATGCTTGATTACATGATTACCACTACAATTTTTTTTTTTTTTTGTGGCAGAGGTACGCTCTGCTTCTTTAGCAGCAATATCACCGAATAGTACAGTTAGATCGCCACTAGCTATAGCTGCCCTACACCTTGATCTAGCTATAGAAAGAACCATTTAGTCTTCATATGCATAGAAGTTGGGGACTCCTAACCCTGCTACTGGTTGTCATATGGGAATGAGTCTGACTAACTCACACTGTTGTGACACCCCCCTGATGGGTGGGGCTTGGCTTTTGGGGGAATTTACTCTCAGGGCAGACCATGTGTCTCTGCTTGGGAGTGGATCTTCCCCGGAGGCTACGCTGCACCCCAGTTTGCTTACTCTTAGAAGTTTGGTTTGTTATGTGTATTTATGTGGAGTGTGTGTATGTTTGTTGTCTTGTCTTTCCCTACCCCTGTGTAATCGCATCACAAATCCTACCTCCCTGATGTCTCACATTTCCCCTTATAAAACACTATTCTCCGACCTCCTCCCAGCAGCATTCAGAGAATCGTGTTGCCATGGGTTAACATACTGGTTTTTTACCTACCCATTGAGTCATTTGCGATTTGTATTATCTTGGCTAGTACCGTCTTTCTCGGACATTTTGAAGGATCCATCATGATGAGTTATCCTTGTAAATTAACATCATACAATGTCAAAGGCTTTAATTCACCAGTTAAACGCAGTAAAGTCTTTTCCATTCTCCGTACTAACCCAGTCGATTTCCTTCTGTTACAAGAAACCCATTTCCGCACTGGGAAAATCCCGCATCTGCCGTCAAGAGTGTACAGCCAATGGGTTCACGCTGCTGCATCTGACTCCTCAACCAGAGGGGTGAGTATTGGGATTCATCGGAATTGCCCATTTAAAATCCTCACCACGTTCTCGGATGATGCAGGTAGGTTCGTTTTTGTAAAGGGGAAATTGGGAGGTCTGACCCTGAAGGTTTGCAACATATATGCACCCAACCAAGGTACAGTTGCTTGGCTGATAGAGATATTGGCTAAACTTAAGACATTTGCTGAGGGACTTGTGCTAGTAGGCGGTGACCTAAACATAGTACTGAATCCCTTATTAGACACTTCTAGACCCAAGGTACATGTTACCTATAGAGCATTGAGGAAATTGCACTTACTTTTGCAAGATTTGAAGCTTAAGGACAGCTGGAGATTACTTCACCCATGTGAGCGGGATTACTCCTTTTATTCACATCCCATAAATCCTACAGCAGAATAGATTATTTGCTAGTACCTGAGTCGCTGGTCCCCTTTGTGTCATCGGCGCAGATAGGAAATATCGGCATTTCCGACCACGCACCCGTCTCGGTCGCGTTTGGATTGCAAGATCTCCCCGCTCGCCAGGGTTCCTGGAAGCTGAATGTCACGCTACTAGACAACGAGGCCAATGTGAATGACATTGCATCTCAAATCTCGGATTACTTTGTAGCTAATTACACGGAGGGGATGCATGCGACAACAGTTTGGGAGGCCCACAAGGCTGTGATGAGAGGCAATTTTATCAAACTGGGGTCCATGGTTAAACGTAAACGCATGCATACGATCACATCCCTGCTCTCAAGGATTAACACTTTGGAACTAGCCCACAAACGCACCATAGCGACGCAAACGTTTGAGGAGCTGCAGTTGTGAAGATCTCAACTTGCAGATATGCTCAACACTATTGCTACCAATAACTACGCTAAAATCAAATTCACCTCTTACTTACATGGCAACAGAGGGGGGAAACACATGACTGCGGCTCTTAAAAAAACAAATTGCCTCCGCCACCATTCCATCAGTAGTAGGCCCCAACGGTACACTGACAGAGGACCCAAAAGGTATCGCAGACGCTTTTTCATCTTATTTGGGTTTGTTATATAATCTACAATCTGAGACAAATTGCACTACAGCACCTGATAGAATGGCGGCAGTGCACGCCTTTCTAGATAATCTGTAACTCCCTTCTTTAGACAAGACGGCAGCAGAATCTCTGCTGACACCAGTGACCGAAGATGAAATAAAGCAAACATTAAAATCTACACCATCTGGAAAGAGCCCTGGGCCCGATGGGTATCCCATTATATACTATAAGAAGTTCTTCTCAACACTGTCCCCTTACCTAGTCAAATACTTCAACTCACTTTTATTGGGCTCCCCACCCCTCCCCCAATCTCAAGAAGCATTCATCTCGCTCATTCCGAAACAGAACAAAGATCACTCAATTTGCAGTAATTTCCGACCAATTTCTTTACTCAATACAGATTATAAATTATGGACCAAACTTTTGGCCCGTAGATTGGCAGGTCTGCTGGGATCCCTGATTCACCCGGATCAGGCAGGTTTTGTCGTGGGGAGAGAGGGGAGGGACAATGTTCAGAGAGCGATATACTCTTTGGCGATTGCTAAGCAGCACTCCCTCCCTCTCTCTCTATTAAGTTTGGATGCAGAAAAAGCTTTCGACCAGGTGGATTGGGGATTCCTAGAGCAAACTCTCTTGAAATTCGGATTTCCGCCCCGCTTCATCTCCATTATTCTAAATCTATATTCCTCACTCTCGGCGAGGGTTCGGGCTAATGGGCAACTGTCAACACCCTTTCGCATTGGTAACGGAACGCGTCAAGGGTGCCCACTTTCGCCGTCTTTATTTGTATTAACTATGGAGCCTCTACTCCAAGCTATTAGACAGTGCCCTGATATTGTAGGTTTCCGGGTCGGCTCCGAGGACTACAAGGTCAGTGCCTTCGCCGATGATGTATTGCTAAGTTTATCAGATCCAATCACATCTCTTGAAGCAGTAATGTCACTTCTCCAGCGCTATAGGGAAGTTTCCAATTTTAAAATTAATGTCTCTAAATGCGAATTGATTGGCTTGAACCTCGCAAGATCCACAGTTACATCACTGAGGACCACATATCCCTTTACCTGGCCCCCGTCCCACATAACTTACCTTGGAATTCGAATTCCAGGGGACCTATCCCGATTGCATGAATGTAATTACAACGCCAGCCTAGCTGATGTTAAAACTATGCTTCAGAAAATAGATATTCCGTATCTTTCATGGCTAGGCAGAAAAAACCTTCTGAAAACCTATGTAGTCCCCAAACTATTATATCTGTTGCAGACTCTTACAATTCCAGTACAACCCGCCTATTTTACATCCATAAGACGCATCTTCTCAGCCTTTCTATGGAAGGGGAACAGACCTCGTCACGCACACGCATGCCTGCGGCGTCCAAAACACCTAGGGGGAATTGGTCTACCTGACGTGGGACTGTATTACCGAGCGACTCACCTTCGGTTACTGGCAGAATTGCTCTCACCATCTTATTCCAAACCCTGCAAAAATACAGCAAAAAAAGGCAGAGATGCTCACCTGCCCAGGCCTTCAAACAAATGCACTATCAGGATGCAGTGGACCCACATAGTTAAGATGACGGCAACACAGGTGCAAGAATACCGATGAGGCAACCGCTCACAACCTACCAATACATGGAGGGGGCGGCTGCTTGGTATATTGATGCACAAAAAAGACTTGTATGCAGCGCCGTTCACATTATGGCAATGCACAGCATCCAGTTAAACAGCCTAGTATTCACACCCTTCTATTAGATCAGGCGGGCTGCCCAGCGCTATTAAAATGCATGCCATGTGAACAAACACCACAGTTTACAAGACCAAATGGGCCCACATGCACCCTGTAAAATAAAGTGCAAAAATCACATTAAAAAATATATTAAATAATGTGAGGTATTAGTTGGTAATTTGGCCAAAGTACGTAAGCTTGTAATCCACTTCACGGATCCTCACGTTTACAAGTAACTACACTAAACAGCAATAGCACAGAAAGAGGACTTAGATATCCTCCAAAAATTCAAAAATACAGCAAAAAAAGGCAGAGATGCTCACCTGCCCAGGCCTTCAAACAAATGCACTATCAGGATGCAGTGGACCCACATAGTTAAGATGACGGCAACACAGGTGCAAGAATACCGATGAGGCAACCGCTCACAACCTACCAATACATGGAGGGGGCGGCTGCTTGGTATATTGATGCACAAAAAAGACTTGTGCTATTGCTGTTTTTGCTTTTTATTTTACAGGGTGCATGTGGGCCCATTTGGTCTTGTAAACTGTGGTGTTTGTTCACATGGCATGCGTTTTAATAGCGCTGGGCAGCCCGCCTGATCTAATAGAAGGGTGTGAATACTAGGCTGTTTAACTGGATGCTGTGCATTGCCATAATGTGAACGGCGCTGCATTCAAGTCTTTTTTGTGCATCAATATACCAAGCAGCCGCCCCCTCCATGTATTGGTAGGTTGTGAGCGGTTGCCTCATCGGTATTCTTGCACCTGTGTTGCCGTCATCTTAACTATGTGGGTCCACTGCATCCTGATAGTGCATTTGTTTGAAGGCCTGGGCAGGTGAGCATCTCTGCCTTTTTTTGCTGTATTTTTGAATTTTTGGAGGATATCTAAGTCCTCTTTCTGTGCTATTGCTGTTTAGTGTAGTTACTTGTAAACGTGAGGATCCGTGAAGTGGATTACAAGCTTACGTACTTTGGCCAAATTACCAACTAATACCTCACATTATTTAATATATTTTTTAATGTGATTTTTGCACTTTATTTTACAGGGTGCATGTGGGCCCATTTGGTCTTGTAAACTGTGGTGTTTGTTCACATGGCATGCATTTTAATAGCGCTGGGCAGCCCGCCTGATCTAATAGAAGGGTGTAAATACTAGGCTGTTTAACTGGATGCTGTGCATTGCCATAATGTGAACGGCGCTGCATACAAGTCTTTTTTGTGCATCAATATACCAAGCAGCCGCCCCCTCCATGTATTGGTAGGTTGTGAGCGGTTGCCTCATCGGTATTCTTGCACCTGTGTTGCCGTCATCTTAACTATGTGGGTCCACTGCATCCTGATAGTGCATTTGTTTGAAGGCCTGGGCAGGTGAGCATCTCTGTCTTTTTTTGCTGTATTTTTGAATTTTTGGAGGATATCTAAGTCCTCTTTCTGTGCTATTGCTGTTTAGTGCAAACCCTGCAAATCCTTAGCTCTCTGGTTGATGGGGGAGAAAGGTGTGAGAATGCTATGGACAATACCTTTTCATGATAAACCTAAAAACACTTTACACACATTAAAGGACATGCACTGGCTGTTCAAGGGACTCCCTATAGTGGGGACAGGGGAACATGAGGGAAGACAACTTTTACCCCGTTCACTGTACTCAGCCCCACTGGCAGTACTCCCATGGTATGTGGATTTCCTGTTCAAAGACACTATGGGCGTATGGGCAAAACTACATGACATTACATTAGGACAGCTAGTAAGGGGCGAGGAGTCAGAAGCTAAAACCTTGATAACAGAGACCTTACGTTCTTTAGGAGGAGGGGAACTTCACCGCTCACATGTTATATTTTTCTGGACCAGATTTAACGCCTTGGGAGTGCATCGTAACCCACCCTCATGGTTTGAAAAGCTAGTAACCCAACCCACTCTCCCTAACAGATTAACCTCTTTTTTTATACCAAATTAGTAATGGAACATCCCCCAGCTAAACCCCTTGCTATTTTGCAATGGGAAACAGATCTATCCTGTACGTTTTCAGACGAAGAGACAAAACAAATCCTGAACCGCTCACATGGCTTTTCTCGGTGCATACTCTCTCAAGAAAATGCTTTGAAACTCACCCTGCGCTGGTATAGATCCCCAGTAAAGATCTCACAGATGTTTCCCTCCACACCGGATACCTGCTGGCGATGTAACATCGCCAAGGGTACCCTCAGCCATGTTTGGTGGTCCTGCCCAGGTATTCAACCATTCTGGCTACAGGTCCAGAGTTCTATTCAGGATATTCTACGCAAACCATTTGTATTACATCAGACCATGGTACTATTGAATATGGACTCTCCAGAGATCTCTCTAAAGAAAAACTCAGTCTTAGTGCATCTCTTGACGGCAGTTAAACTCTTAATCCCCGTATATTGGAAATCGACTGAGGTCCCTGACTATAACCAATGGGTAACTAAAGTAGATCAGATAAGGAGAATGGAGGAGACATTCCACTGGTTGAATGGCTCACTGGAACAGTTCCTTCAGATATGGGATTCTTGGATTAAGTGGAAAGACTCTACAGCTAAAGGTTAAAACTCTTCTAACACGATATTGACGAAGGGTTGTAATAGGATAAGATATAAACCTCTAATATTGGTATGTCTGGGTCCCCTCGGGACCATATTGCTGGCTTATTAGTCTACTCATCATAATCTAGAGCATTAACCCCAAATGGCGACTTTATTGACCCACGCCCCTCACCTTCCATCCCCCTCCTCCCCCACCCCTCTCTTCTCCCATACCTACCCCCCCATTGTAATCGGTCGTCTGTTGTGATTGTGCATGTGTTTTGTCTTAGTATCCATGTCTCATGTCTAATGTTTAATGTTTAATGTTGGATACATTTATACCTAATATGGGACTTATTGGTGATGCACGGACACAGTATGTCCAAAGATTAGTACTAACTAGGCAAAGATTTGTATGGAAAACTATAGCAGAACCCACCATTATCTGTTCCGCTGTGCAGAGGCGGATATACAAATCTCATTATCGCCAACTTTAGCAATCAGTCCCTTTTAAGATAAGTTTGACTTTGTATTTTGCCTACACGCTGTTTGTAAATTGTTCTGCCTATATCGCAGTACCTAAATGTACTTTGTTACCAATTTCTTGACATTTGACATGTATTTTCTGTTATCTTGCTGATATTTCAAAATACAATAAAAATTTGAAATATAAAAAAAAAGCAACTGTTCTGTCAAGAGTTTAAGTCAGAACAGAAATGTCAGAAGATATAGATGATTACCTGCTATTTAAAGGGGTTTTCCCACAAACAAAGTGAATTTTAATCAATATTTTAATCAATAGATCTTTGAATTATAATAAGGTCCACAATTGGATGTGTTTTAAAGTAAAATGTTCCTGTGATAAGATAATCTTATAAATGTGACCCTGCCATGTACTGTGTAAAGGCTGTCTCACCGTGCAGGAACATGGTCTGATCATACTACAGCTCCTGGGCAGGGGAGGAAACAAAAGAATGTATACAGACAGGACAGCAGTGGATCACAGCTGATAATTTCTGTAAGATAAAATATTGCTTAAAAACAAGCAATAAAATGTGCTGCCTCACAAAAAGAATCATCTGCAATCCGATGCTGTAATATCTTTACACTATTTTACCTCCTCCCCTTCCCAGGAGGTGTGGTATGATCAGACCATGTTCCTGTACAGTCAGACACAGCCATTACACAGTACACACCAGGGGCACATGTATAAGATTATCTCAGCACAGGAACATCTTTTTTAAACACATCCAATTGTTGAACTTATTGTTATTGTACTTTTTTTGTTAAAAAACCCCTTTAATTTTCTCAAAGCTTCCTCATTGGCTGCCTTTTTTAACTTTAATTCATTAAGTCAGAGCTGTGATTTGTGACTACAGTTTAGCTACACTGTCTACATGGAGACTTAGCTAGTCTGAGACACCCCTCCCGCTTCATCATTGGTTGTCTGCTTTTTTATCTCCCACCTGCCTCGGCAGTGCTGTTTCTTCTGATTAGCTGCTGTCCGTAACACAAGTCTATTATAGGGTTATCGGTAAGATCACCATATGGTGAGCTGATTTCTTTTTACAGCAGTGGCAGAAGTACAAATTATTAAAACACCAGTGAGAAAAAGAAGATTATTAGGAAACTGATAAACATACGCCAGGGGAAATAAGCCTTAGACGATGAGAGCTTTTAAAGTCTGCTCCTTACATACTGACACAAAAGTAATAATGAAGATGACCAGCCATTAGGGTGCCAGATTCTATTTTCCTTTCATCTTTCTTCATTTTATGCCTGTAAGATTTCTTATTCTATATTGTTCCTTTATATTTCTCAATGTGAACAATACAGTTATTTAAAAGCAATGAAGTATAAACTTGTGTTGAAAAAAAATTAGGAAATTGGAGAATGGGGTGACATAGAATGTTAACTATTAACTAAGCTCTGTTCTAGGACCCCTACTCTTCTCTGCTAAGGGGACGGTTGCAACAACTTTATTAAATGATAGGGAGCAACCGAACCCTGGGGTCCGCGGTGCAGCAAGAGATGCTGCGACTGAACACCCCTCGGGTATGGGGGTGAAAACTGACAACAGAAATATAAAGGTCTTGCCTGTGTTACTTCACACTTAAGAAAGATATAGGATTTGCACTATCTCCGTTAACGTCACGGGAGATGTGCTGCAGACTGGTGTAGACGTAGCCCTGTTAACTGCACAGAAGCCACTTGCCGGATATTGGATTTGCACTATCTCTGTTAACCTCACGGGAGATGTGCTGCAGGCTGGCGTAGACGTAGTCCTATTAACTGCACAGAAGCCACTTGCCAGCCGATTGGGAAGTGCATGCGACTCACGCCAGGAGTACGTGCTGCCAGCTGGTGTGCGACCGGACTGAGCAACTCTCTGTTCAGCTGGCAGGCGATGCCCAGGTTACGCGCCCCACAGTCTGCTCAGGGTGCATCGCTACCCTCTTGGTGGAGCTAGACTGCGCCACATTGGCTACCTGCCTGGCATAAGCTAACCTTCCTGAAGGACCTGTGCTAATTATCTGAGCGAACTCTGGCATCGGCAGGTCCCGGAGAGCAAAGCTAGAGAGCACGTGGAGCCCAGATTCTGGTACATCCACACATGAGCACGACCTATATAGTATGATCTGACCGCGCCACCGCGCCTGCAGTCAAGCTATTTAAGGGCTAAGCCCTGCCCCCAGCCATCTCATTAATCGCATCACTGATGACATCACCCGTGACCAATCAGGCGGTGCCAGGTCACTGGATCAGCTGATACCAAATCACCAATCACGGTCCGCCACGTCACGAGCATGCTCAGTGCAGAGAATCCTGGACTTAGACTGTGGCAGCCCTGTTCCTTTCTGCAACCCAAGCTGAACACTCCTAGGAACAAAGACCTTCGCAACAGCTTGTACTTCTCATGTACTGGCTAGGCATTGTGACTGATGGGGAAGCTGAGCAGAATCTGCCCTGGCTGGACTAGGATGGGAGACCACAGACTCCTCAGATCCAAATTTGGATCCAGCCGTCGCCCGATGCCTAACATTCTCAATCTATACACTTGGCCTGGGGCAACTCATAAAGTCCCACGGATTCCAGTACCACCTTTATGCCGATGATACTCAGATCTACCTCTCTGGCCCAGACGTCACCTCTCTGCTCTCCAGAATCCCGGAGTGTCTATTAGCCAGATCCTCCTTCTTCTCTTCCCGCTTTCTCAAACTCAATGTGGACATATCTAAACTGATCATCTTTCCCCATCTCACAGATCTTCCTTACCCGACCTATAACAATATAACTATATATAATAATATAACAATATAATCTATAACAATTGACAACATCATGCTTTTCCCCGTACCGGAGGTACGCTGCCTCAGAGTAACCCTTGACTCTGCCCTGTCCTTCAAACTGCACAGCCAAGCTCTTTCCACCTCCTGTAGCCTCCAGCTCAAAAATATTTCCAGAATCCGTCCCTTCCTCAACCCTCAATCTACTAAAATGCTTGTGCATGCCCTCATCATCTCACACCTTGACTACCGCAAATTTTTTTTCTGTGGCCTCCCTGCTAACACCCTCACACCTCTCCAGTCCATCATTAACTCTGCTACCCAACTAATTCATCTCTCTCCTCGCTACTCCTCCGCATCTCCCCTCTGCAAATCTCTTCACTGGCTTCCATTTCCCTCAGTGAATCCAATTCAAAGTACTAAGACTGACCTACAAGGCCATCTATCACCTGTCTCCTCCATATATCTCTGAACTAATCTCCCGATATCTTCCCTCACGTAATCTCCGGTCTACCAAGACCTCTTTCTCTCCTCCACACTTATTCGCTCCTCACCCAACCGCCTCCAAAACTTCTCCCGAATAGCCCCCATCCTCTGGAATTCTTTGCTCGAAAACATCCGACTATCAACCACTCTCAGATCCTTCAGACGGAACCTGAAAACCCATCTCTTCAGGAAAGCTTACAGCCTGCAATGATCCCCGCTGGGTCCTCACCATCACTGGATTTGCTGCAACCCCCCAACTTACTGTCTCCTTCCTCACCATCCTGTAGAATGTAAGCCCGAAAGGACAGGGTCCTCTCTCCCCTCAATATCAGTCTGTGATTGTTAGTTTGTTTATTGTAATCTGTATGTAACTTCTTCTCATGTACAGCACCATGGAACCAATGGTGCTTTATAAATAATAATAATAATAATAATAAAATATTGTGAACACTAAAACTAATTCGAGTGGCATGCCAATTGAATAACTTCTGACACTAATCAGAGAAGACAATTAAAACTATATAAAATATTAAGTTATGTTCTTGAAAGCACCATTATTGCATTTCAAAGCACTCCTGATGTAGACTCTTTGGACAATTTCTCATGAAGAATACATCACATACAAAAAGGCTTATATAATATGCACAAGACAAATGTCAACTTCCAAATATGTCTTGCAGCTAAATGGTCTGTTGTACCATAGTAATCTGTTTCTTTTAAACTTTATTAATTGGTGCTGAATGTCAGTATAAAGTTATAAAGCTGCACTTTGCATAAAATATTTGGTTAAAAAAGTAAAAAGACAAGACAAGTCTTAGCAAAAGGTTAGTAAAACAAAAAGTATACCTCTGGTTGTATAATAAAGTAATTGTCTCATGAGAATACCTTTCAAATTGACAGTAGAGGTTATCTATTTTTTTTACTGGAATTAGATACTACTCAAATATACAAAAAAAATCTGCATTTTTTGATAATATGAATTTTTGGAAATTTGCCATTTTGCGGAACCAAAGATGGCCGGTAAAAGTAAAAAAAAAAACAACAAAAAAAACCTTGTATTCATTTCAGCCCTCAACTGTCTAGCTTCTCTGCTGCTCACCTCAGAATGTCTTCCTTTTTTCTCCAACCAGCATATTGTCTCTAGGCAGGTATTTCCAGCCTCAACAAAGCCTCAGAGGCCTATGCTCATCGCACATCTGTGATGTCACTATGTACAATGCCCAGATACCCCTGCAGCCTGGTTGTGACTGGAAGCCCTGGCCTAGAGTGAACAGAACAGGAGATGCATTGGGGAAGAGAAGAGTGGCTCTGAGTACCGGATGGCAGTCAACTAGCAGCGGAGTGGCTGGACAAGAGAGTGATGAGTATAATTTTTTTGTTTTTGACACTCTACATTTATTAAACTCTGGGGCCAAATGAGACCCCAGAGCAGGCTTGGACTGGCCCACAGGAGTACAGGAGAATAATCATTCTGATGGGCCCCTGTGCACGAGAGGGCCACCATCCTTTTATATGAGCGGTATCGTCACAAGATAAGTGAATCACTATGTACAAACAAAGGTGGCGTCTTATTCAGTTAAAAATCTACCCAATTCATTGTTATATAAATATGTGATTGAGGATAATGTCACATTTGTATGTAACTGAAAAGTGGGGCCCTAGAATTGGTTACTGGAGGGTCCTTGGCATCCCAGCTCGACACTGTCCCAGAGCATAATAAGCGACATAAAATAAGCAGAGAATAACTTTGCTGCAAATCGAATTTCCCAGGAAAATCCACACAATTTGGTGAATTTAGTTTTTTCAGATCCACTTATCTCAAATTATTATATTTAAAGAGAATCTGTTCCTTGCTGAAAAAAATATTGAGGTGAATACTCTATAAAAATCCCCAAGCTCCTCTAATTCTGCAGCTCCATTTTTGCACGGTGTTGCTATGTTGGATAGATATTCCCTTTTGATTCTTCTGGAGTTCACCATCTGAAATCTCTGCTTTGTTATATACAGTACTTGTATGTTTCTTCAGTCTTCCCTGGGGATGTGCACTTTCATCCCTGTTGACTGGTCCATTTTCAGATCCCTCATGTTTCCACAGTCACAGTCATCATACAGTTGCTACTACAACTTTCTCAGTTCCAGACACATAGAACTTATTATGTTAGTTCTAGATTGCCTATAATTAAACATAGGGGACACATTAATTCCATACATTGCTTCCCCTAGCATATGTAGAACTTCATTCACTTCTGCAGTGTCCCTATCACCAGGCATTGTTTATCCAATTACATACAAGACACCCCATGTCAGCCACAATGTCCCCATATGTCATCCACAATGCTCCAATCTTGAGCCTCATAGGCCCCATTATCTGCCACCGTGTCCCATTACCGGTTACAGACTTTTCATAGTCTGCCATAGTGCCCACACTGCTCCTACTCCTAGATACAGAGCTAACATTGTCAAGTACATTGCTGTAAATTATGACAGAGCCAAATAACAATTATACATCTATTACCACATTTAATTTTTATTAAAATGTAATACTGCAATCTTTGTTTATGAAAAAAAAGGAATAAAAATGGATTGACAGAAAAAAGAAATATTATCACCAAAACATAGCCAAATACATTATAAAGATAAAAAGGAGAATGCCAGACTTTGTTAGTGTGTCCTGTCTCCTTTACTATATCTTTCATATGTCACACAGCTTAATGCAGAGATAGTAATCTTCTGAGAGGGAAAACAGAATTTCGGTAAAAGATGAGGTGTCTGTATAAGCAACAGATAGCATCTATCTTCCAAGTCAAAGTTAACAGCAAGCAGCGTTATGACAAATATAAAAATGTATTGGGGGAAAAAAAGCCATTGTGATATTTGTAATCAACAAAGATCAACAAACTGAAGCTCTGAGAATAAAGAAAAAAAGAACAATTATATGATTAAAAGGATGGCATGAGTGGTATAGACCTTACTGTCAGCCTTGAAGAAAAAAATATATACTGTATATATATACACACATACTATATATTTTATATATATATATATATATATATATATAGTGAGGGATTGACACACTCAGCTGCTTCACCAGGTAGGCACAGGAACAGTTCTGGTAGAAGGTCACCTGTTGAATTATTGTAGATAGCATAAACCTTGGCAGGGTTCAGCAAAATAAAGATAGTCTTTCTGGCATAACGGGAAAACAAACAAAATGCAGCCTATATGAGACCTTTCCCTTCACGATTTCCCTGCAGTTAACCCGCACAGTCCTCAGCTCCTCCTGGAGTTATATGGGACTTCCTGTTCTCCCCAAGACACACCCCGCCTGACTGTCATGTCCAGGTATTTAACAACCCATGAAATGGTCACATGACCTTGACTTTACACAGGTCCTGTGAGGACTCTGCAGGTGGAGATACGGTTGACCTCCTCCCACTCGCTTTATGAAGGTCCACTAAAACCACACCATAACAGTTTTCTACTTACCCTCTTAGCACTTAGGGTGCTGGAGGCAAAAACAATCTGGTTCTACATCACTGACCGCAGTATGTGCAGTTACATGTAACTCCCTTCATATACTGTGCCAGTGATTCTGTCACAATATATGTATATGTCAGGGGAGATATGTGTCGCAAAAGTTATTATCCTGCGTGTTGTGAAAGCCATAAGTTTTCCTCCAGTATGATAGGTGCTGAGACCAAGTCAGTCGTTCCTAGTGTCTGGCTTTCATGTGATTAGGCAAGAGATTGGCGGGATGCCATCTTATAGATGTGCCTTTTCTGGGGTGACTGGAGGCAGATGTTTGTAGCCAGGGGGTGGCCTATAACCATGGTCCCTCTCTAGGCTATTAATATCTGTCCTCAATCACTGGCTTTCCCTCTCTGGTGGAGAAAATTGTATGGGAGCCCACTCAATTTTTTTCCGCGATTATAGCCTTAAATTTAACCCCTGGAGTTCTAAATTTTTCCAAAACCAAACTAATAAATTTATTAAACACTGACATATATAGATCGTTTTGATATGACATGGTTTACTATATGAAGGTGTACTAGTCCATGAGATAGATTTAAATAACAATTTTATTATTAAAATACATGTATCAAAATTTAAACTGACAAAAGAGACACAGGGTAAGTAAAAAAATGGAGAGAATAATAAAAAATAAATAATAATGGTGCTAAATTTTGTGCAAATGTATCAATAGTATTGCTGTAAAAATGGTGCACAACCCAATCTGGATCGGTCCCAGGAGCAAATAGTATGTGCTGTTTACATTTTACACACAAATGTCAGTGTGCATAAAGGCATGCAAAAAATACTTTATTAACACCTAAAGCGCCATACAATGATGGAGTAAACAGTACAATCCTATAGTGGATAGTGTCGGTGTAGCAAACACTTAATAATGCATCATAATTACCTAGCACACAGGCACAGGGTGGCTCCAACAGAGGACAAATCCAGTAGGGTATGTGCACCCTCCCCAATGCGCATTTCGGCCTCAGCCTTCGTCAGGGGGCCCCTGGATTTGTCCTCTGTTGGATCCAGTTTGGGTTGTGCGCCATATATTTTTACAGCAATACTATTGATACATTTGCACAAAATTTAGCACCATTATTAATTATTTTTTCATTATTCTCTCCATTTTTTTGCTTACCCTGTGTCTCTTTTGTGAGTTTAAATTTTGATTCATGTATTTTAATAATAAAATTGTTATTTAAATCTATCTCATGGACTAGTACACCTTTGTTCCTGCCGTTTGGCATTTTCTGGTTGCTCATTATATATGATTGGTGTGTCCAATAACATGATCCAACACACATAATATAGTGGTATATATTCACAATGATATTGATGAAACGTGTGCGGTTGTGGAATATTTCATTATGGTTTGCTATATGTAAACCATGTGTCATTTCATGTCGGTTCTTTAATGATTTTACAGATGCGGTCAATTGATTTAACGGCATATGTAGAACTCTATGAACTGTAAATATATATATGTGTCTCAATGATATATATATATATACATATATATATATACACACAGTGCCTTGCGAAAGTGTTCGGCCCCCTGGAACTTTTTAACCTTTTCCCACATATCATGCTTCAAACATAAAGATACCAAATGTAAATTTTTGGTGAAGAATCAACAAGTGGGACCCAATTGTGAAGTTGAACGAAATTTATTGGTTATTTTAAATTTTTGTGGAAATACAAAAACTGAAAAGTGGGGCGTGCAATATTATCAGAGAAATGTCACCTTGCCGTGGTTGATGGGCATACATGAATTGGCCAATTTATGCGCTAAAAACATTCATTTTTCATCTATTACTGTAAGTAAAAAAAAATATTTTTTTTTAAATATTTTGAAAATTTTTAAAAATTTAATCTAAAACTGAATGTTTTTGTAATGTTTTTCTGTGTTTTCATATGGCCTAGATTCATGCACATGTGCTGCTGTGATCTTTTTTGTGTAGTCCTCGCAGCTTGCACGTGTTCACACTGGGAGGTGCTGATCATTTTTTCTTTGCTTATGTTATACTGTATCAATCTATTAAAGATGAGCAGATAAGGCAAAATTTTAATTTTCCTTATGCACGCTTTTCCCATGAAATTTAATTCGTATAGAAATTATTATCGACAAATGTAATATCCTTTATAATGCTCTTGGGTTTCTCCAGACCCCAGAACATAATAGACCTAATTTATAAAGCAATTAAAAAAATCTGATACTCACCTGATTGCTCACCTCTTCAGACAATCCAATACTTAAAGGGAATCTGTCACCCTAAATTGGCGGGATATTTAAATAATGGCAGTCAGGTCAGATGGGCGGTGTTTTGGGTACTTGCCTTAACATGTTGTTCGCCGCTGTCTCCATTATTTCTGGGAATTGTAGTTGTTGCCCTCCATATAACGCGCCTGCGCATTGCAATCTGCGGGCAAAGCATACTGCGCATGCGCAATTCAAGATTGCAATGTGCAGGCGCGTTATATGGAGGGCAACGACTACAATTCCCAGAAATAATGGAGACAGCGGCGAACAACATGTTAAGGCAAGTACCCAAAACACCGCCCAT
This sequence comes from Oophaga sylvatica, assembly GCA_033576555.1. NCBI lineage: Eukaryota > Metazoa > Chordata > Amphibia > Anura > Dendrobatidae > Oophaga > Oophaga sylvatica. The sequence continues at coordinate 468,799,287 of JARQOD010000002.1, read as the reverse complement.
CTGACCTGACTGCCATCATTTAAATATCCCGCCAATTTAGGGTGACAGATTCCCTTTAATGCCACCTGTCTAATTCTTGCATACCTTCTGATTCTCCACGGCTTGCACTGGAATCCCTGGGCCTAATACACTTAGCCTTTTATGACTCCTCAGAGGGTTATACACCAGTCACAGCATCATGATGTCATGATGTATGCCGTGATCTTGGCTGCACATGTGTGGATACCTCTCTGTTCAGCATGAGAGGCCCGGGGATTACAGCGCAAGTGACAGAGAACAAGAAGATGCGGCAAAGATTGGTTGGGTAGTGGTAAGAAGTGGAAGAGGTGAGTGGTAAGGATTTTAAAAAAATGTTTAGCCTCTTGATGGCCCTTCATCTTTCATAAAAATGGCTGTTAGTGGCGGCTACTTTGCTGAATCCTCATAGAAGTGATTGTGGATTTTTGTAACATTCAAGTAGAATTCTATTACATTCAAATTTATTTGCTCATCTAAATTATTGTTATTATTAATATTATTATTTATTTTTAGAGCACCAATGACTCTATTGTGCTGGACATGTGTAAACAGTTTACATAAAAAATACAAGTATAAATGACAATGAACAAAATAAAAGTGACAGACTAGTAAAGAAGGGAGAGGACTCTACTCTCATGGGCTTATTGTCTCTGTAGTCTATCTATCATCTTCCTTTCTATCGTATAGTATGTCTATCTATCTCAAACAATCTTTTATATTCCATAAGTGGAAACATTTATTAATATACATCTTTAGCTCCACTGGGAGCTAAGTAAATAGCTTTTGCACTTTCCAACCAAAATCCAATACACAGTTGGCATTAAGGGACACTCTGATTGTATTACAGCTTTCTTTTTTTTTCTAAATGTTCTCTCCTTTCACGTCGTACTTTGTGATGGGCACTAAAACACATTTTGGATCTTGCTCAAGTCTTGAAAAACAAATGTCTTAATACAGTTTACTAAATCAAAGTAAGCATTATAAAAAAGAGAAAAGTAATTGTGTTTTTTATCCACCCTGATGAGGTTCATCCAATCTCTTTCTTCAGCAGGAATGTTATCCATCTCAATCGGTTAGAACAGGGACAAATCAATGGTAATGGAGAAAACTCCAAAGTGGACTCACTGCATCAGTCAGACTTAAGGATGCCGTCTGTATGAGCCGGGATAGATATATCATGGTGGACAGACCTTTCCCAGCATGTGAATGTTGGAAATTGCTCAATGACACTTAAAGAAAGCATTTTTCATTTTGGAAAAGACATCTTCACTAAATCAAGTTAACCCTTCTTTTGACCTATTGAATAAGAAAATGGGCGAAGTCATATTATTTGCTAAAAGAACATGAAAAATGGAATTGCTTCTGTGAATTCCTTTATTTACCAAAGTAAACTTTTCTTTTTTCACATTTATCCAGACATTTACACTGCATACATAGGTCAATGTTCATTACTTTCAAAACAGGCTGTTGCATTGAAAATGTATGATTTTATTGTGATAGGACAAAATGGAAATATTTCTGAAGAGCGAAGTCAGACCAACCTTGTATGAAACCAACAGCGTAGTGTTATGGTTCTGTGCTATGTTAAATAAGTGTTCCCACAATTGGAATTTGCTCTGTAGGACAGGTTGACCCAAAGACAATTATGGACATTGTCTCGTTAAATAGACAAGCAGTTATATCAATGACTCTAAACGTAAAAAGACGTCAATCAAGTAGAGTCAGCTTATGTACTATTTTAGGGTAAAGCAAGAGGACACTGATATTACTTTACCCAATAAATCATTGCGTTTATAACTGTAATATTTTCCATTTTTCTTTACTGAATTATTATAATAACACCTTAACGACTAATGATGTACCAACAATGGCAAAACTAGAGTGTGATGAGCCCGATGCAAGATTTGGACCATGGACCCCCCATCCTGATATATACAGTGTATATACATACTGTGGGGAAAATAAGTACACTGCCAATTTTGCAAGTTTTCCCACCTACAAAGAATGGAGACGTCTGCAATTTTTATCTTAGGTACACTTCAAGAGACAGAATCTAAAAAAAATCCAGAAAATATCTTTGTATGATTATTACATAATTAATTTGCATTTTATGGCATGACATAAGTATTTGTTACAATAGAAAAACAGCTTAATATTTGGTACAGAAACCATTGTTTGCAATTACAGAGGTCAGACGTTTCTTGTAGTTCATGAACAAGTTTGCACATGCTGCAGTAAGAATTTTGGCCCACTCCTCCACACACATCTTCTCCAGATCATTCAGGTTTCGGAGCTGTCGCTGGGCAACATTAAGTTTCAGCTCCTTCCAAAGATTTTCTATTGGGTTCAGGTCTGGAGAATGGCTAGGACACTCCATGACCTTGCAATGCTTCTTATGAAGCCACTCCTTAGTTGCCTTGGCTGTGTGTTTCGGGTCATTGTCATACTGGAAAGATCCAGCCATGACCCATCTTCAATGCTCTTACTGAGGAAAGGAGGTTGCTGGCCAAAATCTTGCAATACATGACCCCAGCCATCCTCCCTTCAATACGGTATAGTCGTCCTGTCCCCTGTCCGCAGAAAAGCACCCCCAAAGTATGATGTTTCCCCCACCATTCTTCATGGTTGTAACGGTGTTGTACTTGGGGTTGTACTTATCCTCCTGTTTGAATCTATATAGTTAGACCATCCACCATCTTGTTGTGGTTTCTGGCTGCCGGTCTTTTTCCCCTGGTGCTGGGCTTGTCATTGGTCAGGTAATTGTATCACCCTTTATTTTCCTGCACCTGCCTCTCAGTCCTTGCTGGACATCAGTGTTAATCCGCTTGAGTTCTGGCTAGGAGCCTTGATAGCTTTGTGTTATACTTTGTGCAGTTCTGGGAACTCTAGTTCTGCTTGCTTAGTCTTTTTGTTTTTTTCCTTTTGTTTCTGCAGCTTCCTCTATTTCCCAGATAGAAGGTTACCAGTGTTTTGTTCCCAGTCCCTAGATCTTTCAGGAATCCTCTTCCCCCATCTTCAGGTCTTCGCTTGAGTCTAGATTAGGATCGTCGGTGGGTCTATTCGCAAGGAATAGGTCACCCGCTCCATCGTAGGGATTGAGTCTAGTCCTAGTACAGGGTCAGATTCCCCCCCCGCTTTATTCCTGAGTTGCAGACCCATAACACCTCCATCTTCCTTGAAACAGGTTATGTGGAGTTGATACCAGAAAGTTCTATTTTGTTCTCATCTGACCACATAATCTTCTCCCATGCATCTACTGGATTATCAAGATGGTCATTGGTGAACTTCAAACGGGCCTGGACATGTGCTGGTGTGAGCAGGGGGACCTTGCGTGCTCTGCACGATTTTAATCCATGATGGCATAGTGTGTTACTAACAGTAATGTTTGAGACTGTGGACTCGGCTCTCATAAGGTCTTTGATCAGGTCCTCCAGTGTAGTTCTGGGTTGATTCCTGACCTTTTTCAGAATCATATTAACCCCACGAGGTGAGATCTTGCATGGAGCACAAGAAAGAGGAATATTCACAGTCATCTTGTGTTTCTTACATTTCTAATAATTGTGCCAGCAGTTGATGCCTCCTCACCAAGCTGCTTGCCTATTGTCCTGTAGCCCATCCCCACAGCTCTTTGGTCTTGGTCATGGTGGAGAGTTTGGAGTGTGATTGATGGAGTGTGTAGACAGGTGTCTTTAATACAGGTAGTGAGTTCAAACAGGTACAATTAAAGGGGTTTTCCCAATGAACTAAAGTTCATTTCAATCAGTAGATCTTGGAATAACAATAACTTCTACATTTGAATGTGTTTAAATTAAATGTTTCTGTGCTGAGATAATCTTATAAATGTGGCGCTGCTCTGAACTGTGTAATGGCTGTGTCTCACCATACAGGGACACAGTCTTGCAATCCCATGCTGTAATGTCTGTACACTTTTTGCTTCCTACCACCCTGCACAGGAGATGTGGTATGATCAGACTGTGTCCTTGTATGGTCAGACACAATCATTACACAGTACATAACAGGGGCACAGTTAAAAGATTATTTCAGCACAGGAACATTTTATTTAATCACTAGAGTTGAGCGATACTTTCCGATATCCTAAAGTATCGGAATCGGAATGGTATCGCCGATATCACTAAAATATCGGCGATACCCGATACCGATACCGGAAGTCCCATGTAAGTCTATGGGAACAAAATATCGCAACAAAAAAAAACCCATTCTTTCCTTGTAAACACTAAATATACACACATAGAATACATATATATATATACATGTCATTGTGACATATATATATATACATATATGTATAGTTTATACACTTCTACATAGTAAAATATCCTCTCATTCAATTGCCGGGTAAAGCCGGCTTCAGTGAAAAGACAGAAGCACCCGACATGAAATGACACTTGGTGTACATAGGGTTAACCATGTCTTTTCATGTCGTTTGCTATCTGATTTGCACAAACAATTAAATCAGACTATGTGTGCAAAATTTCACAACCTGTAGGGGTTAATTAAAGGTGTAAATTCGTTGTAAAAAAAACGGACTTTTTTTGCTACGAATTTACACCTTTAATTAACCCCTACAGGTGTGAAATTTTGTCGGGTTCTGCATTTTCACAAAAGCCGGCAATTGAATTAGCGGCTATTATACTATGTAGAAGTGTATGAACTACAAATATAAATATATATATATATGTGTCACAAATTCAATGACATGTATATATATATATGAGGTGTAAAATTGCTGAAAAAAAATGCGTGGGCTCCCGCCCTATTTTCGCAACCAGACAGACAAAGCCAGTGAGTGGGGGCAGATAATAATAGCCCAGAGAGGGACCATTATTTTTGCCCCCCCCCGGCTACTAACATCTGCCCCCAGACACCCCAGGAAAGACAAATCTATAATTAGATTCGCCCTTTCTGGCACTTTGCCCGTCTATTCCCATTGCCCTGTAGCGGTGGCGAATGGGTTAATATGGGGTTAAAGCCACCTTGCTATTGAAAGGTGACCTTAAGCCAGGTTAATAATTGAGAGCTGTCAATTAGACAACTATCAATTATTAATCCTATTGCATGAAATAAAAATAAAACACACACACTTTAATTAAAAATCATTTTAATGAAATAAAGACACATGTTTTTGACCATCTTTTATTTTACTGCAAAAACCATTTCCTGTAATAAAAATAAAATAAAAAAGCAAAATTATTCTTACCTATCCCATGCACAGTCAGGTCCCACGGTGTAATCCTTCAGAAAGGGTTAATGTTTACTGCAGGGACCGCAGCTAATGCTGCAGCCTCACAGTAAACCCCAAATGAATGAGTTCCTCTCCTGCCTGACAGGAGAGTAAAGGCTGGGTGTCACATAACGATACACCAGCGATCCCGACAACGATATGCACTTGTCAGGATCGCTGGTGTATCGCTACATGATCGCTGCTGAGCTGCCAAACAGGCAGCTCAGGCAGCGATCTGGGACAGCGACACTGCGGGTAACATCGCTTAAGGGCCCGTCTCACATAGCGATATCGCTACCGAGATCGCTGCTGAGTCACTAGTTTTGTGACGCAGCAGCGAGCTCACCAGCGATATCGCTGTGTGTGACATTCAGCGACGATCAGCCCCTGCCGGGTATCGCTGATCGTCGCAGAAATGTCAGGACCTTTTTTTGATCGCTGGTTTCCCTCTGACAGGCACGCATCGCTGCGTGTGACAGGCGGGAGACCAGCGATCCGCTGGTAACCAAGGTACACAGCGGGTTTCCAGGCACCGCGCAGCGCTTGGAAACCCGCTGTGTACCTTGGATACCAGCTCCCTGCATCAGGGCGCTGGTATCCAAGGTACACAGCGGGTTTCTAGGCACAGCCCCGCGCCTGGAAACCCGCTGTGTACCTTGGTTACCAGCGGATCGCTGGTCTCCCGCCTGTCACACGCAGCGATGTGTGCCTGTCAGCGGGAAACCAGCGATCAAAGGTCCTGACATTTCAGCGACGATCAGCGATACCCGGCAGGGGGGCTGATCGTCGCTGAATGTCACACACAGCGATATCGCTGGTGAGCTTGCTGCTGCGTCACAAAACTAGTGACTCAGCAGCGATCTCGGTAGCGATATCGCTATGTGAGACGGGCCCTTAAGTGGAAAGCTTAATTGATTGCTTTCCACTTTCACTTCAGGTCAGCCAGGGACACAATCAGTGACGTCAGAGGGAACTGATTAACAAAAATAGGGGTTCCCTTCGAAAAAAAAATGGCGTGGGGTCCCCCCTATTTTTGTTAACCAGCCATATGAAGCAGACCGCTGAGGCCTGGATTTTCAGGCTGTTAAGGAGCCAAGATCCATGGACCTTGCCAGCCTGATAATACCAGGCCACAGCAGTCTGTATATCTTGGCTGATTAACAAAAATAGGGGATCCCCTCGAAAAAAATTGGCGTGGGGTCCCCCCTATTTTTGTTAACCAGCCAGATGAAGAAAACCGCTGAGGCCTGGATTTTCAGGCTGTTAAGGAGTCAAGATCCATGGACCTTGCCAGCCTGATAATACCAGGCCACAGCAGTCTGCATATCTTGGCTGATTAACAAAAATAGGGGATCCCCTCGAAAAAAATTGGCGTGGGGTCCCCCTATTTTTGTTAACCAGCCAGATGAAGCAGACCGCTGAGGCCTGGATTTTCAGGCTGTTAAGGAGCCAAGATCCATGGACCTTGCCAGCCTGATAATACCAGGCCACAGCAGTCTGCATATCTTGGCTGATTAACAAAAATAGGGGATCCCCTCGAAAAAAATTGGCGTGGGGTCCCCCCTATTTTTGTTAACCAGCCAGATGAAGCAGACCGCTGAGGCCTGGATTTTCAGGCTGTTAAGGAGCCAAGATCCATGGACCTTGCCAGCCTGATAATACCAGGCCACAGCAGTCTGCATATCTTGGCTGATTAACAAAAATAGGGGATCCCCTCGAAAGAAATTGGCGTGGGGTCCCCCCTATTTTTGTTAACCAGCCAGATGAAGCAGACCGCTGAGGCCTGGTTTTTCAGGCTGGTAAGGATCCAATATCCATGGACCTTGCAAGCCTGATAATACCAGGCCACAGCAGTCTGCTTAGCTTGGCTGGTTAACAAAAATAGGGGATCCCCTCGAAAAAAAAACGGCGTGGGGATCCCCCCTATTTTTGTTAACCAGCCAAGTAAAATGCAGACTGCTGCGGCCTGGTATTAAAAGACTGTCAAGGCCCATGGATTTTGGCCCTCAACAGCCTGATAATACCAGGCTACAGCAGCCCCACATTTGGCGCATCAAAAGATGTGCCAATTGTGGCACTTTACCCGGCTCTTCCCACTTGCCCTGTAGCGGTGGCAAGCGGGTAATAAGGGGTTATTGTCACCGTTGATTGCACGGTGACAATAAGCCCGGTTAATAATGGATAGGCGTCAATAAGACACCGATCCATTATTAATCCCAAAGTTATTAAATGTATAAAAAAAAGACACAGCAAGAAAAAAGTCTTTTAATGAAATAAAAGAGACAACACAGTTTTCATTTCTTTTATTACTCTCTCATTCCTGCGACGCCATCGATCTCCTGTAAAAAAAGAAAAAAAACAAACCAACAGTATACCACCTGTCCGACGCAGTCCATAGTAACGATTGTCTCACGACGATCCAACTCTGCTACATCGCAATGACAGGCAGAGCCTGTCATTGCAACGCAGCACAGCTGATTACCTGCTTCCCCGGCGGTGACGTCATCGGACTGACTGCTTTACGGCCGGGATTACCCAGCAGTCACTGCAGTTATCGCGAGAAACTGCATGTGACCGCCGGGGAGAAGAGGATGGCGGCCATGAAGCAGTGCAGGACGTGACCGCCGGAGATCTTCTGCCGGGTAAGTGCCGCTGACTCCTGACAGACCCGACCGACGGACAGTGACAGTGACAATCCCGATTCCGGTATCCGATAAGACGAAAATATCGGAACTCGGAATCGGAATTCCGATACAGCCAATATTGGCCGATACCCGATATTTGCAGTATCGGAATGCTCAACACTATTAATCACATCTAATTGTGGAGCTTATTAGTATTACAAAATCTATTGATTAAAATTAACTTTTGTCTGAGGAAAACCCCTTTAATACAGGTAGTGAGTGCAGAGTAGGAGGCCTTCTGAAAGAAAATCTAACAGGTCTGTGAGAGACAGAATTTTTGCTGGTTGATAGGTGATCAAATACTTATTTCATGCAATAAAATGCAATTTAATTATTCAAAAATCATATAATGTGATTTTCTTGTTTTTATATTTAGATTCTGTCTCTCACAGTTGAAGTGTACCTATGAAAAAAATTACAGACCTCTCCATTCTTTGTAGGTGGACAAACTTTCAAATCGGCAGTGTATCAAGTACCGTACTTATTTTCCACTCTATTTATATATGTCCTTCATCTTGGTATATTTGTCCCTCATCCTGGCCCAATTCTTGTATATGTCCTTATCTATGGCCCTATCCTGATATATATATATATATATATATATATATATATATATATACAGTACAGACCAAAAGTTTGGACACACCTTCTCATTTAAAGATTTTTCTGTATTTTCATTACTACACTGTGTGCAGAATTATTAGGCAAGTTGTATTTGAGAGGATCCTTTTTATTATTGAACAACAACTATGCTCTCAATCAAAAGACTCATAAATATCAAAGCTTAATATTTTTGGAAGTTGTAGTGTTTTTTTTTTTTGATTTGGCTACCTTAGGAGGACATCTGTTTGTGCAGGTAACTATTACTGTGCAGAATGTGATGGGGGGGCTTGGGCAATTTTCTCCGGGGTCTCAGCTGCCGGGGGTAGCCGAGACCCCAGAGAACATGATTCGGGTCGGTATTTACCGACCCCGGTGTTGCGATCGCCGTTATAACGGTATAACGGCGACCGCAACAAAAAAAAAAGATTTCTCTCCCCTCCGATGTGATCGCACATCAGAGGGGTGAGAAATAGTGTCCTGGGACCCCCGATTCCCCCCCTGTACCTGTTACCCATGTCCCCGTGTCCTCGGATCCTCCCGGGTATTCTTCCTGTAAAAAAAAATGGCGGGCGCACTGGCGGCAGATTCAAAAAATGTTTCATTCATTCTCCAAAAGTAGATTTTGATCACTGTGATAAACTATCACAGTGATCAAAATAACAAAACAGTACATAACCCCCCCTTTATCCCTTTATCACCCCCTTAGTTAGGGACATATAATAAAATGTAGAAATTGTATTTATTTTCATTTTTCCGTTAGGGTTAGGGCTAGGGTTAGGGTTAGGGCTAGGGTTAGGGCTATAATTAGGGTTAGGGTTAGGCTGGGTTCATACTGCGTTATGTCAGTCCGTTAGACGGACTGCGTTACACCGCGGTATAACTTGGTGTAACACAGTCCATTAATGCTGCCCATCCATCTGGCCCATCAAGAATCACTCTCATTTCATCAGTCCATAAAACCTTAGAAAAATCAGTCTTAACATATTTCTTTGCCCAGTCTTGACGTTTTATCTTATGTTTCTTGTTCAAAGGTGGTCGTTTTCCAGTCTTCCTTACTTTGGCCATGTCACTGAGTATGGCACACCTTGTGCTTTTTGATACTCCAGTAACGTTGCAGCTCTGAAATATGGCAAAACTGGTGGCAAATGGCATCTTGGCAGCTTCACGCTTGATTTTCCTCAATTCATGGGCAGTTATTTTGCACTTTTTTTATCAACACGTTTCTTGCGACCCTGTTGGCTATTTGCCATGAAACGCTTGATTGTTCGGTGATCACGCTTCAAAAGTTTGGCAATTTCAAGACTGCTGCATCCCTCTGCAAGACATTTCACAATTTTTGACGTTTCTGAGTCCGTCAAATATTTCTTCTGATCCATTTTGCCAAATCCTGGCCCAATTCTTGTATATGTCCTTATCTATGGCCCTATCCTGATATATATATATATATATATATATATATATATATATATATATATATATATACAGTACAGACCAAAAGTTTGGACACACCTTCTCATTTAAAGATTTTTCTGTATTTTCATTACTACACTGTGTGCAGAATTATTAGGCAAGTTGTATTTGAGAGGATCCTTTTTATTATTGAACAACAACTATGTTCTCAATCAAAAGACTCATAAATATCAAAGCTTAATATTTTTGGAAGTTGTAGTGTTTTTTTTTTTTGATTTGGCTACCTTAGGAGGACATCTGTTTGTGCAGGTAACTATTACTGTGCAGAATTATTAGGCAACTTAACCCCTTAACGACCGCCGATACGCCTTTTAACGGCCGTCATTAAGGGTACTTAAACCACAGCGCCGTTAATTAACGGCACTGTGGAAAAAGTGAATAGCGTCCCCCGCAGTTGCATTTTCTCCGGGGTCTCAACTGCCGGGGGTAGCCGAGACCCCAGAGAACATGAATCGGGTTGGTTTTTACCGACTCCGGTGCTGCGATCGCCGTTATTAACCCTATAACGGCGATCGCAACAAAAAAAATAATGTGCCATTTAATTTATCTCTCCTCTGATGTGATCTGACATCAGAGGAGAGAGAAAAAGGGTCCCCGATCCCCCCCTTGTGGGCCCCGATCACCTCCATGTGGCCTCCGGGCCCTCCTGCCTCCTCCCGTGGGCGCCGCCATCTTTGAGGCCTAGAAAATGGCGGGCGCATGCTCAGTGCGCCCGCCGAGATGTGATGGGGGGGCTTGGGCAATTTTCTCCGGGGTCTCAGCTGCCGGGGGTAGCCGAGACCCCAGAGAACATGATTCGGGTCGGTATTTACCGACCCCGGTGTTGCGATCGCCGTTATTACGGTATAACGGCGACCGCAACAAAAAAAAAATTATTTCTCTCCCCTCCGATGTGATCGCACATCTGTCACGCTGTATAGCAGATATATATATGTGATGTCAGTAATCTATATCAAAAGGGCAACATACTATATAACATGCGCATAGATATATGATAACATAGATTTACCTGAAAGAATGTCCAGAGGGTCAAAACGGAATCCGTTATACGCTGTCTCCGGCTAGAGGGTGACCGGGGTCTAAGCTGACCCTAAACTGGGGTCCTAACTAATCCCTCAACCTGGAGGTACTGTTAAAGGTACAGAGGTCCAGGCCACCAGCGTAAACCCTGTCTCCTATCAATCCCTGCCAACTGTATTCTAGTCCTAAGAAGGACCCTGAATACCACCAAAGGGAATGAACAGGTAACGGTTAATGAACAGAAAGACATACAACAAAGACAAGAAATAAAGTAAATAAAGTCTTACATACAACACTCACACACAGTAGGAACACCTAAGGTCTCAGAGAAAAACTATAAGCTGTAAGAGTAAAAACAACTAAGGAGCTCTTAGCTTAAATATTCTCAGAACCGATCCAGTCTGCTAAACTACATGAATGCTTTCACCGGCGTCTAACACCCAGACTGGCAGAAATATAAAGGAAACTAAATAGAACATAATCAAAAGCAGCCGGGCGAGGCTGCACCTAGCCTTAGCAAAGAGCTAGGAAAAATTAACTCTCTCATTACCAAAAAACAAAGAAACAGCAGCTCAGCTGTGAGAAGTCAGAATGTGCAATCGCGACGATCTTCATGGCGATGCACCCATGACAGTACCCCCCCTTCTACGAGGGGCCTCCGGACCCTCATGACCAGGTCTGTCCGGGTGAGTTGTGTGAAAGGTCCGAACCAATCGATCTGCGTTAACATCAGACGCAGGGACCCACGTCCCCTCCTCAGGACAATACCCCCTCCACTGAACTAAGTACTGAAGGGATCGGCGACTGAGACGTGAGTCAATGATTTTCGACCCATGAATTTCCACGTTATCATTGACCACCACTGAAGGAGGTAGAGGTGACGGTATGACTGGTGCCACATACTTTTTAAGTAATGACTTGTGAAACACATTATGATTTTTAAACGTAGGAGGGAGGTCCAGACGAAATGCCACAGGATTAATTATGGAACTGATCCTGTACGGCCCGATGAATCTGGGACCCAACCTCCAGGAGGAAACTTTACGTTTTATATTCCTGGTAGACAACCAAACCAGATCGTTCACCTTCAGATCTAGACCAGAAACTCTCCTCCTATCAGCCCTCCGTTTGTAACGGTTCCCCGTAACCTTCAGTCTTAAGCGATCTGGAACTATCAGTCTCCCTGGAAGTCCCACAGGGGCGTCCCCCTGAGCCCCCAATACCTCCCCCTCAAGCTCAGAGCATACAGCTGACACTACAACTCCCTCCTGAGGAATAGGAACCGGATCATCCGTCTTCCCGGCCCTTGGGAAAGTACGAGATAAGGCATCAGGAAGCAACTTTATTGAGCAGTCATATGCGCGATGAGGAGGAAACTCTTTACACCCCTCCTCTGAGAACATCTCCCCAAAGTCCTCCAGAAAAGGAGACAAAATCCTAGGCACAACCGAACCGATGACCGTGCTCATGCAGTTATTCTTGCAAAATTCACCCCACTGGCTTATCTTTCTGGATTGCCAATCAATCACTGGGTTATGTTTAGCCAACCAAGGAAGTCCCAACACAATAGGAGTAGGTAGACCCTCCAACACATAACAAGACAATTGCTCTTTATGTATTGCCCCTACTCGAAGATCTATGTTATGAACAGCTTGTACCAAGCTACCTTGACCAAGAGGTCTAGAATCAATAGAGAGTATAGGGACCGGTTTGGCCAATACACTCAGTTGCATACCATGCACCTGGGCAAACCGAGCGTCCACCAAATTAGCCCCGGACCCACTATCAAGAAAAACAGAAATCCTCTCAGTTCTAGTACCAATCACCACCTCCGCAGGCACGAGAAACTGAGAGGGATTTGGGGACGAAATACACACTCCCAGGTTAACTCCTTGGCTCAAAGAGGTCCGGGATGGACACCCCCCAACAAAATGTCCCTCTCTCCCTCAAAAGAAACACTTTCTAGTCTTGCGGCGCACCGCCGATTCCCTCCTACAAAATGATGTCCCTCCCAACTGCATGGGTTCCTCAGAACAGACCAGGGGAACCTCAGTATAAGGGACTTTAGTAGTAGGTGGAGTCATCATGGGGGGCGGAGTTACCTCGCGTCTTCCCCGAAGTCGTCTATCAATGCGAATAGCGAGGGCCATAGCAGCCTCCAGTGATGGAGGAGAATCATACTGAGCCAACACATCTTTTAATTTGTCAGACAACCCTTGACAAAACTGGCTCCTAAGAGCTGGGTCATTCCACTGAGTATCTGTTGCCCATCTACGGAACTCAGAAGAATATTCCTCCGCTGGACGATTTCCTTGCCGTATTTTACGTAACCTTGTTTCAGCAAGGGAGACTCGATCCGGATCATCATATACCAGACCCAGGGCAGTAAAAAATCGATCCACTGACTGGAGATCTGGGGAGCCTGGAGGAATAGAGAACGCCCAAGATTGAGGGTCCCCTTGTAAGAGCGAGATAACAATTCCCACCCTCTGCTCTTCACTCCCAGATGACCGAGGCCGCAGCCGAAAGTACAATTTACATGCCTCCCGGAAAGTAAAAAATTTGTCCCGCCCACCAGTGAACCTGTCCGGGAGAGCAACCTTAGGTTCAGATCTGGTTTGCTCCGGGAGGGACAAAACCTTGGACTTAATGTCTGCAAATTCCATGGACAACCCCTGCAACTGCCGGGCCAGCTGGGCTACTGGATCCATGACAGCTGCGGAGAATCTTTAGTTTGGCCGGTGAAAATGTCACGCTGTATAGCAGATATATATATGTGATGTCAGTAATCTATATCAAAAGGGCAACATACTATATAACATGCGCATAGATATATGATAACATAGATTTACCTGAAAGAATGTCCAGAGGGTCAAAACGGAATCCGTTATACGCTGTCTCCGGCTAGAGGGTGACCGGGGTCTAAGCTGACCCTAAACTGGGGTCCTAACTAATCCCTCAACCTGGAGGTACTGTTAAAGGTACAGAGGTCCAGGCCACCAGCGTAAACCCTGTCTCCTATCAATCCCTGCCAACTGTATTCTAGTCCTAAGAAGGACCCTGAATACCACCAAAGGGAATGAACAGGTAACGGTTAATGAACAGAAAGACATACAACAAAGACAAGAAATAAAGTAAATAAAGTCTTACATACAACACTCACACACAGTAGGAACACCTAAGGTCTCAGAGAAAAACTGTAAGCTGTAAGAGTAAAAACAACTAAGGAGCTCTTAGCTTAAATATTCTCAGAACCGATCCAGTCTGCTAAACTACATGAATGCTTTCACCGGCGTCTAACACCCAGACTGGCAGAAATATAAAGGAAACTAAATAGAACATAATCAAAAGCAGCCGGGCGAGGCTGCACCTAGCCTTAGCAAAGAGCTAGGAAAAATTAACTCTCTCATTACCAAAAAACAAAGAAACAGCAGCTCAGCTGTGAGAAGTCAGAATGTGCAATCGCGACGATCTTCATGGCGATGCACCCATGACAACATCAGAGGGGTGAGAAATAGTGTCCTGGGACCCCCGATTCCCCCCCTGTACCTGTTACCCATGTCCCCGTGTCCTCGGATCCTCCCGGGTATTCTTCCTGTAAAAAAAAATGGCGGGCGCACTAGCGGCAGATTCAAAAAATGTTTCATTCATTCTCCAAAAGTAGATTTTGATCACTGTGATAAACTATCACAGTGATCAAAATAACAAAACAGTACATAACCCCCCCTTTATCCCTTTATCACCCCCTTAGTTAGGGACATATAATAAAATGTAGAAATTGTATTTATTTTCATTTTTCCGTTAGGGTTAGGGCTAGGGTTAAGGTTAGGGCTAGGGTTAGGGCTATAATTAGGGTTAGGGTTAGGCTGGGTTCATACTGCGTTATGTCAGTCCGTTAGACGGACTGCGTTACACCGCGGTATAACTTGGTGTAACACAGTCCATTAATGCTGCCCATCCATCTGGCCCATCAAGAATCACTCTCATTTCATCAGTCCATAAAACCTTAGAAAAATCAGTCTTAACATATTTCTTTGCCCAGTCTTGACGTTTTATCTTATGTTTCTTGTTCAAAGGTGGTCGTTTTCCAGTCTTCCTTACTTTGGCCATGTCACTGAGTATGGCACACCTTGTGCTTTTTGATACTCCAGTAACGTTGCAGCTCTGAAATATGGCAAAACTGGTGGCAAATCGCATCTTGGCAGCTTCACGCTTGATTTTCCTCAATTCATGGGCAGTTATTTTGCACTTTTTTTATCAACACGTTTCTTGCGACCCTGTTGGCTATTTGCCATGAAACGCTTGATTGTTCGGTGATCACGCTTCAAAAGTTTGGCAATTTCAAGACTGCTGCATCCCTCTGCAAGACATTTCACAATTTTTGACGTTTCTGAGTCCGTCAAATATTTCTTCTGATCCATTTTGCCAAAGGAAAGGAAGTTGCCTAATAATTAAGCAAATCTTATGTAGGGTGTTGATGTCATTAGACCACACCCCTCCTCATAACAGAGATGCAAATCACCTGATTTACATAACTGGTACACAGCCACTGATAGATGATTCTGCTGGTACATTTACCCAGAGCACTACATTGCCTTCGCTGTCCACTAACCCAGAATGTGACCCTGATGAAACTCAGGTGCCCCTTCCAGCATACTATACCACCTTGCACGGTGACACAGAGGAAGGTGCAGATAAAATTGAAGAGGAGGTAATGGATGACCCAGTTGATGACCCGGATTGGCATCCATTGGGTGAAGAGGGTGCCGCTGGCAATAGCTCAGAAGAGGAGAAGGATCCGAAGCAGGCATCGACATCGCAGCAGCGGTTATCTGGCAAGCCCGTAGCAGTCCAAAAACGTGTTAAAAAAACAAAAAGAGTTGCAGGAAAGCTTGGCCAGATGGTCAAATTAGCAGAGCGTGCAAGCCCTGAAGATTTATACCATAGTAGGAAGAGTGCAGTGTGGCTCTTTTTTGACCAAAATCCTATTGATGAGGCAAAGGTTATCTGTAAGAAGTGCGGAAGGACCTTTAGCCGAGGGAAAAATCTCCGAAATTTGAATACCAGTTGCATGCTTAGACATTTAATGAACATGCAATTGCAAGCGTGGATGGACTACAAAACCTCAGGTAGCACATGTGCACCCGCTCCAACTGAAGGTAGCCAGCAACGCTCCATCGCTTCCCCCACTGTAAGCCCACCGGTTAGCACACCACCAGCAAGAAATGTTGAGGTGTCGTCGCAAGACCAAAGCAGTCAGGGAATCAAAATGTTTTGCAATGAAAGACTGAATCGAGGCTATCACCCCCAGCACCACCATCACCATCACCAAACCCCTCTCAGTCCGTCATGTCCACCCCAGTTCACCCATATGCAGCTCTCAAGTCCAGCTCACCATAGCAGACACTCTGAGTAGGATAAGAAAGTACTCATCCTCTCATCCGTGTACACTCACTTTGAACGACTACATTGCGAAACTGATCTCATTAGAGATGATGCCCTGCTGTTTGGTTGAAAGCGCAGCATTCCGAGAGCTTATGGCCTACGTTGTCCCACGTTATGACCTACCCAGTCACCGCTTCTTTTCTAGAAAAGCCATCCCTGCCCTCCACCTGCATGTGAAAGACTGCATTGTCCATGCACTCAAACAATCAGTGAGTGGAAAGGTGCACCTCACAACAGATGCATGGGCCAGTAGGCATGACCAGGGCCGTTACGTGTCCATCACTGCGCATTGGGTTACTGTGGTGGATGTAGGGTCTACAGGGGACAGCGGCGGTGGGACAGTGCTGCCTAGCCCACAGTATAGGCAACAGTTGGCTGTAGGCATTCGACCCTCCTTCTTCTCCTCCTCCTCCAGAAGCAAAAGCTCATCAACAGAGCGCAGTCGCACCAGCACTCCATCCGCAGCTGCCAGTGTTGCACACGAGGTGTCCCACTATCGAACAGCTAGTGGTAAGCGTCAGCAGGCTTTTTTAAAGATGATGTCTTTGGGCGACAACAGACACACTATGGAGGTACTGGTCGACTACCTGCAGCGAGAAACTGAGTCATGGCTGGCCAGTCTACATCTTGAGCCAGACAAGGTAGTCAGTGACGACGGATGTAATTTTGTGGCGGCCATAGCCCTGGCAAAACTCAGACACATACCTTGCCTGGCTCACACCTTGAACCTGGTGGTGCAGTGCTTCATAAATAATTATCCGGAGTTACCGTATTTTTCGGACTATAAGACACACCGGACTATAAGACGCACCCAGGTTTTAGAGGTGCAAAATAGGGAAAAATATATTTGAAGCAAAAAATGTGGTAAAATATTTAATAACATAAATAACATACTATTATATGTGGTGTTATTATATATAATAGCATGTTATTATGTAGGAAGGTACGGGTAGAAGTTGGTGCTGCGGGACCAGTGTGGTGTCTGTAAACTACTATGTGAAGACGCTGGAGGGTGAGTATAAGGCCGGGGTCACACATGCGAGAAATTTGCACGATTTTTGTGCGAATCTCTCTCGTGAACACCTGGCACTGCCGCTGGCACTCAGACTGGAGCGTGCAGCTGCATAGAAAAACATGCAGCATAGAAATACATGCAGCCGCACGCTCTGGTCCGAGTGGCGGCGGCAGTGCCGGGTGTTCACGAGAGAGATTCGCACAAAAATCGTGCAAATTTCTTGCATGTGTGACCACGGCCTAAGAATGGGGGCATAGGGCTTATATTTAAAGCCACACTCCAGCACTGATAACACTGGAGTGCTGCTTTAAGATTCCATGGGATAACTATAACTCCCAGCATGTCCTGCAGATCCTATGGCATGCTGGGAGTTATAGTCCACCACAGGATGGCAGAGTGCTTTTTAATGTGCTGTATTACTAACCTTTTAATTATTTTTTTCTTGTACAGTGTGTCTGAAGGACCTGTGATGACATCATGAAGAGGCAGGGCTTTGTGTGGTCATGTGATGCTCCAGCCCACCCTCTTCATGACCTCATCACAGGTCCTCCACAGGAGCATTCAGCATTGCATCAGCACAGCCCCTGTGCTGTCAGGTATGCGATGCCTCCTGCTGCACTCTGCTCCTGCTGCCTCCTTCTCCTTCAGACACCGATCTGCCCAGCTGCTGCAGGAATCAGGCACTGGGAAACCATGTGGCTCTGTCATTTGCTGCTCCCCGCTCACTGCTCAGCTGATAGGTGGGTGGGGAAGTGGCTAATGAATATGCACTGCACTTAAGTATTGGGACCAGTGGTTTCCCCAGCCCTGGATTCCTGCAGGGAGGGGACATTTTCCTGCCTCCTGCGATCTCACTCTACCGCTGCCCCCTGCCGCCTCCCCACATGTTACATTCCGACCATAAGACGCACCCACACTTTCCTCCCAAATTTGGAGGAAAAAAGTGCGTCTTATGGTCCAAAAAATACGGTAACAGCCCTGCTCCATAAGGTGCGAAGACTGTGCTCGCACATCCGTCACTCTCCCGTAGACTCCAGTCGTATGCAGAGGCTGCAGCGATCGCTCCACCTCCCCAAGCACCGCCTAATCATAGACGTTGCAACAAGGTGGAACTCCACCATGCACGTGGTTGAGAGGCTGTGCGAACAGAGGCAAGCTGTAATGCATTTGAGGGAGGATACATGGGCAGGCAGTTTGAGGGCAGACATGGAGTTGTCGGATGAGCAGTGGTCAAAGCTGAAAGACCTCTGTAAAGTCCTTCAGTGTTTTGAGGAATGCACACGGCTGGAAAGCGCAGACGACACCATCATAAGCATGAGCATTCCACTTATGCGTCTGCTCATGCAAACTTTGACGTACATTAAGGATCAGGCATCTGCAGAGGAGGAAGAGGAGGGAGGAGGAAGGAAGCTGTAAGGAAAAGGTTGTCGCCATTTTGTATAGGGCCTGTACCAGCCTCCATTTTGTCAGTTCACACAGCCACAGACTTTTAGCTACACAGGGCCTATTAGCATATTCAGTACGGCCAGCTTTGATGTCCACTATGAATCAATAGGCCTTTACATGCTAATTGGTTTAGGCCAGGGTCTGAATAAGATGGCCAGTCGTATGGTAAATAGCTCAAGCTCAAGCCATTGTTTCCTGCTCCATATCAATTGCAGGCCAGTTAATATGCGGGCTTCAAAGCAAATGGGGAAGGGCCTAGCAGGTTCAAAAGCTGTAGCCAAGAAGAGGCTGGTCTCTCATTCCATTTTCACACACAGAAGCACCAGGGACAGACTTGCCAAATGGAGCTGCAGCACATGCATTGGGGGCTGTCCAGCAACTGAAGACTTTCCTGGGGAACGCAGAGCTCCATGCCTCCCCATGACCATACTACAACCCGGTAATATTGATCTATAGCTAATACCTTTAAGCCTTGTACATTATTGTTGTATTCTTACTCTGACTGCAAATCCATTGTAATTACGTTGTATAGCTTTACTGTATATTCCTGTAATTATCTAGTGCGCCCTTAAGGCAAATTAAACCATAAAATTAATCTTGGGCTGATGCTTTTACTCTGATCACGAATCTTAGAATACCCAGTGGGTAACAGGACACCTTCCCCGGCGGCCATTTGCTCTAGGTGCAGTTCTCTTACTGATCTGAGAGACAAAGGGGGGCGCCGGAGAGCTGTACCTGTGGAGTTACGTCCCATTGGTGACGTGGGAGGAAAGGGATCGTCCGTCACATTTGGTAGCGGCGGTGGTATCAGAAGCTGTGATACCCGGGCTACCGTGTGGCGGTCGGCTTAGTTCCTCACAAATTGGTGGCAGCGGTGGGATCAGAGTAATAGTGTGCGTGGGACCCCTACTCCCAGACACTAGAGACTACCAGCAGTACTTTCACTGCTGGGGTCTTAAGGTCAGCCCAGCACTAGACGGTCAGAGTGTAAATAAACAAGTTGTGTGCAAGGTCAGGGTTGCAGCTGTGTTTCAGTAACCAAAGGTTCCCAAGATGGCGGAAGGCACCAGGAGTAGGGCAAAGGGGGAGGCCAATGCTGTGGCCTATGAGGGGTTCGATACCGATGAGGGGGAGCTCAGCCAGGGCTCCCCAAGGAGCCCAACCCCCGTCTCAGTCTCACAGTGGACTGTCCACCCCCTGCCCGTCCCAGCCTGTCCAGATCGGAGGCCCTTTTCCAAGCGGCTATGGCACAGCTCGAGGCTGGTAATGACGCCGCCTATGAAAGACTCCTGGTGGCGGCAGAGACAGCAGCAGAGTGTGAGCAAGCAGCGGCAGAGAAAGCAGCAGAGCGTGAGCAAGCAGCGGCAGAGAGAGCAGCAGAGCGTGAGCATGCAGAACGTGTGTTGCAGGCTACAGAACGCCGTGAAGCTGCGGAGCGCCAGCACCGACTGGAGATGGCTCAGCACGGGCCCCCGCTGGACGCACCAGGCCCACTGGAGACAAGGGCTCCCAAGGTCCGGGCGGAGGACTTTCCCTTACTTGAAAAGGATGGAGACCTGGATTCCTTTCTGCTTGCTTTTGAGAGGACATGCCTCCAACATCATCTGGCCCCGGATCAGTGGGCAAGGTACCTGACCCCCCGTTTGGGGGTAAGTCCCTGGAAGTTTTGGGGGACTTACCTGCCGGGGAGGAGCAGGACTACAACAGCATCAAGCGGGCCCTGATCCAGCACTACAACCTCACCCCGGAGTCGTACCGCAGGAAGTTCAGGAGCCTGCAGCGGGGTTCAAAGGACACCTGGACTGACCACATGCGGGCCCTGCTGAGAGCTGCGGAGCACTGGACCTCTGGTCTAGAGCTCACTACCCGCCAGGAGGTCCAGGAACTGTTTGTCGTGGAGCAATTTTTGTGGAACTGCCCAGAAGACCTCCAGCAGTTCCTCCGTGACCGGAAACCAAAGGGGGCTTCTGCTACAGCCGCCCTGGCAGACGAGTATGCCAACAACAGGGCGCCGGAGCCAAAGAAGCCTGCCAGCAGCACCTGGAGAGGGGGTAAGCCCAATCCTGCCCCAGCCCCATATCCAGCCCCCAGAGTGCAAGGGGTGTACCTCCCTGCTGCCCTCTCCAGGCCAGGAACAGAACCCAGACGTTGCCATAATTGCAATCAGCCAGGACACTTTAAGGCTGCATGTCCCCAGCGCCAGAAGGCCTCCATCCCTGTCCCAGAAACCGTCCACTGTTTTGTGTGTGGGAGGGGGTGGTGGGAGGTCTCTAGACAATTACCAACCCGTCACCATCGGCCGCTCAGCGGTCATGGGACTGCGGGACACAGGCGCTGAACGAACCCTGGTACGCCCTGAGGTGGTGTCCCCTCAAGACTTGGTACCTGGGAAAACCCTTTCCGTCTCCGGAATTGGAGGCGTTGAACCGGCGCTGCCCGTTGCCAAGGTGTATTTGGATTGGGGTGCCGGAGGGGGATGCGGGAGGTGGGAGTAACGCCGAATATTCCTGCAAATGTGTTGCTTGGGACCGATTTGGGGCGGCTAGTGTCCAAGTATGTGGCCACTGAACCCCAAGTCCGGCTCCCCAAGAATGTCATGACTCTACTGTGAATGCTAATGTTAATGTATTGAATGTGCCTCCAACAGTGGAGGAGGGAGTGAAACCTGATGGTAAGCCATGCACTGACACTACACACACAGGGCTCACAGTGAGGACAGGTGAGGAGGCTGCACGGGAGAGCTCAGAGGTGGGGGAGGGGCTGCTATGGGCAGTGTAGGGCCCCTAAGTGAACCCAGCCTGCTGAGTCTAGGGCCCCTGCAGGAAGAGGAACAGGCCATGGGGGGAGGGGGTGTCCCGGGAGAGGAGCCACCAGGTAAGACCCCAGGGCAGGAGTTCCCCACATCCGGGATGTCAGGAAGTCAGGGAAGTCTGCCTGACCCGGCGACTTGGTCAGGGGACGAGGGAAAGCAGGCGCTACCCGTGGTCTCAGCGGTCATGGACCCTGTTACCAGGAGCGGGAGCGCTGAAGCCCAAGGAGCCTCGCGGAGGTCCGACGGTTTCCCCCTCTCCGACCAAGTGGCTGCCGAGTCAGACAGTAGCCAGGAGACAGATCCCGGGGAACTGACGGAGGACAGGGCAGTTTCATCAATTCTTGCCATATCTAGTCAGGGATTTCAGGCAGCGTTGGAAGCTGACCCTAGCCTGAAGACTCTCAAGGAACAGGCGGCACAGCCTCCCCTGGAGTCCGACCGCGAGCGAGTGGTCTGGGACCAGGGACGGCTGTACCGGGTAACGGTCCAGCAGGGTTCACCGGAGGCGTGGCCCAGGGACCGACAGTTAGTGGTGCCCCATCCGTTCAGGGCGGAATTGTTGCGGATCGCACACGAGATTCCAATGGCCGGACACTTAGGGATCACTAAAACCAGGGCCAGGCTAGCTCAGCATTTCTACTGGCCTGGAATGAGGACCGAGGTGATAGCCTACTGCCG
The DNA here is from genome assembly GCA_033576555.1 of Oophaga sylvatica. Taxonomy (NCBI): domain Eukaryota; kingdom Metazoa; phylum Chordata; class Amphibia; order Anura; family Dendrobatidae; genus Oophaga; species Oophaga sylvatica. The sequence continues at coordinate 468,776,854 of JARQOD010000002.1, read as the reverse complement.
TTCGTGTGACACCTGTCAGAGGGTGGGGAAGGCGGGGCCACGCCCCAAAGCCCCACTGGTAACTCTGCCCATCATCGAAGAGCCTTTCTCGAGGGTGGCTGTGGATCTCATTGGACCTCTGTCCACTCCCAGCCGCTCCGGGAAATGCTTCATACTAACGGTAGTGGACTATGCCACCCGGTACCCGGAGGCGGTAGCTTTGTCGTCCATTCGGGCCGACAAAGTGGCCACTGCCTTACTGGAGATTTTCTCCAGAGTGGGGTTTCCCAAGGAAATGCTCACCGACCGAGGGACCCAGTTCATGTCGCAGCTGATGGAGTCTCTCTGTAAGCAGGTACAGGTGCAACATCTGGTGGCCAGCCCGTATCACCCACAGACCAATGGCTTGTGTGAGCGGTTCAATGGCACCTTAAAGCAGATGCTGAAGATGTTGGTCGACTCCCACGGGAGAGACTGGGAGCGGTATCTCCCACACCTGCTGTTTGCCTACCGGGAGGTCCCACAGGCCTCAACGGGGTTCTCCCCCTTTGAGCTCCTGTACGGGCGACGTGTACGGGGGCCCCTTGCTCTGGTGAAGGAAGCATGGGAAGGGGATTTAGCCACCCCTGGAGTGTCGGTCATTGAGTATGTCGTGCGCTTCCGGGACCGAATGATGGCCTTGACGCGGCTGGTGCATGACAATATGGCCCAAGCTCAGGCTGACCAGAAGCGATGGTACGACCAGAATGCTTGTGAGCGGACCTACCAGGTGGGTCAAAAGGTGTGGGTACTGGTCCCCGTACCCCAAAACAAGCTTCAGGCGGCCTGGGAGGGTCCATACCTCGTGCACGAGCAGCTCAACGCCGTCACCTACCTGGTCACCCTGGACCACGCCCGTGGAAGGAGGAAGGCCTTCCATGTGAACATGATGAAGGCCCATCATGAGCGGGAGGCTTATGCTCACCCAGTGTGCAACCTTCCAGAGGAAGGAGAGGCAGAAACCCTCCTCGATCTGCTCACCCAAGCCAAGGCGGGTGGATCCATCGAGGATGTGGGGGTTGGCCACCAGCTCTCAGAGGACCAACGTTCCCAGCTGGGGGCCACCCTGCACCCCTTTCGGGAGCTGTTCAGCAGCCTGCCCGGAAGGACTGAGGCAGCAGTTCATGACATTGGACACTGGTAACCACCCCCCAATCCGCCGTTCAGCATATCGGGTGTAAGGTTCTATGTTATATTCCTGAAACTCAGTTTGTTCGTCAGCCATTTTACTTTCTGTCTTGCTGCAGCTATCTTGCCCTCAGTCAAAATGGAGTTTCCAGCTTGCATGTTCCCGCCCTGATTCTCTCCTTTGCTTCTTAAGCAGCCACAGCTGAGCAATCAGTGCTTCAGAATCTAGCCTGCAGTGAACCTGTGACTTGACTCCTGTAAGCCTTGGACCTTGTACTCCAGCTATTCCTACTAAGGAACTCTGAAGCACTTGTGGACTCTGAACCCTGCTCTTTGAAAGACCCACGTTTGCATGGACTTACGGTAACAGAGAAGAAGATCCTGAATCTGTATTGGAGAGTGATTGCTGAGCTTGGATTACTCTGGCCTGCTGTGTCTCCTGTTTCTGTGTCTGCAAACTGTGTGACTATTTCTGCCAACTTGTATGAAGTAATACAGGACTTTTCTATATCAAACCTGTGACTCCTGTGTTTTCATCGCACCCAAGCACAAGACGCTATATGAACTGTACTACATACATTACAAGATTCTGAAGCCAAAACGTTAGTGTCTGCTGGGTCTGGAAGGCTGTGTCTGCTGTACTGTGGATATCAGACGTCCGGTTGTACTTTCTGTGATGACAGTGGTTGTGACTTCTCACAACCATTCCAGGTGAGCAATTCCCTTAAGTTTTTTCTTTTTGCAGTGTTACCACAGGTAAACACTATTGTTTTTTTTTTTTCCTTTCTTTCTCTTTTTTGTCTGCTGTAACTCTGGATATCAGATGTCTGGTTGAAACTTTCTGTGATGATAGTGGTTGTGACTTCTCACAACCATTCCAGGTGAGCAGTTCCCTTAATTTTTTTTTCTCTCTGCAGTGTTGCCACAGGTGAACACTATTGTTTTTTTTTTTTTCTCTCCTCTTCTTCCAGTAATCATGTCTTAAAAGATCTGGAAAATGGAGGCCCGCATAAAGGAACTTTGCGGAGTGACTGATAATATCCTTGCAGATTTGCAGAATATAAAGACCCGTTTTACAAATCTACAGGACCTCAATAATCACAATTTGCAAGTGGTTGGACAGACTACCCAGGATTTGCGAGCCAGGATTGAGGTTCTAGAGGGGCGAGTCCAGGCTCCTGCCGTAGCCCCGAGTGCTGGGATTCCCAAGTTGCCCCCTTTTCGTTTTGGCGGTGAACGTGAGAAATTCAGGGGATTTATTAATCAATGCAATCTTTTTTTTTCTGCACATGCTTCACAATTTCCCACTGAACGATCTAAGGTGCTTACTATAATTATGTTGCTTACCAACAAGGCTTTAATGTGGGCAAACCCTCTGATTGAGACTGAGGATGATTGTTTGAATCACCTTGATGATTTTATTTCAGCCATGGGGCAGGTGTTTGATGACCCCAATCGAGGTGCAACAGCTGAAGCAGCCATGTTAGCTTTGCGCCAAGGTAAGCACTCGGTAGCTGAATATGCCTTGGATTTCAGGAGATGGGCCCTTGATACCACCTGGGACAGTTCTGCCAAAAAATCTATTTTTCGAAAGGGGTTATCTCCACTGATTAAGGATGAACTTGCTCGTGCCGACCCTCCCACTGCGTTAGGTGACTTTATTAACTACTGCATCCGTATTGATACTCGTCTGACTGAACGCAGGCAAGAGAGATGGTAACCTTTTCCTACCTTCCTCTCCAGCTAAGGAACCTTTGAGTAGGATTACACGGGAACCTGAACCTGAACCCATGCAGGTAGACTCTTTACAACGACGGGTTAGTGATGCACGCAAGGAACATTGTTTTAAGGAGAATCTATGTTTCTATTGTGGTAAGTCAGGGCACTTCATTATAAACTGCCCCAGCCGTTCTCGTAAGACTACTGCAGCACTCATTAATTGTGAGTGTTGCGAGAGGGAATCTGTCAGGTCTGAGCCTCAGGCTCCAGAGAGATCTGCAGCAACAGATCTTGATTTCTCGGACTTAAACTCCGTTACCTCTGAGGACGTTGACTGTGTAAACGCTGCCATTTTTCAAGTTTCCTCAGCGGTGTCCCAGCTGAGTTGTAAGAAAAACAATTCTCATTGCTTTCTTTCCATCAAACTCTGGGTTGACTCAGCTTGGGTGTCTAGCTCTGCTATGATCGACTCAGGGGCAAGTGGAAATTTTATGGATGTCTCCTTTGCTCTGAAACAGGGAATACGTTCAGTGAAGAAGGCTACTCCAGTACAGATGGAAACTGTGGATGGCTCCCTGCTGACCTCTGGACCAGTGGATCAGGAAACAGAGCCTTTGAGGGTTCTTATGGGTAAAGATCAACAAGAGAAACTGTCCTTTATGCTTATCTCTTCTCCCCACTTTCCCATTATTCTAGGGCTACCATGGCTGCAGGCTCAGAATCCTACCATTAACTGGGAGACCAAGGAATTACACTTTCCAGAGAAACAGATGAGTCCAAAAGTTTCAGCTTGCTCTGTTCCTAAAGGAATCATGTCAGTCCCTGAACTACCAGCTGTATACCAGGACTATGTGGATTTATGTGACAAGAAGAAAGCTGACCAGCTTCCTCCTCACCGTCCATATGATTGTCTAATTGAATTATTGCCTGGAGCAGAGATACCTTTTGGTAAGATCTACCCCCTGGCGGGGCCCGAGCTAAAGGCTTTAAAGGATTACATAGATGAAAATCTAGCCAAGGGCTTCATACGCCCCTCTTCATCTCCTGCAGGTGCACCCATCTTCTTTGTAAAGAAGAAAGATGGATCTCTGAGACCATGCGTAGACTATAGGGAACTCAATAAGGTTACTATTAGAAACCGTTATCCATTGCCTTTAATCCCTGAGTTATTGGAGAGAGTGCGACATGCCAAAATTTTTTCTAAACTAGATCTTCGTGGGGCCTATAACTTAGTCCGTATTAGACCTGGGGATGAATGGAAGACTGCATTCAGGTCACGCTATGGACACTTTGAATATCTAGTTATGCCTTTTGGTCTGAGTACCGCCCCAGCCACTTTCCAACACTTGGTGAATGACATCTTCAGGGATCTCCTAGATACATTCGTGGTAATTTATTTGGATGATATTCTAATTTTTTCTAACTCCACAGAGGAACATCATGGACATGTGAGAATGGTCTTGGAACGTCTAAGACAAAATCATCTTTACATCAAACTTGAAAAGTGTGAATTCCATAGGACCGAAATTCAATTTCTGGGGTATGTACTGTCTACACAAGGAATTAGTATGGATGGAAGCAAAACCCAAGCCATCAAGGATTGGCCAAGTCCTAGAAATGTGAAGGAGGTACAGCGCTTCATCGGGTTTGCCAACTTCTATAGACGTTTCATTAGAAATTTCTCTGAGGTAGTGTCACCTATCACTCAACTTACCCGGAAAGAGTCTAGGTTTTCCTGGACTCCCCAAGCCCAGGAAGCATTTTCCCATCTAAAAGATAAATTTACCACTGCACCTATCCTAGTACATCCCAACCCCGAGCTTGCCTTCATAATAGAGGTGGATGCTTCAGACTGTGCCGTTGGAGCTATACTCTCTCAGAGAACAGGTGAGAAGAATGTCTTGCATCCCTGTGCCTTCTTTTCCCAGCAGTTGTCTTCGGCTGAGAGGAACTACGATGTGGGCAATAGAGAGTTGTTGGCCATTATTGCCGCCTTCAAAGAATGGAGACACCTTCTTCAGGGAGCTGCACAGCAAATAGTCGTCCTGACAGACCATCGTAACCTTGAGTTTATCAGGTCGGCTAAGTGCCTGACTCCTCGCCAGGCTCGCTGGAATCTTTTCTTAAACCAATTTAATTTTATCATCTCTTATAGACCAGGATCGCGCAATGGAAAGGCTGATGCACTCTCTAGGATTTACTCAGCAGAGACACGTCCAATTACTCCTCCTAAGACTATTCTTCCTGACTCTAGATTCCTAGGAGTAATTCATAATCAAGACCTACTTAAGGACATCAAGGAAGCATACCATGCGGATTCCTTTTTGGCACAACCCCCAAGGGACGTAAGTCTTGTCTTTAAGAATGGTGTGTGGATTCAGGGACAACGTCTGTATATTCCTGAAACAGTCAGATTAAGAGTATTGCAACTCATTCACGATTCCAAGATAGCTGGGCATAGAGGAATTCTAAAGACACAGGAATTTCTTTCTCGTTTCTTTTGGTGGCCCACTTGCAGGAAGGATGTTTTGAATTATGTCACTTCATGTGAGGTCTGTGCAAGATGCAAAACACCTCGCTCCTCACCAACTGGTCTGTTACAGCCTCTTCCCACCCCGTCCCGCCCGTGGGGATCCATTTCTATGGACTTCATTGTGGAGTTACCAACCTCTCAGGGGAAGAACACCATTCTAGTGGTGGTTGACCGTCTAACAAAGGCAGCTCATTTTGTCCCTTGTGTCAGCTTACCCACTGCAAAACAGACATCAGATTTGATGATTAAAGATGTGTTTCGCTTACATGGAGTACCGGATGAGGTTATTTCGGATCGAGGGGTGCAATTCACTTCTAGGTTTTGGCAAAATTTCTGTGCAGCATTGGACATTAAAGTAAACCTTTCTTCTGCTTTTCATCCCCAGACTAATGGACAGACCGAACGAACCAATCAAACCCTGGAGCAGTATCTCCGCTGCTTTATCTGCCACCTACAGGATGATTGGGTGGATCTACTTCCATTAGCTGAGTTCTCGTATAACAACTCTCAGAGTGCCTCCACTAAACAGTCTCCTTTTTACTCTAATCTAGGTTATCATCCTAACATTCTACCACGATTTCCCATAGAAACGCCTTTACCAGCAGTGGCTGAAAGAATCACGTCTTTACAGAAGAATATGGATCTTCTAAAGGAAAATCTGGAATCGGCTCAAGAAAGGTACAAGAAAGCAGCAGATAAATTTCGTAAACCTGCACCAGCTTTCAAGGTAGGAGACTTGGTCTGGCTGTCAACCAGAAATCTTAAGTTAAGGATTCCATCGTCTAAGTTGGGACATAAGTACATTGGACCCTATAAAATCAGTAAAATTATAAGTGCCGTTGCTTGTCGTCTTCAACTGCCCAGAACTATGAGAATCCACCCTGTCTTTCATGTATCCCTACTAAAGGCTGCGACACCCAATACGTTTCCTGGACGTTCCTCTCCTTGCCCTGACCCAGTGCTAGTCGATGGTCAGGAAGAATTTGTGGTGGAAAGGATTTTAGATTCCAGGTTGTATAGAAATCAGTTACAATATCTGATTAAATGGCAGGGCTACCCAGTGGAGGACAACTCATGGGAACCGGTCAATAACGTTAATGCTCCTCGCTTGCTCCGTCAGTTTCATCAGAGGTACCCACACAAGCCTGGTCTGAGGTCATCCGGAGGTTGTCGTTAAGGGGGGAGTAATGTAAGGTTCTATGTATATATTCCTGAAACTCAGTTTGTTCGTCAGCCATTTTACTTTCTGTCTTGCTGCAGCTATCTTGCCCTCAGTCAAAATGGAGTTTCCAGCTTGCATGTTCCCGCCCTGATTCTCTCCTTTGCTTCTTAAGCAGCCACAGCTGAGCAATCAGTGCTTCAGAATCTAGCCTGCAGTGAACCTGTGACTTGACTCCTGTAAGCCTTGGACCTTGTACTCCAGCTATTCCTACTGAGGAACTCTGAAGCACTTGTGGACTCTGAACCCTGCTCTTTGAAAGACCCACGTTTGCATGGACTTACGGTAACAGAGAAGAAGATCCTGAATCTGTATTGGAGAGTGATTGCTGAGCTTGGATTACTCTGGCCTGCTGTGTCTCCTGTTTCTGTGTCTGCAAACTGTGTGACTATTTCTGCCAACTTGTATGAAGTAATACAGGACTTTTCTATATCAAACCTGTGACTCCTGTGTTTTCATCGCACCCAAGCACAAGACGCTATATGAACTGTACTACATACATTACATCGGGTCTCTCTTGAGGTGCAGCAGCAGATGCGCCAAGAGATAGACGAGATGCTGAGGCTGGGGGTGATCCAAGCGTCCAACAGCGCGTGGGCCTTCGCCTGTAGTCCTCGTCCCTAAAAAGGACCAAACTACGTGGTTCTGCGTGGACTACAGGGGGCTCAACGCTGTGTCGGTCACCGATGCGTACCCAATGCCGCGCATCGATGACCTGCTCGACCAGCTGGCCGGGGCCAAGTACCTGACCATCATGGATCTGAGCAGGGGGTATTGGCAGATTCCCTGACCCTAGGGCACGGGAACGCTCTGCCTTTATCACCCCATTCGGACTGTACGAGTCCACGGTGATGCCCTTCGGCATGAAGAATGCCCCTGCCACTTTTCAGCGGATGGTCAACACGCTGCTCGAGGGACTGGAAGCGTATGCGACCGCGTACCTGGATGACATTGCCATCTTCAGTCCCACCTGGGAGGATCACCTAGAGCACCTGGCGCAGGTGCTCGGGCGGATCCAGCGAGCAGGCTTGACCATTAAGCCGGAAAAATGACAGCTGGGTATGAGTGAGATCCACTACCTGGGACACCGGATAGGTGGGGGAGCTCTGAAGCCAGAGCCCGGGAAGGTGGATGCCATCGCATCCTGGCCCACCCCCAGGATCAAGAAGCAGGTGATGTCCTTTTTGGGTACTGCTGGGTACTATAGGAGGTTTGTTCCACACTATAGTGCCCTGGCCAAGCCCCTGACGGACCTCACCAAAAAAAGGCTGCCCGTCGCAGTCGACTGGACAGTCGCCTGCGAGACAGCTTTCCAGGCGCTCAAGACCGCCCTTTCTAGTTCTCCTGTACTACAGGCAGCCGATTTCACGCGGCCATTCTTAGTGCAGACCGACGCCAGCGACTTCGGCCTCGGTGCTGTGCTCAGCCAGGTTGACACTACGGGCCATGAACACCCCATTTTGTACCTGAGCAGGAAGCTCCTGCCGAGGGAAGTGGCCTATTCCACGATGGAGAAGGAATGTCTGGCAATTGTGTGGGCCCTGCAGCGTCTGCAGCCATACTTGTACGGACGCCAATTCACCGTGGAAACAGACCACAACCCCCTCAGCTGGTTACACACGGTCTCTGGGACGAATGGGAGGTTGCTACGCTGGAGCCTCGCTCTCCAACAGTACCATTTCACCATTCGCCACAAAAAGGGCAGTGACCATGGTAACGCTGATGGGTTGTCCCGGCAAGGAGAGGGTGCGGTAGGGCGCACGGGGGAACACAGGAATGTGATGCCCCCTAGCGCCCTCAAAAGCAGGGAGGTGTAAGGAAAAGGTTGTCGCCATTTTGTATAGGGCCTGTACCAGCCTCTATTTTGTCAGTTCACACAGCCACAGACTTTTAGCTACACAGGGCCTATTAGCATATTCAGTACGGCCAGCTTTGATGTCCACTATGAATCAATAGGCCTTTACATGCTAATTGGTTTAGGCCAGGGTCTGAATAAGATGGCCAGTCGTATGGTAAATAGCTCAAGCTCAAGCCATTGTTTCCTGCTCCATATCAATTGCAGGCCAGTTAATATGCGGGCTTCAAAGCAAATGGGGAAGGGCCTAGCAGGTTCAAAAGCTGTAGCCAAGAAGAGGCTGGTCTCTCATTCCATTTTCACACACAGAAGCACCAGGGACAGACTTGCCAAATGGAGCTGCAGCACATGCATTGGGGGCTGTCCAGCAACTGAAGACTTTCCTGGGGAACGCAGAGCTCCATGCCTCCCCATGACCATACTACAACCCGGTAATATTGATCTATAGCTAATACCTTTAAGCCTTGTACATTATTGTTGTATTCTTACTCTGACTGCAAATCCATTGTAATTATGTTGTATAGCTTTACTGTATATTCCTGTAATTATCTAGTGCGCCCTTAAGGCAAATTAAACCATAAAATTAATCTTGGGCTGATGCTTTTACTCTGATCACGAATCTTAGAATACCCAGTGGGTAACAGGACACCTTCCCCGGCGGCCATTTGCTCTAGGTGCAGTTCTCTTACTGACCTGAGAGACAAAGGGGGGCGCCGGAGAGCTGTACCTGTGGAGTTACGTCCCATTGGTGACGTGGGAGGAAAGGGATCGTCCGTCACATTTGGTAGCGGCGGTGGTATCAGAAGCTGTGATACCCGGGCTACCGTGTGGCGGTCGGCTTAGTTCCTCACAGAAGCCTTGATGACAGTCAGCCATTGTCTGCTCAGGGAACTGTCCTGGATGAGGTGTAGGAGGAGGAGGATGAGGGGGATGATTATTTTGGGGAGGAGGATGCTACTCAGGGGGCAAGAGAAAATGTTGGCTTACCAAGGTCTGGTATAGGGTTTGTGCGTGACTGGAGGGAAGTGGATTTGGCTCCTCCACCCACCACTGTCAGTGCATCATAGACACCTGGAACATTGGCCCACATGTGTGATTATGTGTTGTGGATCCTAAAAAGGGACCCCCGCATTGCCAAAATTATGAAGGATGACGACTACTGGTTGGCCAGCATCCTCGATCCACGCTATAAAGGCAAATTAAAGAACATTATGCACCAAGAGAACCTAGAGCTAATATTGACAAACAAGCAAGCAACCCTGGTACACCGTTTGTTAGAGGCATTCCCAGCACACAGCAGTGGTGCAGGTTCTACCACGAGCCGTACTGGGCCAAACGGAAGAGGTGTTCGTGGTGCACACAGCCGAAGTGGCATTGGAGACAGGGGTTTCATGACCATGTTGTGGTCTGATTTCTCGAGTAACGCTCACACGACTGTTAATACTGAATCGATTGCAACAGACAGGAGACAGCAGTTGTCAACTATGGTTCAAAATTACCTCTCCTCCCTATCGAAGTTTTCCCTCACAGTTCATTCCCCTTTGACTACTGGGCCTGTAAACTGGACACCTGGCCTGAATTGGCACAAAATGCCTTACAGGAGCTCTCTTGCCTGCTGGTAGTGTGTTATCAGAAAGAGTCTTCAGTCCTGACAGAAAGAAGGACCCGGCTGTCGACCCAAATGGTTGTTGATCTCACCTTCATTAAAATGAACCATGCCTGGGTTTCAAAGGATTTTGTACCACCTTCCCCTGGTGACACATAGGTTGCCAGCAAAATGTCTCGCTTTGTCCTCCTCTTCCTCCGACTTCTCCAATTCCTCCATTTGCAGCTGCTGAACGTCCTGCCTACACCTCAACATATGCCAGTTTTTCCACCTCCCTTACTGGGCTGTCCCCCACCCTAGGGCTGGCGTCAGCACCTGGCACACCAGGGCAAGTTCCGGTACACTGATAAGTTGTGGGGGGCCCACTCGAGGGCGACGGCACTGGCACAGGGCCCCTCATAGTACGCAAAAGTGTCTCTGACGGTGGGGGGGCCCACTTGCCGTCAGACACACCGGCGTACTATGAGGGGCCTTGTACCAGTGCCTTTGCCCACGAGTGGGCCCCCCAGCTTGCTCAGGGCCCCAGCACTTGCAATACTTACCTCTCCCTGCTCCACCGCTGAGACGTCTACCGCGTTTCCTGACAGGGACATTCAGGTCAGAGAGCGCGATGACGTCACGTCTGAACAGTCCAAGTGCAGAGAGCTGGAAGATGATGACGCTGAGGAATCCAGAGTAGAGCAGTGCCCAGCGAAGAGAAGTATTTCATTTTTTTAATGTTTGGAGCAATATATGGGGAGCATTATACACTGAGAATTATATATGGGGCCCATAAGGCCTCTTTCACACTTCAGTCGCTTGACGTGAGTTAAAACCCGCCAAAAGTGTGAAAATGGCGGATCCGCCAGAAAAGGTGAAAAACGAATGCAAACGGATGCGTTTTTTAACTGATCCGCCTTGAACTTTTCAACCCGGAATATATCCGGAAAATGCAGAGACCCTGGACAGTGTTCTGGGCATTTTAAATGGACTTTCTATGGGAGGAACAGATCCGCTTTTTTCACACTTTGGCGGATTTTGACTGAAGTCACACGACTGAAGTGTGAAAGAGGCCTCATACACTTGAGCATCATAGATAGGGCCCATTATACATTGGAGCATTATAAATGGGTCCCATTATATATGGAGCATTATATTGGCCCATCATACACTGGAGCATCATCCATGGGGCCCATCATATACTGGAGCATTCTAAATGGGGGACATCAGACACTGGAGCAGCATATCTGGGTCCCGTTACACACTGGAGCATTATAAATGGGGCCTATTATATATGGAGCATTATATTGGCCCATCATACACTGGAGCATCATCCATGGGACGATCATATACTGGAGCATTCTAAATGGGGAAAACAGACACTGGAGTAGCATATACGGGGCTCATTATACACTGGAGCATTATAAATGGGGCCCATTATATATGGAGCATTATATTGGCCCATCATACACTGGAGCATCAGCCATGGGGCCCATCATATACTGGAGCATTCTAAAAGGAGGAAAACAGACACTGGAGCAGCATATACGGGGCCCATTATACACTGGAGCATTATAAATGGGGCCTATTATATGTGAAGCATTATATTGGCCCCGTCATACACTCTAGCATCATCCATGGGGCCCATCATATACTGGAGCATTCTACTGGCATATCAGACACTGGAACACCATATACGGAGCCCATTACACACTGGAGCATTATAAATGGGGCTTATTATATATGGAGCATTATATTGGCCCATCATACACTGGAGCATCATCCATGGGGCCCATCATATACTGCAGCATTCTACAAGGGGGAAAACAGACACTGGAGCAGCATATACGGGACCCATTATACACTGGAGTATTATGAATGGGGCCCATTATATATGGAGTATTATATTGGCCCATCATACACTGGAGCATCATCCATGGGGCCCATCGTATACTGGAGCATTCTAAATGGGGCAGATCAGACACTGGAGCACCATATCCGGGGCCCATTACACACTGGAGTATTATAAATGGGGCCTATTCTGTATGGAGAATTATATGGAGCCCATTCTGTATGGAGCAATATATGGGGCCCATCATATACTGTATGGAGCTTTATATGCGACTCATTATACTGTATGGAGCAATATGTGGGGCTCATTCTACTCTATGGGGACCGTCCTATACTGTATGGCACATTATATGGGGACCATCATATACTGGAGCATTATGTGGAGCTCATCATATACTGTATGGAACATTATATGGGACCAATTATGTATGAGCAATATATGGGGCTCATTATTCTGTATGGCGCACTATGTGGTGGCCATAATACTGTATGGAGGAATATACTGTCCGGTTTTTGAGCTATTGTAGATTTTAAAATAGATATCCGTCATGTCATGTAAGAAGTGAAGTATTTGTCATTGTACTATACCTATATTTCTGTGCCGTATCGGAGCATCATGAATTGTGGTATGTGTTAAAGGGGCCCACTGACAGTCTTTGGCTGGGGCACACGAAAACCTGGAGCCAGCCCTACCCCCCCACAACTTTAGGCAAATAACCCCCTGTTTTCAATGAGTAACTATTATTATAAAGTAAATTAAGGTTGACAAGCTTAAGTAATAAGAATTGATGTTGTTGGCATTGAAATGGGCACTGTAGGTGTGTTTACTGTCCTCCACTCCCTGCCGACTTTTCTTCCCCACTGACTTGCATTGGGTTTCGTGTTTCAGTCGGATCACCGACTTTTCCAGATAGTCGGCCGATTTCGTTCGACTCGACTTTTGAGAAAGTCGGGTTTCATGAAACCCGACTCGACCCTAAAAAAGCGAAAGTCGCTCATCTCTAGTCATGACAAATTCTAGGTCTAGCAACAAGACTGAAGGAAGACACAATCAGAAACAGAACTAAGCACACACCAAACAAAGCAAAGCTGACACTGGCCTACTCACAGCTAGCCAGTTAAATAGCTAGGAAATCAACAAAGATGGGAGGCACCTGGGGAAATGCCCGTAGTTTAGGCCAGATTGAGCAGCAGAGCTGTCAATCAAAATGCTAGCAGCCCAGCATGCTCCAGCATCACATTGGATGGCTGGACTGTTACTCACAGCCAGGGCTGGGTGCCGTATTCAGATGAAGTTGAAGTCAGATCCACACCCAAGTAAAGGAATGGGTCAGAGACTAAGGTAACGGGACCCCTAAAGTCACCACTTTTTAACCAAAAAATACCAGCAAAAATAAAGAAAGTGATGTACTTTAGGAGTGAGGGTCAACAGGGAATGTGTTTTCAAAATTAAATATAGAATTATTTATTGTTTGCAGGTCACTTACACAATACAAGGGATAAAATAGCGATATTCATCCCTGACATCCTATATTTTAAATGTCAGACCCAAGAACTGTCATAGAAACTAATATACTGTAACTTAACTATAAAGGGGCCATTTGGTTTCAATTAAAGTGTCCATCATTTGGCAGATGCCCAAATGTAAACTAAACAGACGCGATTATAGATAAAGTAATATAGATACGTATGATTATTTTTAAAGAAGCATTCCTCCTCCCATCAACATTTTTATTCTCTTAATATATTGCAGTCATCAAATTATATAGCACTGTATACTTACAATGGCTCATTTTGCCTTTGTACCCAGTTAATTCTTCCCCTTACCATTAGATCTATGACAGCATGTGATTTAAAACTGACTAGCTGAACCCTTCTAAGTCAGGCTTAGTATACGTTTGTATCTCATGAACGTGCAACTCCCAGTGTAGCCTTAAAAATGGTTTGGAGATGTTGGTAGTTGATGTTATCAGTCTTTATTAGACTGTGGACCATACGGGAAGCAGAGTACTGATGAGTAGTGTTGAGCGATACTGCTCGATATCTAAAAATATCGGATCGGAATGGTATCGCCGATATCACTAAATATCGTCGATATCCGATTCCGATACCGGAAGTCCCATGTAAGTCTATGGGAACAAAATATCGCAACTAAAAAAACACTTTCTTTCGTTGTAAACACAAAATATACACACATAGAATACATATATATATATATATATATATATACATGTCATTGTGACATATATATATACATATATTTATAGTTTATACACTTCTACATAGTAAAATAGACTCTGATTCAATTGCCGGGTAAAGCTGTGACATACCCCATAGAAGTCGACGGGCTCGGTGCCGAGTACCCCCAAAACCTCTGGCTCTGTGCGACTCAACTTGGGCGTCACGAACAGGATTCTGTAGCTCGCTATAAGCGAGTCCTGTGTGCCTGAATTGAACTGGTTTTGTGCTTGAGAATTGCTAAAATCATCAGAGAATGTATTTGCCATTTTTCCGCCATATCTGCGTCACGACGAGGCACTGGTGAAGAAGAAGGGCGTGCTCTTCGTGGGTGTACACTCACTCAGTGGCGCGAAAACGATGGCCGACCACTCTAAATGGTACTGCAATGTAAGATCGTGCCCCACAGCTCTTGAGTTCCGCCTCCTCATCCTCCTCAGTGTGCGGAAACTAACACGAAGGTCCCGCCTCACTATAAAAGAGGGGCCCTTTCCAGATGCTAATGACACATGTGACTTGGCAGAGATGGCTAATGGACACGAGCAGAAGTGTGAAGGGATGGAGCAGTCAGAGCTCTCCCCCCACGGAAGCGACCCGATCGCCACGGAACCACCGTTGGGCACCCAGCCTGGAAACCCTCCTACGCTGCAAGAAGCGGAGGATACCCTAAGAGGCCTGGCCCGGCACTGGGAGGAGGTCGCCAGGATGGAAGCCAGCTGGCGTGCCCTAAAACTAAACTTGGAGCGGCGCCAATCCCTCTTACCTGAAGTGTCTGTACCGGATGGTGAGGCACCCGTTCTAGTAGAGGAGTCCGTGCGGGCATCCCAGCCCTTGCAATGTGATCCGGTTGATGTTGTCGCAGTGGAGGCACCCGTTCCTGCAAAAAACGCTGCACCGGCAGCACCCCAGATCCCGCTGTCTGCCCCCGTCGCTGAGACAGAAGAAGCGACACCCGTCCTCATGGAGGAGGCCGCGCAGGCACCAGAGGTCTACCTGTCTGTACTGGAGCCCCGACTGTCATCTGTTCCAGAGCCAGCTGCTTCCTCCGCAGGTGAGCGCCGCCAGGACTGTCGGGCGCCAGGAGAGCTGCCGCAAACCGGACATCGTAAGCTGCAGTTTGATGGTGGAGACATGGAGATGCTGGTGGAGGAGAATTACAACCGGCGTCAGGAGGAAGAGTGGAGACGTCGGGAGAGAGAAGCCGAGCGACAAAGGGAGCAGCGCGAATCCCAGAAGCTTCTGCAACGTAACCTGGAGAAGGACCGGGCAGATAAGGACCGGATGAGAAAAGATAAAGGAACCCTGATGGAGCCGCGGCGTAAGGGTGCAGTACGGAGCTTTAAATTGAAAGCTGGTTGGGGCTTCATCCAGGAGCCTGGACTTTATTTAGAAGTGTTTGTGACCCGGCGGGACGTGGAGACTCACCTCCCAGAAGGACACCCGGGGAGGGACCTGTTGCCAGGAGACTTGATAACTTACACCCGACACTGGGGTTACAATGGATGGTATGCCCTAAATGTCACCAGGTGCGACCCCTGGTCCCCAGAGTGTCAGGAACCTGTGAGACCCTCGGAGCCTTCAGCCTCCCACATCCAGGCCTCTGCACAAGTGCCCACCCCACGCCGTAAATCTCCCCAGCCTCCCTCAGTGGTCTCCTCAGCAGCCCCAGCTATGGACATGATAATGATATCTGGCCCGTACCCGGCGCCTGTTAGGCCCCCTGGGGTTCGTTCAGTCCGGGACATAGGGCTCCAGACCCGGAGGGAGATGAAAGAGGTGGCCACACAGACACAGATAGCGGGTCACGACTTGACTGTACAGGCCACACGACGTCATCAGGTCCTGGTGGTCCTTGGTGTCTCGGATGTTTGGCAAGCATCAGAAGAGTACCAGGTGGTACCTGGAACACCCCTGCCAAAGAATTATAAATAACCCGGACAGGGTCCCTGTATGTAAATAGTTAAATTGTTGATGTACCCGGACGGGTGAATGTTCATAAAAAAGTTTTTTAATTTAATAAAAAAAACAACACAGTTTTCATTACTTTTATTACAGTCTCATCCTGCGACGCCATCGATCTCCTGTAAAAAAATGAAAAAAAAAAAACAGCAGTATACCACCTGTCCGACGCAGTCCATAGTAACGAGTGTCCCACGACGATCCAGCTCTGCTACATCAGAATGACATCAGAGGCAGGCAGGCAGGCAGAGCCTGTCATCCCGGCGCAGCACAGCTGATTACCTGCTTCCCCGGCGGTGACGTCATCGGACTGACTGCTTTACGGCCGGGATTACCCAGCAGTCACTGCAGTTATCGCAAAAAACTGCATGTGACCGCCAGGGAGAAGATAATGGCGGCCATCAAGCAGTCCAGGACGTGACCGCCGGAGATCTTCTGCCAGGTAAGTGCCGCTGACTCCTGACAGACCTGACCGACGGACACTCACAGTGACAGTGACAAATCCGATTCCGGTATCCGATATGACGAAAATATCGGTACTCGGAATCGAAAGCCCGATACAGCTAATATCGGCCGATACCCGATATTTGCAGTATCGTATCGCTCAACACTACTGATGAGACGTAATCTGTATGAACAGGTAAACATTTACATCCAGGTACCTTATGGGTAACCTCTACTCTGATCGAGTCTATTCTTTCTTTTCGTCTCCATCTTGTCCAGACACCATGATGACTTTTCACATCCACTGCTCATCTCTCCATATTCCCTCATCTCCAGTTTTCTACAGCAAAGCTCGACACAGTACTCTGTGTTATTAACAGTGTTATTAAAATGTCCTCTGCATAAAAATATCTTTCCATACTATGACCTAAATAAGCCTCCTATAGTATATGGGCCCCATCACTGTTCGCCTTAATCGGCTACACCTACCACACTGTCTGCCATTATCAGCTATGACCATCACACCATCTGCCCTTATGAACCATGGTTTATACCATGGCTGTCCCCCTCTGGTTTTCCCTTACACTCTCTATATTTCCACACTGCCCCCCCACCATGCTAACATCTCTCCATAATATACCCCCATTTCACGCTGCCCTCTCTCCATATCCATTGTGTGCCCCTTTTTACAATATGCCCTCATTCTGCCCACCATGTTGTCCTCTCCAAACTGTATCTCTCCCTCACACTGTTCCTGTACATTGTATGATGGACACCACAGCCATCCATATAGTGTGATATCCACAACATCCCTCCAATACACACTATGATGTCCACCACAGCCCACAATATACAGTGTGATATCCCCCATAGCCACCTATACAGTATGATTCCCCCCACTTTCCCCTATACAGTGATGCCCCCCATTTCCTATATAGTATTATGTCCTCCCAGCCCAGGTATAATATCCCCCACAGCTCCCAGTATAATGTCTCCCGCAGTCTCTGATATAATATGATATCCCCCACAGCCAGCTGCTCTTGTGATAGCTCCCACAGCCAGCCCCTCATATGTCCCCCACAGATAGCCCGCCCCTCATATGTCCCCTAAAGCAACTCTACATTATGTCCCTTATAGCCAGCCCATCTTATGTCCCTCACAGCCAGCTCCTCTTATGTCCCCTACAGCCAGCCCCTCTTATGTCCCCTATAGCCAGACCCTCGTATATCCACTATAGCCAGCCCCTCATATGTCCCTCATAGTCAGTCCCTCATATGTCCCCCATAGCCAACCATTCATATGTCCCCCATAGCCAGCCCCTCATAGGTCCTCCATAGCCAGCCCTTCCTAGGTCCACCATAGCCAGCCTCTCATATGTCTCCTATAGCCAGACCTTCATATGTCGCTCACAGCCAGCTCCTATTATGACCTTCATTTATTGGCAAAATATCAGGGAAAAAAATAAGGCTTATATTCACCCAATCCTGGCTTCCTGAATTCCGCAACCCCCGTCTCCTCTTGCTTTCAAATCTGAGGACCCCTTCGCAATAAAGACATGACTATTCCCATCCGGTGGGACTCATCACCTAAGGAACGAGGTAGTAAGGTACAGAATAGCCTACAGCTCTCCCAAAACATCATAAACTGGTTTCTCTCCCCCAAAAAGTTATCATGGAGGGCCACTACTAGTTTTGGGGTGATCAACTGAACGTCATAACGTGCAAACATTGCAGTCTCCACTGGCAGCAAAGTGCTGTGGGGAGTTTTCCTTATCTA
Organism: Oophaga sylvatica; assembly: GCA_033576555.1. Classification (NCBI taxonomy): domain Eukaryota; kingdom Metazoa; phylum Chordata; class Amphibia; order Anura; family Dendrobatidae; genus Oophaga; species Oophaga sylvatica. The sequence goes on along the minus strand of JARQOD010000002.1, from coordinate 468,758,529 downwards.
GCCATCTGGCCCTGCAACTGAGACTGGGAAGATTCAAGAATTTGGTGATTTTCAGCCAGATCTTGAATCACAAGAGACAGGTTCGCCACTTGATTACCAAGCGTGTTAATGGGATCCATGCTGGTGGAAAAAAAAGTGAACGGTCAGCTGTAATTGAACGGTGAGTCATTACTCACAGACAAGCCAATGAGACAGAGTAGTCAGGAGGTCAGAGGACAGGCAGGCTCGTGGTACAGAGGGGCAAAACAAAGGCATGTACAGGTAGCAGTCTGAGGAGAGCGTCAAGAGCAAAAGGGTTAATCCACAAGAATGGTCATGACAAATCCTAGGTACAGCAACAAGATTTGAGAAAGACAGAATCAGACACCGAGCTAAATGCACAACAAACAAATCAAAGCTACAGCTGACACTGAACTGCTCACAAATAGCTAGTTAAAAAGCTAGCAAATCACCAAGGATATAAGGCACATGGGGAAACGCCCATAGGTTAGGCCAGATTGAGCAGCAGAGCTATCAATCAAAATGCTGAAAGCCCAGCATGACCCAGCAACAGACTGGATAACTGGACTGCACACTCTGGATTCTATAGGGCGGCTGAGCCCTTACTCACAGCATACCTAGACCACAGTAAAGATGAAACCGTGACAGTAAATATATATTGGTATATGTCCCCCATTCTTTCGCTGTTCTTTAATGTATAGAAAAAATAAACCATTATATTCACCAGGGTTGTACATAGAAGTCATGGGGCCCCATAGCAGAAGTGTAATGCACTCCCCATAGTCCTCCATGTAATATAATGCTCAGTCCATAGTCCTCACTATAGCATAATGCACACGCAATAGTCCTCCATACAGTATAATGAGGCACCCATAGTCCTTCATATATAATGTTGCATAGCCCCTAGTTATACATGTAATATAATGCAAAGCCCGTAGTCATATATGTAGTGTAATGCAGAGCCCATAAAAGGTTACCTTCGGTAACAGGTGTCGCCTCATGAGAGAGTATTACTCTCATCAGTGTACACCTGTTGTTGCTAATAACAGCAAGAGCAGGTGACTCTGATGGGAGTATTCATCCGGCAGCACCTGTGCTATAAATACATTTTTAAAATAAATGACGTGGGGCTCTTATTTTTCATAACTGGCACAGGCAAAACTGACAGCTGCGGGCTGCAACCCTCATCTGTCAGCTTTATCATGGCTGGTTATCAAGAATAGAGGGGTCCAATTTTTAAAAATATTTAAATATATAGTATAAAAAATGGAGTGGGATCTCCCTATTTTGGAAAACAAACCAAGCTAAAACAAACAACTGGGGGATGGTATTCTTAGACTGGTAAGAGGTTATGGATATTGCCCCCCCAGCCTAAAAATAGTAACTTGCAGCCACCCCAGAAAAGGCACATCTACTAAATGAGCCAATCCTGGTGTTTTGCCCGTCAGCTGTTTTATGGCCGCTGACATCAAGCCCACTGGTTAGTAATTGAGAGGCATCTATAAGACGCTCCCATTACTAACCCCATAGTTAGACTGTAAAAAAGACACAGCCACCTGAAGCTGCAGGAGTAACATGCAGCTTCAGTTGGGAATTGCAGTTCACTGATGACAATAGTTGATTAGTATGCCTTATTTTAGTAGGGGATTTTCCTGTTGAATGATATTCATTTGATTGGTGAAGTGACCTTATTGATACTAAATGGTCCCATGTATTTATATCTTCCACATCTTATGTATCAAATGTTCGTATCATATAATGCCATGATAGATAGGGTATGGTAGACTATAAATGGTATTATTACAGGCTTCATTGAATTTCATGCTTTATATCTAGGAAAACTATTGTCATCTATTTTTACTTTAATTAGAATGCCATTTCAAACCAGAAAAAGGCTATCTGATGGAATGAATACTTTAACTGCTGAAGCCTTCCACTTTCCACCTTCTTCAAGTAGTGCATTCAAATATGGCTTTATACATACCATGTTTGTAATAAATGTTTATTTGAGCATTGTCGTATTTCTGTCAGCACCAGTCTGGTAAGTCTTCCCTGACCTCTCTCATTAACAAGGTGTTTCCACTCACTGAGCTACTAATCTGAGGCCTGTGGAAGCTGGAATTCATGAAAATCCCGGGAGAACTGCAGTTTCTCAGATATACTCAAACCATTGAGTCTGACACCAGCAATCATGATATAATCAAAGTCACTCAGATCACATTTCTTTCCTATTCTAGTACTTGGTCTAAACCACTGAACTTTTAGCTCATGATTTTTTTTTGCTCTGGGTTGAAGTCAAATGATTAGATGATAAGCACTACTAAGCAAAACTACATGATTAACAGGGGCAACATATGCCTATGCAGCTGATGCCCCATCAGGACACTGGTCTGAACCTGATTTGCTGTCCTATGTAGTTTCTTACACTAACATATCATCTGAAGTAGGACATTAGGTCGATGTGGACCCTGGCAATTGATTGGCCCAGAGAATGCTGCTATATATTTTATTAATTCTCATCGTCTTCTTATAGTTTATCATTGCTGTGATTCCCGTTCAGTTCCTGTGGTATGGAAGGAAGAACCTCTAACAGTGAGCCATAGGCTATACTGTTGCTATTTAAGCAATTTATCTGCCTAAAAACCTCAATTTTTCTTTTATAATCATAATGCATCAGTATGTGCCGTATATACAGATATATTCCTATATAACTGATTTTTTTACATAAAGTTATTATAAAAGTGTAACATAAACAATTGCAATAATAGCATTTTTTCCAATGCACTTTTTGAAATAAATATCACACACCAACAAATAATATTGACATTTTTGGTACCACTGTAAGCACAAAACTTTTGTTTAATACAGTGAACTCATTATATATGATGATCAGTAACTAATATACATAATAATTGCACAATATTTTATTCTTCATTTAACTCACAATAAAAGGTAACATAAATGTAATGCTTACATATGTAATGTCAAATTGCTAATTTAGAAATACTGCTCACCTTACAAAAATATCAACCTTATATAGCAAAATTTACATAAAAAAATCAAACTGTTATAGCAATAGTATGTCCCTGGGAAAATGAAGACAAAAATAATTATTTTAGCCATCTGAACGAGTGAATCACCATTATTTACTTTAGTAAATGGATTAATATATTGCAAACTTAATGGCAAACAACTTTCTCTCTCCTTTCCTCCTGTACGTTTTCTTTTTCTGTACTTTAGTTGAAAATATATGTATGATTTTAACATGTATAAGGCTGAGTTTTTCATATATTCACACATGAACATGCTGGAGGGACATGATGGGGTCCCAAATTTACTTTGTGGCCAGTAGATAACTATCAATATGTATTTAGAGAGATAATGGTCCTTGTATAGAATGTACTGGATGTACCACTGGATCCCCCATCATGTCCTTTCTGCAAATACAAAGAAAACTGCTCAGAGCACTTGCATATCTGCATCTAGATTTTCCCTACTTTTCCACCCCTTTTGGAATTTCCAACTAGTTTACATACTACATTTGGTTAATATGTACCATAATATCATCTGATTCTTCTCTATCAGGTCAGATTCATGGTAGCTGCAGATATTTGCGACCTGTCTTGATACATGATGCTCCTGAAGAACCCTCAAGGCAAAGTTTGAATCAAGTAGGTGATAGCGAATTATTAAGCTGGACTTATCTGCTTATGTAGAAAATTTGCTTCAGATGTTTCGCAGAGTATGCACAGCAAACCTTCAGCAATATTTGGATGTGATGGATGCAGATTTTGTTGCCTATTTTGTCCTTTAATTGTTGTAGATTTCAACATATGTTTTACAAAGTATGAATTTTGCAGAAAATACGCTGAAAGAATTTACTTAATGAGGATTTTAAAACCTAGTCCGCAGGTCAATTTATGCTTGGAAAATTGCTCATGTTGCATTATGCGGCTGATTTTCCATATGAAAAACCATGCAGAATATCTACAGCAAAGGCATTTTGCTTGCAGTTGCATTAAGAGTATGTGCATAAATTTTCCACCATTAAGTTCGCTCATGCTCCTTGAGGACTTGTGAAGTTTGATGGAGATTTCAACTTAAAATATGTGTTTTAAAGATTTGTCTCTGAAGCATTTGCTGTTATTCTAATACAATGCAAGATTTCCACCTACAAATATGGATAGGGTGGCATGGTGGCTGAGTGGTTAGCCTTGCAGCGCTGGGGTCCTGGGCTCAAATCCCACCAAGGACAGCATCTGCAAGGAGTTTGTATGTTCTCCCTATGTTTGTGTGGGTTTCCTACTGGTTTCTCCGGTTTCCTCCAACATTCCAAAGACTTACTGATAGGGAACTTAGATTGTGAGCCCCATTGGGGACAGTGCCAATAATGTTGGTAAAGCGCTGTGGAATTAATGGTGCTATATAAATGAGTAAAATAAACAGAAAATCCATAGTGTATCTGCCATTTATGAACATTTCCTAAGATTCTTAGCATATTTTTACTCAGTACCCTATGCTACTTGTCTGAGCAGGAGATAACACAGATATAAGAGGGTCCCTGTGCAAGAACAATATATGAGCCCTTTGCAGTCCAATAGCTCACTATAAGGCTATAGGGTCACACAAACCTATATTCTCTCATCTGATAAATAAGGCGGATTATGTTGTTTTTTCAGTTGGAACAGACTGGTGGACAGTTTTGGTTAAAAGGCTCTATGAGGAAGGCTGTATTAATAAGTAGAGTTAAGCAAATATGTGGTACCCTATTCATGCCGAATTTATGTTTGACGATTGTTTCCGAACATATTCGCTCATTTCTACTCCCATTGACTCCAATGGCGTTTGGCTGTGTTCGGCGAATATTGCAAATACAATATTCGCCTGGGATCGTAATCCGAACTGAATATTGAAAAATTTGCTAAACTCTACTGATAAGTGGATGATACTTCATAATGGCCAAATGTAGACTTCAATGTTTCCTTAAATTGATTGGATGAAGAAGGATGACAATGACTAGTTAGTTTAATGATCATTAGAAATAAAATGCTCTGCAAATGGTGTGATGGACCAGGTGTATTTTAGAGTAAGGAATAATTCAGGCTGATGCACTACCTGCCATTCAATGAGTGGCCTCACAGCTTCCAGTAGGAGCTTGAATGAATCCTCCGACATCCGTAGATAATTCCGGAAATCCTGCGGATTCTTCTCCTGCAACTCCCTCACTAGATGCATGTGGGTGAATTTGGACCTCTGCTCCAGCCATTCTCTGGTCCACATGCGACGCTTTCGTTTGGAGCGCCTCTCTTCCACCCGCGCCTCTTCTTGTCGATCTGCCTCCATTGATAATGCAACTGCCACAATCACACGCTCCTCGGTGGTCAGGTTCATTATGTGCAACCTGTTATCACGCTGTATAACAGTTATAGATAATGTCAGTAATCTATATCAAGTGGGACAACATTCTATATAACATATAAATAGGTTATATCAACATGAACATATAGTATTTGATAACATAGTATTACCTGACATAATATCCGAAGTACTGAGGATCTATACTGGATCTGTTTCACGCTGTCTCAGGCTAGAGGTGGACCGGGGTCTATACTGACCCTAAACTGGGGTCCTGACTAGTCCCTCTACCTGGAGGTACTGTTAATAGTACAGAGGTCCAGGCCGCCAGCGTAACCCTATCTCCTATAAGTCCCTGACCACTGTAATCTAGTCCTTAGAAGGACACTGATTACCACCACAGGGATATGGGCAGGTCACCGCTTAATAAACAGTAAAGACAAACGAGACAGACAGGGGATAAAGTAAATACTGTCTTGCATACAACACTTAAACACAGAGGGAACACAAAAGGTCTAGGAGATAAACTATAAGCGAGGAGAGGAGAAACCACAAAGGAGCTCTTAGCTTAAGTCTTCTCAGAACCGATCCTATCTGCTGGTCTGTATGAATGCTTTCACCGGCATCTCCCAAGCAGACTGGCAGGTATATAAAGGAAGCTAATTAGTGCATAATCAAACTGCAGCCGGGCGAGGCTGGACCTAGTCTTAGCACAGAGCTAGGTAGAATTAACTCCCTCACTGCCAAACACAAAGAAACAGCAACTCAGCTGCGAGAAGTCAGAATGTGTAATCGCGACGATCTTCGTGGCGATACACCCATGACAGTACCCCCCCTTCTACGAGGGGCCTCCGGACCCTCAGGGCCAGGTTTGCCCGGGTGAGTTGTGTGGAAGGTCCGAACCAATCGATCTGCGTTAATATCAGACGCAGGAACCCACGTCCTCTCCTCAGGACCATACCCCTTCCAATGAACCAAGTACTGAAGGGACCGGCGATTCAGACGTGAGTCAATGATCTTCGACACCTGAAATTCCAAGTTACCATTGACCACCACTGGAGGAGGAGGTAGAGGTGACGGTATAACTGGTGCCACGTACCTCTTAAGCAACGATTTGTGGAACACATTGTGTATTTTAAACGTAGGAGGGAGGTCCAGACGAAATGCCACAGGATTAATTATAGAACTGATCCTGTACGGCCCGATGAACCTGGGACCCAGTTTCCAGGAGGGAACCTTGAGTTTAATATTCTTGGTAGACAACCATACCAGATCGTTCACACTAAGGTCCGGACCAGACACTCTCCTCCTATCAGCCATACGTTTGTAACGGTTCCCCATAGCACTCAGATTATTCAGTACTCCTCTCCACACTGAAGCAAGTGACGACGAGAATCGTTCCTCCTCAGGAACCCCAGAAGGGCCCCCCCCATTGAAAGTACAAAACTGGGGATGAAAACCATATGCCCCAAAAAACGGGGACTTACCAGTGGACTCGCTCCGCCTATTGTTAAGAGCGAACTCTGCCAGCGGCAAGAAAGAAGACCAGTCCTCCTGGTTCTCTGAGACAAAACACCGAAGATATGTCTCTAGGCTCTGATTCAGACGCTCTGTCTGACCATTGGTCTGCGGATGAAAAGCCGAGGAAAATGACAATTGCATCCCCCGACGTGAACAAAATGCCCTCCAGAATTTGGACACAAACTGAGACCCCCTATCTGACACCACATCAGAAGGCAACCCGTGAAGTCTCACAATCTCCCCAATGAACACCTGCGCCAGAGATTTAGCATTAGGAAGAGCAGGAAGAGCAATGAAATGTGCCATCTTACTGAACCTGTCAACTACAACTAGAATGACAGTTTTCCCTGACGACGGAGGGAGGTCCGTAATGAAGTCCATAGACAGATGAGTCCATGGACGCTCTGGAATTATCAAAGGTAAGAGGGTCCCAGACGGACGGGTATGTGGGGTCTTAGAGCGAGCACAAACCCCACAGGACGCGACAAAAGGTACTACCTCTTTATTTAAGTTAGGCCACCAAAACCGGCGAGAAAGGAGATCCACAGTTGCTTTACTCCCTGGGTGTCCTGCCAAAGCAGAATTATGATGTGCCTCGATAACTTTTTGTCTTAACTGATCTGGAACAAACAGTTTCCCTGGAGGTCCTACAGGGGCGTCCCCCTGAGCCTCCAATACCTCCTCCTCAAGCTCAGAGCATACAGCCGACACCACAATTCCCTCCTGAAGGATAGGAACTGGGTCATCCGTCTTCCCGGCCCCTGGGAAACTACGAGATAAGGCATCAGCCTTAACATTTTTTGACCCAGGACGATATGTGACGACAAAATTAAACCTGGTAAAAAACAACGACCATCTAGCTTGTCTGGAATTCAGACGCTTTGCAGATTCTAAATACAGGAGGTTCTTGTGATCAGTAATGACGGTGACCGGGTGGACTGCCCCCTCCAAAAAGTGACGCCATTCCTCAAAAGCCAACTTAATGGCCAAGAGTTCCCTATTGCCGACATCATAACTCCTCTCGGCGGACGACAATTTTTTAGAGAAGAAAGCGCACGGATGCCATTTACCAGGGGACGGACCTTGGGATAATATCGCACCCACCCCTACGTCAGACGCGTCTACCTCCACAATGAACGGTTGTGATGCATCAGGTTGAATAAGTATGGGTGCCGAAGCAAAACATTTTTTCAAGGAGGAAAATGCTTGACAAGCTTTGTCAGACCACCTAGAAAAATCCGTCCCTTTTTTGTCATGGCAGTGAGAGGTTTGACAACAGATGAGAAATTACAAATAAATTTCCGGTAGTAGTTAGCAAACCCCAGGAAACGTTGCAGTGCCTTAAGATCCTCTGGCCGATCCCATTCAAGCACTGCTCTCACTTTCCCAGGGTCCATACGGAAACTGGAAGCTGACAAAAGGAAACCCAAAAACTGAAGTTCCTGTACGGCGAATACACACTTTTCCCATTTGGCGTACAGTTTATTGTCTCGCAAGATCTGCAACACCTGTCTCACATGCTCCTGATGAGACACAAGATCTGGCGAGTAAATTAAGATGTCATCTAAATAAACGACCACAAACTGCCCCACAAGGTGGCGAAAGATGTCATTAACAAAATGTTGAAACACCGCCGGGGCAGTAGTCAGACCAAAAGGCATGACAAGGTTCTCATAATGTCCCTCCGGAGTGTTCAACGCCGTCTTCCACTCATCCCCCTCCTTTATCCTAATCAGATTATACGCCCCCCTGAGATCCAACTTAGAGAACCATTTGGCGCCCACAATCTGATTGAAGAGATCAGGAATAAGTGGGAGCGGATACGGATCTCGGACAGTAATCCGATTAAGCTCACAGAAATCCAAGCAAGGGCGTAGGCCTCTGTGAGGAACTCAGCCGGCCGCCACACGGTAGCCCGGGTATCACAGCTTCTGATACCACCGCCGCTACCACATGTGACGGACGATCCCTTTCCTCCCACGTCACCAATGGGACGTAACTCCACAGGTACAGCTCTCCGGCGCCCCCCTTTGTCTCTCAGGTCAGTAAGAGAACTGCACCTAGAGCAAATGGCCGCCGGGGAAGGTGTCCTGCTACCCACTGGGTATGCTAAGATTCGTGATCAGAGTAAAAGCATCAGCCCAAGATTAATTTTATGGTTTAATTTGCCTTAAGGGCGCACTAGATAATTACAGAAATATACAGTAAAGCTATACAACGTAACTACAATGGAATGGCAGTCAGAGTAAAAATACAACAATAATGTACAAGGCTTAAAGGTATAAGCTATGGATCAATATTACCGGGTATTATGGTCATGGGAAGGCCTTGGCTCTGCCATTCCCAGGTACAGTCTTCAGTTTCTGAATAGTCCCTTGGTCTTTCCTAGACCATCTTCTTGGCTTCTGTGTGTGAAATGGAATGAGACCAGCAGCCTGGTCATGGCTAGTTCTTAGACCTGCTAGGCCCATCCCCATTGCTTTGAAGCACGCATATTAATTGGCCTGCAATTCATATGGAGCAGGAAACAATGCCTGAGCTTGGGCTATTTACCATACGACTGACCATCTCATTCAGTCACTGGCCTAGACTAATTAGCATGTAAAGGCCTATTGATTCCTAGTGGACATCAAAACCTGTCGTACTGGATATGCTAATAGGCAATGTGTAGCTAAAAGTCTGTGGCTGTGTGAACTGACAAAATGGAGGCTGGTACAGGCCCTATACAAAATGGCGACAACCTTTTCCTTACACCTCCCTGCTTTTGAGGGCGCTAGGGGGTATCACATTCCTGTGTTCCCCCGTGCGCCCTACCGCACCCTCTCCTTGCCGGGACAACCCATCAGCGTTACCATGGTCACTGCCCTTTTTGTGGCGAATGGTGAAATGGTAGTGTTGGAGAGCGAGGCTCCAGCGTAGCAACCTCCCATTCGTCCCAGAGACCGTGTGTAACCAGCTGAGGGGGTTGTGGTCTGTTTCCACGGTGAATTGGCGTCCGTACAAGTATGGCTGCAGACGCTGCAGGGCCCACACAATTGCCAGACATTCCTTCTCCATCGTGGAATAGGCCACTTCCCTCGGCAGGAGCTTCCTGCTCAGGTACAAAATGGGGTGTTCATGGCCCGTAGTGTCAACCTGGCTGAGCACAGCACCGAGGCCGAAGTCGCTGGCGTCGGTCTGCACTAAGAATGGCCGCGTGAAGTCGGCTGCCTGTAGTACAGGAGAACTAGAAAGGGCGGTCTTGAGCGCCTGGAAAGCTGTCTCGCAGGCGACTGTCCAGTCGACTGCGACGGGCAGCCTTTTCTTGGTGAGGTCCGTCAGGGGCTTGGCCAGGGCACTATAGTGCGGAACAAACCTCCTATAGTACCCAGCAGTACCCAAAAAGGACATCACCTGCTTCTTGGTCCTGGGGGTGGGCCAGGATGCGATGGCATCCACCTTCCCGGGCTCTGGCTTCAGAGCTCCCCCACCTACCCGGTGTCCCAGGTAGTGGACCTCACTCATACCCAGCTGGCATTTTTCCGGCTTAATGGTCAAGCCTGCTCGCTGGATCCGCCCGAGCACCTGCGCCAGGTGCTCTAGGTGATCCTCCCAGGTGGGACTGAAGATGGCAATGTCATCCAGGTACGCGGTCGCATACCCTTCCAGTCCCTCGAGCAGCGTGTTGACCATCCGCTGAAAAGTGGCAGGGGCATTCTTCATGCCGAAGGGCATCACCGTGGACTCGTACAGTCCGAATGGGGTGATAAAGGCAGAGCGTTCCCATGCCCTAGGGGTCAGGGGAATCTGCCAATACCCCCTGCTCAGATCCATGAAGGTCAGGTACTTGGCCCCGGCCAGCTGGTCGAGCAGGTCATCGATGCGCGGCATTGGGTACGCATCGGTGACCGACACAGCGTTGAGCCCCCTGTAGTCCACGCAGAACCGCGTAGTTCGGTCCTTTTTAGGGACGAGGACTACAGGCGAAGCCCACGCGCTGTTGGACGCTTGGATCACCCCCAGCCTCAGCATCTCGTCTATCTCTTGGCGCATCTGCTGCTGCACCTCAAGAGAGACCCGATATGCTGAACGCCGGATTGGGGGGTGGTTACCAGTGTCCACGTCATGGACTGCTGCCTCAGTCCTTCCGGGCAGGCTGCTGAACAGCTCCCGGAAGGGGTTTAGGGTGGCCCCCAGCTGGGAACGTTGGTCCTCCGAGAGCTGGTGGCCAACCCCCACATCCTCGATGGATCCACCCGCCTTGGCTTGGGTGAGCAGATCGAGGAGGGTTTCTGCCTCTCCTTCCTCTGGAAGGTTGCACACTGGGTGAGCATAAGCCTCCCGCTCATGGTGGGCCTTCATCATGTTCACATGGAAGGCCTTCCTCCTTCCACGGGCGTGGTCCAGGGTGACCAGGTAGGTGACGGCGTTGAGCTGCTCGTGCACGAGGTATGGACCCTCCCAGGCCGCCTGAAGCTTGTTTTGTGGTACGGGGACCAGTACCCACACCTTTTGACCCACCTGGTAGGTCCGCTCACAAGCATTCTGGTCGTACCATCGCTTCTGGTCAGCCTGAGCTTGGGCCATATTGTCATGCACCAGCCGTGTCAAGGCCATCATTCGGTCCCGGAAGCGCACGACATACTCAATGACCGACACTCCAGGGGTGGCTAAATCCCCTTCCCATGCTTCCTTCACCAGAGCAAGGGGCCCCCGTACACGTCGCCCGTACAGGAGCTCAAAGGGGGAGAACCCCGTTGAGGCCTGTGGAACCTCCCGGTAGGCAAACAGCAGGTGTGGGAGATACCGCTCCCAGTCTCTCCCGTGGGAGTCGACCAACATCCTCAGCATCTGCTTTAAGGTGCCATTGAACCGCTCACACAAGCCATTGGTCTGTGGGTGATACGGGCTGGCCACCAGATGTTGCACCTGTACCTGCTTACAGAGAGACTCCATCAGCTGCGACATGAACTGGGTCCCTCGGTCGGTGAGCATTTCCTTGGGAAACCCCACTCTGGAGAAAATCTCCAGTAAGGCAGTGGCCACTTTGTCGGCCCGAATGGACGACAAAGCTACCGCCTCCGGGTACCGGGTGGCATAGTCCACTACCGTTAGTATGAAGCATTTCCCGGAGCGGCTGGGAGTGGACAGAGGTCCAATGAGATCCACAGCCACCCTCGAGAAAGGCTCTTCGATGATGGGCAGAGTTACCAGTGGGGCTTTGGGGCACGGCCCCGCCTTCCCCACCCTCTGACAGGTGTCACACGAACGGCAGTAGGCTATCACCTCGGTCCTCATTCCAGGCCAGTAGAAATGCTGAGCTAGCCTGGCCCTGGTTTTAGTGATCCCTAAGTGTCCGGCCATTGGAATCTCGTGTGCGATCCGCAACAATTCCGCCCTGAACGGATGGGGCACCACTAACTGTCGGTCCCTGGGCCACGCCTCCGGTGAACCCTGCTGGACCGTTACCCGGTACAGCCGTCCCTGGTCCCAGACCACTCGCTCGCGGTCGGACTCCAGGGGAGGCTGTGCCGCCTGTTCCTTGAGAGTCTTCAGGCTAGGGTCAGCTTCCAACGCTGCTTGAAATCCCTGACTAGATATGGCAAGAATTGATGAAACTGCCCTGTCCTCTGTCAGTTCCCCGGGATCTGTCTCCTGGCTACTGTCTGACTCGGCAGCCACTTGGTCAGAGAGGGGGAAACCGTCGGACCTCCGCGAGGCTCCTTGGGCTTCAGCGCTCCCACTCCTGGTAACAGCGGCCACGACCGTTGAGACCACGGGTAGCGCCTGCTTTCCCTCCCCCTCTGACCAAGTCGCCGGGTCAGGCAGACTTCCCTGACTTCCTGACATCCCGGATGTGGGGAACGCCTGACCTGGGGTCCTACCTGGTGGCTCCTCTCCCGGGACACCCCCTCCCCCCATGGCCTGTTCCTCTTCCTGCAGGGGCCCTAGACTCAGCAGGCTGGATTCACTTAGGGGCCCTACACTGCCCATAGCAGCCCCTCCCTCCACCTCTGAGCTCTCCCCTACAGCCTCCTCACCTGTCCTCACTGTGAGCCCTGTGTGTGTAGTGTCAGTGCATGGCTTACCATCAGGTTTCACTCCCTCCTCCACTGTTGGAGGCACATTCAATACATTAACATTAGCATTCACAGTAGAGTCATGACATTCTTTGGGAGCCGGACTTGGGGGTTCAGTGGCCACATACTGGGACACTAGCCGCCCCAAATCGGTCCCAAGCAACACATTTGCAGGAATATTCGGCGTTACTCCCACCTCCCGCATCCCCCTCCCGGCACCCCAATCCAAATACACCTTGGCAACAGGCAGCGCCGGTTCAACGCCTCCAATTCCGGAGACGGAAAGGGTTTTCCCAGGTACCAAGTCTTGAGGGGACACCACCTCAGGGCGTACCAGGGTTCGTTCAGCGCCTGTGTCCCGCAGTCCCATGACCGCTGAGCGGCCGATGGTGACGGGTTGGTAATTGTCTAGGGACCTCCCACCACCCCCTCCCCACACACAAAACAGTGGACGGTTTCTGGGACAGGGATGGGGCCTTCTGGCGCTGGGGACATGCAGCCTTAAAGTGTCCTGGCTGATTGCAATTATGGCAACGTCTGGGTTCTGTTCCTGGCCTGGAGAGGGCAGCAGGGGGGTACACCCCTTGCACTCTGGGGGCTGGATATGGGGCTGGGGCAGGATTGGGCTTACCCCCTCTCCAGGTGCTGCTGGCAGGCTTCTTTGGCTCCGGCGCCCTGTTGTTGGCATACTCGTCTGCCAGGGCAGCTGTAGCAGAAGCCCCGTTGGTTTCCGGTCACGGAGGAACTGCTGGAGGTCCTCTGGGCAGTTCCACAAAAATTGCTCCACGACAAACAGTTCCTGGACCTCCTGGCGGGTAGTGAGCTCTAGACCCGAGGTCCAGTGCTCCGCAGCTCTCAGCAGGGCCCGCATGTGGTCGGTCCAGGTGTCCTTTGAACCCCGCTGCAGGCTCCTGAACTTCCTGCGGTACGACTCCGGGGTGAGGTTGTAGTGCTGGATCAGGGCCCGCTTGATGCTGTTGTAGTCCTGCTCCTCCCCGGCAGGTAAGTCCCCCAAAACTTCCAGGGACTTACCCCTCAAACGGGGGGTCAGGTACCTTGCCCACTGATCCGGGGCCAGATGATGTTGGAGGCATGTCCTCTCAAAAGCAAGCAGAAAGGAATCCAGGTCTCCATCCTTTTCAAGCAAGGGAAAGTCCTCCGCCCGAACCTTGGAAGCCCTTGTCTCCGGTGGGCCTGGTGCGTCCAGTGGGGGCCCATGCTGAGCCATCTCCAGTCGGTGCTGGCGCTCCGCAGCTTCACGGCGTTCTGTAGCCTGCAACACACGTTCTGCATGCTCACGCTCTGCTGCTCTCTCTGCCGCCACCAGGAGTCTTTCATAGGCGGCGTCATTACCAGCCTCGAGCTGCGCCATAGCCGCTTGGAAGAGGGTCTCCGATCTGGACAGGCTGGGACGGGCAGGGGGTGGGCAGTCCACTGTGAGACTGAGCACGGGGGTCGGGCTCCTTGGGGAGCCCTGGCTGAGCTCCCCCTCATCGGTATCTAACCCCTCATAGGCCACAGCATTGGCCTCCCCCTTTGCCCTACTCCTGGTGCCTTCCACCATCTTGGGAACCTTTGGTTACTGAAACACAGCTGCAACCCTGACCTTGCACACAACTTGTTATATTTACACTCTGACCGTCTAGTGCTGGGCTGACCTTAAGACCCCAGCAGTGAAAGTACTGCTGGTAGTCTCTAGTGTCTGGGAGTAGGGGTCCCACGCACACTATTACTCTGATCCCACCGCTGCCACCAATTTGTGAGGAACTCAGCCGGCCGCCACACGGTAGCCCGGGTATCACAGCTTCTGATACCACCGCCGCTACCACATGTGACGGACGATCCCTTTCCTCCCACGTCACCAATGGGACGTAACTCCACAGGTACAGCTCTCCGGCGCCCCCCTTTGTCTCTCAGGTCAGTAAGAGAACTGCACCTAGAGCAAATGGCCGCCGGGGAAGGTGTCCTGCTACCCACTGGGTATGCTAAGATTCGTGATCAGAGTAAAAGCATCAGCCCAAGATTAATTTTATGGTTTAATTTGCCTTAAGGGCGCACTAGATAATTACAGAAATATACAGTAAAGCTATACAACGTAACTACAATGGAATGGCAGTCAGAGTAAAAATACAACAATAATGTACAAGGCTTAAAGGTATAAGCTATGGATCAATATTACCGGGTATTATGGTCATGGGAAGGCCTTGGCTCTGCCATTCCCAGGTACAGTCTTCAGTTTCTGAATAGTCCCTTGGTCTTTCCTAGACCATCTTCTTGGCTTCTGTGTGTGAAATGGAATGAGACCAGCAGCCTGGTCATGGCTAGTTCTTAGACCTGCTAGGCCCATCCCCATTGCTTTGAAGCACGCATATTAATTGGCCTGCAATTCATATGGAGCAGGAAACAATGCCTGAGCTTGGGCTATTTACCATACGACTGACCATCTCATTCAGTCACTGGCCTAGACTAATTAGCATGTAAAGGCCTATTGATTCCTAGTGGACATCAAAACCTGTCGTACTGGATATGCTAATAGGCAATGTGTAGCTAAAAGTCTGTGGCTGTGTGAACTGACAAAATGGAGGCTGGTACAGGCCCTATACAAAATGGCGATAACCTTTTCCTTACAGCCTCCATCTTTTTTCTTCACAAAGAAGAACCCCGCGGCCACTGGGGAAGATGAAGGTCTAATATGCCCCTTGGCCAGACTTTCCGAAATATAATCCTTCATAGCCTGCCTCTCAGGACCAGAAAGGTTATATAACCTAGATTTAGGTAACTTAGCATCAGGAAGCAATTTTATTGAACAGTCATACGCGCGATGAGGAGGTAATTCTTGACACCCCTCCTCAGAGAACACATCCTCAAAGTCCTCCAGAAAAGGAGGCAAAGTTCTAGGCACGACCGCACTGATGACCGTGTTCATGCAGTTACTCTTGCAAAATTCACTCCACTGGCTTATCTCTCTAGATTGCCAATTAATCACTGGGTTATGTTTAGCCAACCAAGGAAGTCCCAACACAATAGGAGTAGGAAGACCCTCCAACACATAACAAGACAATCGTTCTTTATGTAATGCCCCTACTCGAAGGTCTATGTTATGAACAGCTTGTACAAAGCTACCTTGACCGAGAGGCCTGACGTCAATAGAGAAAATAGGGATCGGTTTGGCCAATACACTCAGTTGCATACCTTGCACCTGGGCAAACCGAGCGTCCACCAGATTAGCCCCGGACCCACTATCAAGAAGAACAGAAATCCTCTCAGCTCTCGTACCTACCACCACCTCCGCTGGTACGAGAAACTGAGACGGACCTGGGGACGAAATACATACTCCCAGGTTGTCGTCCACCACACAACCTGGGATTAACAGTTTTCCGGCGACTTCTTGCTCAGCGAGGCACGGGATGGACACCCCTCAACAAAATGCCCCTCTCTCCCGCAGAAGAAACACTTTCTTGTCTTGCGGCACACCGCCGATCCCCTCCCTCGAAAAGATGTCCCTCCCAACTGCATAGGTTCCTCAGAACAGACCAGGGGAACCTCAATATAAGGGACTTTAGTAGTGGGTGGAGTCATAACAGGGGGCGGAGTTACCTCGCACCTCTCCCGAAGCCGTCTATCAATGCGAATAGCAAGGGCCATAGCGGCCTCCAGAGACGGGGGAGAATCATACTGAGCCAACACGTCTTTTAATTTGTCAGATAACCCTTGACAAAACTGGCTCCTAAGAGCTGGGTCATTCCACTGAGTATCTGTGGCCCATCTATGGAACTCAGAAGAAAACTCCTCCGCCGGACGATCTCCCTGCTGTATCTTATGTAACTTCGTTTCAGCAAGGGAGACCCGATCCGGGTCATCATATACCAGACCCAGGGCAGTAAAAAATCGATCTACTGACTGAAGAGCCGGGGAGCCCGGGGGAAGAGAGAACGCCCAGGATTGAGGGTCCCCTTGTAAGAGCGAGATGACAATTCCCACCCTCTGCTCTTCACTCCCCGATGACCGAGGTCGTAGCCGAAAATATAACTTACATGCCTCCCGGAAGGTAAAATATTTGTCCCGCCCACCAGTGAACCTGTCCGGGAGAGCAACTTTAGGTTCAGATCTGGATTGCTCCGGGGGGAACAAAACCTTGGACTTAATGTCCGTCAGCTCCATGGACAAACTCTGCAACTGCAGGGCAAGCTGGGCTACTGGATCCATGGTAGCTGGGGAGAATCTTTTTAGTATGGGCGGTGAAAATATCACGCTGTATAACAGTTATAGATAATGTCAGTAATCTATATCAAGTGGGACAACATTCTATATAACATATAAATAGGTTATATCAACATGAACATATAGTATTTGATAACATAGTATTACCTGACATAATATCCGAAGTACTGAGGATCTATACTGGATCTGTTTCACGCTGTCTCAGGCTAGAGGTGGACCGGGGTCTATACTGACCCTAAACTGGGGTCCTGACTAGTCCCTCTACCTGGAGGTACTGTTAATGGTACAGAGGTCCAGGCCGCCAGCGTAACCCTATCTCCTATAAGTCCCTGACCACTGCAATCTAGTCCTTAGAAGGACACTGATTACCACCACAGGGATATGGGCAGGTCACCGCTTAATAAACAGTAAAGACAAACGAGACAGACAGGGGATAAAGTAAATACTGTCTTGCATACAACACTTAAACACAGAGAGAACACAAAAGGTCTAGGAGATAAACTATAAGCGAGGAGAGGAGAAACCACAAAGGAGCTCTTAGCTTAAGTCTTCTCAGAACCGATCCTATCTGCTGGTCTGTATGAATGCTTTCACCGGCATCTCCCAAGCAGACTGGCAGGTATATAAAGGAAGCTAATTAGTGCATAATCAAACTGCAGCCGGGCGAGGCTGGACCTAGTCTTAGCACAGAGCTAGGTAGAATTAACTCCCTCACTGCCAAACACAAAGAAACAGCAACTCAGCTGCGAGAAGTCAGAATGTGTAATCGCGACGATCTTCATGGCGATACACCCATGACACCTGTACAGTAAAGAAGAGAAAAGTTAATTACTATTACTAATGTTTTTTAAAAAAAAAAATAATTAATAAAAAAAAAAATTTTTAAAAAAAAAATTTTTTATTGTTAACTTTTCGTTTTAAAATTTAAAAAAAAGTTTTTCAAAAACCTTTAAAAAGGTGGGGGGTGTAAAAAAAAATTTAAAACAGACAAAAAAAAAGGTTTAAAAAAAAGCATCACCAACATCACAAAAATATGTACCTTAATCCAAAAAAGCCAGAAAAATCCAAATCCCAAAAGGCAAAGTTTTAAGCGCTCTAGCGACTCAGACGGATCGCAAAACCCAACCCCCCGCAAAACCAAAGCACAAAGGGACCCCTGTAGCGACTCAAACAAAGGGTCGTAAAATCCCACACACGATACTTTCCTGCAACAATGACAAAGGGACCGTTTGGGGTCAAACCCCCAAAGCCCCTCTGGAAACAATGGATGGGGTCGCAGGTTTTTATTGCTGAGGGGGATGTTGTGGTCCCAATCGGGCAGAAGGGCGTTACTTAAAAAAAACCCAAATCCCGGCCCGCGCCGTGACTAAAGCGTCGTCAACGAGGGGCGCAATATTTCACAAAAGGTGCCCAAAAACAGTGATTCAGGCTCACCAAACGGGACGCCAATGATCAAAAAAAGGCCCCAAAACCCTTC
>JARQOD010000002.1:468589028-468739796 GCA_033576555.1 Oophaga sylvatica | reverse complement strand
CCCCGGACAGGTAGCAGAAGGAAAAGAGGCAATGTCACAACCGAGTACCAGCTGACGTTACTGTGACACGGTTACTAAGCAGGAGGTACCTGTGCTCCAAAGCACTACCAAGGACCAGCAGACGTTGGTGGAACTCGGATACGGAGATGGAGGCACCTAGGCCAAAGGCACTGGGGAGAACCAGTTGACGGTACTGGACCCCGGACGGGTAGCAGAAGGAAAAGAGGCAATGTCACAACCGAGTACCAGCTGACGTTACTGTGACACGGTTACTAAGCAGGAGGTACCTGTGCTCCAAAGCACTACCAAGGACCAGCAGACGTTGGTGGAACTCGGATACGGAGATGGAGGCACCTAGGCCAAAGGCACTGGGGAGAACCAGTTGACGGTACTGGACCCCGGACGGGTAGCAGAACGCACCCATGAAAATGTAAGTTGACAGGACGCAAGCCGTCCGCAGTTACCGAATCACACAGTCCTACAGTGGGTGCTTGTCCTATTGTCACAATGGAAACAGCCTTTATTTACATATCCCACAGCACACATAGGAATCACCTAAACTGCAGGCACCATAGAGTCGGCTAACCCGAATGCAACACGACAGCACAACTTATTGGAGGATAATTGACGTTCACACTGCCAGGAAACAGCTGTCGTGCTGTAACCAGGCTGGCCAGGAGTCAGTACCCCTGCCAATTACTTACGAGCAACAAATGGCGGTGTTGTAGCCCAGGGAGTAGAGTTCAGGTGGTAGAAAGATGAACATAACAGGAGACATGGAAAACGTTGCCAAACAGTTATTTAATCTGAAAACGGACAGGCAAATTCAGGTGAGATCCATGCCTTGTTCATTTTCAGAAAAGTAAGCCGGTCTACATTCTCTGAGGATAGTCGCATGCGACGGTCTGTTACTACACCACCTGCAGCACTAAAGACGCGCTCAGATAATACACTGGCAGCAGGGCAAGCCAGCACCTCCAATGCATACTGGCTAAGCTCTGGCCATGTATCCAACTTAGAGACCCAAAATTTGAAAGGGGAAGAGGCATCTGGGAGTACACTTAGAGGGAAAGCCAAGTAGTCTGTCACCATCTTACGGAAACGTTTCTTCCTGGTGACTGGAGCCGTCTCGGATGGTGTAGACCTTGCTGGCGCTGTCACAAAACTTTGCCACATTTGTAACATACAGCTCTTGCCCTGTGCAGAGGCGCTGCTTGTGCTCCCTCTTGTTGTAGAGGTGTCTACACTGCCTCGACGCACAGAGCTGCTTTGTAAAGCAGTAGCAGCAGCAGCTCTCTCGGCTGGAATGTACAACAGTATGGATTGCACCAGTGTGTCTTGGTACTCCTGCATTTTACGGTCCCGGTTCACTGGTGTGATGAGGGTTTGTAAGTTGTCCCGGTAGCGAGGGTCTAGGAGGGTGTACACCCAATAATCTGACGTGGTGAGAATGTGGGCGATGCGGCGGTCGTTTCTCAGGCACTGAAGCATGAAATCAACCATGTGCTGCAGACTCCCAACTGGCCAACAAAGGCTGTCCTCTGGAAGAGGCGTCATCTCTGCCTCCTCTGCATCACCCCACCCTCGCTCTACATACTGACTAGAGCGTTGTGTACCTCCCTCTGTAGGGATTTCTTCCTCCTCCATTGACTCCTCCTCCTCCTCATCCTCCTCACAAAGTGAGCCCTGCCCAGCCCTTTGTGAGGAACCACGTTGCGCTGACTGTCCTGAAGGTAATTGAATTTGTGACTCCTCATCCTCCACCTCTTCCAAAACCTCTTCCTTTAGTGCTTTCAGTGATTTCTGAAGCAGGCAGATAAGGGGGACAGTCATGCTGACTAGTGCATCATCTGCACTCGCCATCCGCGTTGAGACATCAAACGTACGCAAAACGTCGCAGATGTCCTTCATAGAGGCCCACTCAGTAGTGGTGAAGTGTGAACGGCGCAAATTGTGAGTTGATTGCGCCTGTTGCAGCTGATACTCCATTACTGCTGGCTGCTGCTCACACAACCGCTCCAACATATGTAACGTGGAATTCCACCTGGTGGGTACGTCACATATGATGCGATGTTCAGGAAGGCGAAATCTGACTTGCAGAGTTGCAATGCGCGATCTGGCCATGCTGGAACGTCACAAGTGAGCGCACTCTAGGCGGACCTTGTGCAGCAGTGCATCACGATCCGGATAGTCCCTCAAAAAACTCTGCACGACCAAGTTGAGCACATGTGCCAGACATGGTATGTGAGTGAGGTTGCCAAGGCCCAGAGCTGCCACCAGATTTTGGCCATTGTCACACACTACCAAGCCTGGCTGGAGATTAGCTGACAAAAACCACACGTCGCTCTCCTGCTTGATGGCATCCCAGAGCTCCTGCGCTGTGTGGCTTTGATTCCCCATGGAAATTAATTTCAGGACGGCCTGTTGACGTTTGGCCACGTCTGTGCTCATATCGGTCGCAACAGGTAAGCGTTCACGGGTCCATGTGGAGGTATACCGTGACGGCTCGTGCAGCGATGATTCTGAGGAACTGGAGTAGGAGGAGGAATCAATGTGTACAGACTGGATTCCTGAAATCCTTTTGGGGTTGGCAGAACACGTACAGCGCCACTGGCAAGATCTGTACCCGGCTCCACAACATTGACCCAATGGGCAGTGAGGGAAAGGTATCGTCCCTGGCCATGGGTACTGCTGCTGTTGGATGGTCTGGGCAGCACCATGCTCCACAAAACCTGGCACCTGAGTCTCATCATCATCATGAGATGCGTTCTGCGGTGTGCTGTCCATCGGCACTGGCTCACCCGCCTCTTCAGATTGAGAGAGACACAGCTGTTGCGCATCACTGCATACTCCCTCTTCTTCAAATTGCAGAATGATGCTTGCCTGTGCCCGTGTTTGTGAGCCAACAGATTCTGAGAACAGAAGCAGAGACTCAGCTGGCTCCTGTACAGAACTCTCTGACTGCCTGGCCAATTTGACAGGCGGTGAACAGACAGATGGTTGCTCAACAGTGTTGTGTTCCTGAGAGGAGGTGGAAGGAATTGAAGTCGATGCATTGGCTGCCATCCAACCAACAACGGCTTCAATTTGTTCTTCCCGCAGCAAGGGAGCACGCCGAGCTCCTACCAAAGTGCGCATAAAGGAACGCTCACGGGGATAAATGGTGGATGTTGTGTCACTGAGGGCGGCAGCAGCCACAGAATCCCCACGTCCTCTCCCTGCTGAAACTCCACGGCCACGACCACGTGCCTTACTCACTGACTTCTTCATCTTGGTAGATTGATAAAGAAAGTCAGAAAAGTTATAAGGCCTAAGTGTGGTTATTACGCAGAGACTGAAGTGAACACTGAAACACAACTGTTCACAATCTGTGAAAGTCTACTCCTTTGTCTACTTCTATAGTGTTTGCAACCAATGTATTGGATACGGATGGAAGCGCGTCACACTAATAGATTATATTTATTTTAAATGGAATGGAGCAGAACCAATTGGAGAGAAATGAAAAGGATGAGGCACTGAGACACGCTCAGCAGAGTACAAGCAGCAGTGCTTGAACAAGTAACTGGAGCGTGATGTGCACTCAAAAAATAAAAAACACAGACTGAAGTGAACACTGAAACACAACTGTTCACAATCTGTGAAAGGCTACTCCTTTGTCTACTTCTATAGTGTTTGCAACCAATGTATTGGATACGGATGGAAGCGCGTCACACTAAAATTTAAATTGCATGGAGCAGCAAGAATTACACTGCAGAAAAAAAAAAGAGTGTGAGTGACACGTGCAGATGCCTACAGACAGCGTTGCATGCAGAGCAAACTGCAGCGTCAACTGCACTCACACACACCTTGCAGAGCTGTTAAAACAACACTGCAGGCAAAAGGAAACTTTACACAGCGGTTGGTGCTAGCCTGCCTAAAGCACACTACACTAAATCGCAATCTCTAACTGTCCCTCAGAGTCAGCACAGCAGCGTTCTGTCCCTAACTGAATTCACAGCACAGTGACGCTAAAATGGCGGCAGCGCCTTTTATAGTGCATTCTGACATCATTTCAGCATCCAATCACAGCCATGCCATTAGTTAACATGACCGCAGCAGTACAGGATGTGCCCACACTTCTTAGGATTCCTCATTGGCTGACTAAAATCACATTGCCTCTCAAAGAATTATGGGAACTTCCGATTCCGGTATACGATATATGGAAAATATCGAAACAAAGTATCGAAAGGCCGATACAGCTAATATCGGCCGATACCCGATACTTGCGGTATCGTATCGCTCAACACTACTGATAATACCAGGCCACAGCAGTCTGCTTATCTTGGCTGGTTAACAAAAATAGGGGATCCCCTCGAAAAAAAAATGGCGTGGGGGTCCCCCTATTTTTGTTAACCAGCCAAGTAAAAAGCAGACTGCTGCGGCCTGGTATTAAAAGACTGTCAAGGCCCATGGATTTTGGCCCTCAACAGCCTAAAAATACCAGGCTGCAGCAGCCCCACAATTGGCGCATCCAAAGATGCGCCAATTGTGGCACTTTACCCGGCTCTTCCCACTTGCCCTGTAGCGGTGGCAAGCAGGGTAATAAGGGGTTATTGTCACCTTTGATTGAACTGTGACAATAAGCCCGGTTAATAATGGAGAGGCGTCAATAAGACACCCATCCACTATTAACTTTGTAAATTTTTTAAAAAATACACAGCCAGAAAAAAGTATTTTAATGAAATAAAACACAACACAGTTTTCATTATTTTTATTTCACGCTCATCCTGCGACGCCATCGTTCTCCTGTAAAAAAACAAAAATAACAAACCAACACAAATACTCCCTGTCCGACGCAGTCCAAAATCACAAGTGTCCCACGACGAGTCCAGCTCTGCTACATCTGCATGCCAGGCTGAGCCTGGCATCCAGATGTAGCAGAGCTGCTTACCCGAAGAGATTCCCAGGCGGTGATGTCATCGGACTGGTTTACGGTCAGCTGTCGCGAGAGTACAGCTGGCCGAGATTACCCAGTACCCAGCAGCACGTGCAGTTATTGCAAGAAGCTGCACGTGACCGCCAGGGAGAGGGTAATGGCGGCCATCAAGGAGTCCAGGACGTGACCGCCGGGGATCTTCTGCCAGGTAAGTGCTGCTGACACCTGACAGACCCGACCGACACTGACAGTGACACTTTCGGGAAGTTCCTGTGTCACGTACTTCGTTCTGTGACACAGGAACTCCCCATAACCTTTACAG
The DNA here is from genome assembly GCA_033576555.1 of Oophaga sylvatica. Taxonomy (NCBI): domain Eukaryota; kingdom Metazoa; phylum Chordata; class Amphibia; order Anura; family Dendrobatidae; genus Oophaga; species Oophaga sylvatica. The sequence continues at coordinate 468,734,559 of JARQOD010000002.1, read as the reverse complement.
GAAAACTCAGATTCCGGTATCCGATATGCAAAAAATATCGAATCTCAGATTCGGAATTCCGATACAGCGAATATCGGCCGATACCCAATATTTGCAGTATCGGAATGCTCAACACTACCCACGGCTGCTTCTAGTTGTGCGGTTAGTTTAGGGGTCTGCAACCTATTAGTTTCCAACCTCTCTGGTGTTAGGCTAGATTTGGGATCAAGTAGTGGATAAGTTGTCCCTCTCTCAGGAGAAGGCCCAGCGGTTTGGCAACCGACTATCACGCTGTATAACAGTTATAGATAATGTCAGTAATCTATATCAAGTGGGACAACATTCTATATAACATATAAATAGGTTATATCAACATGAACATATAGTATTTGATAACATAGTATTACCTGACATAATATCCGAAGTACTGAGGATCTATACTGGATCTGTTTCACGCTGTCTCAGGCTAGAGGTGGACCGGGGTCTATACTGACCCTAAACTGGGGTCCTGACTAGTCCCTCTACCTGGAGGTACTGTTAATGGTACAGAGGTCCAGGCCGCCAGCGTAACCCTATCTCCTATAAGTCCCTGACCACTGTAATCTAGTCCTTAGAAGGACACTGATTACCACCACAGGGATATGGGCAGGTCACCGCATAATAAACAGTAAAGACAAACGAGACAGACAGGGGATAAAGTAAATACTGTCTTGCATACAACACTTAAACACAGAGGGAACACAAAAGGTCTAGGAGATAAACTATAAGCGAGGAGAGGAGAAACCACAAAGGAGCTCTTAGCTTAAGTCTTCTCAGAACCGATCCTATCTGCTGGTCTGTATGAATGCTTTCACCGGCATCTCCCAAGCAGACTGGCAGGTATATAAAGGAAGCTAATTAGTGCATAATCAAACTGTAGCCGGGCGAGGCTGGACCTAGTCTTAGCACAGAGCTAGGTAGAATTAACTCCCTCACTGCCAAACACAAAGAAACAGCAACTCAGCTGCGAGAAGTCAGAATGTGTAATCGCGACGATCTTCGTGGCGATACACCCATGACAGTACCCCCCCTTCTACGAGGGGCCTCCGGACCCTCAGGGCCAGGTTTGCCCGGGTGAGTTGTGTGGAAGGTCCGAACCAATCGATCTGCGTTAATATCAGACGCAGGAACCCACGTCCTCTCCTCAGGACCATACCCCTTCCAATGAACCAAGTACTGAAGGGACCGGCGATTCAGACGTGAGTCAATGATCTTCGACACCTGAAATTCCAAGTTACCATTGACCACCACAGGAGGAGGAGGTAGAGGTGACGGTATAACTGGCGCCACGTACCTCTTAAGTAACGATTTGTGGAACACATTGTGGATTTTAAACGTAGGAGGGAGGTCCAGACGAAATGCCACAGGATTAATTATAGAACTGATCCTGTACGGCCCGATGAACCTGGGACCCAGTTTCCAGGAGGGAACCTTGAGTTTAATATTCTTGGTAGACAACCATACCAGATCGTTCACACTAAGGTCCGGACCAGACACTCTCCTCCTATCAGCCATACGTTTGTAACGGTTCCCCATAGCACTCAGATTATTCAGCACTCCTCTCCACACTGAAGCAAGTGACGACGAGAATCGTTCCTCCTCAGGAACCCCAGAAGAGCCCCCCCCATTGAAAGTACAAAACTGGGGATGAAAACCATATGCCCCAAAAACGGGGACTTACCAGTGGACTCGCTCCGCCTATTGTTAAGAGCGAACTCTGCCAGCGGCAAGAAAGAAGACCAGTCCTCCTGGTTCTCTGAGACAAAACACCGAAGATATGTCTCTAGTAGTGTTGAGCGATACGATACTGCAAATATCGGGTATCGGCCGATATTAGCTGTATCGGGCTTTCGATTCCGAGTACCGATATTTTCGTCATATCGGATACCGGAATCGGATTTGTCACTGTCACTGTGAGTGTCCGTCGGTCGGGTCTGTCAGGAGTCAGCGGCACTTACCTGGCAGAAGATCTCCGGCGGTCACGTCCTGGACTGCTTGATGGCCGCCATTATCTTCTCCCTGGCTGTCACATGCAGTTTTTCGCGATAACTGCAGTGACTGCAGGGTAATCCCGGCCGTAAACCAGTCTGATGACGTCACCGCCGGGGAAGCAGGTAATCAGCTGTGCTGCGCCGGGATGACAGGCTCTGCCTGTCATTCTGATGTAGCAGAGCTGGATCGTCGTGGGACACTCGTTACTATGGACTGCGTCGGACAGGTGGTATACTGCTGTTTTTTTTTTTTTCATTTTTTTACAGGAGATCGATGGCGTCGCAGGATGAGACTGTAATAAAAGTAATGAAAACTGTGTTTTTTTTTTTTTATTAAATTAAAAAACTTTTTTATGAACATTCACCCGTCCGGGTACATCAACAATTTAACTATTTACATACAGGGACCCTGTCCGGGTTATTTATAATTCTTTGGCAGGGGTGTTCCAGGTACCACCTGGTACTCTTCTGATGCTTGCCAAACATCCGAGACACCAAGGACCACCAGGACCTGATGACGTCGTGTGGCCTGTACAGTCAAGTCGTGACCCGCTATCTGTGTCTGTGTGGCCACCTCTTTCATCTCCCTCCGGGTCTGGAGCCCTATGTCCCGGACTGAATGAACCCCAGGGGGCCTAACAGGCGCCGGGTTCGGGCTAGCTATAGTTATCATGTCCATAGCTGGGCTGCTGAGGAGACCACTGAGGGAGGCTGGGGAGATTTACGGCGTGGGTGGGCACTTGTGCAGAGGCCTGGATGTGGGAGGCTGAAGGCTCCGAGGGTCTCACAGGTTCCTGACACTCTGGGGAGTAGGGGTCGCACCTGGTAACATTTAGGGCGTACCATCCATTGTAACCCCAGTGTCGGGTGTAAGTCACCAAGTCTCCTGGCAACAGGTCCCTCCCCGGGTGTCCTTCTGGGAGGTGAGTCTCCACGTCCCGCCGGGTCACAAAAACTTCTAAATAAAGTCCAGGCTCCTGGATGAAGCCCCAACCACCTTTCAATTTAAAGTTCCGTACTGCACCCTTACGCCGCGGCTCCCTCAGGGTTCCTTTATCTTTTCTCATCCGGTCCTTATCTGCCCGGTCCTTCTCCAGGTTACGTTGCAGAAGCTTTTGGGATTCTCGCTGCTCCCTTTGTCGCTCTGCTTCCCGCTCCCAACGTCTCCACTCTTCCTCCTGACGCCGGTTGTAATTCTCCTCCACCAGCATCTCCATGTCTCCAAAATCAAACTGCAGCTTAGGATGTCCGGTTTGCGGCAGCTCTCCTGGCGCCCCCCAGTCCTGGCGACGCTCACCTGCGGAGGAAGCAGCCGGCTCTGGAACAGATGACAGTCGGGGCTCCGGTACAGACTTGTAGACCTCTGGTGCCTGCGCGGCCTCCTCCATGAGGACGGGTGTCGCTTCTTCTGTCTCAGCGACGGGGGCAGACAGCAGGATCTGGGGTGCTGCCGGTGCTGCGTTTTTTGCAGGAACGGGTGCCTCCACTGTGACAACGTCAACCGGATCACATTGCAAGGGCTGGGATGCCCGCACGGACTCCTATACTAGAACGGGTGCCTCACCTTCCGGTACAGACACTTCAGGTAAGAGGGATTGGCGCCGCTCCAAGTTTAGTTTTAGGGCACGCCAGCTGGCTTCCATCCTGGCGACCTCCTCCTGGTGCCGGGCCAGGCCTCTTAGGGTATCCTCCGCTTCTTGCAGCGTAGGAGGGTTTCCAGGCCGGGTGCCCAACGGTGGTTCCGTGGCGATCGGGTCGCTTCCGTGGGGAGAGAGCTCTGACTGCTCCATCCCTTCACACTTCTGCTCGTGTCCATTAGCCATCTCTGCCAAGTCACATGTGTCATTAGCATCTGGAGAGGGCCCCTCTTTTGTAGGGAGGCGGGACCTTCGTGTTAGTTTCCGCACACTGAGGAGGATGAGGAGGCGGAACTGAAGAGCTGTGGGGCACGATCTTACATTGCAGTACCATTTAGAGTGGTCGGCCATCGTTTTCGCGCCACTGAGTGAGTGTACACCCACGAAGAGCACGTCCTTCTTCTTCACCAGTGCCTCGTCGTGACGCAGATATGGCGGAAAAATGGCAAATACATTCTCTGATGATTTTAGCAATTCTCAAGCACAAAACCAGTTCAATTCAGGCACACAGGACTCGCTTATAGCGAGCTACAGAATCCTGTTTGTGACGCCCAAGTTGAGTCGCACAGAGCCAGAGGTTTTGGGGGTACTCGGCACCGAGCCCGTCGACTTCTATGGGGTATGTCACGGCTTTACCCGGCAATTGAATCAGAGTCTATTTTACTATGTAGAAGTGTATAAACTATAAATATATGTATATATATATATATGTCACAATGACATGTATATATATATATATATTATATATATATGTATTCTATGTGTGTATATTTTGTGTTTACAACGAAAGAAAGGGTTTTTTTTGTTGCGATATTTTGTTCCCATAGACTTACATGGGACTTTCGGAATCGGATATCGACGATATTTAGTGATATCGGCGATACCATTCCGATACGATATTTTTAGATATCGAGCAGTATCGCTCAACACTAGTCTCTAGGCTCTGATTCAGACGCTCTGTCTCACCATTGGTCTGCGGATGAAAAGCCGAGGAAAATGACAATTGCATCCCCCGATGTGAACAAAATGCCCTCCAGAATTTGGACACAAACTGAGACCCCCTATCTGACACCACATCAGAAGGCAACCCGTGAAGTCTCACAATCTCCCCAATGAACACCTGCGCCAGAGTTTTAGCATTAGGAAGAGCAGGAAGAGCAATGAAATGTGCCATCTTACTGAACCTGTCAACTACAACTAGTATGACAGTTTTCCCTGACGACGGAGGTAGGTCCGTAATGAAGTCCATAGACAGATGGGTCCATGGACGCTCCGGAATTTTCAAAGGTAAGAGGGTCCCAGACGGACGGGTATGTGGGGTCTTAGAGCGAGCACAAACCCCACAGGACGCGACAAAAGTTACTACCTCTTTATTTAAGTTAGGCCACCAAAACCGGCGAGAAAGGAGATCCACAGTTGCTTTACTCCCTGGGTGTCCTGCCAAAGCAGAATTATGATGTGCCTCGATAACTTTTTGTCTTAACTTATCTGGAACAAACAGTTTCCCTGGAGGTCCTACAGGGGCGTCCCCCTGAGCCTCCAATACCTCCTCCTCAAGCTCAGAGCATACAGCCGACACCACAACTCCCTCCTGAAGGATAGGAACCGGGTCATCCGTCTTCCCGGCCCCTGGGAAACTACGAGATAAGGCATCAGCCTTAACATTTTTTGACCCAGGACGATATGTGACGACAAAATTAAACCTGGTAAAAAACAACGACCATCTAGCTTGTCTGGAATTCAGACGCTTTGCAGATTCTAAATACAGGAGGTTCTTGTGATCAGTAATGACGGTGACCGGGTGGACTGCCCCTCCAAAAAGTGATGCCATTCCTCAAAAGCCAACTTAATGGCCAAGAGTTCCCTATTGCCGACATCATAATTCCTCTCGGCGGACGACAATTTTTTAGAGAAGAAAGCGCACGGATGCCATTTACCAGGGGACGGACCTTGGGATAATACCGCACCCACCCCTAGGTCAGACGCGTCTACCTCCACAATGAACGGTTGTGATGCATCAGGTTGAATAAGTATGGGTGCCGAAGCAAAACATTTTTTCAAGGAGGAAAATGCTTGACAAGCTTTGTCAGACCACCTAGAAAAATCCGTCCCTTTTTTTGTCATGTCAGTGAGAGGTTTGACAACAGATGAGAAATTACGAATAAATTTCCGGTAGTAGTTAGCAAACCCCAGGAAACGTTGCAGTGCCTTAAGATCCTCTGGCCGATCCCATTCAAGCACTGCTCTCACTTTCCCAGGGTCCATACGGAAACCGGAAGCTGACACCAGGAAACCCAAAAACTGAAGTTCCTGTACGGCGAATACACACTTTTCCCATTTGGCGTACAGTTTATTGTCTCGCAAGATCTGCAACACCTGTCTCACATGCTCCTGATGAGACACAAGATCTGGCGAGTAAATTAAGATGTCATCTAAATAAACGACCACAAACTGCCCCACAAGGTGGCGAAAGATGTCATTAACAAAATGTTGAAACACCGCCGGGGCAGTAGTCAGACCAAAAGGCATGACAAGGTTCTCATAATGTCCCTCCGGAGTGTTAAACGCCGTCTTCCACTCATCCCCCTCCTTTATCCTAATCAGATTATACACCCCCCTGAGATCCAACTTAGAGAACCATTTGGCGCCCACAATCTGATTGAAGAGATCAGGAATAAGTGGGAGCGGATACGGATCTCGGACAGTAATCCGATTAAGCTCACGGAAATCCAAGCAAGGGCGTAGGCCTCCATCTTTTTTCTTCACAAAGAAGAACCCCGCGGCCACTGGGGAAGATGAAGGTCTAATATGCCCCTTGGCCAGACTTTCCGAAATATAATCCTTCATAGCCTGCCTCTCAGGACCAGAAAGGTTATATAACCTAGATTTAGGTAACTTAGCATCAGGAAGCAATTTTATTGAACAGTCATACGCGCGATGAGGAGGTAATTCTTGACACCCCTCCTCAGAGAACACATCCTCAAAGTCCTCCAGAAAAGGAGGCAAAGTTCTAGGCACGACCGCACTGATGACCGTGTTCATGCAGTTACTCTTGCAAAATTCACTCCACTGGCTTATCTCTCTGGATTGCCAATTAATCACTGGGTTATGTTTAGCCAACCAAGGAAGTCCCAACACAATAGGAGTAGGAAGACCCTCCAACACATAACAAGACAATCGTTCTTTATGTAATGCCCCTACTCGAAGGTCTATGTTATGAACAGCTTGTACAAAGCTACCTTGACCGAGAGGCCTGGCGTCAATAGAGAAAATAGGGATCGGTTTGGCCAATACACTCAATTGCATACCTTGCACCTGGGCAAACCGAGCGTCCACCAGATTAGCCCCGGACCCACTATCAAGAAGAACAGAAATCCTCTCAGCTCTCGTACCTACCACCACCTCCGCTGGTACGAGAAACTGAGACGGACCTGGGGACGAAATACAAACTCCCAGGTTGTCGTCCACCACACAACCTGGGATTAACAGTTTTCCGGCGACTTCTTGCTCAGCGAGGCACGGGATGGACACCCCTCAACAAAATGCCCCTCTCTCCCGCAGAAGAAACACTTTCTTGTCTTGAGGCGCACCGCCGATCCCCTCCCTCGAAAAGATGTCCCTCCCAACTGCATAGGTTCCTCAGAACAGACTAGGGGAACCTCAATATAAGGGACTTTAGTAGTGGGTGGAGTCATAACAGGGGGCGGAGTTACCTCGCACCTCTCCCGAAGCCGTCTATCAATGCGAATAGCAAGGGCCATAGCGGCCTCCGGAGACGGGGGAGAATCATACTGAGCCAACACGTCTTTTAATTTGTCAGATAAACCTTGACAAAACTGGCTCCTAAGAGCTGGGTCATTCCACTGAGTATCTGTGGCCCATCTACGGAACTCAGAAGAAAACTCCTCTGCCGGACGATCTCCCTGCTGTATCTTACGTAACTTCATTTCAGCAAGGGAGACCCGATCCGGGTCATCATATACCAGACCCAGGGCAGTAAAAAATCTATCTACTGACTGAAGAGCCGGGGAGCCCGGAGGAAGAGAGAACGCCCAGGATTGAGGGTCCCCTTGTAAGAGCGAGATTACAATTCCCACCCTCTGCTCTTCACTCCCCGATGACCGAGGCCGTAGCCAAAAATATAACTTACATGCCTCCCGGAAGGTAAAAAATTTGTCCCGCACACCAGTGAACCTGTCCGGGAGAGCAACTTTAGGTTCAGATCTGGATTGCTCCGGGGGGAACAAAATCTTGGACTTAATGTCCGTCAGCTCCATGGACAAACTCTGCAACTGCAGGGCAAGCTGGGCTACTGGATCCATGGTAGCTGGGGAGAATCTTTTTAGTATGGCCGGTGAAAATATCACGCTGTATAACAGTTATAGATAATGTCAGTAATCTATATCAAGTGGGACAACATTCTATATAACATATAAATAGGTTATATCAACATGAACATATAGTATTTGATAACATAGTATTACCTGACATAATATCCGAAGTACTGAGGATCTATACTGGATCTGTTTCACGCTGTCTCAGGCTAGAGGTGGACCGGGGTCTATACTGACCCTAAACTGGGGTCCTGACTAGTCCCTATACCTGGAGGTACTGTTAATGGTACAGAGGTCCAGGCCGCCAGCGTAACCCTATCTCCTATAAGTCCCTGACCACTGTAATCTAGTCCTTAGAAGGACACTGATTACCACCACAGGGATATGGGCAGGTCACCGCATAATAAACAGTAAAGACAAACGAGACAGACAGGGGATAAAGTAAATACTGTCTTGCATACAACGCTTAAACACAGAGGGAACACAAAAGGTCTAGGAGATAAACTATAAGCGAGGAGAGGAGAAACCACAAAGGAGCTCTTAGCTTAAGTCTTCTCAGAACCGATCCTATCTGCTGGTCTGTATGAATGCTTTCACCGGCATCTCCCAAGCAGACTGGCAGGTATATAAAGGAAGCTAATTAGTGCATAATCAAACTGCAGCCGGGCGAGGCTGGACCTAGTCTTAGCACAGAGCTAGGTAGAATTAACTCCCTCACTGCCAAACACAAAGAAACAGCAACTCAGCTGCGAGAAGTCAGAATGTGTAATCGCGACGATCTTCGTGGCGATACACCCATGACACCGACATAGGACTGATGGTCCTCGATTTAAAGTGGGTGACTTGGTTTGATTGTCCTCAAAAAATATCCCTGTGAAGGTCGCATCTCCAAAACTTAAGCCAAGGTTCATTGGACCTTATAAGACAGTGGAGATTATTAATCTCATTTCCTTCCGTTTGCTTCTTCCAGGAACATTCAAGATTCACAACGTATTTCACAAATCTTTATTGAAGAGATTTGTCGAGCCAGTGGTTCCTATGGCTGCGCCTCCTGATCCTGTTTTGGTTGAGGGCAATTTGGAGTATGTGGTTGAGAAGATATTGGATTCTCGTTTGGCCAGGCGGAGACTGCAGTACTTGGTGAAGTGGAAAGGCTATGGTCAGGAGGACAATTCTTGGGTGTTTGCTTCTGACATTCATGCTGAAAGACTGGTCCGTGCCTATCACCGAGCTCATCCTGGTCATCCTTGTGGCATAAGTTAGGATTCGATGACCCCTTCTCAAAGGGGGGTACTGTTGTGAATGTATTGGAGACGACTTCGGAGCTGAAGCTCCCCATGGTGGTTGCTGAGAGTATTGAACCTATGTTGAACACCAAGAGTCCTACACCTGCAGTTGATGAGTGGTTGTCAGGTGGTACTGACTGGCCTGATATAAGTGAGCTGACCTCCCATAATCCTCAACGGTGATCAATTGTTCTTCCTGGTCTAGGTTGGAATTCAACTTGCTTTTCTGCTGTCTCCTGCTTGCTTTCAGATAAGTCTCTTTCAGTTTTTTTACTGTGGTTTGAATTCCTTGCTTTTTGCTGCATTGCTTTTTTTCTTCATCTGGGTCACCTTTGGGGGCTTTGGCTGGTCTCCGTTCGCTTTTTTGTATTTGTTCATTTGCTCAGTTCTTGTGATATTTTACTGCTGTGTTGCTACTAGAGTTGAGCATTCCGATACCGCAAGTATCGGGTATCGGCCGATATTCGCTGTATCGGAATTCCGATACTTAGTTCCGATATTTTCCATATATCGTATACCGGAATCGGAAGTTCCCATAATTCTTTGAGAGGCAATGTTATTTTAGTCAGCCAATGAGGAATCCTAAGAAGTGTGGGCACATCCTGTAATGCTGCGGTCATGTTAACTAATGGCATGGCTGTGATTGGATGCTGAAATGATGTCAGAATGCACTATAAAAGGCGCCGCCGACATTTTAGCGTCACTGTGCTGTGAATTCAGTTAGGGACAGAACGCTGCTCTGCTGACTCTGAGGGACAGTTAGAGATTGCGATTTTGTGTACTGTGCTTTAGGCAGGCTAGTTTACCAACCGCTGTATAAAGCTTCCTTTTGCCTTGCAGTGTTGTTTTAACAGCTCTGTGCAAGGTGTGTGTGTGAGAGTGCAGGTGACGCTGCAGTTTGCTCTGCATCCAACGCTGTTTGTAGGCATCTGCACTAGTGTTGAGCGATAGTGCTCGATATCTAAAAATATCGTATCGAAATTGTATCGCCGATAGCACTAAATATCGTCGATATCCGATTTCGATACCGGAAGTCCCATGTAAGTCTATGGGAACAAAATATCGCAACAAAAAAAACCCTTTCTTTCGTTGTAAACACAAAATATACACACATAGAATACATATATATTGTAACATTTCCAGGGGATTTTAGCTCTAGGATCGCTGTCTGGGTAGACAGAATGGCACGGAAACAGTTCATTCAGACAGCAATTATGGTAAAAACTGGCCGCAGCCAGTTTTATTAAAGTCCACAGCACACAGATAAAAGAAACAAAGCATAAACAAAAGACCTAGGCTTGTCTAGCCACTAATTACACTTATATAGATTTTCCCTTTCTATCAGGAACCCGGCTCTATCAGCCTAGGCCCAAAACAACACATATGATATATGTTACCAGTATGGAGTTTCCCAGATACTCCTCCTTATGTCTGTAGGTCCACCCGACGTCCAGACTTGAGAGAGATCCACTCCTATTCAGTAGTCATCATCCTGGAGGTTCACAGAGACACTCCTGTGTCCGGGGTACATCTAACCCAGACTGAGACAGCTCTCCTCCTCTTCAGTAATCATCAGCATGGAGGTTCACAGAGACACTCCTGTGTCCGGGGTACATCTAACCCAGACTGAGACAGCTCTCCTCCTCTTCAGTAATCATCAGCATGGAGGTTCACAGAGACACTCCTGTGTCCGGGGTACATCTAACCCAGACTGAGACAGCTCTCCTCCTATTCAGTAGCTTATCCGCATGGATTCTCACAGAGACTGCTTCATGCGCCGGGACACCTCCCTGTGTCCAGGCTAAAGACAGCTCTAACACTCTTGGAGACTGTTTCTTGTGCCAGGACACCTCCCTGTGTCCAGGCTAAACTAGCTCTCTGACTGTGTCCGCAGACACCTATTTCTGGCTTCCTAATTAACAGCTGATTGGCTTCAGGTTTAAGCTGCAAGTGTGCAATGAATGCAAGGTGTAGTGACCTCTCTCTACCACCAGGTCTACAAAGCCACATATTTCCCTTATAGTTAGCAAAGAACCTAGGTGAAATGTACACCCCATTCACCACATATCCTCACTGTCTCACATATCCCCCCCCTCTTCTCCAGACCGGAGGGCTGGTCATCCAGACCGGAGGACTGGTCAACAAACCTAAAGAGACAGTGAACACAGCTCAAGTCATAGCCAACATCAGCTTCATCTTTACCTGAAGTATAACCATCATTAGCTTCATCTATATTTTCCATTAAGCAGGGTTTCTATACCCTTACACACACACACACACACTGTGTGATGTCACAGTCATGTAACCAGTCAGCTTGAGGGGAAGGAACATGGACAGTCAAAACATACACACTGATCCATTAAATGGATGCCAGCCAGCGCTGCATTACCCATCCGTCCCCTCTGCATACAACTTTATCCTAGGTATTTAGACACATACCCCTTGGGTGTGTTTGTAGGTGACTGGACCCGCCCAGCTCTCCAAGTCACCTGGAAGCCTCCCAATGTATAGCACAAGTCTCAGCAGTAGATCTGCTGAACCAAAATATATCCAGGCTTCCATCACAGGGCCACCCACCTCTGCGATACATACCGTCCATCCATCACATGCCTCCATGCATATCCTGAGGGCCATACCCAGTGCCCCCTCTGTTCAAATTTGTGGGGTCGAACACCTGCCACCCGACCAGAGATCCCCCTCGGTCGCCTCTGCCAGTCACCCCGTCTCAGTTGATTTTGGGCACTATGCAATATCACCTCTTTGTTAGGCCTCTCCCGCCCCCAGCGGTCAGAACGTTGGCCTTGTCCTTGTGTCGGTGTCACCTCACCCGACCTTTCTTTCCCGAACTGACTCCTACCGTCGTTGCGGCCACGAGTCCATCGTCCAGTCAAGCTTACTGGTAGCTCTGAGTCTGACTCTCTGTCTTTTCGTCCGCCACCGGGTCTCACACTCAGCCGTGAGCTAACAGAAGCGTCATCTCTACCCCTCATTGTTTTAGCACGTCTACTGCCAATCCCCAGGGAAGCCTCTCGTCTCTCCCTTTCTTGGGCTGGAAGTAGTCGCTCTCTTTGTTCCAACTGTAAAACATCCTCAGATGGCATCTTCTGTCTGGCTGTAAGGTCAGCATCAGCCTTCTTCTCAGGACTCTCAACCTCTTCTGCTACCATGCCTTCCTCATTTGCACTGGTTGCTTTATTGTCATCAGATGATTCATTATCACTCCCACTATCCCTGTCTGACCCCTTTTTCTCAGCCACATCTGGCTCACTTTCAGGGTTAGACACTTCATTTTCATTCACATCCGGCTCACTGTTAGGGTTATACAATTCATTCCCATTCACATCTTGATCTGGAACCTTAGTTAACATGTTATCCTCAACATTAACTTCACCATCTGGTCCCTCAAGTATGTGACTATGTGACAACCCCAGCACTATACCTCCATATAGCTCAGGTACCAGGAGCTGACTCACGACCTCTCCCTGGACTTCAGTGTCCCTAAACAATAGGTTATTGTTCATGGCAGCATGAGGAAACCTCTCCTCAGAGCCAGGCTCTTGGGGAACCTCATTCAGAACAATTACATTTTCCTGTGCCGTTTTAAGAGTGGGGTCTCGCACCGGCTCTCTCCCAAAATTGTCACAGGACACAGGCAGGTCAGGGACACTCGGTTCCCGAGAACCACCATCCTCGTCTCCCAACATCACCTGCAAAGAAATTTCATCTTTATCACGGTCATCATCAGTATCATCACTATTATGAATAGCATCATCATCATTATCAATATCATCATCACTATCACACAAGATAAACGGCCCACTAACATTGTGTTCCGCCCCTCGGGACTGCGTACCCTCAGTAGGGGCTTCATCACACTGTCCATCAGAATCACCCTTCCCCCAGAGATCCTTAGACCGGGGAAAGTCATTACACAACACAACAGGGTGCACCAGGTTCTTCACTACCCCCACTTCACATGAAACCTCCCCGAGTTTAGGGACCAAGTCCACGGCAGTCTCTGGGTAGACTTTGGCGTCTCCATGGATGCACACCACACTCAAGTGCCCATCAGGGATGAAGTCCCTATCAATCAGGCTGTCACATACGGAAGTCACTGGACTCTCTGAGTCCAAGAGGGCCTGCGCTGAGCAACCATTTGTAACCACCGGGGACACCTGTGGTCCAGTCTCTTCGGTTGCGGTGGTCACACACACAGGTTCTGCGCAGAGAGAGAGGGATCCGCCAACATCACGGCACATAGGCTCCCCCTCTAGTGGACAGTTGGCTGCAATTTCACGACATCTCCAACACTGTCCATCACACTCTTCCACCCACATGTCCCCTCGGGCCTGAACCCCTTATCAGCATACCCCATGTCCCCAACAGCTGGAACGCTCTTACCGGGAGAGTTCGACGTCCGGGAACTCTGAAGTGACGTCCTCTCAGACGGCTGTACCTCAGGAGAACATGCTCGGGTGTAGCGGTTCACTGTAGGACATGCTCGGGTGTAGCGGTTCACTACCACCTTTTCAACTCCATAATCAGGCCTGCTGACTGCAGACTCCCAACTGTATCTCCAGTCATGAACTCCCCTGGCATGGGCTGTCACCGTAACACCCAGCCGGGTACGAATCTCCGCTTTCAACTTGGCATAGTCTTCGCTGTCCTGCTTGCTCAGGTCAGCATAGGCCACCTGGGGCACTCCAATCAGATAGGGTGCGACCATCATGGCCCACTCAGATAGGGGCAGATTCTCCTTCTCTGCCAGTCTCTCAAACCTAGTGAGATATACCTCCACATCATCACGAGGTGTCATCTTTTCCAGGGACCGTCTTACCGCCTTCTTTACATCGGACAAGTCAGGTGCCTTCACAACATTACTCTGAGACGCGGTGCGGAGAGCTGCAATCTGCTCCAACAACCGGTTATTCTCCTGCTGCTGCTGCAGGAATTGCTGCCGGTGCTCCTGCATGCGCTGCTGGTGCTGCAGGCGCTGCTGCTCCATGCTCCGCTGGGCCTGTACCAGGTACTCAACGAGCCCCTCCATACTGCCGGACTCATCTGTCTCAATCACAGCAGTCTTATGTTGCACAATAACTTGCGCCATTTGTTCAAACAGCGCCTCCATGCTGTCATCCATGCTGTCAGACTTCTCTGTCTTCACAACGGTAGTCTTCACTCAAGACATACACACACTCTACAATCTTTTCCATAGAAAAATTTAGCTCTGCTGTGCAGACACTTTTTTTTTTTTTTTTTTTCTTTTGCAAAGTCTATTAGGGCTACTGTCTCTTTAAGACTGCTCCACAAACTTTTCTTTTGCTGCTGCACATTCCAGTCATTTTCACAACAAGTTCAGCTTTGCTGTGCATACATTTTCTCTCTGCAGACCCTATCAGGGCCACTGTCTCTCCAAGACTGCTCCAAACAGACGTTTCTGCTGACACACTTTTTTTTTTTTTTTTGCTGCTATTTCAATAGACTTCACCTGTAATGCTGTCTCTCGCCACTGTGCTGCATACACACTCCAGCACTAACTGTATCAGGCACTGCGCTGCCCCAGCATTCTCCGCCAATTGTAACATTTCCAGGGGATTTTAGCTCTAGGATCGCTGTCTGGGTAGACAGAATGGCACGGAAACAGTTCATTCAGACAGCAATTATGGTAAAAACTGGCCGCAGCCAGTTTTATTAAAGTCCACAGCACACAGATAAAAGAAACAAAGCATAAACAAAAGACCTAGGCTTGTCTAGCCACTAATTACACTTATATAGATTTTCCCTTTCTATCAGGAACCCGGCTCTATCAGCCTAGGCCCAAAACAACACATATGATATATGTTACCAGTATGGAGTTTCCCAGATACTCCTCCTTATGTCTGTAGGTCCACCCGACGTCCAGACTTGAGAGAGATCCACTCCTATTCAGTAGTCATCATCCTGGAGGTTCACAGAGACACTCCTGTGTCCGGGGTACATCTAACCCAGACTGAGACAGCTCTCCTCCTCTTCAGTAATCATCAGCATGGAGGTTCACAGAGACACTCCTGTGTCCGGGGTACATCTAACCCAGACTGAGACAGCTCTCCTCCTCTTCAGTAATCATCAGCATGGAGGTTCACAGAGACACTCCTGTGTCCGGGGTACATCTAACCCAGACTGAGACAGCTCTCCTCCTATTCAGTAGCTTATCCACATGGATTCTCACAGAGACTGCTTCATGCGCCGGATCACCTCCCTGTGTCCAGGCTAAAGACAGCTCTAACACTCTTGGAGACTGTTTCTTGTGCCAGGACACCTCCCTGTGTCCAGGCTAAACTAGCTCTCTGACTGTGTCCGCAGACACCTATTTCTGGCTTCCTAATTAACAGCTGATTGGCTTCAGGTTTAAGCTGCAAGTGTGCAATGAATGCAAGGTGTAGTGACCTCTCTCTACCACCAGGTCTACAAAGCCACATATTTCCCTTATAGTTAGCAAAGAACCTAGATGAAATGTACACCCCATTCACCACATATCCTCACTGTCTCACAATATATATATATATATATATATGTCATTGTGACATATATATATACATATATTTATAGTTTATACACTTCTACATAGTGAAATTGACTCTGATTCAATTGCCGGGTAAAGCAGTGACATACCCCATAGAAGTCGACGGGCTCGGTGCCGAGTACCCCAAAAACCTCTGGCTTTGTGCGACTCAACTTGGGCATCACAAACAGGATTCTGTAGCTCGCTATAAGCGAGTCCTGTGTGCCTGAATTGAACTGGTTTTGTGCTTGAGAATTGCTAAAATCATCAGAGAATGTATTTGCCATTTTTCCGCCATATCTGCGTCACGACGAGGCACTGGTGAAGAAGAAGGGCGTGCTCTTCATGAGTGTACACACTCACTCAGTGACGCGAAAACGATGGCTCTAAATGGTACTGCAATGTAAGATCGTGCCCCACAGCTCTTCAGTTCCGCCTCCTCATCCTCCTCAGTGGGCGGAAACTAACACGAAGGTCCCGCCTCCCTACAAAAGAGGGGCCCTCTCCAGATGCTAATGACACATGTGACTTGGCAGAGATGGCTAATGGACACGAGCAGAAGTGTGAAGGGATGGAGCAGTCAGAGCTCTCCCCCCACGGAAGCGACCCGATCGCCACGGAACCACCGTTGGGCACCCGGCCTGGAAACCCTCCTACGCTGCAAGAAGCGGAGGATACCCTAAGAGGCCTGGCCCGGCACCGGGAAGAGGTCGCCAGGATGGAAGCCAGCTGGCGTGCCCTAAAACTAAACTTGGAGCGGCGCCAATCCCTCTTACCTGAAGTGTCTGTACTGGAAGGTGAGGCACCCGTTCTAGTAGAGGAGCCCTTGCAATGTGATCCGGTTGACGTTGTCGCAGTGGAGGCACCCGTTCGTGCAAAAAACGCTGCACCGGCAGCACCCCAGATCCCGCTGTCTGCCCCCGTCGCTGAGACAGAAGAAGCGACACCCGTCCTCATGGAGGAGGCCGCGCAGGCACCAGAGCACTACCTGCCTGTACCGGAGCCCCGACTGTCATCTGTTCCAGAGCCGGCTGCTTCCTCCGCAGGTGAGCGCCGCCAGGACTGGGGGGCGCCAGGAGAGCTGCCGCAAACCGGACACTGTAAGCTGGCATTTGATGGTGGAGACATGGAGCAGCTGGTGGAGGAGAATTACAACCGGCGTCAGGAGGAAGAGTGGAGATGTTGGGAGCGGGAAGCAGAGCGACAAAGGGAGCAGCGAGAATCCCAAAAACTTTGCCAACGTCAGCTGGAGAAGGACCGGCAGATAAGGACCGGATGAGAAAGGATAAAGGAACCCTGAGGGAGCCGCAGCGTAAGGGTGCAGTACGGAGCTTTAAATTGAAAGGTGGTTGGGGCTTCATCCAGGAGCCTGGACTTTATTTAGAAGTTTTTGTGAACCGGCGGGATGTGGAGGCTCACCTCCCAGAAGGACACCCGGGGAGGGACCTGTTGCCAGGAGACTTGGTGACTTACACCCGACACTGGGGTTACAATGGATGGTACGCCCTAAATGTTACCAGGTGCGACCCCTACTCCCCAGAGTGTCAGGAACCTGTGAGACCCTCGGAGCCTTCAGCCTCCCACATCCAGGCCTCTGCAAAAGTGCCCACCCCACGCCGTAAATCTCCCCAGCCTCCCTCAGTGGTCTCCTCAGCAGCCCCAGCTATGGACATGATAAGTATAGCTGGCCCGTACCCGGCGCCTGTTAGGCCCCCTGGGGTTTGTTCAGTCTGGGACATAGGGTTCCAGACCCGGAGGGAGATGAAAGAGGTGGCCACACAGACCCAGATAGCGGGTCACGACTTGACTGTACAGGCCACACGACGTCATCAGGTCCTGGTGGTCCTTGGTGCCTCGGATGTTTGGCAAGCATCAGAAGAGTACCAGGTGGTACCTGGAACACCCCTGCCAAAGAATTATAAATAACCCGGACAGGGTCCCTGTATGTAAATAGTTAAATTGTTTATGTACCCGGACGGGTGAATGTTCATAAAAAAGTTTTTTAATTTAATAAAAAAAAAAAAAACACAGTTTTCATTACTTTTATTACAGTCTCATCCTGCGACGCCATCGATCTCCTGTAAAAAAATGAAAAAAAAAAAAAAGTATACCACCTGACCGACGCAGTCCATAGTAACGAGTGTCCCACGACGATCCAGCTCTGCTACATCAGAATGACAGGCAGAGCCTGTCATCCCGGCGCAGCACAGCTGATTACCTGCTTCCCCGGCAGTGACGTCATCGGACTGACTGCTTTACGGCCGGGATTACCCAGCAGTCACTGCAGTTATCGCGAAAAACTGCATGTGACCGCCAGGGAGAAGATAATGGCAGCCATCAAGCAGTCCAGGACGTGACCGCCGGAGATCTTCTGCCAGGTAAGTGCCGCTGACTCCTGACACTCACAGTGACAGTGACAAATCCGATTCCGGTATTCAATAAGACGAAAATATCGAAACGAATTATCGAAAGGCCGATAGAGCTAATATCGGCCGATAGCCGATATTTGCATTATCGTATCGCTCAACACTAATCTGCACGTGTCACTCACAGACTCTTTTTTTTTTTCTTTAGTGTAATTCTTGCTGCTCCATTCAATTGAAATTATAGTGTGACGCGCTTCCATCCGTATCCAATACATTGGTTGCAAACACTATAGAAGTACAGAAAGGAGCCTTTCAGAGATAGTGAACAGTTGTGTGCAGTGTTCACTCTAGTCTGAGGTTTTCATTTTTGGAGTGCAGATCACGCTCCAGTTAGTTCTTCAAGCACTGCTGGTTGTAGTCTGCTGAACGTGTGTCACTGCCTCATCCTTGACATTTTTCTCTAATTGGTGCTGCTCCATTCTATTTAAAATAACTCTAATCTGTTAGTGTGACGCGCTTCCATCCGTATCCAATACATTGGTTGCAAACACTATAGAAGTACACAAAGGAGCCTTTCAGAGAAAGTGAACAGTTGTGTGCAGTGTTCACTGTAGTCTGAGGTTTTCATTTTTGGAGTGCAGATCACGCTCTAGTTAGTTCTTCAACCACTGCTGGTTGTAGTCTGCTGAACGTGTGTCACTGCCTCATCCTTGACATTTTTCTCTAATTGGTGCTGCTCCATTCTATTTAAAATAACTCTAATCTATTAGTGTGACGCGCTTCCATCCGTATCCAATACATTGGTTGCAAACACTATAGAAGTACAGAAAGGAGCCTTTCAGAGATAGTGAACAGTTGTGTGCAGTGTTCACTCTAGTCTGAGGTTTTCATTTTTGGAGTGCAGATCACGCTCCAGTTAGTTCTTCAACCACTGCTGGTTGTAGTCTGCTGAACGTGTGTCACTGCCTCATCCTTGACATTTTTCTCTAATTGGTGCTGCTCCATTCTATTTAAAATAACTCTAATCTATTAGTGTGACGCGCTTCCATCCGTATCCAATACATTGGTTGCAAACACTATAGAAGTACAGAAAGGAGCCTTTCAGAGATAGTGAACAGTTGTGTGCAGTGTTCACTCTAGTCTGAGGTTTTCATTTTTGGAGTGCAGATCACGCTCCAGTTAGTTCTTCAAGCACTGCTGGTTGTAGTCTGCTGAACGTGTGTCACTGCCTCATCCTTGACATTTTTCTCTAATTGGTGCTGCTCCATTCTATTTAAAATAACTCTAATCTATTAGTGTGACGCGCTTCCATCCATATCCAAAACATTGGTTGCAAACACTATAGAAGTACACAAAGGAGCCTTTCAGAGATAGTGAACAGTTGTGTGCAGTGTTCACTGTAGTCTGAGGTTTTCATTTTTGGAGTGCAGATCACGCTCCAGTTAGTTCTTCAACCACTGCTGCTTGTAGTCTGCTGAACGTGTGTCACTGCCTCATCCTTGACATTTTTCTCTAATTGGTGCTGCTGCATTCTATTTAAAATAACTCTAATCTATTAGTGTGACGCGCTTCCATCCGTATCCAATACATTGGTTGCAAACACTATAGAAGTACACAAAGGAGCCTTTCACACCTAGTGAACAGTTGTCTGCAGTGTTCACTGCAGTCTCTGCCTAATAACCACACTTATGAAGAAATAAACTTGGCACTCAACTTATAGGCAAATGAGAAGAAATTTATTGCAGTCATAAAACAACGTTTCGGTCATCAACGGACCTTTTTCAAAGCACTGCAATGAATTACAGAGATACATACATCATATAATCGATATACTATGAGTGTAAATGCATAAATGAGTAAATTACATCATATGAGTATAAACAAATGAAAAAGCCCAATAAATGAGGCTGGTGAAAAAGTTGCAAAATAAAGAATGAAAATAAAGAATATAATAAAGGAAAAGAAAGGGAAAAAAATCCTACCCGACTGCTTTGAGGATACTCTCAAATAGATGACACTAGAGTCATATGGGAGCTATAGAGATGTCCTGTAGAGACGTTTTACTGCACCAAATGAAACCAGAAAATAAATAAGAATATGGTGGGTTGGTATATGAGGTACTATAACCTGAATTTAATAAGGATAATATACCTTATAGTAATGGGATGACACCTGGGAGTATATACAGTCATGGCCAAAAGTTTTGAGAATGACACAAATATTATATTTTCACATGATCTGCTACCCTCTGGTTTTTATGTGTGTGTTTGACAGATGTTTTTATCACAGACAGAAATATAATTGCAAACATCTGAGTAACAAAAGCTTATATTGACAGTTAGAATGAGTTAATGCAGCAAGTCAATATTTGCAGTGTTGACCCTTCTTCTTCAGGACCTCTGCAATTCTCCCTGACATGCTCTCAATCAACTTCTGGACCAAATCCTGACTGATAGCAGTCCATTCTTGCACAATCAATGCTTTCATTTTGTCAGAATTTTTAGGTTTTTGTTTGTCCACCCGTCTCTTGATGATTGACCACAAGTTCTCAATGGGATTAAGATCTGGGAAGTTTCCAGGCCATGGACCCAAAATCTCTATGTTTTGTTCCCTGAGCCATTTAGTTATCACCTTTGCTTTATGGCAAGGTGCTCCATCATGCTGGAAAAGGCATTGTTGATCGCCAAACTGCTCTTGGAGGGTTGGGAGAAGTTGCTATTGGAGGACATTCTGGTACCATTCTTTATTCATGGCTGTGTTTTTAGGCAAGACTGTGAGAGAGCCGATTCCCTTGGCTGAGAAGCAACCCCACACATGAATGGTTTCAGGATGCTTAACAGTTGGCATGAGACAAGACTGGTGGTAGCGCTCACCTTGTCTTCTCCGAATGAGGCGTTTTCCTGATGTCCCAAACAATCGAAAAGGGGATTCATCAGAGAAAATAACTTTACCCCAGTCCTCAGCAGTCCACTGCCTGTACCTTTTGCAGAATATCAGTCTGTCCATGATGTTTTTTCTGGAGAGAAGTGGCTTCTTTGCTGCCCTCCTTGAGACCAGGCCTTGCTCCAAGAGTGTCCGCCTCACAGTGCGTGCAGATGCACTCACACCTGCCTGCTGCCATTCCTGAGCAAGCTCTGCACTGCTGGTAACCCGATCCCGCAGCTGAAACACTTTTAAGAGACGTTCCTGGCGCTTGCTGGTCTTTCTTGGGCGCCCTGGAGCCTTTTTGGCAACAATGGAACCTCTCTCCTTGAAGTTCTTGATGATGCGATAGATTGCTGACTGAGGTGCAATCTTTCTAGCTGCGATACTCTTCCCTGTTAGGCCATTTTTGTGCATTGCAATGATGACTGCACGTGTTTCTTTAGAGATAACAATGGTTAACAGAAGAGAAACAATGATGCCAAGCACCAGCCTCCTTTTAAAGTGTCCAGTGGTGTCATTCTTACTTAATCATGACAGATTGATCTCCAGCCATGTCCTCATCAACACCCACACCTGTGTTAATGGAGCAATCACTGAAAAGAGGTTAGCTGGTCCTTTTAAGGCAGAGCTGCAATGATGTTGAAATGTGTTTTGGGGGATAAAGTTCATTTTCTAGCCAAATATTGACTTTGCAAGTAATTGCTGTTAAGCTGATCACTCTTTATAACATTCTGGAGTATATGCAAATTGCCATTAGAAAAAGTGAAGCAGTAGACTTTGTAAAAATTAATATTTGTGTCATTCTCAAAACTTTTGGCCATGACTGTATATTGTATTTAGTGAAAATTTCTACCTATTGAGTGAAGCATATGTATTAGACAGAATAATGATAGATAATGTCTATTTATAATAGCCAAATTGACACTCCGTGTCAACTGTTGAAACTAGGGAATATAGATAGACATGCAGATATGTGCAGTGCTTTTCGTGGAGCCAGAGTGTCAGGAATCGAACCCAGTACCTCTTGTCCACCGGCCAGCAGCTCTACCATCCGAGCTATTCTGCTGTTCATTGATAATTATATAGTTCAACATTGTGCACTATTACAGAGTGCTGCTAATGAAAATAATCCCAAAGCAAAAAAGTATTATGGTGTACTTACACAGAAAATGTGGACTATCTTTGGTGATAACAGTTATATACTGTGGTGAAGGAAACCTAGACTTGTGAGACAATGTCCAGACAAAACATGAAAAGTGCACTAGTGGAAAATTGGAATAGTATAACTAAAGTGCACTTACTGAAGAAATGCAGTAGATTCATTAAGGACGCAATTTATACACACTGCAGTAGTAAATTGTAAGTATATAAATGAAAGTCCATCACAGTAAAACGTTATCAAGTGGTAGTGACAAAAGGTAGTGCACTTAAGGGTATGCCACACTAAACAATATCCTAACGGGATCGCTAAAAAACGTCACTATTTAGCGATCCCGTTAGCGATGTTGTTCAGTGCGGCAGCTTCCAGCGACGAGCTTCCTGCTGTGATCTCGCTCGTCGCTGGAATCGCTCCGGACCCTATTTCATCGCTGGCGCTCCCGCTGGGTAAGTATCTTATCGCTGTGTGGCACCTTTTCTTAGCGATTTAGCGGTACTTTTGTACCGCTAAAGTCGTTAAGAAGATCGCTAACGGCGATAGCGTCGTTAACTATATCGCTAAATGCGGCAGCATTTAGCGATATAGAAACAATCCCGCTAGCGATCTCATTAGTATGCAACGCTAACGAGATCGCTAGCGGATTGCTTAGTGTGGCAGTACCTTTACTCAGACAATTGTGGTATAGTCCTTGAGGTGAGCAAACACTGTGGTAACAATGAAATATTCAAATAAGGTGAGGTCCCATATTCGTTATGACCGCTATGGTGTGCGGTGCCCAAGGTGCTTTCTTACCAGAAGTGGTGAGGAGTAAGGTGGCGTCTCATGCCAACGCGGTGTCCACCATGGACATGGATCTCCATCGATTCTACCGCCAATTAACATTATCGGCCGATTTTGCAACGGCTCCTGAATTATCATTACCAACTAATATTACACCCAAATGTATGATTTCAGTGTCAGATTTTGGTCTAAGGAATAAGAGCACATTCCGACCCCCACACAACTCACGTGCTGTTGAAACCTTTATTAATTTCATTAATACAGCTTCTTGAAACTAAGACACGACATGGATACAGGTAAACTCCATTACCCATCTAACCTCTCACCAATAGATTTTCAGGCACTACAAACCCTTAGACAGGATGATAACATCATAATTAAACCTGCTGACAAAGGTGGTGCCATCGTTGTAATGGACAAAACAGCCTATGTCACTGAAGTCACTCGACAGTTGAGCAATGAAAATACATACGTCAAATTAACTATGAATCCTACTAGTGAATACAAATCACTTATTGATCAAACTTTGACACATTATGTGAGCTTGGGTATCATCGATTCAAAAACACAGGAGTTTCTCACCACCAGAAATCCGATAACTCCTGTGTTTTATATCCTACCCAAGATCCATAAAAACCTGGAGAACCCCCCAGGGAGACCGATAGTGGCCTCTACTGAGTCCCTACTATCGCCACTATCTATTTTCCTGGAGAAAATTCTTACACCGTTGACAAGGAAGGCACCATCTTATCTTCTCGATACGGGACCTTTTTTACAGACGATTACTAATCTAGGCACAGTACCAGCCAATGCCATTCTTGTGTCATTAGATGTCAAAGACCTATACACTTCCATCCCTCACCAGAAGGGCATATCCTGTACAAGACATCTCCTTCACTCATCTGACAAGTCTCCTGAAATTATAGATCTGTGTACACAATTACTAACTATTGTCCTTACTAAAAACTTTTTATGTTTGGAGACACATTCTATCTACAGACGAAAGGGACCGCAATGGGCTCGAACGTAGCCCCGCCTTATGCAAATAGCTACATGGCGGCCTTTGAGGAAGAGGTGATTTACCCTAACTCCACATTTAAACAATACTGTATAGTTTGGAAACGCTTTATTGATGACATCTTTTGCATTTGGACTGGTACTGAAGATACACTATTGGACTTCTTCAATATACTCAATTCAGCTTGGCCAGAACTGACATTCACTATTACCCATAGTCGAGATCAAGTCAGTTTCCTAGACACCATGGTCATCAAAAATAGTAGTGGCACACTATCTACGGACCTTTACAGGAAGCCAACGGATCGCAACAGTATCTTACACTAAGGTAGTCTCCATCCTCTCACAACTAAGAGAGCGATCCCACGATCCCAGTTCCAAAGAGTCCGTAGGATTGTTTCTGATCCCACTCAGAGCGCAATCAGAATCAATGAAATGTATAAAAAATTCCAAGAAAGGGGTTATCCCCCCACCTTACTAACAGAAGCCCAAAATCCCCCACTAAATACTCGTAAATCGGCAACTAGCCGTATACCTTTGGTACACGCATATCATCCATATGTTCACATTCTGCACCATTCAATACGCAAACATTGGAATATACTCCAAACAGCACATCCCAACGTAGAAGAGTTTCGCAATCCTTTTCTACCGTGCTATAAACGTCCGCATAATATTCGTGATTCACTGGTTAAAGCTGACTTAAATATGCAGCCACAAGCCTCTTCACAGAGATTCCTTTCCAGACCTAGAATGGGAACATATCCCTGTCTGCACTGTAATCAGTGCAACAACGTCCTCAAAGGGTATAGTTTCTTTCACCCACATTCAGGTAAAAAATATAACATCAAAGATTATCCACTTGTAATTCTTCATATGCCATTTACCTTATTAAATGCCCATGTGGCTTACTTTATGTGGGAGAAACCACTCAACCCATTAAGGATCGGCTCTCCAAACACAAATCCACAATAAGATGCAAAAATATGCTACTACCAGTTCCGTATCACTTCATCACTACGGGACATTCTATAGCACAACTAAGATTTCAAATTATTGAACTAGTAGCACTACAAAGACGTGGGGTGATCGTATTAAGCATCTCAAAAAGAGAGAATCCTTTTGGATACACGAGCTACAAACTCTTGCTCCAAGAGGTCTAAATAGAGACTATGACCTTCAATCATTCATTTAGTGTCCCACTACACTCATCATTTCCATTAGGTAGTATCGACACATCGCCTGTTAATAATGTAGGAACTAGCCCTTAACATTATATTTTATGTCCATTGTTTTACTATGTATTACCACATTACAGATTATAATGCCTGTATTCTCTTTCCAGAGTCGACTCTATTGAACCGATAGTTGAAAACGTTCCTCGTCCTACTCTGGATTCTCCTTCATCCTCTCTGCTTCCTACTCGACTGCTATTATAACAATACCATTATATTACCAGACTGTGATTTCAGATCCAGCAAAGCGTTCCTCTTTTTTCATGCTGCCCACGGCATCTTCATAGTTACCGCCCTAAGCCGGCCCCAAAATGGCCGCTGGAAGACATAGTCACATGAGTGGAACACAACAAAGCCGCCCACTTCCTGTCTCTGACTTCCTCTGTGACCTGGACGTTTAGTCCCGCCCCTCAGCCATAAATGGCGATACACACGGCGTTCCCACTCACCAACAAGCGGTGGACACCGCGTTGGCATGAGACGCCACCTTACTCCTCACCACTTCTGGTAAGAAAGCACCTTGGGCACCGCACACCATAGCAGTCATAACGAATATGGGACCTCAACTTATTTGAATATTTCATTGTTACCACAGTGTTTGCTCACCTCAAGGACTATACCACAATTGTCTGAGTAAGTGCACTACCTTTTGTCACTACCACTTGATAACGTTTTACTGTGATGGACTTTCATTTATATACTTACAATTTACTACTGCAGTGTGTATAAATTGCGTCCTTAATGAATCTACTGCATTCCTTCAGTAAGTGCACTTTAGTTATACTATTCCAATTTTCCACTAGTGCACTTTTCATGTTTTGTCTGGACATTGTCTCACAAGTCTAGGTTTCCTTCACTACAGTATATAACTGTTATCAGCAAAGATAGTCCACATTTTCTGTGTAAGTACACCATAATACTTTTTTGCTTTGGGATTATTTTCATTAGCAGCACTCTGTAATAGTGCACAATGTTGAACTATATAATTAACAATGAACAGCAGAATAGCTCAGATGGTAGAGCTGCTGGCCGGTGGACTGGGTTCGATTCCTGACAACTCTGGCTCCACGAAAAGCACTGCACATATCTGCATGTCTATCTATATTCCCTAGTTTCAACGGTTGACACGGAGTGTCAATTTGGCTATTATAAATAGACATTATCTATCATTATTCTGTCTAATACATATGCTTCACTCAATAGGTAGAAATTTTCACTAAATACAATATATATACTCCCAGGTGTCATCCCATTATATAAGGTATGTTATAGTTATTAAATTCAGGTTATAGTACCTCATATACCAACCCACCATATTCTTATTTATTTTCTGGTTTCATTTGGTGCAGTAAAACGTCTCTCTCTTACAGGACATCTCTATAGCTCCCATATGACTCTAGTGTCATCTATTTGAGAGTATCCTCAAAGCAGTCGGGTAGGATTTTTTTCCCTTTCTTTTCCTTTATTATATTCTTTATTTTCATTCTTTATTTTGCAACTTTTTCACCAGCCTCATTTATTGGGCTTTTTCATTTGTTTATACTCATATGATGTAATTTACTCATTTATGCATTTACACTCATAGTATATCGATTATATGATGTATGTATCTCTGTATATTCATTGCAGTGCTTTGAAAAAGGTCCGTTGATGACCGAAACGTTGTTTTATGACTGCAATAAATTTCTTCTCATTTGCCTATAAGTTGAGTGCCAAGTTTATTTCTTCATTCATTTGTGGTTGGGCTCCTCCTTGTGCACCACACACAGCAGTGCCACGCTATATTTTTTATAATAACCACACTTAGGCCTTATAACTTTTCTGACTTTCTTTATCAATCTACCAAGATGAAGAAGGCAGGGAGTAAGGCACGTGGTCGTGGCCGTGGAGTTTCAGCAGGGAGAGGACGTGGGGATTCTGTGTCTGCTGCCGCCTCCAGTGACACAGCATCCACCAGTTTTCCCCGTGAGCGTTCCTTTATGCGCACTTTTGTAGGAGGTCGGCGTACCCCCCTGCTGCGGGAAGAACAAATTGAAGCCGTTGTTGGTTGGATGGCAGCCAATGCATCGACTTCAATTGCTTCCACCTCCTCTCAGGACCACAACACTGTTGAGCAACCATCTGTCTCTTCACCGCCTGTCAAATTGCCCAGGCAGTCAGAGAGTTCTGAACTGGAGCCAGCTGAGTCTCTGCTTCTGTTCTCAGAATCTGTTGGCTTGCAAACAGGGGCCCAGCCAAGCAGCATTCTGGAATTTGAAGAAGAGGGAGTATGCAGTGATGCGCAACAGCTGTGTCTCTCTGAATCTGAAGAGGCGGGTGAGCCAGTGCCGATCGTCAGCACACAGCAGAACGCTTCTTATGATGATGAGACTCAGGTTCCAGTTTCTGTTGAGCATGGTGCTGTCCAGACCACCCAACAGCAGCAGGTGTTGGAAGAGGGTAGTGGAGATGATGAGGTCCAAGACCCAACATGGCGTGAGGATCAGGAAGGTGGTGGGAGCAGCTCTGAGGAAGAGATTGGCCCAACGGTACAAACAGGAGGGAGAGGTAGGCTGCAGACTCAGTTGCCTGTAGCCTCCAGTTTGGCACCTGTTCGGAGCAGTTCTCTTACAAAAGTCAAAATGGGAGCTCCCAGGACTTGCACTGCGTGGTCCTTTTTGACACACTTGCAGATGATATTTGCTATGTCAAATGCAAGCTGTGTAAGCAAAAAGTAAAAAGAGGTAAAAGTGTCAGTAACCTCAATACCACAAATATGTGGAAACATGTGCGGACAAAGCACGTAGTTGAGTTACAAAGACACACTGGAGATGTAGGCCAACCTACAGCAGCACCTACATCTTCAGCTCGTGTTGGAGCCTCTTCCTCCAGCTCACACACAGCTGGTTCGGCTTCCTCACAGGATCGCCATGGAAGAACCTCTGTCACTGTTGTCCAGAGCAAAAGTGTTATTCCACCCACAGCAGCAAGTTCCCTGTCATCCTCACACTCCCAGGCCACAAAACAGCCATCGGTAGCACAGGCATGGGATAAAAGACGCCATACTCGGCAAACCATCCACGAGCACAGGCTCTGAATGGTGGCATTGCAAAACTACTGTCCTTGAAATGCTGTCATTCAGGCTGGTGGAGACTGAGAGTTTCCGGAACTTAATGGCATTGGCAGTCCCACAATACAATGTGCCAAGCCGATTTTATTTCAGCAGGCAAGCCGTCCCTGGTCTGCAAAAGCATGTTGAGGGAAAAATTAAACATGCGCTACTAAACGCCGTCAGTAGCAAGGTCCACCTGATCACCGATGCGTGGACCAGTACCCATGGCCAGGGACGATACCTTTCCCTCACTGCCCATTGGGTCAATGTTGTGGAGCCGGGTACAGATCTTGCGAGTGGCGCTGTACGTGTTCTGCCAACTCCAAGGATTGCAGGAATCCAGTCTGTACACATTGACTCCTACTCCAGTTCCTCAGAATCATCGCTGCAGGAGCCGTCACGGTCTACCTCCACATGGACCCGTGAACGCTTACCTGTTGCGACCGATATGAGCACAGCCGTGGCCAAACGTCAACAGGCCGTCCTCAAATTAATTTCAATGGGGAATCGAAGCCACACAGCGCAGGAGGTCTGGAATGCCATCAAGCAGGAGAGCGACGTGTGTTTTTTGCCAGCGAATCTACAGCCAGGCTTGGTAGTGTGTGACAATGGCCGAAATCTGGTGGCAGCTCTGGGCCTTGGCAACCTCACTCACATACCATGTCTGGCACATGTGCTCAACTTGGTCGTGCAGAGTTTTTTGAGGGAATATCCGCATCTTGATGAACTGCTGCACAAGGTCCGCCTAGAGTGCGCTCACTTGCGACGTTCCAGCATGGCCAGATCGCGCATTGCAGCTCTGCAACGCAGATTTCGCCTTCCTGAACATCGCATCATATGTGACGTACCCACCAGGTGGAATTCCACGTTACATATTTTGGAGCGGTTGTGTGAGCAGCAGCCAGCAGTAATGGAGTATCAGCTGCATCAGGCGCAATCAAGTCGCAATTTGCACCGTCCACACTTCACCACTACTGAGTGGGCCTCTATGAAGGACATCTGCCACGTTTTGCGTGCGTTTGATGAGTCAACGCGGATGGCGAGTGCAGATGATGCACTAGTCAGCCTGACTGTCCCCCTTATCTGCCTGCTTCAAAAAACACTGCAAGCACTAAGAGATGAGGTTTTGGAAGAGGTGGAGGATGAGGAGTCACAAATTCCATCACCTTCTGGACAGTCAGCGCAACGTGGTTCCTCACAAAGGGCTGGGCAGGGCTCACTTTGTGAGGAGGATGAGGAGGAGTCAATGGAGGAGGAAGAAATCGCTACAGAGGGAGGTACACAACGCTCTAGTCAGTATGTAGAGCGAGGGTGGGGTGAAGCAGAGCAGGCAGAGATGACGTTTCTTAGAGAGGAAAGTGTTTGTTGGCCAGTTGGGAGTCTGCAGCACATGGTTGATTTCATGCTGCAGTGCCTGAAAAACGACCGCCGCATCGCCCACATTCTCACCACGTCTGATTATTGGGTGTACACCCTCCTAGACCCTCACTACCGGGACAACTTACAAAGCCTCATCACACCGTTGAACCGGGAGCGTAAAATGCGGGAGTACCAAGACACACTGGTGCAATCCATAATGTTCTCCATTCCAGCCGAGAGCGCTGCTGCTACTGCTTTACAAAGCAGCTCTGTGCGTCGAGGCAGTGGAGACAGCTCTGCAACACGAGGGAGCACAAGCAGCGCCTCTGAACAAGGCAAGACCAGTATGTTCCAAATGTGGCGAAGTTTTGTGGCAGCGCCACCAATGTCTACACCATCCGAGACGCCTCCAGTCACCAGGAGGCAACGTTTCCGTAAGATGGTGACAGACTACATGTCTTGGCCTCTCAGTGTACTCCCAGATGGCTCTTCCCCTTTCAAGTTTTGGGTCTCTAAGCTGGATACATGTCCAGAGCTTAGCCAGTATGCATTGGAGGTGCTGGCTTGCCCTGCTGCCAGTGTATTATCGGAGCGCGTCTTTAGTGCTGCAGGTGGTGTACTAACAGACCGTCGCATGCGACTATCCTCCGATAATGTAGACCGGCTTACTTTTCTGAAAATGAACAAGGCATGGATCTCGCCTGAATTTGCCTGTCCGTTTTCCGATTAAATAACTGGTTGGCAACGTTATCTGGTTTCAGCTGGAGTAAGCTTTCGACTCAGGAAACTAATGGGATGCTCCTCCCCGTTAACCTTCTGAGACAACACGGCACCCACACCTACCTCTGACGCATCTGTCTGGACAATGAATTCTCTTTTGAAGTCGGGTGTGATCAAAAATGGTGACACATACAGTGCCCCTTTTAGTTTTACAAACGCTTCTTCAAGCTGATCATTCCATCGCACCATTACTGACTTCCTGCATTTTAGGCAGTCATTTAACGGCGCCGACAGGGTTGCAAAATTGGGAATAAACCGCCGGTAGTATCCCACTAACCCCAAAAACCCTTTCACTTGTTTTGTGGTGAGGGGACGGTGCCAGTTTTGGATTGCCTCCACTTTGTTTATTTGGGGTTTGATAACTCCTCTCACAATCACATACCCCAGGTACCGAGCTTCCTCCAACCCTATGGAACACTTGTTTGGGTTGGCAGTTAGCCCTGCTTGTCTCAGCGAATGTATCACCGCCTGTACCTTGGCTAAGTGACTTTTCCAGTCTGTACTGTACACCACAATATCGTCCAGATTGTCTGCGGCATATCGGCGATGAGGACAAAGAACAACGTCCATTAACCTCTGGAATGTCGCTGGAGCGCCATGCAACCCGAAGGGTAGGACTATATACTGGAACAGTCCCTCGGGTGTTACAAAAGCCGTTTTCTCTCTCGCTGCTTTTGTTAGGGGCACCTGCCAATACCCTTTTGTGAGGTCAATGACTGAAAAATAACGGTCCTGCCCAAACCGCTCTATTAACTCATCGACCCGGGGCATGGGGTAGGCGTCAAACTTTGAAATTTCATTCAGTTTTCTGAAGTCATTACAGAACCTTAGTGTCCCATCTGACTTTGGTATTAGGACTATTGGGCTGGCCCACTCACTCTGGGTCTCTTCAATGACCCCTAACTGCAGCATCTTCTTGACCTCTTCCTTGCTGGCCTGTCGTCGGGCCTCAGGCAGCCGATATGGCTTTAATTGTACTTTGCCCTGCGGCTCAGTGACAATGTCATGTTGGATTAGGGAGGTACGACCAGGAAGTTCCTAAAAAACATCTGTATTTCGGCTAACAAACTCTCGGACTTCCTGAACTTGTCTGGGCGACAAAGTCTCTGGTATTTTGACGGCGGAGAGGACTTCTCTTGCCTTCTCCTGAGGCAAGGAAGCCATCTGTACTGGAAATGCAGGCCGTGGACAATCCTCACCAAGCGTGTCTCTGTCTTTCCATGGTTTGAGCTGATTCACATGGTATACTTGTTCTGGCTTTCTCCGCCCTGGTTGCTGTACTTTATAGTTTACTGGTCCCACCTTCTCTATAATGTCGTAGGGTCCCTGCCACCTTGCAAGGAACTTACTATCCACTGTAGGCACAAGTACCAACACCCGATCCCCAGGGTTAAAGGACCTTACCCGTGCCTCCCGGTTATAGACCTGCCTCTGTGACCTTTGTGCTGCTTCCATATGTTCTCGGACTAATGGTAGGACTGTCTCCATTCTCTCTTGCATTTTGGCCACATGTTCTATCACACTTTTGTGGGGAGTTGGATGGTTTACCCAGGCCTCTTTTGCTATATCGAGTAAGCCATGGGGATGTCTGCCATATAATAGTTCAAAGGGCGAGAACCCCGTAGATGCCTGGGGCACCTCCCGCACTGCAAACATCAGATATGGCAACAAGAGATCCCAGTCCAAAGCATCTTTCGAGACTGTTTTTTTAAACATATTCCTCAGGGTTTTTAATTGAACCTTTCTACTAAACCGTCTGTTTGGGGATGATAGACCGATGTGCGCAACTGTTTAACACTTAACAAGTGGCACAGTTCCTTCATGATTTTTGACATAAAGCGGGTCCCCTGATATGTTAAGATTTCTTGACGGATTCCCACCCGAGAGAACATACCCATGAGTTCTTTTGCGATCTGTTTGGCCGAGGTGTGTCGCAGGGGAATAGCCTCAGGTTACCTGCTAGCGTAATCTAGAACTACGAGGATGTGTTGATGACCCCTTGGTGATTTATTAACCGGACCCACCAGATCCATGGCTATTGTCTCAAACGGTACCTCTATAATTGGTAATGGTAATGGCACCAAGGGACTCCGAAAATGAGGCTGCGGACTGGTTACCTGGCACACGGGACAAGAGTTACAATACTGTTTAACTTCTTCATAGACCCCTAGCCAGTAAAACCGTTATATAATTCTGTCTAGGGTTTTCTTTTGTCCCAAATGTCCCCTAGTACATGCGCATGCGCTAAGTCCTTTACCAACCTCCGATATGACTGCGGTACCAGCAATTGCTCGACAATTTCCCATGTATTTTTTCAACCCGATACAGCAAATCTTGGTTCATCTCGAATTGGGGAAATACTGTAGCTGCCCCTGGGTGTTGGGGTTCCCCATTGACAACCAGTACATTTTCACGGGCTGGAGTCAACGTAGGGTCACGTAGTTGCGCCTTAACCAAATTGTCACCTGCCACATTTAACTATGAGAATTCTGGTCCCGGTGGCAAATCTTCCATCTCCCCAGCTAACACTTCTATAGGAGAGGGGTTTTCCTCCTCCACCGAAGGCAAAGGTACTCCTACCGCCAGTACATCTTCCTCTGGGCCACCAGGTTCATGCCCGATTTCAGGAAAATGCAACCTGGTTGCCACTGGTGCCGATGACTGTTCTGTGGGAGGGGTAATTACAGGCCAAAGCACAGAAAATAACAGAAAATCTCTCCCCATTATTACCTCATAATGCAAATTAACCACCACCCCCACCTCGTCTCACCTCCTCTCCGCTGACGTGTTTATCATCACCAGGGCGGTAGGATAATGTTTTAAGTCCCCATGAATACACAACACACCCATTTTCAGAGCAGTATACTCGCTGATTTGGACGTGGCTGGCTCGTATTAGGGTCACGAGACTACCTGAGTCCAGTACAGCCACAGCAGGGTTACCCTCAACCTCCACTTTACACAAATGGTTCATACTGGGTCCCTCTGGTTTGCCCACTGCACACATGTGTTCTGCATAGTGAGACTGATAGTAGCCAAAGTTGTTGTCCATGGGCTCAGTCAGGTGGGGGCAATCAGCTCTCACATGTCCTGGTTCTTGGCACCGCCAACAGATTATAGGGCACCTTTCGTTCCCCGACCCGTCCTGGGCGGCCCTCCGAGTCTCTGCTCGCTGAGCTGTGGGTGAAGGTTTGGGGAATTTACTTGATACCTTCCGGGTAGTCTCTCCCTGTATCTCCTTGGTAGCCCCATATCTTTCAATGAGGTCTACCATTTGGAGACCATCAGTAGGGGCTGCCTGTCCAACACATGTTTGAAGGGTGTGGGGCAAATTTCTCAAGAATTTATCAGTCACTATACATCCAGCAAGCGGGGTGACAACACCTCCGGCTGCAACCACTTTTCTATCAGGTGTATCAAGTCATAATACTGGTACTGAGCTGGCTCGGAAGGGGAAAACTTCCACTGGTGTACCCGCTGGGCCCGGACCAAAACATTTACCCAAGACGTGCAAGTATCTCACCCTTGACGCTCTCATAGTCCTCCTGTTGCTCGGGGGGTAGGTCCCTATAGGCTTTTGCGGGTCCTGAAGTAAAAAACGGAGCCACGATCTCGGCCCTCTGGTCCCGGGGCACTCTCTCCCTTTTTGTCACGCCTTCAAACATCTCCAGGTACACCTCGACGTCATCTGATTGCTCCATATTTCGGATCGGTGTACGCATCGCTTTACGGACATCCTGGCATCCCCGGGCAGCTCCTGCTGTCTGCGGCGCTGTGATGTGCTGCATCAGTAGACTCAGGGGCGGAACTATCGTGGAAGCAGAGGAAGCAGCTGCCATAGGGCCCGGGCTAGCAGGGGGCCCGTCCCTGCTGCAGCTGTCTCCCCTGCGGCTGTGTTCCGCCGCCCATGGCCTGAGAGTCGGCGGTTCCCTGTGCTGGCTGTCATGCTGACAGCCGGCGCAGAGAAGCTGCTGCGTGCCGTCTCCCAGGAATCAATTGCACTGGTGTCTATACAGACGCCAGTACAATTGAAGCTCTGACCGCCGGGTCAGAGCGACGTCTGCAGCGTGATCATGTCATGTGATCACGCTGCTGACGTCACTCGTCGGCGGCGCCCAGAAGGGTGAAGACTGGTGGTGAGTGTGCTCCACTGTGGAGCTGAAGATACCACCGAAGATTAACGGGGGCACATACTGTGTGAGTGATAACTCTGCATTCTTGGCTGCATTACTACTTGAGGGGCACATTACTACTGATGGAGAATAAGAGGGCTTATTACTAGTTATGGGGGCATAATGTGCCTGCATTAATAGTTATGCGGGACATGGTTACTAGTAATGGTAGCATAAGGGGGCTGCATTGCTACCAGTCCATTATATTATATTGTGTTTCCATAATGTCTGCTTTAAATACAGCTCTGATTTGGGCAAAAAGCTGGCCGTTATGAGACTGAAGAGTATTTTTTGGGCCTAGAGAATTGCTGTGATTTGCTCCGCCCACTGCTATTGGCTCCGCCCACTATCAGAACCCCGCCCCCCCGCCGCCCGTTTGGGAGAGGGGGCCCCGTTCAAAATTTTGCTGTGGGGCCCCGCCATTTCTAGTTACGCCACTGAGTAGACTATTGTTTTCCTGTTGCTGTTGATTAAATATCTGCTGCTGCTCCATAGCCTGCTGCTGTATAGCCTGCTGCTGCATAGCCTGCTGTTGCTGCTGTGTAGCCTGCTGTTGCTGTCGCATGGCCACCACCAGCATTTTTACGGTGTTCTCCATCTTCGGACAGTTATCCACCGGGTTTTGTGTCACTTTCTTTACCCAGGATATTTAGTGTCATGCAGGAAAAAACAGCCTGACCTCACTGCGTTGCCCGCATTGAAGCCACCAATTGTAGGGATCCGCTCTGGTAGGCAGGGCTGGGCCGCAGTAATGAGGCAAACACACAGTTCAAATTTCAGTGGTTTTAATCATGATTTCAACAAAAAGTCCAGATAACAAAATAAAAACAGAACATAAATCACTACAGTTTGGAGAACCACTGGTCCCAGACTCACCCTTGCTTGGGACGGGCTTAACTAGGTGGCTGCAGGTCAGCAGAGACCGCCAGGTCCCATTATGGGTGGTCTGGTACTCGCTTCCTGGTGCACACTGGCACACAGTAACAAAACAATCTTCCAGGCTGACTCCAGCCAAACTCCTTCCTTCCACACACCAACTACAACAGCTCCTTATTTTATAGGCCTACTATACACCCTCAGTTGAGGTACACATGAGCTGACCAGATCACGTTACTATGACCTTATCACAGGTCCTTGTGATCATGTAAAATCATGAGCAAACTTCAGTCTGCTAGAAGAAATATATCTCCCATCCAGCAAGATCCCCTTTGGTGTACCACACCGGCAAGAAGTCTCCTGTTCCCTACACATGCACAAAAAAACCCATGTCGAACATGCTCCAAATAGGGAAGAGCCGTCACCCTGATTGTTATGCTTAAAACATGAAAGATTGAAGTTTTCAAGGCCTAAAATGATAAATTTTACTAAGAAATATGGACAAATATTAATTTGTCATCACAGCGCATATCTGCACATGGCTAGTAGAAATGGTAACAAAAACTAAAACATAGTGTTTACTTTTGGAAATTAATGCATAAAACTAAATTTCATAATTATCAATTAATGGTTCTTAAGGAACGTTATCTGTACCTGTAAGATAATGCAGTCAATGGATGTACGAATCATAAACATCATCATCATCCTCACGAGTTTTATTTATGACAGACATAATAAAATACAAAGACTGAGGACAACTGTAACTTCACACACCATATATGAAATGGCCAGCATCTAAACCTGGTAATAATGTGCAATAATAAATAATTACACCTAGAAAGTGCATCATGCATACTAACAATAGGTAGTTAGACCTGCAAGTGCTGTTGAAACAACCACAACAGATATAAATTAATAATGCTATATAGCTATCACAGTGCATAGTTACTCATGGACAATGTCGATCTAATACTGTACCTCAATAAAGGCAGCGTCACCCATCATGCTTGTTTGTCTTGTAGATTGTTGAAGAGGGAATTTTTTTTTTTTTTTTTTTTTGGTTTTTTAAATTCCTTTTTATTTGTATTTTCAAAACAAAAATGCCACATAAGGCGTTACACATCTCGGTCGCAGCCGATATGGTCATAAAATAAACATTGTAAAAGTCAAAGTAACAAGAGAACAGAAAACCGAAACTCGTTAATTGTAAGGAAACCCCTAAGTTCTAGGATTCCTCCCGTCATCTTCCTTCTCTAACTTTGCTGTGATCCTGATTAAACTATTTCACTCGTCACCCTTCTCTGGCGTGTATTTTTTCAAATTCTCGCCACCTTTGCATTCATTTATCCGATCATGTTAAAATATAAGGCTTTCCTCAATATCAGCATGATCGATCATGATCCCATGTTTATTCGTTAACGCTGTAATATGTTGATGAATGTGATTTCCTTTCGCTAGTCGTGATAATAGTCTCCCTGATTTGCTACCATAACGATATAGATCGGCTCTATAATTCATATTACTGGTTCTCTCGCGTCGATCTACCCATAGGTCAAAGTCAGCCTTAGCCTGCTTCCATCTATTTTTATCCTGTGTCGATGAAGTTCTCACGTATGCCGTGTAGCTATCGCGTAATATCCTGGTAGCCTGTGAGTAGTTTGTCGCTATCTTCTTTTTTAGGGTTGTCTGATAAGCTATTAGTTTCCCGCGCATTACTGCCTTCCCTGCTGCCCATAAAAGTTCCTGCCTATCCCTACTATCTCCATTATACCTTACATATTGCAACCACCATTGCTTCACCTGATCTCGAAAATTCTCATCCGTTAACAAATAGGAAGTGAAGCCAAAGTTTGGTCTGGCCCCATCTGAACCATATCTGGCAGGGTCACTGATACGGGTGCGTGGTCAGATATAGCTACGTTGTGCACATGTGCCTCTTCCACTCCCCTTACTAGCTCCTGTGAAAGCAATATATAATCTATTCTTGACCAAGAGTCATGTGCCGACGAATAGAAGGAATATTCACTGCCATCTGTGTTCAGGTGTCTCCAAATGTCTACAAAGTTAGTCGTGTCTAGCAAGGGTTTCAAACGTGTGTCATGTGATCGCACAGTCGTTCGCATCAACCAACGGTCTTCACTGGTTCGATTCACCGTATTTAAGTCACCACCTACTATTTTCAGTGAATTTGTGTCTTGAAGTATACGTGCCTCCAATTCTCGGAAAAATGGTCCATTGTCTTCTGTGGGTCCGTATATGTTATAAATACTATAGGTTTTGTTGTCAAGTGATACTGATATTCTCACCCAACGACCATCTGTGTCATTTTCGGAGTCAATCACCTTGCCCTTGAAGTGCTTGCTGATTAATGTCAATACCCCTGTCTTGCGCTCCGTGACCTGTGACCCGTAACTGTCTCCCACCCAAAATTTGTGCATGGGAGGAAAATCAGTCACCTTCAGATGTGTCTCTTGGAGAAGTGCTATGTTCGGCTTCCACCGGCGGAGGTACCTCAGAATCATTGTGCGCTTCTCCGGCGCCCGCAAACCTTTGACATTGCAGGAGATGATCTTCATATTGAATGGGCGGCAGAAAAGTTATGAGTGTGCTGGAGGAGACGGTGTACCCTCTTATGGCCGTCGTTGGCACCAACCTGCGAGGAAAGGAGGAAGTAGCACCACAATATCAAATACCAAATCAAGATATATTGACAATTCCAGGATTAATTATTGGAGAGAGGTCCCTTGCTACCCTTTTCTAGTAACTCTTGTTTAACAATAAACCGCTCTAAGCGGTCGTAGTCTCTCCACCACTACCTCTGTTTATGTGACTTCCTTTTTTCTAAACTGTGAGGAGATTACCCCATCCTCCCAGGCTATTCAGTGTACCCCCCCATGTGTCCAAAGCATGAAACCCCAATAGCCTGCTTCACTTATTGTCCCTCCATATGTAATGTTGAAGTCAGTTGTCCCACGTGTATCAAGATACCCTCTCTCATTAGAGATCTTCAACACCTAATATCAATTAACTAATTTAACCATCTAAAATTGCAGCAAAGCTATCATGCTTTAGCATAGGTATGAAGGAACTCCAATAGAAACGGCTCAAACAGCAAATATATCTCATATGTAATTTAACGTGGAGAGAATCTCTTTCATCTTTCCTGATCTCCTTCATGAACTGCCATCTTGTCGTCATCTGCGTGGGAGAACCTGGAACTGCCTCGCTGTACCTCCCTATCACTTTGTGGATTTCGTTCCAAGGCTGCTCGGAAGTAATTGGCAGGGGTACTGACTCCTGCCTAGCCTGGTTACAGCACGACAGCTGTTTCCTGGCAGTGTCAACGTCAATTTGCTTCCAATAAGTTGTCCTGTCGTGTTGCATTCGGGTTAGCCGACTGTATGGTGCCTGCAGTTTAGGTGATTCCTATGTGTGCTGTGGGATAAGTAAATAAAGGCTGTTTCCGTTGTGACAATAGGACAAGCACCCACTGTAGGACTGTGTGATTCGGTAACTGCGGACGGCTTGCGGCCTGTCAACTTACATTTTCATGGGTGCCTTATGCTACCCATCCGGGTTCCAGTACCGTCAGCTGGTTCTCCGCAGTGCCTTTGGCCTAGGTGCCTCCATCTCGGTATCCGAGTTCCAGCAACGTCTGCTGGTCCTTGGTAGTGCTTTGGAGCACAGGTACCTCCTGCTTAGTAACCGTGTCCCAGTAACGTCAGCTGGTCCTCGGTTGTGCCATTGGCTCTTTTCCTTCTGCTGCCCCTCTGGGTTCCAGCACAGTCAGCTGGTCCTCGTTACTTGCATTGGCTCTTGTACCTTCTGCTACCCGTCCGGGTTCCAGTAACGTCAGCTGGTTCTCGGAAGTTAGTCAGCCTTCTTGTACCTTCAGCTACATTTACAAATTGAAGATTTTTTAAATGTTTTTTTGGGTAATCACTCTGGATCTCCAACAATGAAGACGACGACCCTGATGACCACCCCGAAGAAGATGACGACCACAAGGACGACGAGCATCAAGCCAACCAGCCTGAACACCATCACAAAGAAGAAATAAAAGATTACCCAAAAGAAGATCAGCAACAGGACAAAGAAGGTTAAGACAAACTACAAGATACAGAACAAGAGACAGAAGAACAATAAGCAGAAGATCAAAAAGCAGAAGAACATGAAGTATAAGACCAAAATGAAGAGCAAAATATATGCTCTAAATTATAAGCAGAAGAAGACTAAGCAGTGTATGGGGGTGAGTCCATTACTCCTCGTGGTGCCCCTGGAAAATGCCTGCTGCTGCAGGCTAAACTGAACACGGACAAATACTGTTGTAATTTAAATCTTTTGTGACAGCAAGAACGGAAGAATGAAAAATTCATACTTTTACAGATTACAAGTACAGGAATCTCTGTCACAAATAAGAATATGATGAAGATGAAGTAGAATATGAAGAAGAATAATAGTTTAATAAGAACAATATGAGTAATGCTAACAAAAAGATGAATAGCAAGAAGTTTAAGAAGAAGATAAAGAAGGTGAAGATGAAGAATAATTTGATGAAAAAGATGATGCTGCTGAAGATTATGAAGGAGAAAGTGTGTCAAAAGTTAAAAAGGTGAAGAGCATGGAAGTAGTGAAATATACATATTTGCCAAAATAGAAAAAACGTTAACAACATTGTCAATTTCTTCGTCAATCCGAACATCTTTAAAAAAATAAATATTAATGCTATTCCATTTGATTGGGTTAAACATCTATGCCTTTAATGTCTCCTCAACCTCCCCCAATACATTCTACATTACTGTTTGTTGTTTTCATTCATGTACAATTAACCAACAAGGCAATAATGGGGTTTTTTTAATTCCGATATTTTGTTCCCATAGACTTACTTTGGATTTCCGGTATCGGTATCGGGTATCGCTGATATTTTTTGGGTATCGGCGATACCATTCCGATTCCGATACTTTTGGATATCGGAAAGTATCGCTCAACTCTAGTTGCTACGTGTCCACACCAGAGATCTGATATAGGTGGTCGAGACCGTGTGGTCTCAGTATTTTTGGATTCAGAAATGTTGGAGTTTTTCCTAGGGTTTTTCTGGGTTGCAGACAGTATTCTCTCCTGTGTTGTCCTATCTAGACAGTTTTGGGCCCCAGCGTTTGCGCAATCTATTTTCTGTCTGTGTTCGTATATTCATCTTGTCTAACCACCATTATATGTCTGGGGGCTTCCTATTCTTTTTGGGTCTACTCCAGGGCAGTTAGCTTTCCTCTTTCCATCTACAGGGATAGCTATCTCTCCGGCTGTGACGAGGCGTCTAGGGCTCCGCAGGAACGTCCCACGGCTGCTTCTAGTTGTGCGGTTAGTTTAGGGGTCTGCAACCTATTAGTTTCCAACCTCTCTGGTGTTAGGCCGCCTATGTGGTTTTTTGTTCCTGCCTCCTCAGCTACCTAAACATAACACCATTGCTTCTAGTCTTTCCTTGTGCAAATGAGAATAAAGATGATCCCTCTACAATGTGACAGCCCTTGAGATATTTGTAGACAGCTATTAAGTCTCCTCTCAGTCTTCTCTTTTGCAAGCTAAACATTCCCAAATCCTGCAACCTTTCCTTGTTAGACATGGTTTGCAGACTGGTCACCATTCTGGTCGCTCTTTTCAGAACTTTCTCCAGTTTGCTTGATGTTTTTTTAAAATGTGACGCCCAAAACTGGACACAGTATTCTAGATGAGGTCTGACCAAAGAGGAGTAGAGGGCAATAATGACTTCACGTGATCTAGAATTTATGCTTCTGTTAATACATCCTAGAATTGCATTTGCCTTTTTTTGCTGCTGCATCACACTGTTGACTCATATTCAGTCTGTGATCTATTAGTATATCAAAGTCTTTTTCACTTGTGCTGTTGCTTAGACCTATTCCTGCCATTCTGTATATGCTTTTTTCATTTTTATTGCCCAGATGTAGCACTTTGCATTTTTCTTGTTAAAACCATTCTGTTAGTTACTGCCCACTGCTCCAGTTTATTGATATCTTTTTGAAACCTCTCTCTCTTCTCTAGTATTAGCTACCCCTCCTAGTTTTGTGTCATCAGCAAATATGATCAGTTTACCCTCAATTCCTTCATCTAAATCATTGATAAAGATGATGAACAATACAGGGACCACAACAGTGCCCTGTGGTACCCCACTTGAGAAATTCTTCCAACTGGATGTGCAGCCATTTACAACCACTCTTTGGGTCCGATCACTAAGCCAGTTATGAATCCACCTAACAGTTGCCTTGTCCTTTCCATACTTAGTCATTTTTTCAATAAGGATTGTGTGAGATACTTTGTCAAATGCTTTGCTGAAGTCAAGATATACTATATCTACAGCATTTCCCTGATCCACCCAGTCAGTGATTCTGTCATAGAAGGAAATTAAGTTAGTCTGACATGACTTATTAGTTACAAACCCATGCTGACTCTGTTTAATCACTTCATTCTTATCCAGGTACTTATATACATGTTTGTTGTGAATGGGTTTGAGATGAGTTCTGAGCAGAGGCTCCCTCTGGTGGTTACAAGCGGTGCTAGTGAAGATTGTGAGGACTGGGAATCAGGTGTTACTGACTGGTCTTATATAAGGGAGTCATTTTCCCATCAGGGTTGCCGGTGATCAATTGTTCTGGTCTGAATCCTTCATTCCAGTTTC
Source organism: Oophaga sylvatica (assembly GCA_033576555.1). Taxonomy (NCBI): domain Eukaryota; kingdom Metazoa; phylum Chordata; class Amphibia; order Anura; family Dendrobatidae; genus Oophaga; species Oophaga sylvatica. The sequence continues at coordinate 468,692,302 of JARQOD010000002.1, read as the reverse complement.
CCTTGTAGCCTGCTGTGTCGTGTCTGCATCTCCTGCTAACAGATAAGACTTTGTCTTCTTTTGTGTTTTTGCTATATTTTTGCATTTTGTACTGCACTTCTTTGGGGGCCTTCAGGGTCCCCTCTGGGGGCTTCTGCCCTCTCAGTTTAGTTCAGCCACTGAGTTTTTGTTCTTTTGCTTTTTCCAGTTTTTTCAGTGGCTGCTGTTTTGATTTTGTTACACCAGAGAACTAATTTAGGTGGTAGAGGTCGTGTGATCTCAGGTTATTTTGAAATTAGTAGAGTTGGTGCTTTTCAGGGTTTTCTCTGATTGCAGTAAGTACCCTTCCTATCCTTTTCTATTTAGATAGTTTGGGCCCCAGCGTTTGCTCATACTATTTTCTTTCTGTGTCAGTATTTCCTCTTGTCTAACCGCCATTACATGTTTGGGGGCTTTCTATTATCTTTGGGGTTCTGCTCCGGGGCAGATAGCTTTCCTGTTTCTGTCTTTAGGTGTAGTTAGTTTCTCAGGCTGTGACGAGGCGTCTAGGACCAACGTAGGAACGCTCCACGGCTGCCTCTGGTTGTGGTGGTTAGTCAGGGTGCTGCAGTCTCATGGATTCCAACTGCTCTGGTGTATTGCCTTTTTGCCTGCTCTCCTCAGCTACCGAAACATAACAGTATCACCGGCCTAAAAAATTGAAAATTATATGGTACTCACAGAAGGGAAAAATATTGTGAAAGAAAAAAGGTTGTCAGAGTTGTCAGAGATATTTTTCTGTTTGTTGCATTTTTTTTTTTTTTTTCCCTCTGTATCTCTGGGTGCTGGGGAGGATCTTTTCTCCCAATGGAGTTTGCACGGTTGTCTGGCCGTGTGGATCAGCTTGCCACTGAGGTTCAGAGTATTGCTGCATATCTTGCTAGGTTGCCTGTTGTGGAACCTAGGATTCCCATGCCAGATTTGTTTTTGGGGGATCGAGCTAAGTTTCAGAATTTCAAAAATAATTGTAAATTGTTTTTTGCCTTAAAATCTAAGTCCTCAGGAAACGCAGCGCAGCAGGTTCAAATTATCATCTCTCTCCTGCGCGGAGATCCTCAGGATTGGGCTTTTTCCCTGATACCTGGGGATGCTGTTTTGAGTGATGTTGATGCGTTTTTTCAGGCTTTGGGGTTATTGTACGATGAGCCTAATGTCACTGATCAAGCTGAAAAAACCTTGTTGGCATTAAATCAGGGGCTTGATGACGCTGAGTTATACTGTCAGAGATTCCGTAGGTGGGCAGTCCTGACCAAATGGAATGACGACGCTTTGGCGGCCCTTTTCCGGAAGGGTCTGTCAGATAATGTAAAGGATGTTATGGTGGGATTCCCTGTCCCCTCTGGTCTCAATGATTCTATGTCATTAGCGATTCAAACTGACAGACGTTTGCGTGAGCGTAGAGATACAGTGTTGCCTTGTGAACCAGCTTCTGAACCCATGCAGTGTGATAGAGTGGCTTCTGGGGCACAGCGTCATGAGTTTCGAAAATGCAATGGGTTATGTTTCTACTGTGGTGATGCCTCTCATGCTATTTCAGTCTGCCCTAAGCGGGGAAGACGTTTTGCACGCTCAGTTGTCTTGGGTAGTGTTCAGACTAAGTTTTTATTAACTGTCACTCTGATATGCTCTCTATCCTCATTTTCTGCTCAGGCTTTCGTTGATTCTGGAGCAGCTATTAACCTGATGGATTATGATTTTGCTAAACGTTGTGGGTTTCCCTTGATACCCCTACAGAAGTCTATTCCCCTACTGGGGATCGATTCTACCCCTTTGGCTGAGAATAAACCCCAGTTTTCTACTCAGGTGATAATGAGGGTTGAACCTGATCACCAGGAGTGCTGCAAATTTTTGGTTCTATATAATCTGCATGACATTATCGTGCTGGGTTTCCCTTGGTTACAGTCTCATAATCCTGTTTTGGATTGGAAATCTGTGTCTGTAACCAGTTGGGGCTGCCAATGTGTTAATACCAACACTCCTGTTTTTTCTGCCTCCCCCCAGGCTCAGGATGTTCCTGACTTTTTGTTTGATTTTTCTGATGTGTTTAGCGAAAGTAAATCTGCATCCTTGCCTCCCCATAGGAACTATGACTGCGCTATTGAATTAGTGCCTGGTAGTAAATTCCCTAAAGGTCGCCTTTTTAACTTGTCTGTACCTGAACATGACGCTATGCGGTCTTATATCAAGGAATCATTGGAGAAGGGTCATATCAGACCATCCTCTTCACCCTTAGGTGCCGGTTTTTTCTTTGTGGCCAAAAAAGATGGTTCATTAAGGCCGTGTATTGATTATCGTCTCTTGAACAATATTACTGTGAAATATCAATACCCGTTACCCTTGATTTCTGACCTGTTTGCCAGGGTGAAAAACGCTACTTGGTTTACCAAGCTTGACCTCAGGGGGGCGTATAACCTTATTCGCATTAAGCACGGGGATGAATGGCAGACGGCATTCAATACCCCTGAAGGGCATTTTGAGTACCTAGTGATGCCCTTTGGGCTCACTAATGCTCCTTCCGTCTTCCAGTCCTTCATGAATGACATTTTCAGGGATTTTGTGGACAAATTTCTGATTGTTTATTTGGATGATATCTTGATTTTTTCTAATGACTGGGACTCTCATGTGAAACATGTTCGAACTGTATTCCAGATTTTGAGAGAGAATGCTCTGTATGTGAAGGGATCAAAGTGTCTTTTTGGCGTACAGAGGATCTCATTTCTGGGATTCATTTTGTCCCCATCTGTTATTGAAATGGACCCGGTCAAGGTTCAGGCCATCTGTGATTGGGTCCAACCTACTTCATTAAAGGCTCTTCAGAGATTTTTGGGTTTTGCCAATTTTTATCGTAAATTTATTGGTAATTTCTCGGTTATTGTTAAACCATTAACTGATTTGACCAGAAAGGGTTCTGATGTGGTGAATTGGCCTCCTGAGGCAGTCTCTGCATTTCAGGAACTTAAGCAGAGATTCACTTCTGCTCCTGTTCTACGGCAGCCTGATGTTTCTCTGCCATTTCAGGTGGAGGTTGATGCCTCTGAAATTGGGGCAGGTGCCGTTTTGTCCCAAAAAGATCCAGAGACCTCTAAAAGTAACCCTTGTGCCTTTTTCTCTCGAAAATTTTCTCCTACTGAACGTAATTATGACGTGGGTAATCGGGAGTTGTTGGCCATGAAGTGGGCTTTTGAAGAGTGGAGACATTGGCTGGAGGGAGCCAAACATCAGGTGGTGGTCCTTACGGACCATAAGAATCTGGTCTATCTGGAATCTGCCAAGCGACTCAATCCTAGACAGGCCAGGTGGGTCTTGTTTTTCACACGTTTTAATTTTGTGGTTTCCTTTCTTCCTGGCACTAAGAATGTTAAGGCGGATGCCCTCTCGAGGAGTTTCCTTGCGGACTCTCCTGAGTTATCTGATCCTTCTGTTATTTTGAAAGAGGGTGTAGTTCTTTCCGCCATCTCGCCCAATTTGAGACTTGCTCTGGAGGGGTGTCAGGAGGATAGGCCCGAGCGCTGCCCTGTTGGAAAATTGTTTGTCCCGGACCAATGGAAAAAGAGTGTGATGTCTGAGATTCATTGTTCCGCATTGGCTGGGCATCCCGGAATTTTTGGTACCAGAGACTTGGTTAGTCGGTCCTTTTGGTGGCCTACCTTGTCTCGTGATGTCAGGGAATTTGTGCAGTCCTGCGGGACTTGCTCTCGCTCCAAGCCTTGCTCTCGCTCTAGTGGTTTGTTGATGCCATTGCCTGTGCCCAAGAGACCATGGACCCATATCTCTATGGATTTCATTTCCGATCTTCCTGTTTCTCAGAGAATGACCACCATCCGTTTTTCTGTAATTCTGGGTTTCACCCTCGATTTTCTTCAGGACAGACGGAGGCTTCTGTCTGTCCAGGTGTTGACTCTGTTGTGGAGCGTATGCAACAGATTTGGGACCAGGTAGTGGAGAGGTTGTCCCTCTCTCAGGAGAAGGCCCAGCGGTTTGCTAACCGGCATAGGACTGATGGTCCTCGGTTTAAAGTGGGGGACTTGGTCTGGTTGTCCTCAAAGAATATTCCTATGAGAGTAGCATCTCCTAAATTTAAGCCTAGGTTCATTGGACCTTATAAGATCATGGAGATTATTAATCCTGTTTCTTTTCGTTTGCTTCTTCCAGGGACATTTAAGATCCATAACGTGTTCCACAAGTCCTTGTTGAAGAGGTTTGTTGAGCCAGTGGTTCCTGCTGCTGTGCCTCCTGACCCTGTTTTGGTTGAGGGCAATCTGGAGTATGTGGTTGAGAAAATATTGGATTCTCGTTTTTCTAGACGGAAACTCCAGTATTTGGTTAAATGGAGAGGTTATGGTCAGGAAGACAATTCTTGGGTGTTTGCTTCGGACATCCATTCTAGGAGACTTATCTGTGCGTATCATAGAACTCATCCTGACCGACCTGGTTGCTCAAATGAGGGTTCGGTAACCCCTCCTCAAGGGGGGGTACTGTTGTGAATGGGTTTGAGATGAGTTCTGAGCAGAGGCTCCCTCTGGTGGTTACAAGCGGTGCTAGTGAAGATTGTGAGGACTGGGAATCAGGTGTTACTGACTGGTCTTATATAAGGGAGTCATTTTCCCATCAGGGTTGCCGGTGATCAATTGTTCTGGTCTGAATCCTTCATTCCAGTTTCCCTTGTAGCCTGCTGTGTCGTGTCTGCATCTCCTGCTAACAGATAAGACTTTGTCTTCTTTTGTGTTTTTGCTATATTTTTGCATTTTGTACTGCACTTCTTTGGGGGCCTTCAGGGTCCCCTCTGGGGGCTTCTGCCCTCTCAGTTTAGTTCAGCCACTGAGTTTTTGTTCTTTTGCTTTTTCCAGTTTTTTCAGTGGCTGCTGTTTTGATTTTGTTACACCAGAGAACTAATTTAGGTGGTAGAGGTCGTGTGATCTCAGGTTATTTTGAAATTAGTAGAGTTGGTGCTTTTCAGGGTTTTCTGGGATTGCAGTAAGTACCCTTCCTATCCTTTTCTATTTAGATAGTTTGGGCCCCAGCGTTTGCTCATACTATTTTCTTTCTGTGTCAGTATTTCCTCTTGTCTAACCGCCATTACATGTTTGGGGGCTTTCTATTATCTTTGGGGTTCTGCTCCGGGGCAGATAGCTTTCCTGTTTCTGTCTTTAGGTGTAGTTAGTTTCTCAGGCTGTGACGAGGCGTCTAGGACCAACGTAGGAACGCTCCACGGCTGCCTCTGGTTGTGGTGGTTAGTCAGGGTGCTGCAGTCTCATGGATTCCAACTGCTCTGGTGTATCGCCTTTTTGCCTGCTCTCCTCAGCTACCGAAACATAACACATGTTGTTTAATAATTTGTTCAAAGATCTTTCCTGGTATAGAAGTCAGACTCACCGGCCTATAGTTTCCTGGGTCCACCTTCTTCCCCTTTTTGAAGATAGGAACAACATTTGCTCTTCTCCAGTCTTCTGGCACTCCTCCTATTCTCCAAGAATTTTCAAAGATTATGGAGAGTGGTTCAAAAATTTCTTCTGCTATCTCTTTCAGTACTCTGGGGTGTAATTCATCTGGACCAGGAGACTTGAATTCATTTAGGTTAGCTAAGTGTTTCCTCACTATCTTTCTGTTTATCCTGGATTCTTCTATTCCCTTAATAGGGCAGAGAAGAACAGTTGATGTTACATTTCCTTTCTGAGAGAAAACAGATGCAAAATAGGAATTTAAAAGTTCGGCCTTCTCAACATCCTGTCTTACCATTTCATCATTTTCATCCTGTAAAAATCCTATAGCATCTTTTACTTTTCTTTTGCTTTTGACATTTCCCCAAAATCCTTTTTTATTGCTTTTGACGTCTCTTGCAAGCCTCAATTAATTGTCAGTAGAGATGAGCGACTTTGCCTCCAGGAGGGTCGAGTTGGGTTTCGGACCATCCGACTTTACCAAAAGTCGAGTCGAGCGAGATCAGCCGACTAACAGGCGGCAAAAGTCGAAATTCGGCCAAAAACGAAACCCGACCCCAATGCAAGTCAATGGGGAATCACAGTCGCCAGTAAGTGGAGGACAGTAAACACATCTACAGTGCCCATTTCAATGCCAACGACATCAATTCTTATTACTTAAGCTTGTCAACCTTAATTTACGCATTGAAAACTGGGGGTTATTTTGAGTGATATCTATTGTAAATTCTACAATAGCTCAAAAACCGGACAGTATAGTCCTCCATACAGTATTATGGGCACCACATAGTGCGCCATACAGAATAATGAGCCCCATATATTGCTCCATACATAATTGGTCCCATGTAATGTTCCATACAGTATATGATGAGCTCCACATAATGCTCCAGTATATGATGGTCCCCATATAATGTGCCATACAGTATAGGACGATCCCCATAGAGTATAATGAGCCCCACATATTGCTCCATACAGTATAAAGAGTCGCATATAAAGCTCCATATAGTATATGATGGGCCGCCTATATTGCTCCATACAGAATAGGCTCCATATAATGCTCCATACAGAATAGGCCCCATATGTGCTCCATATGATGCTCCATATATAAAGGGCCCTATATGATGCCCCATAAATAATGAACCCCATATGACGCTCCAGTATATGATGGGCACCATATATGATGCTCCAGTGTATGATGAGCCCCATTTATAATGCTCCAGTGTATGATGGGCCCCATATATAATGCTCCAGTGTATGATGGGCCCTATCTATGATGCTCAAGTGTATGATGGGCCCCATATATAATTCTCCAGTGTATAAAGCTCCCCATATATTGCTCCAAACATTAAAAAAAATGAAATACCTCTCCTCGCTGGGCACTGCTCTACTCTGGACTCCTCAGCGTTGCCATCTTCCAGCTCTCTGCACTGTGACTGTTCAGGCAGAGGGCGCACAGGCGTGACATCATCGCGCTCTCTGACCTGAATGTCACTATCAGGAAACGCAGAAGATGTCACAGTGGTGGAGCAGGGAGAGGTAAGTATTGCAAGTGCTGGGGCCCTGAGCAAGCAGGGGGGCCCACTCGTGGGCACCGGCACTGGCACAGGGCCCCTCATAGTACGCCGGTGTCTCTGACGGCAAGTGGGCCCCCCCACCTGCTCGGGACCCAGGCATTTGCCCGAGTGCGCCAGGTGCTGACGCCGGCCCTGGGGGGGTACAGCCCAGTTAGGGAGGTGGAAAAACTGGCATATGTTGAGGTGTAGGCTGGATGTTCAGCAGCTGCAAATGGAGGAATTGGAGAAGTCGGAGTAAGAGGAGGACAAAGTGAGCCATTTTGCTGGCAACCTATGTGTCATCAGGGGAAGGTGGTACAAAATCCTTTAACACCCAGGCATGGTTCATTGTAATGAAAGTGAGATCACCAACATTTTGGGTCGACAGCTAGGTCCTTCTTTCTGTCAGGATTAATCCAGCAGCACTGAAGACTCTTTCTGTTAGCACACTACCAGCAGGGCAAGCGAGCTCCTCTAAGGCATATTGTGCCAATTCAGACCAGGTGTCCAGTTTACAGCCCCAGTAGTCAAAGGGGAATGAACTGTGAGGGAGAACATCGATAGGGAAGGAGAGGTAATTTTGAACCATAGTTGACAACTGCTGTCTTCTGTCTGTTGCAATCGATTTAGTATTACCAGTCGTGTGAGCGGTACTCGAGAAATCAGTCCACAACATGTTCATGAAGCCCCTGTCTCCAACGCCACTTCAGCTGTGTGCACCATGGACACCTCTTCCATGTTTCACAGTATGGCTTGTCGTAAAACCTGCACCGCTGCTGTGTGCTGGGAATGCCTCTAACAAACGGTTTACCAGCGTTGCTTGTTTGTTCGCCAATATTAGCTCTAGGTTCTCCTGTGGCATGATGTTCTGTAATTTGCCTTTATAGCGTGGATCGAGGATGCTGGCCAACCAGAAGTCGTCATCCTTCATAATTTTGGCAATGCGGGGGTCCCTATTTAGGATTTGCAAGACGTAATCACACATGTGGGCCAATGTTCTAGGTGTCAATGATGCACTGCCAGTGGTGGGTGGAGGAGCACTTTCTGCCAAATCCATATCCCTCCAGTCACGTACAAACCCTGTACCTGACCTTGGCAAGCCAACATTTTCTCTTGCCCCCTGAGAAGCATCCTCCTCCCCAAAATAATCATCCCCCTCCTCCTCCTCTTCCTCTTCTTCCGCAACCTCATCCAGGACAGTTCCCTGAGCAGACAATGCCTGACTGTCATCAAGGCTTCCCTCCTTCTCCTCCTCCTTCTCCGCTGCAGACGCCTGATCCTTAATGTGTGTCAAAGTTTGCACGAGCAAAAGCATAAGTGGGATGGTCATGCTTATGATGGCGTTGTCTGCGCTTACCAGCTATGTGCATTCCTCAAAACACTGAAGGACTTTACAGAGGTCTTTCAGCTTTGACCACTGCACACCCGATGTCTGCCCTCAAACTGCCTGCCCGTGTATTCTCCCACAAATGCATTACAACTTGCTCTGTTCGCACAGCTTCTCAACCATGTGCATGGTGGAGTTCCAACTTGTTGTAACGTCTATGATTAGGCAGTGCTTGTGGACGTGGAGCGATCGCTGCAGCCTCTGCATACAACTGGAATCTACGGGTGAGCGACGTATGTGCGAGCACAGTCTTAGCACCTTATGGAGTAGGGCTGGTAACTCCGGATAATTATTTATGAAGCACTGCACCACCAGGTTCAAGGTGTGAGCCAGGCAAGGTATGTTTCTGAGTTTTGCCAGGGCTATGACTGCCACAAAATTATGGCCGTTATCACTGACTACCTTGCCTGGCTCAAGATGTAGAATGCCTAGCCATGACTCAGCTTCTCGCTGCAAGTAGTCGGGCAGAACCTCCGCAGTGTGTCTGTTGTCGCCCAAAGACATCATCTTTAAAACAGCTTGCTGACGATTACCACTAGCTGTTCGATAGTGGGACACCTCGTGTGCAACACTGGCAGCTGCTGATGGATTGCTCGTGCGACTGCGCTCTGTCGACGAGCTTTTGCTTCTGGAGGAGGAGGGTCAAACGCCTACAGCCAACTGTTGCCTATACCGTGGGCTAGGCAGCACTGTCCCACCGCCGCTGTCCCCTGTGGACCCTGCATCCACGACATTAACCAAGTGCGCAGTGATGGACCCGTAATGGCCCTGGCCATGCCTACTGGCCCATGCATCTGTTGTGAGGTGCACCTTTCCACTCACTGATTGTTTGAGTGCATGGACAATGCAGTCTTTCACATGCAGGTGGAGGGCAGGGATGGCTTTTCAAGAAAAGAAGTGCCGACTGGGTAGGTCATAGTGTGGGACAGCGTAGGCCATGAGCTCTCGGAACGCTGCGCTTTCAACCAAATGGAAGGGCATCATTTCTAAAGAGATCAGTTTGGCAATATAGGCGTTCAAAGCCAGTAATGTTTTGTAGTCCGTTCGCGCTTGCAAGTGCATGTTGTTTACATGTCTAAGCATGCAACTGGTATTCAAATTTCGGAGATTTTTCCCTCGGCTAAAGGTCCTTCCGCCCTTCTTACAGATAACCTTTGCCTCATCAATATGATTTTGTTCAAAAAAGTGCCAAACTGCACTCTCCTACTATAGTAAAACTTTTCAGGGCTTGCACACTGTGCTAATTTGACCGTCTGGCAAAGCTGTCCTGCAACTCTTTTTGTTTTTTTAACACGTTTTTGGACTGCTACGGGCCTGCCAGATAACCGCAGCTGCGATGTCGATGCCTGCTGCGGATCCTCCTCCTCTTCTGAGCTATTGCCAGCGGCACCCTCTTCCCACAATGGATGCCAATCCGGGTCAACAACTGGATCATCCATCACCTCCTCTTCAATTTCATCTGCACCTTCATCTGTGTCACCGTGTAAGGTGGTATAGTATGCGGGAAGGGGCACCTGAGTTTCATCAGGGTCAGATTCTGGCTCAGTAGACTGCGAGGGCAATGTAGCTCTCTGGGTGAATGTACCAGCAGAATCATATAGCAGTGGCTGTGCATCAGTGCACTCCATGTCATATTTATCTTGGACTGGGGAATTCAGGATTTGACTTAATAAGTTAGGTGTGGTATGTGAAAAGAGCTCCAGTGAATAATCTGAAGTGTGGCCTGCCGCATCCTTCACTTTTGGTGGGGGTGAAGGACACAAGGAAAGGTGTTGTTCCTGACCAGGAGCCTGCACTGACAACTCAGTGCTTGCAGTTTTTGAAACTTCAGAAGAGGAGGCGATAGAGCTGGAGGCTGTTTCGGCAATGTAAGCCAAAACCTGTTTCTGATGCTCCGGCTTTAAAAGCGGTTTAACTACTCCCACAAAGGGAGCCTTCCAGGCCTTCTGGACCCAGACGATGACGCAGGCTCAACACCTCCTGCCTTAGGTGCTATTGTGCTTTTGGCACTACCAGCAGATACACCACCACCACCATCAGTACCAGCTGCCCCCCTGCCAACGTCCGCGGCCTCTTCCACCATACTTCCTCATGTTTAGGAAAATGTACCAAAAATAACAGCAGACATATGGTTTTTATGAGGAGCGTACAGCTGTATACGGTGCAGGGGAAAATTTAAATCTCCGTATATATTTCCGGAGTCACACACAGACGCTCACTCAGTATGGATTTGACCGTAATACAAAAAGCAGAAAAACGGTACTGTATCAGAAGCAGAAAGCTGTATATGGTGTAGGGGATAATTTGCGGTAAATCTCCGTATATATTTCCGGAGTCACACACAGACGCTCACTCAGTATGGATTTGACCGTAATACAAAGAGCAGATATACGGTACTGTATCAGAAGCGGACAGCTGTATACGGTGTAGGGAAAAATTTCAATCTCCGTATATATTTCCGGAGTCACACACAGATAGTCAGCATGTATTTGTCCGTGATACCAGCCGGTACATGGTAGAGTGTGAGGACTCGGAGCGTACAGCTCTATACGGTGTGGGAAAAAATGAACGCTCGGTAACTGTGCAGAAAAAAAGAATGAAAGTATTAGTTCTGTGTAAAAAGTAGTCTGCACAGCAGTGTACTCACAGCAATTCAGCTATCAGACAGCCTAATAACCAGCGCTGCTGCACACAAGAAAATCCTCCCCTGTCACTGCACACTAACTGTACAGCACATTTCCTATCAGCACAAGCACATAATAACTTCTCTTTCCAGCCCTAACTCTCTCCCTATTGATAAACAGCATCAGCAACCTCTCCCTACTGTTAAGATCAGCAGAAGTAAAATGGAGGTCGGCGGTAAGGGCTTTTATAGACACTATGACGCCTTCCAAAGCAAGCCAATCACTGCAATGCCCTTCTCTAAGGCTGCTTTCACATTTGCGTTTGAGCGACCTGCGCCTGTCTGCGCACGGCCGCCGCTAAGCTCCGCCCCCGGCCGCGCCTCCTCCCGGCGGCTCCGCCTAATGGCGCATGACGCCGCATGCGACCTGCGTACCCTATCTTTATCATTAGGTACGCAGGCCGTGCGCAGGTATGCGTTTGGCGGCGCATGCGTCCTTTTGACGGTGCGTCGAGCGCACCCAAACACAGCATGCTGCGTTTTGGTGCCCTCGTTGCACCGTCAAAAGGACGCATGCGCCGCCAAACACATACCTGCGCACGGCCTGCGTACCTAATGATAAAGATAGGGTACGCAGGTCGCATGCGGCATCATGCACCAATAGGCGGAGCCGCCGGGAGGAGGCGCGGCTGGGGGCGGAGCTTAGCGGCGGCCGTGCGCAGACAGGCGCAGGTCACTCAAATGCAAATGTGAAAGCAGCCTAAGATGGTGGTGGACGCTGCACATGTCATCTCGTTGCCCACAGCAATTGTGCTGTACAGTTAGTGTGCAGTGACAGGGGAATATTTTCTTGTGTGCAGCAGCGCTGGTTATTAGGCTGCCTGATAACTGTATTGCTGTGTGTACACTGCTGTGTAGAATGCTTTTTACACAGCACTAATACTTTTATTCTTTTTTTCTGCATAGTTACTGAGCGTTCATTTTTTCCCACACCGTATAGAGCTATACGCTCCTCACACACTACCGTGTACCGGCTGGTATCACGGACAAACACTTGCTGACTATCTGTGTGTGACTCCGGAAATAAATAGGGAGATTTAAATTTTCCCCTACACCGTATACAGCTGTACGTTCCTCATACAGTACCGTATATATGCTGGTATCACGGTCAAATCCATACTGAGTGAGCGTCTGTGTGTGACTCCGGAAATAAATATGGAGATTTAAATTTTCCCCTACACCGTTTACAGCTGTACGTTCCTCATACAGTACCGTATATCTGCTGGTATCACGGTCAAATCCATACTGAGTGAGCGTCTGTGTGTGACTCCGGAAATAAATATGGAGATTTAAATTTTCCCCTAAACCGTATACAGCTGTACGCTCCTCATACAGTACCTTATATCTGCTGTTATTTTTGGTACATTTTCCCAAACATGAGGTAGTATGGTGGAAGAGGCCGCGGATGTGGGCGGGGGGGGGGCGGCTGGTACTGATAGTGGAGGTGGTGCATCTGCTGGTAGTACCAAAAGCACAATAGCACCTAAGGCAGGAGGTGTTGAGCCTGCGTCATTGTCTGTCTCCAGAAGGCCTGGAAGTCTCCCTTTTGTGGGAGTAGTTAAACCGCTTTTAAAGCCAGAGCATCAGGAACAGGTTTTGGCTTACATTGCCGAAACAGCCTCCAGCTCTATCGCCTCCTCTTCTGAAGTTTCAAAAACTGCAAGCACTGGGTCGTCAGTGCAGGCTCCTGGTCAGGAACAACACCTTTCCTTGTGTCCTTTACCCCCACTAAAAGTGAAGGATGCGGCAAGCCACACTTCAGATTACTCCATGGAGCTCTTTTCACATACCATGCCTGGGTTATCAAGTCAAATCCTGAATTCCCCAGTCCAAGATGAATCTGACATGGAGTGCACTGATGCACAGCCACTGCTAGATGATTCTGCTGGTACATTCACCCAGAACACTACATTGCCCTCTACTGAGTCTACTGAACCAGAATCTGACCCTGATGAAACTCAGGTGCCCCTTCCCGCATACTATACCACCTTACATGTTGACACAGAGGAAGGTGCAGATGAAATTGAAGAGGAGGTGATGGCTGACACAGTTGTTGACCCGGATTGGCATCCATTGGGTGAAGAGGGTGCCGCTGGCGATAGCTCAGAAGAGGAGGAGGATCCGCAGCAGGCATCGACATTGCAGCTGCGGTTATCTGGCAGGCCCGTAGCAGTCCAAAAATGTGTTAAAAAACAAAAAGAGTTGCAGGACAGCTTGGCCAGATGGTCAAATTAGCACAGAGTGCAAGCCCTGAAAAGATTTCCCATAGTAGAAAGAGTGCAGTGTGGCACTTTTTTGACCAAAATCATATTGATGAGGCAAAGGTTATCTGTAAGAATTGCGGAAGGATCTTTAGCCGAGGGAAAAATCGTGGACATTTGAATACCAGTTGCATGCTTAGACATGTAAACACCATGCACTTGCAAGCGTGGATGGACTACAAAACCTCACTGGCTTTGAACGCCTACATTGCCAAACTGATCTCATTAGAGATGATGCCCTTCCGTTTGGTTGAAAGCGCAGTGTTCTGAGAGTTCATGGCCTACGCTGTCCCACGCTATGACCTACCCAGTCGGCACTTCTTTTCTAGTAAAGCCATCCCTGCCCTCCACCTGCATGTGAAAGACAGCATTGTCCATGCACTCAAACAATCAGTGAGTGGAAAGGTGCACCTCACAACAGATGCATGGGCCAGTAGGCATGGCCAGGGCTGTTACGTGTCCATCAGGGTTAATGTGTTAGATGCAGGGTCCACAGGGGACCGCAGCGGTGGGACAGTGCTGCCTAGCCCATGGTATAGGCAACAGTTGGCTGTAGGCGTTCGACCCTACTCGTCCTCCAGAAGCGAAAGTTCTTCGACAGAGCGCAGTCATACGAGCACTCCATCTGCAGCTGCCAGTGTTGCACACTAGATGTCCCACTATCGAACAGCTAGTGGTAAGCGTCAGCAGGCTGTTTTAAAGATGAAGTCTTTGGGCGACAACAGACACACCACGGATGAACTGGCTGACTACTTGGCTGGACAGTATACATCTTGAGCCAGGTAAGGTAGTCAGTGATAATGGACATAATTTTGAGGCGGCCATAGCCCTGGTAAAACTCAGACACATACCTTGCCTGGCTCACACCTTGAACCTGGTGGTGCAGTGCTTTTTAAATAATTATCCGGAGTTAACAGCCCTGCTCCATAAAGTGGGAAGACTGTGCTCGCACATCCGTCGCTCGCCCATAGACTCCAGTCGTATGCAGAGGCTGCAGCGATCGCTCCACCTCCCCAAGCACCACCTAATCATAGACGTTGCAACAAGGTAGAACTCCATCATGCACATGGTTGAGAGGCTGCGCGAACAGAGGCAGGCTGTAATGTATTTATGGGAGGATACACAGGCAGGCAGTTTGAGGGAAGATATGGAGTTGTCAGGTGTGCAGTGGTCAAAGCTGAAAGACCTCTGTAAAGTCCTTCAGTGTTTTGAGGAATGAACACGGCTGGTAAGCGCAGACGAAGCCATCATAAGCATGAGCAACCCACTTATGCGTCTGCTCATACAAACTTATGCACATTAAGGATCAGGCGTCTGCAGCAGAGGAGGAAGAGGAGGAAGAGGGGGAGGGAAGCCTTGTTGACAGTCAGCCATTGTCTGCTCAGGGAACTGTCCTGGACGAGGTGGAGGAAGAAGAGGAGGAGGAGGATGAGGGGGATGATTATTTTGGGAGGAGGATGCTTCTCAGGGGGCAAGAGAAAATGTTGGCTTGCCAAGGTCAGGTACAGGGTTTGTGCGTGACTGGAGGGATGTGGATTTGGCAGAAAGTGCTCCTCCACCCATGACTGGCAGTGCATCATTGACACCTGGAACATTGGCCCACATGTGTGATTATGCCTTGCGGATTCTAAAATGGGACCCCCGCATTGCCAAAATTATGAAGGATGACGACTACTGGTTGGCCAGCATCCTTGATCCACGCTAAAAGACAAATTACAGAACATCATGCCACAGGAGAACCTAGAGCTAATATTGGCGAACAAACAAGCAACTCTGGTAAACCATTTGTTAGAGGCATTCCCAGCAAACAGCAGCGGTGCAGGTTGTACCACGAGCTGTACTGGGCCAAATGAAAGAGGTGTTCGTAGTGCACACAGCCGAAGGGGCGTTGGAGACATGGGCTTCATGACCATGTTTTGGACTGATTTCTCAAGGACCGTTCACACGCCTGGTAATACTGAATCTATTGCTACTGACAGGAGACAGCAGTTGTCAACTATGGTTAAAAATTACTTTTCCTCCCCTATTGATGTTCTCCCTCACAGGTCATTCCCCTTTGACTACTGGGCCTGTAAACTGGACACCTGGCCTGAATTGGCACAATATGCCTTACAGGAGCTCGCTTGCCCTGCTGGTAGTGTATTATCAGAAAGAGTCTTCACCCCTGCCAGGTTCCACTTACACCTGGCTCACATATTTCGTTCAATTTACCTATAATAACAACCATAAAGGTTCAATACCTATACATGCACTAAGTATATGGTCGCTCATTATTCCTCATAAACCTTTAGCTTTATCAGAAATTCATTATTCCTATACCTCTTCTGATACATTACATTGCAGCGACTTATGATTAAGACTCGGGAGAGTCGAAACGTCAAATGCTTTGTGTGTCGTTTATACTTATTATGTGCCTTTTTCCTTATTGGTTGTATAAATAAATTTTCCAAGATTTTGCATAGAATTCCTATAGAGTGTGCAGTGTATTATATTACTCTATTGTCAGATTAATTCCGTTACACTTGCACCTCGACTTTTCAGACCATGTGCACATCTACTTCTTTCCATTACACCTCAACTTATGCCATTTTTGCCACCTCCCTATCTGGGTTGTCCCCCACACACCCAGGGCTGTGGTCAGCACCTGGCGCACCTGGGCAAGTGCCGGTGCCCTGAGCAGGTGGGGGGTCCCACTCGGGGGCGACGGCACTGGTACAGGGTTCCTCATAGTACAAAAAAGTGACTCTGACGGTGGGCGGCCCCCTCCGCTTGTTCAGGGCCCCAGCACTTGCAATACTTAACTCTCCTTGCTCCACTGCTGTGGAGTCTGGGCAGTTAAATCCTTCACAGGGACAGCCACTACAAATTTGGTTAACTGATCAATGATGGTTAAGACGTAGCTATGGCCTGTCCTGCTGGACTCTACCTTCAGATGATCAATGGCTACCATTTCTAATGGACATCGACTCACAATCAGATGCAGTGTTGCTTTCTGATCAGCTTTCACAGTTTTATTAGTCACAGACGTGTGACATTCCTGGCACCATTTTTCAATGTCTCCTTTCATGCCAATCCAATAGAATCGCCTGCTGCCTGTGGCTTCTGTCTTTTGCACTACAAAGTGACCAGACTGATCATGATAGGCAGTGAGGACCATGTCTACATCTCTCCTTGGCATCACAATTTGATGGAGACGAATAACGGTGATGGGATCGACGCTACTGCGATACAGCAACCCTTTCTTCACAAAGAACCGTTTTCGCTGTCTCCACAGATAAAGTAATTGAGAGTCAGCATCGCCTCTGAGAATTCTACTGGGAGGTTTTACCGTGATTAGGAATTCCCAAATTTCTGCAATCACTCTACTTTCAGTGTGTACTTGTATCCATCTAGTTTCCTGTAGCGGAGAGTCTGGACTGGCTTACTGAGATGAAATATATACGAACATTTTAACATTTTTGCGGATCTGCTTTTTATATTCTGGTGTGATCCATACTGAGCCTGTGAGAGTCTGTCTGTTACTCCGGAAATATATACAGAGATTTAAAATTACCCCAACACTGTATACAGCTGTACGCTTCTAATACATTACCCTTTTTCTGCTTTTTATATTCTGGTGTAATCCATACTGAGCCTGTGAGAGTCTTTGTCTGACTCTGGAAATATATACGAATATTTAAAATTACCCCAACACTGTATACAGCTGTACGCTTCTGATACATTTCCATTTTTCTTCTTTTTATATTCTCGTGCAATCCATACTGAGCCTGAGAGCGTCTTTGTCTGCCTCCTGAAATATATATGGAGATTTAGAATATTTTCACTATACTATATATACCTGGTATCTGCTGATACAGTACCCTTTTTGCCAGAAAGTCCTCCTCCAACCCACCACTCTAAGTGCATCATTGACACCTGGTACTTTGACACACATGTGTGATTATTTCTTGCGGATCTGCTTTTTATATTCTGGTGTGATCCATATTGAGCCTGTGAGAGTCTGTCTGTTACTCCGGAAATATACACAGAGATTTAAAATTACCCCAACACTGTATACAGCTGTACGATTATGATACAGTACACTTTTTCAACTTTTTATATTCTGGTGTAATCCATACTGAGCCTGTGAGAGTCTTTGTCTGACTCTGGAAATTTATACAGATATTTAAAATTACCCCAACACTGTATACAGCTGTACGCTTCTGATACATTTCCCTTTTTCTACTTTTAATATTCTTATGTAATCCATACTGAGCCTGAGAGCGTCTGTGTCTGCTTCCTGAAATATTTACGGAGATTTAGAATATTTTCAGTCTAGTATATATACCTGGTATATGGTGATACAGTACTCTTTTTCTGCTTTCATATTGTGAGCCTGTGACAGTCTGTCTGTTAGTCCAGAAATATATACAGAGATTTACAATGACCCCTAAACTGTATACAGCTGTACGCTTGTGATACAGTACCCTTTTTGCCAGAAAGTCCTCCACCAACCACTCTAAGTGCATCATTGACACCTGGAACATTGGCCCACATGTGTGATTATTTCTTGCTGATTTGCTTTTTATATTCTTGTCTAATCCATACTGAGCCTGTGAGCATCTTTGTCTGACTCCTGAAATATATACGGAGATATCCAATATTTTCACCATACTATATATACCTGGTATCTGGTGATACAGTACTCTTTTTGCCAGAAAGTCCTCCACCAACCACTCTAAGTGCACCATTGACACCTTGAACATTGGCCCACATGTGTGATTATTTCTTGTGTATCTGCTTTTTATATTCTTGTCTAATCCATACTGAGCCTGTGAGCATCTTTGTCTGACTCCTGAAATATATACGGAGATATCCAATATTTTCACCATACTATATATACCTGGTATCTGGTGATACAGTACCCCTTTTTCATCTTTTTATATTATTGTGCAATCCATACTGAGCCTGAGAGCGTCAGTGTCTGCCTCCTGAAATATATACAGAGATTTAGAATATTTTCACTATACTATATATACCTGGTATCTGGTGAAACAGTACCCTTTTTCAACATTTTAAATTCTTGTCTAATCCATACTGAGCCTGAGAACGTCTGTGTCTGCCTCCTGAAATATATACGGATATTCCAATATTTTCACTATACTATATATACCTGGCATCTGGTGATACAGTACCCTTTTTGCCAGAGAGTCCTCCTCCACCCACCACTCTAAGTGCATCATTGACACCTGGAACATTGGCCCACATGTACGTAGATTGGCCCATATACGGAGATTTAAAAATTACCCCAACACTGTATACAGCTGTACGCTTCTGATACATTACCCTTTTTCTACTTTTAATATTCTGGTGTGATCCATACTGAGCCTGTGTCTGACTCTGGCAAAATATACAGAGATTTACAATTACCCCAAAACTGCATACAGCTGTACACTTCTAATACATTACCCTTTTTCTACTTTATATATTCTGGTGTAATCCATACTGAGCCTGAGAGCGTCTGTGTGTGACTCCTGAAATATATACGGAGATTTACAATTATCCCTAGACTGTATACAGCTGTACGTTTATGACACAGTAACATAATATCTGCTGGTATTTTGGGTACATTTTCTCAAAAATGAGAAAGTATGGTGGAGGAGGCTATGGACGTGGGCGTGGGGGGCCTGCTAGTACTGATGGTGGTGGTGCATCTGCTGGAAGGGCCATAAGCAAAATAGCACCTAAGGCAGGAGGTGCTGAGCCGGCGTCATCGTCTGGCTCAAGAAGGCCAGAAAGGCTCCCTTTACTGGGAGTAGATAAACTGCTTTTAAAGCCGGAGCATCAGGAAGATGTTTTGGTTTACATTGCCGAAACAGCCTCCAGCTCTATCGCCTCCTCTTCTGAAGTTTCAAAAAAATGCAAGCACTGAGTCGTCAGTGCAGGCTCCTGGTCAGGAACAACACCTTTCCTTGTGTGCTTCACCCCCACCTTAAGTGAAGGATGCGGCACCCCATACTTCAGATTACTCCATGGAGCTCTTTTCACATACCATGCCAGGGTTATCAAGTCAAATCCTGAATTCCCCAGCCCAACATGAATCAGAGATGGAGTGCACTGATGCACAGCCACTGCTAGATGATTCTGCAGGTACATTCACCCAGAGCACTACATTCACCTCGCAGCCTACTGAGCCAGAATCTGATTCTGATGAAAGTCAGGTGCCCCTTCCCGCATACTATTCCACCTTACACGGTGACACAGAGGAAGGTGTAGATGAAATTGAAGAGGAGGTGATGGATGACCCAGTTGTTGACCCGGATTGGCATCCATTGGGGAAGAGGGTACCACTGTCAATAGCTCAGAAGAGGAGAAGGATCCGCAGCAGGTATCGACATCGCAGCAGCAGTTATCTGGCAGGCCCGTAGCAGTACAAAAACATGTTAAAAAACCAAAAGAGTTGCAGGACAGCTTGGTCAGACGGTCAAATTAGGACAACGTGCAAGCCCTGAAAATTTATACTATAGTAGGAAGAGTCCAGTGTGGCACTCTTTTGACCAAAATCCTATTGATGAGGCAAAGGTTATCTGTAAGAAGTGCGGAAGGACCTTTAGCCTAGGGAAAAATCTCAGAAATTTGAATACCAGTTGCATGCTTAGACATTTAATGAACATGCACTTGCAAGTGTGGACGGACTACAAAACCTACAAATACCCCTCCAGGGCCGGCGACAGCACCTGGTGCACCCGGGCAAGTGCCGGTTCCCTGAGCAGGTGGGGGGGCTTTTGTGAATACTCTGGAGGCGACTTCTGAGCTGGGGC
This sequence comes from Oophaga sylvatica, assembly GCA_033576555.1. Lineage (NCBI taxonomy): Eukaryota > Metazoa > Chordata > Amphibia > Anura > Dendrobatidae > Oophaga > Oophaga sylvatica. The sequence continues at coordinate 468,672,165 of JARQOD010000002.1, read as the reverse complement.
TAACTCCGGTGGTTGCTGAGGGTAATGAACTAATTACTGAATGGCCTTCAGCTGGCTCTAAATGGTATGATATAAGTGACCTGAGTTCCCATCAGCCTTGCCGGTAATCAATTGTTCTTCCTGATCTTGCTTGGAGCACAGCTTGCTTTCCTGCTCTCATTCAGATAAGTGATTTTCTGTTTTTTTTCCTCTTGTTGGATTTTCACTGCTGGTTTGCTGCTTGCAGTGGACTACAGCCTGGTCCCCTTTTGGGTTCTGGCGCTGCAATTGTGCTCATTTTGTGTTTTGCACTTTTGCTTTGCTCCTTTGTCACTTTTTATTTGCTGAGTTGCTGTGTGTTATACCAGAGATCTGATGTAGGTGGTAGAGATCGTGTCATCTCAGGTTTTTTTGTTAATCAGAAGTGTTTTGTCAGGGTTTTTTTTGGGTTGCAGTCAGAATTCTTTCCTATACTTTTCTATCTAGACAGATTGGACCCCAGCGTTTGCTCATTCTATTTTCTGTCTGTGTCCGTATTTTATTCTTGTCTAACCGCCATTACATGTTTGGGGGCTTCCTATTTCTTTGGGGGTTCTGCTCCGGGCAGATAGCTTTCATCTTTCTGCCTTTAGGTGTAGTTATCTCTCCGGCTGTGATGAGGCGTCTAGGATCACCGTAGGTACGCTCCACTGCTACTTCTAGTGTGGCGGTTAGATTAGGGTCCTACAATCCAATAGATTCAAGCCTCTCTGGTGTATTGCTACTTTGCTTTTTTTTGATATTTCTCCTCAGCTACCGAAACATAACAGGGGGCTGACTTGTGGGCGATGGCACTGGCACAGGGCCCCTCATAGTACAAAAAAGTGTCTCTGACGGTGGGATGGCCCACTCGCCGTCAGACACACCGGCGTACTATGAGGGGCCCTGTGCCAGTGCCGTCGCCCACGAGTCGCCCCCCCCTGCTTGCTCAGGGCCCCATCACTTGCAATACTTACCTCTCCATGCTCCACCGCTGTGACGTCTTCCGCGTTTCCTGACAGTGACATTCAGGTTAGATAGCGCGATGACGTCACGTCTGTACGCCCTCTGACTAAACAATCCAAGTGCAGAGAGCTGTAAGATGGTGACGCTGAGGAGTCCAGAGTAAAGCAGTGCACAGCGAGGAGAGGCATTTCATTTTTTTTTTAATGTTTGGAGCAATATATGGGGAGCATTATACACTGGAGAATTAAATATGGGGCCTAGCATACACTTGAGCATCATAGATAGGGACATCAGACACTGGAGCAGCATCTACAGGGCCCATCATACACTGGAGCATTGCAAATGGGGGACATCAAACACTGGAGCAGCATCTACGGGACCCATTATACACTGGAGCATTAATAATAGGGCCCATTATATATGGAGCATGATTTTGGCCTGTAAGACACTGGAGCATCATCCATGCGGCCCATCATATACTGGAGCATTCTAAATGGGGGACATCAGACACTGGAGCAGCATTTACGGGGCCCATTTAACACTGGAGCATTATACATGGGGCCCATTATATATGGAGCATTATTTTGGCCCATAAGACACTGGAGCATAATCCATGGGGCCCATCATATACTGGAGCATTCTAAATGGGGGACATCAGACACTGGAGCAGCATTTACAGGGCCAATTATACAATGGAGAATTATAAATGGGGCCCATTATATATGGAGCATTATTTTAGCCCATAAGACACTGGAGCATCATCAATGGGGCCCATCATATACTGGAGCATTCTAAATGGGGCAGATCAGACACTGGAGCATCATCCATGGGGCCCATCATATACTGGAGCATTCTATATGGGGCAGATCAGACACTGGAGCATCATCCATGGGGCCCATCATCTCCTGGAGCATTCTAAATGGGGCAGATCAGACACTGGAGCAGCATCCATGGGGCCCATCATATACTGGAGCATTCTAAAAGGGGGAAAACAAACACTGGAGCAGCATTTACGGGGACCATTATACAATGGAGCATTATAAATTGGGCCTATTATATTTGGAGCATTATTTTGGCCCATAAGACACTGGAGCATCATCCATGGGGCCCATCATATACTGGAGCATTCTAAATGGGGGACATCAGACACTTAAGCAGCATTTACGGGCCAATTATACAATGGAGAATTATAATTGGGGCCCATTATATATGGAGCATTATTTTGGCCCATAAGACACTGGAGCATCATCCATGGGCCCCATCATATACTGGAGAATCATATGGGGTTCATTATTTATGGGGCATCATATAGGGTATGGAGCATCATATGGGGCACATATGGGGCCTATTCTGTATGGAGCATTATATGGAGCCCATTCTGTATGGTGCAATTTATGGGGCCCATCATATACTGTATGGAGCGTTTTATGCGACTCATTATACTGTATGGAACAATATGTGGGGCTCATTCTACTCTATGGGGACCGTCCTATACTTTATGGCACATTATATGGGGACTATCATATACTGGAGCGGTATGTGGAGCTCATCATACACTGTATGGAACATTATATGGGAGCAATATATGGGGATCATTATTTTGTATGGCGCACTATGTGGTGGACATAATACTGTATGGAGCAATATACTGTCCGGTTTTTGAGCTATTGTAGATTTTTAACATAGATATCAGTCATGTAATGTAAGAAGTGAAGTATTTTTCATTGTACTATACCTATATTTCTGTGCCGTATCGGAGCATCATGAATTGTTGTATGTGTTAAAGGGGCCCACTGACACTCTTTGGCCCGTGGCACACGAAAACCGTGAGCCAGCCCAACCCCCCCACAAGTTTAGCCAAATAACCCCCAGTTTTCAATGCGTAACTATTATTATAAAGTTAATTAAGGTTGCAAAGCTAAAGTAATAATAATTGATGTTGTTGGCATTGAAATGGGCACTGTGTTAGGGCTGGCGGAAGGCACCAAATAAATATAAATAATAGGTGCGTTCGCAGCCCGGGGTCCACCGTGCAGGCAGAGCCTGCTGCTAGTAAGATGGCACAATATGGCAGTATAAGCGAGCTCTGTTACTCCACAGAGTCGCAGATATAGAAGCTGTGGTACTAGATGGCGGTAAGAGCGAACTCTGTTACTCCACAGAGTTGCTGTGGTAGAGACTGTGTCCTGTTAACCTCACAGGAACACACAGATCACTGCAGAGTGGATAGCAGTCCGTGGTTATGCAACAATAACGCAAACAACCAACTCCTCACCGAAGTAGCCGGTATTCTAGAGGCTATTTCAGCCAAGCCCTGAACACGTGCATACAAAAACTCCTCACCGGAGGTGCCGGTATTCTAGGGGCTTATTTCAGCCGAGCCCTAACCGCATGCATACATGACCACAAAGCACATAACAGAATTGATACTAGCGCATGGCCATGCGGCCATGCAACCCTTTTATAGCAGCAACTACAAGACCTTCCAGAAAAGGACCAATGAGAAACTGTTTCAGAACATAAGCAGTTTCAGGACCTTCCTGGCTGACCAATAGGAGTTGCTGCAGTACCTGAGCATGTGACCCCTGATCTCCAATGAGAGATCTTACCCTGGGCATGCTCAGAAGGGGAAACGCAGGACTTAGTCCCAAAGACGTCTGCTCGCCGCTGACCAGTACTGGCTACAATAGTAGAACCTGGAGAGGCAGCAGTAATCCTCTGCACAGTATTAGACTGGGCGAGACGCTGGGACCGACGTCTCTGCTGAGCAGAGTCCACTGCAGCCGGAGACGGATGGGAGACCGCAGCGGGGATGGTTTGAGATTCCCCTTGTGCAGAAGCGGGAACTCGACCCCTAACACACTGTAGGTGTGTTTACTGTCTTCCACTCCCTGCCGACTTTGCTTCCTCATTGACTTGCATTGGGTTTCGTGTTTCAGTCGGACCCCCAACTTTTCCCGATAGTCGGCCGATTTCGTTCGACTCGACTTTTGAGAAAGTCGGGTTTCATGAAACCCGACTCGACCCTAAAAAAGGCAAAGTCGCACATCCCTACTCCTGCACCTCCTCCTCCTCTTCTTCAGTCTCCATCTCAGAAATGAACACATCAGTCAGAAGCTGGAAGAACTGCAGCACTGTCTCAGCCAAGCAGCAATAGGCTGTTCTGAAGCAAATCTGCATAGGTGACAAACAGCACAATGCAGAAGAGTTGTGGACAGCGCTGAAAGAGCAGTCAGATATTTGGATGACACCGCTGAACCTACAGCCAGACATGGACATGTTTGACAATTGCCGGAACCTGGTGGCGCCTCTGAGGCAAGGTGAGCTATCACACGTACCTTGTCTGGCCCATGTGCTTAACCTCATGGTTCAAAGTTTTCTAAAAAGCTGCTGGATCTGCTAGTGTAAGTACACCATCTGTCTGCCCATTTTAGAAAGTCAGCTACAGCTTCAGCCGCCGTTGCTGTGCTTCAGCAGCGTTTGCAGTTTCCGGCTCACTGACTGGTGTGTGATGTCCCCACGCGTTGGAACTCTACACTGCATATGTTGGAAAGGATTTGTGAGAAGAAGAGGGCAGTTGTTGACTACCAGCATCAACAAGGCCGTCGATATTCAGTTCAGACTACACACATAAGACCTCAGGATTGGACATGGATGTCAGACATAGCTACCATCCTCCAGAACTTTGAGGACTGCACCAAGATGGTGAGTGGCAATGACGCCATAATTGACCAGGGTTAATGTGTTCCGTCCTGCTACAGTCAGTCCAATTTTTGGCAAGGGTGTCTATGATGCCCATAAAATATTTTTGACAATTTTACTCCCCCAGGGGGAAATGTTTGCCAGCCCATACACTAAGTGTATGGGCATTCCAAGTGTAGGAGGCCAGCTCCTTTAAATTGTGCTTAGTTTTGAATCAGGCCTTCCTCTACGTCTCTTCAGTTGCTGCCAGTAGATCACAAGGGTTAACGTGTTCCGTGCTGCTCCAGCCAGTGTCGAATTCCTAACAAGGGTGGGTGTTTTTGCTGGGCGTTAAATAGTTGTTATGGAAAAGGTGGACATGTACCCCACAGGGGAAAATGTTTGCAAGGTCCAGGAACTTGGTGTACGGGCATTCCGAGTCTCGGAGACCCTCTCCTTTATTTTATTAGTACAGTAATATGTATGGATGAAGATGAAGAAGCGTGGGCCACTGGTGTGTTTATAGTTACGCACGGTGCACTACTCTTTAAACTTAGTTTTTCACGAGCATCCATCAGTTTGGTTGGTTTCCCTCCGACACTCATCTGCTTTCTGTAATTCAACATCTCATGAACATGTAGCACTTTGCCCTTTAGACAGACACGTGCGTGTCAGGCAACATGTTTTGGATTGACATTTCTTAGGACGAGTCTCATACGCGCATCTGTTCCAACAATCTTCTGATGGGCATGAAACCGATTCTGGTACTTGATGGTGGCTAAACGATGAATCATTGTAGGCTGTATCCTGGCTCTCATACCTCCCATAGCCACTGTTGTTATTAATCATGTGCTTTCCCATTCCTGTCATTACCATGCCCTTTTTCCTGATCAATTCATCCAACGATTCGTCCGCTATATTTTGCCTAAAAAACCTGCACCTTCCCAGCAGCAACTGTGTAGGAAAACACGTTACAGACTTGCCAGATGTTTATGATGCCCCAAAATTACGAATTTACACACTATGTTCATATCTACTCCCAGGGGGAAATGTTTGCCAGCCAGTGTATGGGCATTCCAAGTGTAGGAGACCCGCTCTATTAAATTGGGCCTACACTGTGTTCCAAATTATTATGCAAAAATTGTTTAGGAGTGATAAGGTAAGAATTTTTTTGTTTGTCAGTTAAACTCATTGATGGTGATATGTGTCAGGGCTCTTTATATCACTGTAAGCAACTGCATGAAGAAACACCGTGTGCACAGCTGTTGTAGGTGCAGAGGTTAGGTTCCCAAACCATAGACATATATAACATAAACCTCGCACTCAGCTTGGCTATAGTAGGAAGATTATTTATTATAGTAGTACACCGATAGAGACGTTTCGGTCTGATACGACCTTCCTCAGTTTACGTACTATAGAAATAGATATCGAACGTATCCTATATAGAAGATAGGCAAAAAATGCCCTTGTGCTGAGAAGAATTATCTGTAACAACCCATGTATACTGAATCTCAGGGAAAAGGACCAGGCAGAAAACAGACACGGTGTCCACCGTTAGTCTGTAAGCTGTATGCTGAATCTCAGGGAAAAGGACAAAGCAGAAAACAGACAGGGTGTCCGCCGTTAGTCTGTATGCGCTCTATGTCTCAGTCCTGGACAAGCTGACTTTCAGGTGCAGTATCCACAGTCCAGGACTGAGACATAGAGCGCATACAGACTAACGGCAGACAATCTGTCTGTTTTCTGCTTTGTCCTTTTCCCCGAGATTCAGCATACAGCTTACAGACTAACGGTGGACACCGTGTCTGTTTTCTGCCTGGTCCTTTTCCCTGAGATTCAGTATACACGGGTTGTTACAGATAATTCTTCTCAGCACAAGGGCATTTTTTGCCTATCTTCTATATAGGATACGTTCGATATCTATTTCTATAGTACGTAAACTGAGGAAGGTCGTATCAGACCGAAACGTCTCTATCGGTGTACTACTATAATAAATAATCTTCCTACTATAGCCAAGCTGAGTGCGAGGTTTATGTTATATATGTAAGCAATTGCAGACACCTGTGCTAATTAGTTTGGCAGGTGTGTCCAATGAAAGGCAAGACTACTTAAGAAGGCTGTCCCACATTATTAAGCAGCCTACATTTTCTGCCAAAATGGGAAAGAAAAAGGATGTGTCGGCTGCTGAGAAGCAACAAATTGTGGAGTGTTTAGGTCAAGGCATGACTACAATCAACATTGCCAAGACACTTCATCGTGATCATCGCACAATCAAGAAGTGTGTAGCTGATTCACAGTACACACGTGTGCGTGCTGATAAGGGAAAATTGAGGACTCTTTCCTACAGGCAATTACGTCAGGTTAAAAGAGCAGCAGCAAAAAAGCCTTGTCATAGCAGCAAGACAAGGTCTTGAAGCTGCTGGTGCCTCCAACGTCCCCCGAACAACAAGATGCAGGGTCCTTCAGAGGTTTGCAGCTGTGCGTAAGCCATCCTGTCGACCTCCTCTATCCACTGCACACAAGCAGAAACGGCTCCAGTGGTCCAAACAATACATGAAGACTGACTTCAAAACTGTTTTGTTCATCGATGAGTGCCGTGCAACGCTCGATGGTCCAGATGGATGGAGTGGAGGATGGCTGGTTGATGGACACCCCATGCAAACACGGCTACGGCGCCAACAAGGAGGAGGTGGAGTAATGTTTTGGGCTGGAATCATGGGGGGAGAGATTGTCTGCCCCTTTAGGATCCCTGAAGGGGTAAAGATGAACTCCATAGTGTATGTTGAGTTTCTCAAACAGTACTTCCTGCCATGGTTCAAGAAGAAGAACCGTGCATTCCGCAGCAAGATCATTTTCATGCATGCTAAAGCACCGTCTCATGCTGCACATAACACATCTGCATCTCTGGCTGCTATGGGCATAAAAGGAGACAAACTTATGGTGTGGCCCCCATGCTCCCCTGACCTCAACCCCATTGAGAACCTCTGGAGCATCATCAAAAGGAGTATCTATGATGGCGGGAGGCAGTTCACATCTAAGCAACAGCTCTGGGAGGGTATTCTGTCCTCATGCAAAACAATTGAAGCAGAAACCATCCAAAACCTGACAAATTCAATGGACGAGAGAGTTCAGAAGCTCCTTTCGAACAAGGGGTTCTATGTGCAAATGTAACATCACCTAGAATAAAGTTTTGAGTTGAAAACTGTTTGATTTCAGTTTGTAAGAACCTGCTAATGCTTATAATTTCAAAAATGACAATTTTTTTGTTCTTTATTAAAATGTAAAGGTTGAAAACTCTGCTGTGCATAATAATTTGGAACATGCATTTTGAGTGCAGTTTGAGTGTTTTATTTTTTAAAAAAATATACTGTTATCATAGGCAGTTTGTACAAAAACCTTTCAATTGTACTCTAATAGTTATTTGATTGGAAAATTACAATGACTGCAATTCATATAGGTAATTTGGGAAAATCTGAGAAAATATTATTTGCATAATAATTTGGAACACAGTGTAGTTTTGAATCAGGCCTTCCTCCACGTCTCATTAGTCACTGCCAGTAGATCACCAGAGTTAATGTGTTTCGTGCTGCTCCAGCCAGTGTCAAATTCCTAACAAGGGTGGATGTTTTTGCTGGACGTAAAATAGTTGTTATTAAAAAGGTGGACGTGTACCCCACAGGGGAAAATGATGGCCAGTCAACACACTTAGGCCATTACAAGTCTAGGAGACCCGCTGCTTTTTAATGGCACATTTTTTTTTGGATAAGATGCCCTCCTCTATGTTTCTTCCTAGGGGGAATTGGGGTTATTGGGGTGCATATGAATTGATAGCAGTGCAGGCCTTGCAGTCAATGCAAAAAAACAAAATGGGAGGAGAAAATGAATAATGTGAAGTGGATTTTCCTGGGCCCATCCAGTACCTCGGTTCACAGGCTTATTGGGGTGCATATGACTTGGTAGCAGGTCACGCCTTGCAGTCAATGCATAAGAAAATGGAATGGGAGTGCAAAATAAATAATGTGAAGTGGATTTTCATGGGTCCATCCACTATGTGGGTTCAAAGGCTTATTGGGGTGCATACGACTTGGTAGCAGGGCAGGCCTTGCATTCAATGCCACATTTTTTATGGAAGCCCTCCTGGACATCTCGTGAAAGGGGTATTGAGGTGCGTCGTAATTCTTAGCAGCCCATCCACTCACTGCATAGGCTGTAAAAGTTTAGAAGAACCACTGTTTAATAATGGCCCTTTAAGCAGATTAATGCTGCCTGATGCTCCTGTAAAAATAGGCTCTGTGACTTTAAGAGTCCCTCCTTCATAAATGAAGCAAGATGTGTCTGCTTATGTGTCACATACCACATGGCCAGCTAGGGTTGTTAAATGTTACAATAACATTTCCCAGTGAATGCATTTGTTTTGGCTGAAAGCAATATTAAAGTTGAAAAACGCTTAAAAAAGCTGCGTCTTAACATAGCCCAAGTGGCGGAGGAACATTTTGGACTGGGGTTAATTATTTTGCCTTATATACATATCATTAACCTGAAAAGGATGTACCTTTACATATTTCCCAGCAAAATTCGTTTTGGTTTCATTTTGATATGTTTTTTGATGCACCGGTAAAAATGGCATGAAACTCTGACAACATTGTTTAAAGCTGTGAACTAGGAGTCAGGAATGCTTCCAGGGGCGATCCCAATGATGTCCCTTGTCATTTGAGCAGTGTTTCCATCATTTTCAGATGCATTTAGACCTTAAAAGGACCCCCGGGGGGATCGCGGCAAAAATACTCGGGTCTCCCATAGACTTACATTGGGATCGTTGTTCTGTCCGAGTACCCGAGTATTTTAATCTGCTCGACCTGAACAACGAGCACCCGAGCATTTTAGTGCTTGCTCATCACTAATAATAACAATTATAGTGACAGTTACTACTTAACTAAGACATTAGATAAAAGTATGAGATATGAAGAATGGAAGATGATATGAGATTGTGAAGAAAATGTACCTTTAATTCAACACAACCAGTCATTTCTAGAGATGTCTTGTAAAACAGTGCTGCCTTCCATAGCAATATTCATTTTTATTTTAACGTATTTTCTGCACAGATACATTATACCATCTTTTAATACTTGAGGCAATATTTTGCAATATTTGCAAAAGTCATCAACGTGCATCCATCACTATATCTAGCAGACAATTTTGTCCTCAGCTAGAGTGTCCCTTTAAGCGTTTTCAATTTTAACAAAGCTGACGTGCATGTTGCCACATTTGAAATAGCTAATCTGTATCAAGTGAATATTGGAGATAGAAATTTTAATACATTTATTCTCACAATATGTTTCTGGGGTGGAAATGTATTTATCTTTACACTCAGCTATTTGTCGTTTTGTGCTTTGAGTTGATACATTAAATCTCAGTTCCACATATTCTAGTTCAATTGCAAAGCAGGATTATACAAGGTGATGGCTAAGGGCTATTATGAGTTCACAGGATGCTACCAAATCTATTGTAGTGTTATTCTGTCGATGATCAGACAATGAAAACTACTTTTAAGGTGAACACCTGATGACCACCTATATGGCCATATACTGTATAAGAATAGATCAATTGTAATTTATATTTTATTGTTTTCACAGAAGATGTTTGTTGCATCCTTTTGACCAATGATTATATCAATATGAAGAGGACGACATCATAGAAACTAGGTTATGGTACAGAAACAATTGTACCACAACTAAGTACCACATTGCTTAGAAATTAATCTGCAGATAACATTTCTTTTACTATAATCAAATCAAGTAAAAATGTATTACATATAAATCCCTTTCAATTATCATCTTTATTGACATACATTAAAATTGAAAACTACACACAAAAAAAAAAAAAAACCAAAATCAATTCGGGTTACCCTCTATGTAACCTAAAATGGTACCGAGAGGGTATGTCCATATCTGCACAATGTCACTTTATCTTATACAGATGGTTACCTTATTTTTGAGGTGTGTTTTGCATAAAAGACAATAGTTTTTCATTAATTGAGTTGTCCTTGACTGCTCAAGAATATTTGTCAGGGTAACTTAGTGTTACCGAGGGACAGCCATTGATAAGTGGGGGTGCCGTTATCGCTAATAATTTAGACTGCCAACATCCGCAGTAAGACAGAAAATTACTGAGTTTTATCTAGGGAATAATAGTCCTGATATATTAGGGGAGACCCACCCCTTGACTGAGTGTACGTTCATATTTACACTGTACCACTTTATGTTACACAGGGATACCCAAATTGATTTTTGCTTGGTTTTTTTGTTATGTGTAGCTTACAATTTTAATTTATACCTAAAAAAGACAATATTTGAAAGGGATTTTTATATAAAACGTGATGTTTCCATAAGCTACTAGCAATTCTTGTTATACACATATAATTGAGTAAAAATGGATGAAAATCCTGTACACAGTTACTGTACTGTAAAATACTATGGATTTGCAATGTGAAATCTGCAGCAAAAATTCACAAATTGTCCTCATATGAATGAAGATATATTTTTCCTATATCACACATTAATGGTAATGTACAGTATATTTCTATATTTATTTTTGAACCTTATAGTTACATTATACAGTATTTCAGATTAGAGATGTAACGAACTGATGAGATTCAAACTTGCCAAATCATGCTGATTTTACTAGAAAATTTGGTAATAACAGCATGCACCAAGAGGGGTCAGGAGTGCACTGCACCAAAGTACCCACCCGCCAGCGTTGGTGCAGTGCACTCCTGACCCCTCCTGTGTGTAATCTCAAGGTATAGCTTCTACCATGAAATACTTTACTAACCCAGGCTAGCATAGCCCACATGATGCGATTGTTATACAAACTTGTGTTGTTTCATGCTGCATTGGCAACAGGGTCCTCATCCCTTTTACATCTATTGTGATGCACACAAAACTATTTGGTCTGTTCGTTAGGGTTATATAGGTTTTCCCTGTTGTAGTGTTTCATGATTATAGGCTCACATTGCTTTACTTTACATATATGACCACTGCTAGTCCATCGCCTCCTTTGCCCCTTGTTGCTTCTGCCTAATGTTGGACATCCATGTCTTTTCCCTCTCTTGTATTTAAATGTATTTTATCACATTGATAATTTAATTAAGTATTTGAACTTTTTTTTACTTAGACCTGTTGATCATTCCCCTCCCTTTTTTTTTTTTTTTTTTTTTTAGAAAATTTGGTGTGCAGGGCCTAGTTGTGACCAGAAGTCCATGTTTAGTATGAAGATGCCCAAGTGGTGATAAGAAGATGAGACAGGGAGCAGTGGAGATTGCCAGAGAGGTCTGTTTTGCTTGTTCTTTAACTGCCTGCCCACTACAGTTTAGAAAAAATAGCGGCCATCCAGACCTTATTTTGCTCAATTTTCAAAAACTGAATAACAAAAAATCTGCATCTGGAGAAAACAATATTTTTGTGAAATTCTAGTAGAATTCAGTTCAACTCGAACAAATTTGCCCAACTCTATTTCAGGTAAAACACGAATTACAGATGGATAAAAAGTTTCATTGAACCAATGTCCAGAGTCTACATTCGTACAGTGTTGAAGCCAGGGCAAGGCCTTGTGAATTTCGTTGCCAGCACTAGGCACTAGAGTGGTAGCATACAGTCATGGCCAAAAGTTTTGAGAATGACACAAATATTATATTTTCACATGATCTGCTGCCCTCTGGTTTTTATGTGTGTTTGACAGATGTTTTTATCACAGACAGAAATATAATAATTGCAAACATATGAGTAACAAAAGCTTATATTGACAGTTAGAATGAGTTAATGCAGCAAGTCAATATTTGCAGTGTTGACCCTTCTTCTTCAGGACCTCTGCAATTCTCCCTGGCATGCTCTCAATCAACTTCTGGACCAAATCCTGACTGATAGCAGTCCATTCTTGCACAATCAATGCTTTCATTTTGTCAGAATTTTTAGGTTTTTGTTTGTCCACCCGTCTCTTGATGATTGACCACAAGTTCTCAATGGGATTAATATCTGGGGAGTTTCCAGGCCATGGACCCAAAATCTCTATGTTTTGTTCCCTGAGCCATTTAGTTATCACCTTTGCTTTATGGCAAGGTGCTCCATCATGCTGGAAAAGGCATTGTTGATCGCCAAACTGCTCTTGGAGGGTTGGGAGAAGTTGCTATTGGAGGACATTCTGGTACCATTCTTTATTCATGGCTGTGTTTTTAGGCAAGACTGTGAGAGAGCCGATTCCCTTGGCTGAGAAGCAACCCCACACATGAATGGTTTCAGGATGCTTAACAGTTGGCATGAGACAAGACTGGTGGTAGCGCTCACCTTGTCTTCTCCGAATGAGGCGTTTTCCTGATGTCCCAAACAATCGAAAAGGGGATTCATCAGAGAAAATAACTTTACCCCAGTCCTCAGCAGTCCACTGCCTGTACCTTTTGCAGAATATCAGTCTGTCCATGATGTTTTTTCTGGAGAGAAGTGGCTTCTTTGCTGCCCTCCTTGAGACCAGGCCTTGCTCCAAGAGTCTCCGCCTCACAGTGCGTGCAGATGCACTCACACCTGCCTGCTGCCATTCCTGAGCAAGCTCTGCACTGCTGGTAGCCCGATCCCGCAGCTCAAACACTTTTAAGAGACGGTCCTGGTGCTTGCTGGTCTTTCTTGGGTGCTCTGGAGCCTTTTTGGCAACAATGGAACCTCTCTCCTTGAAGTTCTTGATGATGCGATAGATTGTTGACTGAGGTGCAATCTTTCTAGCTGCGATGCTCTTCCCTGTTAGGCCATTTTTGTGCATTGCAATGATGACTGCACGTGTTTCTTTAGAGATAACCATGGTTAACGGAAGAGAAACAATGATGCCAAGCACCAGCCTCCTTTTAAAGTGTCCAGTGGTGTCATTCTTACTTAATCATGACAGATTGATCTCCAGCCATGTCCTCATCAACACCCACACCTGTGTTAATGGAGCAATCACTGAAAAGAGGTTAGCTGATCCTTTTAAGGCAGGGCTGCAATGATGTTGAAATGTGTTTTGGGGATAAAGTTCATTTTCTAGCCAAATATTGACTTTGCAAGTAATTGCTGTTAAGCTGATCACTCTTTATAACATTCTGGAGTATATGCAAATTACCATTAGAAAAAGTGAAGCAGTAGACTTTGTAAAAATTAATATTTGTGTCATTCTCAAAACTTTTGGCCATGACTGTATTTGCCACCTCTGGCGTTTACCATGCTCCCTTGACATGATATCATCAAGTTAGACCTAGTCACTAGAACTCATGCTATATTAATAGATACTACACTAAATAATGATTGTTACTTGTAATGGTAAATTTCAAACTTTTAAATTAATGCAATGGTCTTTTTTGGCATTGTGTTTATGTAGCTTGTTCACAGGCTTTTTTTTAATTTAAACCAATGTTTACTAAATACCCTATTAATTTATATACACTACTATTTTTTACTCACAGCAGAGTATATGTTCATTTTGTTTCTATCTTAGATTTTCTAAGAAATTGATCCAGAATGGATGCTACAATTTGACTCTTATGGCACTGGAGTGAATTCATCTTTAAATTCACATTGTAAAGGCACTGTCACACTTAGCGATCGCACTAGTGATCACGACAACGACACAACCTGGCGAGATCGCTAGTGCAATCGCTATGTGGTCGCTAGTTAGCTTCCAAACACAAAGATCTCATCAGAGATCAGCGATCTGTATAACGACCTCTGCGGTCGTTGGGAAAACCTAGTCCCGCCTGCGACGCTGGTGAAGTCGTTCATAAGGGTGTCACACTCAGCGATTCAGGCTCACCAGCGGGACACCAACGACCAAAAAACGGCTCAGAACGTTCATGAGCGATCAGCGACATTGCAGCGGGGGCCACATCACCGCTACATGTCACACACAGCGACGTCGCTAATGAGATCGCTACTGCGCCATAAAATCGGTGACTCTTTAGCGATCTCGTTAGCGATCTCGCTTAGTGTGACAGACAGTACCTTAACTCTTTTTGGACTGATATATTTTCAAGCTATTTCTTAGTTTGTTTGTTTTTTGCCGTAGTCTAAGATATTATAGCTATTAAATGTAGTCTAAATGTTACATAACGTTTACATTATAAAATCTTATCTTGAATGCAATAGCTAAAAATGCTACCTGCTGAATTCTTTTGTGAATTCTTTGACTTTTAGAGGCTGCATAGTACAAATCTGCCAATATTGGAAAGGCTTGGCCCACAGTGGCATCACCACAGGATCTCCTTTCCTTGTTCTTTAAAAGATCGCTTAGCTACTTTTAGAACCAAAATTGCTGGCAGGTGTCAGGTCTACCCTGTTGCATTTTCCGTTTACTTTTCTTGTCAATTTTACATCAATTACTTTTCTTTTTTGTTGTCTTGTTCTTCCTATTTGGAAACAAACACGAAAAACATTTACTTGTCAGAAGTTTGAAGACTTTAGTTTTTGACTTTTCCTCAATTCTTTTGATCCAAATGAAAATTACACAACAAAAGAGCTGCAACATTGCCAAATGCAACATATAGCTCAGTGGTGTGAATGACATTTAAAATACAAGTTCTATCAGCGAAACTCACATTGTTGCCATAGAGACTCTAGCGGGGAGTCTAATGTTGTATCAGATGCTCCCCTGGAGAGCTAGATGCTTACTGCAGCTCTGACTTATGTCTTTCTGTGTCATCACACTACTCTGAACACCAAAAATGGCTGGGAGGAAACGCAAAGCTTGTTACATGAAAGAAAAAGTCAAGAAGGAAGAAAGATATACTCATACTGTGGAGTATGCACCCTACCATAAAAAGCATATACTAGCTATAGGGAGAAGCAGGAACATTTGTCAATTTTTTGTACAGTTTGTAAAGTAAATGTAATATATCTCAGATGAAGATCCTTAGCGTTGTCAGAGGTTTTATACTCTTATGCTATATTCAATTGCAGTGTGCAATTTTTCATTGTTTATTTGCAGTTTAAAGAAAATTAACAAAATTAAATTAAACAAAAAAACACATATTGTAAAAAAAAAAATAGAAAATAAAAATAAAATGGACTACTAGGAAAAGTAATGTCTAGTAAACAGAATCAGGCAGCTGCTGTCAAGAATATGATGTAATGTAAAATGGCAGAACAATATGCATATGATATAGCATAGGGGATTGTTTAAGATTATTTAAGCATATATCAAAGAAAAAACTTCTGCACTACTGCCTAATATGAATAATGAGTGAATCCTGTTCCTGTTGGATAAGGCAATACGTGATGGGGATCAAAAAGAGGATGAATCCTGTAGGATTGTGTTAATTAAATAATAATACACAGCTGTTCACTGTGGCTAACCATCTGTGGTGTATGGATAGGCAGCTGCTGTATTACTGGTAAATATGTATATAACATAGTAAATTAGTATATTAGTGGCTCTGATAAGCATCATTAGTCAAGGAAACCACAACCCAGAGAAGATAAAGTGAACAGGCCTAAGGAACTCATTGTACTTACAACGTTCACTAGAAGCAGTTTCAGAAAAGACTGTCAACCACTAGAATTGTGTATATAGAATGCCACATATATAGTATCGCTTTTGAAAGTGTGGTACTTACTGTGATGAATAGGTTGCAGCTTCCATCATAGCACTGAATACTGGCAAGGCCCTAGTGGAGCGGGCGGTGAATTTCCAGAGCATCCTCCCATTAGCGTGCCTCCCTTGGCTTGCAAAAGTTGTACAGAAACGGTGCGCACTGGCCGGAAGTGATGACACTGACTGATAAAGCAAGCGGGGGACGTGGCAAAGTGTGGCATCACTGGCAATGAGTTGCAGGCTCTCGGATTGGCCAAAAAAACAATGCGTTTCGAAGCAGACGTGGTCCTTCTTTATCAGGGTATGTTCAACCCAAGTGAGCCATTTGTTTATAGACTTGCTCCCTACCCTAGGATTGTGTATTGGTGCCAGATGGAAGTTCAAATCAAGGAGGAGGGAAAACATATGGAAAACATATGGAATCCCATAGCGTGTAAAGGATAGATGAAAGATACATGTCTACAGAGTCCCAGATAAGTTGATGTCAACTGAAAGAACTGAAAAAATGATTTGTTTAGTGAAAAACTTTAAAAAACATTAAAAGCATAAAAAGAAATAAGTATGATTTGAACAAGTATAGCGGAAGGTGTGACCTGCAAATTTACCAACCTCCCTAAATTATCTGGATCAGAGTAAATGATTGCCTCTCTGACTCACAGACCGACATTGCCCAAATTCCTAATGAAATTGGTAAAAGCCAATGTGAATGCATGATAAAGATAGATATTTAAAATGATGTAAAATATATTTAAAATTATTTATTTGAGCAACATATATTGTGGAAAAATGGAAAACATAAGAGGGGGCCCTTCACTCATAGCTCAGGGTTGAAGGAGACCATATTACCAATAAAATGGCCATAGGAACCAACATTTAGTCCACACATCCCTTTTACCATTTACTCTGAGTGAGTATTATGTGATTAATAGTGTTGAGTAGTGTTGAGCGATACTGCTCGATATCTAAAAATATCGGATCGGAATGGTATCGCCGATATCACTAAATATCGGCGATATCCGATTCCGATACCGGAAGTCCCATGTAAGTCTATGGGAACAAAATATCGCAACTAAAAAAAACCTTTATTTCCTTGTAAACACTAAATATACACACATAGAATACATATATATATATATGTCATTGTGACATATATATATATATATATATATATATATATATATATATATATACATACATATATGTATAGTTTATACACTTCTACATAGTAAAATATCCTCTGATTCAATTGCCGGGTAAAGCCGGCTTCTGTGAAAAGACAGAAGCACCCGACATGAAATGACACTTGGTGTACATAGGGTTAACCATGTCTTTTCATGTCCTTTGCTATCTGATTTGCACAAACAATTACATCAGTCTATGTGTGCAAAATTTCACACCTGTAGGGGTTAATTAAAGGTGTAAATTCGTTGTAAAAAAACGGACTTTTTTGCTACGAATTTACACCTTTAATTAACCCCTACAGGTGTGAAATTTTGCACACATAGACTGATGTAATTGTTTGTGCAAATCAGATAGCAAAGGACATGAAAAGACGTGGTTAACCCTATGTACACCAAGTGTCATTTCATGTCGGGTTCTGCATTTTCACAAAAGCCTGCAATTGAATTAGCGGCTATTATACTATGTAGAAGTGTATGAACTATAAATATAAATATATATATATATATGTGTCACAAATTCAATGACATGTGTATATATATATATATATATGGTGTAAAATTGTTTAAAAAAAATGCGTGGGCTCCCGCCCTATTTTCGCAACCAGACAGACAAAGCCAGCGAATGGGGGCAGATAATAATAGCCCAGAGAGGGACCATTATTTTTGGCCCCCCTGGCTACTAACATCTGCCCCCAGACACCCCAGAAAAGACAAATCTATAATTAGATTCGCCCTTTCTGGCACTTTGCCCGTCTATTCCCATTGCCCTGTAGCGGTGGAGAATGGGTTAATATGGGGTTAAAGCCACATTGCAATTGAAAGTTGACCTTAAGCCAGGTTAATAATTGAGAGCTGTCAATTAGACAACTATCAATTATTAATCCTATTGCATGAAATAAAAATAAAACACACACACTTTAATTAAAAATCATTTTAATGAAATAAAGACACATGTTTTTGACCATCTTTTATTTGACTGCAAAAACCATTTCCTGTAATAAAATAAAATAAAAAAGCAAAATTATTCTTACCTATCCCATGCACAGTCAGGTCCCACGGTGTAATCCTTCAGAAAGGGTTAATGTTTACTGCAGGGACCGCAGCTAATGCTGCAGCCTCACAGTAAACCCCCAAATGAATAAGTTCCTCTCCTGGCTGACAGGAGAGGAAGTGGAAAGCTTAATTGATTGCTTTCCACTTTCACTTCAGGTCAGCCAGGGACACAATCAGTGACGTCAGAGGGAACTGATTAACAAAAATAGGGGTTCCCTTCGAATAAAAAATGGCGTGGGGTCCCCCCTATTTTTGTTAACCAGCCAGATGAAGCAGACCATTGAGGCCTGGATTTTCAGGCTGTTAAGGAGCCAAGATCCATGGACCTTGCCAGCCTGATAATACCAGGCCACAGCAGTCTGCATATCTTGGCTGATTAACAAAAATAGGGGATCCCCTCGAAAAAAATTGGCGTGGGGTCCCCCCTATTTTTGTTAACCAGCCAGATGAAGCAGACCCTGAGGCCTGGTTTTTCAGGCTGGTAAGGATTAGTGTTGGGCATTCCGATACCGCAAGTACGGGTATCGGCCGATATTCGGTTATCGGAATTCCGATACTTAATTCCGATACTTTTTCAATATCGTATACCGGAATCGGAAGTTCCCATAATTCTTTGAGAGGCAATGTGATGTTAGTCAGCCAATGAGGAATCTTATGAAGTGTGGGCACATCCTGTAATGCTGCGGTCATCTTAACTAATGGCATGGCTGTGATTGGCTGCTGAAATGATGTCAGAATGCACTATAAAAGGCGCCGCAGCCATTTTAGCGTCACTGTGCTGTGAACTGAGTTAGGGACAGAACGCTACTCTGCTGACTCTGAGGGACAGTTAGATATAGCGATTTTGTGTACTACTGTGCTTTAGGCAGGCTAGTTTACCAACCGCTGTGTAAAGCTTCATTTTGCCAGTGTTGTTTTAACAGCTCTGTGCAAGGTGTGTGTGTGACAGTGCAGGTGACGCTGTAGTTTGCTCTGCATCCACCGCTGTTTGTAGGCATCTGCACGTGTCACTGACTCTTTTTTTTTTTTTATTTTATTTTGTGGAATTGGTGCAGCTCCATTATATTAGAAAAAAATCAAATCTATTAGTGTGACGTGCTTCCATCCGTATACAATACATTGGTTGCAAACACTATAGAAGTACAGAAAGGAGCCTTTCACAGCTACTGAACAGTTGTCTGCAGGGTTTACTGTAGTCTGTGAGCTTTTAATTTTGTGAGTGCAGATTACGCTCCAGTTAGTTCTTCAACCACTGCCGGTTGTAGTCTGCTGAGCGTGTGTCACTGCCTCATCCTTTACATTTTTCTCTAATTGGTGCTGCTCCATTTTAGTGGAAAAAAATCTAATCTATTAGTGTGACGCGCTTCCATCCGTATACAATACATTGGTTGCAAACACTATAGAAGTACACAAAGGGGCCTTTAACAGCTACTGAACAGTTGTCTGCAGGGTTCACTGTAGTCTGTGAGGAATAACCACACTTAGGCCTTATAACTTTTCTGACTTTCTTTATCAATCTACCACGATGAAGAAGTCAGTGAGTAAGGCACGTGGTCGTGGTCGAGGCCGTGGATTTGCAGCAGGGAGAGGACATGGGGATTCTGTGGCTGCTGCCGCACCCAGTGACACAGCATCCACCAGTTTTCCCCGTGAGCGTTTCTTTATGCGCACTTTTGTAGGAGCTCAGCGTACCCCCCTGCTGCGTGAAGAACAAATTGAAGCCGTTGTTGGTTGGATGGCAGCCAATGCATCGACTTCAATAGCTTCCACCTCCTCTCAGGACCACAGCACTGTTGAACAACCATCAGACTCTTCACCGCCTGCCAAATTGCCCAGGCAGTCAGAGAGCTCTGTACAGGAGCCAGCTGAGTCTCTGCTTCTGTTCTCAGAATCTGTTGGCTTGCAAACAGGGGCCCAGCCAAGCAGCATTCTGGAATGTGAAGAAGAGGCAGTATGCAGTGATGCGCAACAGCTGTGTCTCTCTGAATCTGAAGAGGCGGGTGAGCCAGTGCCGATGGTCAGCACACCGCAGAACGCATCTGATGATGATGAGACTCAGTTGCCAGTTTCTGTTGAGCATGGTGCTGGCCAGACCCCCAACAACAGCAGGTGTTGGAAGAGGGTAGTGGTGGAGATGATGAGGTCCAAGACCCAACATGGCGTGAGGAACAGGAAGGTGGTGGGAGCAGCTCTGAGGAAGAGATTGCCCCAACGGTCCAAACAGTAGGGAGAGGTAGCTGCAGACTCGCTTGCCTGTAGCCTCCAGTTTGGCACCCGTTCGGAGCAGTTCTCTTACAACAGCCAAACCGGGCGCTCCCAGGACTTGCTCTGCGTGGTCCTTTTTTGATACAGTTGCAGATGATATTTGGTATGTCAAATGCAAGCTGTGTAATCAAAAAATTAAAAGAGGTAAAAGTGTCAGTAACCTTAATACAACAAATATGTGGAAACATGTGCGGTCAAAGCACTTTGTTGAGTTACAAAGACACACTGGAGATGTAGGCCAACCTACAGCAGCACCTACATCTTCAGCTCGTGTTGGAGCCTCTTCCTCCAGTTCACACACAGCTGGTTCGGCTTCCTCAAAGGATCGCCATGGAAGAACCTCTGTCACTGTTGTCCAGAGACCCAGTGTTATTCCACCCACAGCTGCAAGTTCCCTGTCATCCTCACACACCCAGGCCACAAAACAGCCATCGGTAGCACAGGCATGGGATAAAAGACGGCCATACTCGGCAAACCATCCACGAGCACAGGCTCTGAATGCTGGCATTGCAAAACTCCTGTCCCTTGAAATGCTGTCATTCAGACTGGTGGAGACTGACAGTTTCCGTGAATTAATGGCATTGGCAGTCCCACAATACAATGTGCCCAGCCGATTTTATTTCAGCAGGCAAGCCGTCCCTGGTCTGCAAAAGCATGTTGAGGCAAAAATTAAACATGCGCTACTAAACGCCGTCAGTAGCAAGGTCCACCTGACCACCGATGCGTGGACCAGTACCCATGGCCAGGGACGATACCTTTCACTCACTGCCCATTGGGTGAATGTTGTGGAGCCGGGTACAGATCTTGCGAGTGGCGCTGTACGTGTTCTGCCAACTCCAAGGATTGCCGGAATCAAGTCTGTCCACATTGACTCCTCCTCCTACTCCAGTTCCTCAGAATCATCGCTGCAGGAGCCGTCACGGTCTACCTCCACATGGACCCGTGGACGCTTACCTGATGCGACCGATATGAGCACAGCCGTGGCCAAACGGCAACAGGCCGTTCTGAAATTAATTCCCATGGGGAATCGAAGCCACACAGCGCAGGAGCTCTGGAATGCCATCAAGCAGGAGAGTGACGTGTGGTTTTTGCCAGCGAATCTCCAGCCAGGCTTGGTAGTGTGTGACAATGGCCGAAATCTGGTGGCAGCTCTGGGCCTTGGCAAACTCACTCACATACCATGTCTGGCACATGTGCTCAACTTGGTCGTGCAGAGTTTTTTGAGGGACTATCCGGATCTTGATGCACTGCTGCACAAGGTCCGCCTAGAGTGCGCTCACTTGCGACGTTCCAGCATGGCCAGATCGCGCATTGCAGCTCTGCAACGCAGATTGCGCCTTCCTGAACATCGCATCATATGTGACGTATCCACCAGGTGGAATTCAACGTTACATATGTTGGAGCGGTTGTGTGAGCAGCAGCCAGCAGTTATGGAGTATCAGCTGCATCAGGCGCAATCAACACGCAATTTGCGCCGTCCACACTTCACCATTAATGAGTGGGCCACTATGAAGGACATGTGCCACGTTTTGCGTGCGTTTGATGAGTCAACGCGGATGGCGAGTGCAGATGATGCACTAGTCAGCCTGACTGTCCCCCTTATCTGCCTGCTTCAAAAAACACTGCAAGCACTAAGGGATGAGGTTTTGGAAGAGGTGGAGGATGAGGAGTCACAAATTCCATCACCTTCTGGAAAGTCAGCGCAACGTGGTTCCTCACAAAGGGCTGGGCAGGGCTCACTTTGTGAGGAGGATGAGGAGGAGGAGTCAATGGAGGAGGAAGACATCGCTCCAGAGGGAGGTACACAACGCTCTAGTCAGTATGTAGAGCGAGGGTGGGGTGATGCAGAGCAGGCAGAGATAACGCCTCTTGCAGAGGACAGCGTTTCTTTGCCAGTTGGGAGTCTGCAGCACATGGTTGATTTCATGCTGCAGTGCCTAAGAAACGACCGCCGCATTGCCCACATTCTCACAACGTCTGATTATTGGGTGTACACCCTCCTAGACCCTCGCTACCGGGACAACGTCAAAAGCCTCATCACACCGTTGAACCGGGAGCGTAAAATGCGTGAGTACCAAGACACACTGGTGCAATCCCTAATGTTCTACCTTACTGCCGAGAGCACTGCTGCTGCTACTGCTTTACAAAGCAGCTCTGTGCGTCGAGGCAGTGTAGAGAGCTCTGCAACAAGAGGGAGCACACGCAGTGCCTCTGCACAGGGAAAGACCAGTATGTTAAAAATGTGGCAAAGTTTTGTGGCAGCGCCACAAATGTCTACACCATCCGAGAGGGCTCCAGTCAGCGGGAGGCAACGTATCCGTCAGATGGTGACAGACTACTTGGCATTGCCTCTCAGTGTACTCCCAGATGGCTCTTCCCCATTCAAGTTTTGGGTCTCTAAGCTGGATACATGGCCAGAGCTTAGCCAGTATGCATTGGAGGTGCTGGCTTGCCCTGCTGCCAGTGTATTATCGGAGCGCGTCTTTAGTGCTGCAGGTGGTGTACTAACAGACCGTCGCATGCGACTATCCTCCGATAATGTAGACCGGCCTACTTTTCTGAAAATGAACAAGGCATGGATCTCGCCAGAATTTGTCTGTCCGTTTTCAGATTAAATAACTGGTTCGCAACGTTATCCATGTCTCCTGTTATGTTCATCTTTCTACCACCTGAACTCTACTCCCTGGGCTCCAACACTGCCAGTTGCTGCTCAGAAGTGTCGTGTCCACAGAACAAAACACAAGCTCTACTGTTAGTGGGGTTCAGTAACGCCAGCTGTTCCCCTGCTGTGTGAACGGCAAGAAGTCTCCTGTTCCCGACACATGGACAGAAAAACACATGACCAACATGCTCCAAATAGGGAAGAGCCGTCACCCTGCTTGTTATGCTGAAAACATGAAATTGTGAAGTTTTGCAGGCCTAGAATGATAAATTTTTATGACAAATATGGACAAATAATAATTTGTCATCACAGCGCATATCTGCACATGTCTATTAGAAATGGTAACAAAAAATAAAACATAGTCTACTCTTCACATTTTGAAATTAATGCATAAAAGTACATTTCAGACTTATGAATTAATGCTTTTTAAGGAACTTTATCTGTACCTGTAAGATAATGCACTCAATGGATGTACGAATCATTAAATCCTCATCATCATCATCACGAGTTTTATTTATGACAGACATTATAAAATACACATACTGATGCCAACTGTAACTTCAAACACCATATATGAAATGGCCAGCATGTAAACATGGTAATAATGTCCAATAATAAATTATTACATCTAGAAAGTGCATCATGCATACTGACAATAGGTAGTTATACCTGCAAGTGCTGTTGAAACAACCACAAGAGATATAAATTAATACTGGTATATAGGTATCACAGTGCATAGTTACTCATGGACAATGTTGATGTAATACTGTATGTCAATTAAGTCAGCGTCAACCATTAGGCTTGTTAGTGTTGTACATTGTTAAAGAGGGAACGTAATTTTTTTGTTTGTCATAGGTGGAGTATTACACATTTAATTATTACTGCTGTATTTTTTTTTTTTGCGTCCCTAGTGCGCAATAACGCAGCCTAACCTCACATTTGATAGTCAGCTAATTGCCACACGCTACCCTACCCTACGCGTGACAGTAGGAAGGTAGTGTTGACGGATAAAGCTTTGCGCAACCAGACATTCTTTTACCCTCTTCAACACTCTACAAGCAAAAAATGCATGATTTCAGACGCAGACTTTATTGACGTACAGTATAACATTGGCATTACCCATCAGAGGCTGTCCACTGTCTGATACAGACATAGAATATACCTTTGCTATCCGTAGCCTTTGTTTCACCTACACTTGCAGGCCACACTTAAATTGTGACAAACAATGCCTAATGTTTTTTTAAATGGTTATTTTTTATCGTACATTATTGTGTCATCAATCACATTGATGAGTCCATGCTGGACATGTCATACATGCTATAGAAAGTTACGATGTTATGAACTTAAATAATTGAAATGTCAGTGACTGTCACATGAAATTTGCGATGATGATGATGAGTGACTATTACAAAATCCATTGTCTTCACTATGTTATGGTTTAACATAGCGTTCCTTAAGCATTATTCATAAAAAAAAAAAATGGACTTTTATTCTTAAATTTACAACACTATATTTTGTTACCAATTTTTTGGGTGTTGTGTTGTTCCATTTATTTTTGGCATGTGCATATATGCGTTTATATTTGTATTTTCTTTATTTTTCCTTCTTGAAATTAGAAAACATGTGTATCTTTGTACCGTGTTAGCCAGTAGATAGAAAAATATTTAGACTTCAGAGTCAGCAGTGGTTGATACCTTGTAATGGATAACTGAAAAGATGGAAACAAATTGCAAGCTTTCAAGGCTACTCACGTCTCTTCATCAGGCAAAGAGTAAATAAAAAAATTAAGCATCACATATTTCTATACACAACAGGACACAGGAATAGTGCAATAGGTAAGACAAGTAAGTGACGTGTATCAGAACTGTCATTATCTCACAGGGATGAACATAAATATTGGAACAGTTCCTAGATAAGGATAGAAAGTTTGATTGCCCTCTCATTGGCGTCTTTTTTTGGGTTTTCATGACCCTGGAAGGGCATAGACGCAGATTCCTTAATTGATATAGAATGACATAAATCCATGTGATCTATTCATTCCATCACTAACAGTGTCAAAGGTCATGATGAGCTTATATTCTGAAACCTTTGTACGTTTCTCATATTTGAAGTTATATTTTAATACCAGTAATTCCATATCCATCATGCTATGACCGGGCATACAAAAGTCTTTTGCCACAGGTAAATTCATTAATTTATCTGTGATTGTGTGGCGCTGATAATTCATCCTTGTTCTCCTTTTTGTTGCCGGTCTCCCCTCACTTGTCCCTCCCTCACTTGTCTTAGCTATTCCTGTGTCCTGTTGTGTGTAGAAATATGTGATTCTTCATTTTTGGCTTTACTCTTAGCCTGATGAAGACACCTGAGTAGTCTCGAAAGCTTTGAATTTGTTACCATATTTTCAGTTAGCCTTTAAACGTTATCAACCACAGAGGACTGTCAAGTATAAATATTTTTCTATTCTTGTAATTGAAATTCATCATTTTATTGTCGTAGTAAAACTTCATTTATTCTTGTTTGAAGTACATACATTTGCAATGGCCACGTAACAAGGCAATAACTCAATATTTTATGCCTACACCCTCCTTGACCCTGGGCTTCAACAGCGCCAGTTGCTGCTCAGAAGTGTTAGATGCACAGATGAAAACAATCGCTGATGTGTTTCTGGGGTTCAGTAACGCCTGCTGTTCCCCTGCTGTGTGTCTGGCAAAAAGTCCTGCTGCCTCCACCATGTTCTGTTCTCATCCCTGGGTTACAACACCGCCAGTTGTTTCTCGGAAGTGCTGTTAGCACAGTTAACACTTGCTCCCGTGTTACTGGGGTTCAGTAATGTCAGCTGTTCCCCTGCTGTGTGAACGGCAAAAAGTCCTGCTGCCTCCACCATGTTCTCGTTCTCATCCCTGGGTTACAACACCGCCAGTTGTTTCTCGGAAGTGCTGTTAGCACAGTTAACATTGCTCCTGTGTTACTGGGGTTCAGTAATGTCAGCTGTTCCCCTGCTGTGTGAACGGCAAACAGTCCTGCTGCCTCCACCATGTTCTGTTCTCATCCCTGGGTTACAACACCGCCAGTTGTTTCTCGGAAGTGCTGTTAGCACAGTTAACACTTGCTCCCGTGTTACTGGGGTTCAGTAATGTCAGCTGTTCCCCTGCTGTGTGAACGGCAAAAAGTCCTGCTGCCTCCACCATGTTCTCTTCTCATCCCTGGGTTACAACACCGCCAGTTGTTTCTCGGAAGTGCTGTTAGCACAGTTAACACTTGCTCCTGTGTTACTGGGGTTCAGTAATGTCAGCTGTTCCCCTGCTGTGTGAACGGCAAAAAGTCCTGCTGCCTCCACCATGTTCTGTTCTCATCCCTGGGTTACAACACCGCCAGTTGTTTCTCGGAAGTGCTGTTAGCACAGTTAACACTTGCTCCCGTGTTACTGGGGTTCAGTAATGTCAGCTGTTCCCCTGCTGTGTGAACGGCAAAAAGTCCTGCTGCCTCCACCATGTTCTCTTCTCATCCTGGGTTACAACACCGCCAGTTGTTTCTCGGAAGTGCTGTTAGCACAGTTAACACTTGCTCCTGTGTTACTGGGGTTCAGTAATGTCAGCTGTTCCCTGCTGTGTGAACGGCAAAAGTCCTGCTGCCTCCACCATGTTCTTTTCTCATCCCTGGGTTACAACACCGCCAGTTGTTTCTCGGAAGTGCTGTTAGCACAGTTAACACTTGCTCCTGTGTTACTGGGGTTCAGTAATGTCAGCTGTTCCCCTGCTGTGTGAACGGCAAACAGTCCTGCTGCCTCCACCATGTTCTGTTCTCATCCCTGGGTTACAACACCGCCAGTTGTTTCTCGGAAGTGCTGTTAGCACAGTTAACACTTGCTCCTGTGTTACTGGGGTTCAGTAATGTCAGCTGTTCCCCTGCTGTGTGAACGGCAAAACAGTCCTGCTGCCTCCACCATGTTCTGTTCTCATCCCTGGGTTACAACACCGCCAGTTGTTTCTCGGAAGTGCTGTTAGCACAGTTAACACTTGCTCCTGTTACTGGGTTCAGTAATGTCAGCTGTTCCCCTGCTGTGTGAACGGCAAACAGTCCTGCTGCCTCCACCATGTTCTCTTCTCATCCCTGGGTTACAACACCGCCAGTTGTTTCTCGGAAGTGCTGTTAGCACAGTTAACACTTGCTCCTGTGTTACTGGGGTTCAGTAATGTCAGCTGTTCCCCTGCTGTGTGAACGGCAAACAGTCCTGCTGCCTCACCATGTTCTGTTCTCATCCCTGGGTTACAACACCGCCAGTTGTTTCTCGGAAGTGCTGTTAGCACAGTTAACACTTGCTCCCGTGTTACTGGGGTTCAGTAATGTCAGCTGTTCCCCTGCTGTGTGAACGGCAAACAGTCCTGCTGCCTCCACCATGTTCTTTCTCATCCCTGGGTTACAACACCGCCAGTTGTTTCTCGGAAGTGCTGTTAGCACAGTTAACATTTGCTCCCTGTGTTACTGGGGTTCAGTAATGTCAGCTGTTCCCCTGCTGTGTGAACGGCAAAAAGTCCTGCTGCCTCACCATGTTCTGTTCTCATCCCTGGGTTACAACACCGCCAGTTGTTTCTCGGAAGTGCTGTTAGCACAGTTAACACTTGCTCCGTGTTACTGGGGTTCAGTAATGTCAGCTGTTCCCCTGCTGTGTGAACGGCAAAAAGTCCTGCTGCCTCCACCATGTTCTCTTCTCATCCCTGGGTTACAACACCGCCAGTTGTTTCTCGGAAGTGCTGTTAGCACAGTTAACATTGCTCCTGTGTTACTTGGGTTCAGTAATGTCAGCTGTTCCCCTGCTGTGTGAACGGCAAACAGTCCTGCTGCCTCCACCATGTTCTGTTCTCATCCCTGGGTTACAACACCGCCAGTTGTTTCTCGGAAGTGCTGTTAGCACAGTTAACACTTGCTCCTGTGTTACTGGGGTTCAGTAATGTCAGCTGTTCCCCTGCTGTGTGAACGGCAAAACAGTCCTGCTGCCTCCACCATGTTCTGTTCTCATCCTGGGTTACAACACCGCCAGTTGTTTCTCGGAAGTGCTGTTAGCACAGTTAACACTTGCTCCGTGTTACTGGGGTTCAGTAATGTCAGCTGTTCCCCTGCTGTGTGAACGGCAAAAAGTCCTGCTGCCTCCACCATGTTCTTTTCTCATCCCTGGGTTACAACACCGCCAGTTGTTTCTCGGAAGTGCTGTTAGCACAGTCTAACACTTGCTCCTGTGTTACTGGGGTTCAGTAATGTCAGCTGTTCCCCTGCTGTGTGAACGGCAAACAGTCCTGCTGCTCCATTCTTTAATTTCCCATGGGTACCTCCTGTTAGCCATCCGGTGTTACCAGTACGACAGCTGGTTCTCCGCAGTGCTTTGGCCTAGATGCTCCCTGTCGTATCGAGTACCAGCAAACAGTCTGCTGGCCTTGTAGTGCTTTTGAGCACAGGTACCTCCTGCTTGTATAACCGTGTCCAGTAACGTCAGCTGGTCCTGTTGTGCCATTGGCTCTTATCTCAGCTGTACCCCTGTTCCAGCACAGTCAGCTGGTCCTCGTACTTGCATTGGTCTTGTACCTTCTCTACCCGTCCGGGTTCCAGTACCGTCAGCTGGTTCTCCGCAGTGCCTTTGGCCTAGGTGCCTCCATGTCGGTATCCGAGTTCCAGCAACGTCTGCTGGTCCTTGGTAGTGCTTTGGAGCACAGGTACCTCCTGCTTAGTAACCGTGTCCCAGTAACGTCAGCTGGTCCTCGGTTGTGCCATTGGCTCTTTTCCTTCTGCTGACCCTCCGTGTTCCAGCACAGTCAGCTGGTCCTCGTCACTTGCATTGGCTCTTGTACCTTCTTCTACCCGTCCGGGTTCCAGTACCGTCAGCTGGTTCTCCGCAGTGCCTTTGGCCTAGGTGCCTCCATGTTCGGTATCCGAGTTCCAGCAATGTCTGCTGGTCCTTGGTAGTGCTTTGGAGCACAGGTACCTCCTGCTTAGTAACCGTGTCCCAGTAACGTCAGCTGGTCCTCGGTTGTGCCATTGGCTCTTTTCCTTCTGCTGACCCTCCGTGTTCCAGCACAGTCAGCTGGTCCTCGTCACTTGCATTGGCTCTTGTACCTTCTTCTACCCGTCCGGGTTCCAGTACAGTCAGCTGGTTCTCCGCAGTGCCTTTGGCCTAGGTGCCTCCATGTCGGTATCCGAGTTCCAGCAACGTCTGCTGGTCCTTGGTAGTGCTTTGGAGCACAGGTACCTCCTGCTTAGTAACCGTGTCCCAGTAACGTCAGCTGGTCCTCGGTTGTGCCATTGGCTCTTTTCCTTCTGCTGACCCTCCGGGTTCCAGCACAGTCAGCTGGTCCTCGTTACTTCCATTGGCTTTTGTACCATCACCAACAGGACAAAGAAGGTTAAGACAAACTACAAGATACAGAACAAGAGACAGAAGAACAATAAGCAGAAGATCAAAAAGCAGAAGAACATGAAGTATAAGACCAAAATGAAGAGCAAAATATATGCTCTAAATTCTAAGCAGAAGAAGACTAAGCAGTGTATGGGGGTGAGTCCGTTCCTCCTTGTGGTGCCCCTGGAAAATGCCTGATGCTGCTGCAGGCTAAACTGAACGCGGACAAATACTGTTGTAATTAAAATCTTTCGTGACAGCAAGAACGGAAGGATGAAAATTCAGAGTTTTACAGATTACAAGTACAGGAATGTCTGTCACAAATAAGAATATGATGAAAAGGATGAATAGGAAGAAGATGAAGAAGTAGAATATGAAGAATAATAACTGTTTAATAAGAACAATATAAGTAATGTTAACAAAAAGATGAATAGCAAGAAGTTTTAGAAGATTAAGAAGGTGAAGATGAAGAATAATTTGATGAGAAAGATGATGCTGCTGAAGATTATGAAGGAGAAAGTGTGTGAAAAGTTAAAAAGGTGAAGAGCATGGAAGTTGTGAAACAGACATATTTGACAAAATAGAAAAAAGGTTAACAACATTGTCAATTTCTTCGTCAATCCAAACGTATTTCAAAAAAAGAAATATTAATGCTATTCCATTGCATTGTGTTAAACATCTATGCCTTTAATGTCTCCTCAACCTCCCCCAATAAATTCTACATTACTCTTTGTTGTTTTCCTTCATGTACAATTAACCAACAAGGCAAGAATGGGTTTTTTTTAATTCCGATATTTTTGTTCCCATAGACTTACATTGTATTTCCGGTATCGGTATCGGGTATCGCCGATATTTTTTGTGTATCGGCGATACCATTCAGATTCCGATACTTTTGGATATCGGAAAGTATCGCTCAACTCTAGTAAGGATCCAATATCCATGGACCTTGCAAGCCTGATAATACCAGGCCACAGCAGTCTGCTTAGCTTGGCTGGTTAACAAAAATAGGGGATCCCCTCGAAAAAAAAACGGCGTAGGGGTCCCCCTATTTTTGTTAACCAGACAAGTAAAATGCAGACTGCTGCGGCCTGGTATTAAAAGACTGTCAAGGCCCATGGATTTTGGCCCTCAACAGCCTGATAATACCAGGCTACAGCAGCCCCACATTTGGCGCATCAAAAGATGTGCCAATTGTGGCACTTTACCCGGCTTTTCCCACTGCCCTGTAGCGGTGGCAAGTGGGGTAATAAGGGGTTAATGTCACCGTTGATTGCACGGTGACAATAAGCCCGGTTAATAATGGAGAGGCGTCAATAAGACACCGATCCATTATTAATCCCAAAGTTATTACATGCATAAAAAAAAGACAAAGCAAGAAAAAAGTATTTTAATGAAATAAAAGAGACAACACAGTTTTCATTTCTTTTATTGTACTCTCATTCCTGCGACGCCATCGATCTCCTGTAGAAAAAGAAAAAAAACAAACCAACAGTATACCACCTGTCCGACGCAGTCCATAGTAACGACTGTCCCACGACGATCCAGCTCTGCTACATCGCAATGACAGGCAGAGCCTGTCATCACGATGCAGCACAGCTGATTACCTGCTTCCCCGGCGGTGACGTCATTGGACTGACTGCTTTACGGCTGGGATTACCCAGCAGTCACTGCAGTTATCGCGAGAAACTGCATGTGACCGCCGGGGAAAGATGATGGCGGCCATGAAGCAGTCCAGGCCGTGACCGCCGGAGATCTTCTGCCAGGTAAGTGCCGCTGACTCCTGACAGACCTGACCGACGGACACTGACAGTGACAGACCCGACCGATGGACACAGACAGTGACAGTGACAATCCCGATTCCGGTATCCGATATGACGAAAATATCGGTACTCGGAATCGAAAGCCCGATACAGCTAATATCGGCCGATACCCGATATTTGCAGTATCGTATCGCTCAACACTAGTGTTGAGCATTCCGATACCGCAAGTATCGGGTATCGGCCGATATTCGCTGTATCGGAATTCCGATACTTAGTTCCGATATTTTTCCTATATCATATACCGGAATCGGAAGTTCCCATAATTCTTTGAGAGGCACTGTGATTTTAGTCAGCCAATGAGGAATCCTACAATGTGTGGGCACATCCTGTAATGCTGAGGTCATCTTAACTAATGGCATGGCTGTGATTGGCTGCTGAAATGATGTCAGAATGCACTATAAAAGGCGCCGCCGCCATTTTAGCGTCACTGTGCTGTGAACTCAGTTAGGGACAGAACGCTGCTCTGCTGACTCTGAGGGACAGTTAGAGATTGCGATTTTGTGTACTGTGCTTTAGGCAGGCTAGTTTACCAATCGCTGTGTAAAGCTTCCTTTTGCCTTGCAGTGTTGTTTTAACAGCTCTGTGCAAGGTGTGTGTGTGAGAGTGCAGGTGACGCTGCAGTTTGCTCTGCATCCACCGCTGTTTGTAGGCATCTGCATGTGTCACTCACTGACTCTTTTTTTATTTTATTTTGTGGAATTGGTGCAGCTCCATTCAATTGAAATTAACAGTGATCTATTAGTGTGACGCGCTTCCATCCGTATACAATACATTGGTTGCAAACACTATAGAAGTACAGAAAGGAGCCTTTCACAGCTAGTGAACAGTTGTGTGCAGTGTTCACTGTAGTCTGTGAGGTTTTCATTTTTGAGTGCAGATCACGCTCCAGTTAGTTCTTCAACCACTGCTGGTTGTAGTCTGCTGAGCGTGTGTCACTGCCTCATCCTTGACATTTTTCTCTAATTGGTGCTGCTCCATTCTATTTTAAAAAAATCTAATCTATTAGTGTGACGCGCTTCCATCTGTATACAATACATTGGTTGCAAACACTATAGAAGTACACAAAGGGGCCTTTCACAGCTAGTGAACAGTTGTCTGCAGTGTTCACTGCAGTCTCTGAGGAATAACCACACTTAGGCCTTATAACTTTTCTGACTTTATCAATCTACCAAGATGAGAAGGCAGGGAGTAAGGCACGTGGTCGTGGCCGTGGAGTTTCAGCGGGGAGAGGACGTGGGGATTCTGTGGCTGCTGCCGCACCCAGTGACACAGCTTCCACCAGTTTTCCCCGTGAGCGTTCCTTTATGCGCACTTTTGTAGGAGCTCGGCGTACCCCCCTGCTGCGGTAAGAACAAATTGAAGCCGTTGTTGGTTGGATGGCAGCCAATGCATCGACTTCAATTGCTTCCACCTCCTCTCAGGACCACAGCACTGTTGAACAACCATCTGTCTCTTCACCGCCTGCCAAATTGCCCAGGCAGTCAGAGAGCTCTGTAAAGGAGCCAGCTGAGTCTCTGCTTCTGTTCTCAGAATCTGTTGGCTTGCAAACAGGGGCCCAGCCAAGCAGCATTCTGGAATGTGAAGAAGAGGGAGTATGCAGTGATGCGCAACAGCTGTGTCTCTCTGAATCTGAAGAGGCGGGTGAGCCAGTGCCAATGGTCAGCACACCGCAGAACGCATCTGATGATGATGAGACTCAGGTGCCAGTTTCTGTTGAGCATGGTGCTGGCCAGACCACCCAACAGCAGCAGGTGTTGGAAGAGGGTAGTGGAGATGATGAGGTCCAAGACCCAACATGGCGTGAGGAACAGGAAGGTGGTGGTAGCAGCTCTGAGGAAGAGATTGCCCCAACGGTCCAAACAGTAGGGAGAGGTAGCCTGCAGACTCGGTTGCCTGTAGCCTCCAGTTTGGCACCCGTTCGTAGCAGTTCTCTTACAACAGCCGAAACGGGGGCTCCCAGGACTTGCACTGCGTGGTCCTTTTTTGACACACTTGCAGATGATATTTGCTATGTCAAATGCAAGCTGTGTAATCAAAATGTAAAAAGAGGTAAAAGTGTCAGTAACCTTAATACCACAAATATGTGGAAACATGTGCGGACAAAGCACGTGGTTGAGTTACAAAGACACACTGGAGATGTAGGCCAACCTACAGCAGCACCTACATCTTCAGCTCGTGTTGGAGCCTCTTCCTCCAGCTCACACACAGCTGGTTCGGCTTCCTCACAGGATCGCCATGGAAGAACCTCTGTCACTGTTGTCCAGAGACCCAGTGTTATTCCACCCACAGCTGCAAGTTCCCTGTCATCCTTACACTCCCAGGCCACAAAACAGCCATCGGTAGCACAGGCATGGGATAAAAGACGGCCATACTCGGCAAACCATCCACGAGCACAGGTTCTGAATGCTGGCATTGCAAAACTCCTGTCCCTTGAAATGCTGTCATTCAGGCTGGTGGAGA
The DNA here is from genome assembly GCA_033576555.1 of Oophaga sylvatica. NCBI lineage: Eukaryota > Metazoa > Chordata > Amphibia > Anura > Dendrobatidae > Oophaga > Oophaga sylvatica. Next base: position 468,638,091 of record JARQOD010000002.1, on the reverse strand, counting down.
CTGACAGTTTCCGTAACTTAATGGCATTGGCAGTCCCACAATACAATGTGCCCAGCCGATTTTATTTCAGCAGGCAAGCCGTCCCTGGTCTGCAAAAGCATGTTGAGGGAAAAATTAAACATGCACTACTAAACGCCGTCAGTAGCAAGGTCCACCTGACCACCGATGCATGGACCAGTACCCATGGCCAGGGACGATACCTTTCCCTCACTGCCCATTGGGTCAATGTTGTGGAGCCGGGTACAGATCTTGCGAGTGGCGCTGTACGTGTTCTGCCAACTCCAAGGATTGCAGGAATCCAGTCTGTCCACATTGACTCCTCCTCCTACTCCAGTTCCTCAGAATCATTGCTGCAGGAGCCGGTAAGGTCTACCTCCACATGGACCCGTGAACGCTTACCTGTTGCGACCGATATGAGCACAGCCGTGGCCAAACGTCAACAGGCCGTCCTGAAATTAATTTCCATGGGGAATCGAAGCCACACAGCGCAGGAGCTCTGGAATGCCATCAAGCAGGAGAGCGACGTGTGGTTTTTGCCAGCGAATCTCCAGCCAGGCTTGGTAGTGTGTGACAACGGCCGAAATCTGGTGGCAGTTCTGGGCCTTGGCAACCTCACTCACATACCATGTCTGGCACATGTGCTCAACTTGGTCGTGCAGAGTTTTTTGAGGGACTATCCGGATCTTGATGCACTGCTGCACAAGGTCCGCCTAGAGTGCGCTCACTTGCGACGTTCCAGCATGGCCAGATCGCACATTGCAGCTCTGCAACGCAGATTTCGCCTTCCTGAACATCGCATCATATGTGACGTACCCACCAGGTGGAATTCCACGTTACATATGTTGGAGCGGTTGTGTGAGCAGCAGCCAGCAGTAATGGAGTATCAGCTGCATCAGGCGCAATCAACTCGCAATTTGCGCCGTTCACACTTCACCACTACTGAGTGGGCCTCTATGAAGGACATCTGCCACGTTTTGCGTGTGTTTGATGAGTCAACGCGGATGGCGAGTGCAGATGATGCACTAGTCAGCCTGACTGTCCCCCTTATCTGCCTGCTTCAAAAAACACTGCAAGCACTAAGGGATGAGGTTTTGGAAGAGGTGGAGGATGAGGAGTCACAAATTCCATCACCTTCTGGACAGTCAGCGCAACGTGGTTCCTCACAAAGGGCTGGGCAGGGCTCACTTTGTGAGGAGGATGAGGAGGAGTCAATGGAGGAGGAAGAAATCGCTACAGAGGGAGGTACACAACGCTCTAGTCAGTATGTAGAGCGAGGGTGGGGTGATGCAGAGCAGGCAGAGATGACGCCTCTTGCAGGGGACAGCGTTTCTTGGCCAGTTGGGAGTCTGCAGCACATGGTTGATTTCATGCTGCAGTGCCTGAGAAACGACCGCCGCATCGCCCACTTTCTCACCACGTCTGATTATTGGGTGTACACCCTCCTAGACCCTCGCTACCGGGACAACTTACAAAGCCTCATCACACCGTTGAACCGGGAGCGTAAAATGCGGGAGTACCAAGACACACTGGTGCAATCCATAATGTTCTCCATTCCAGCCGAGAGCACTGCTGCTGCTACTGCTTTACAAAGCAGCTCTGTGCGTCGAGGCAGTGGAGACAGCTCTGCAACAAGAGGGAGCACAAACAGCGCCTCTGCACAGGGCAAGACCAGTATGTTCCAAATGTGGCGAAGTTTTGTGGCAGCGCCACAAATGTCTACACCATCCCAGACTGCTCCAGTCAGCAGGAGGCAACGTTTCCGTCAGATGGTGACAGACTACATGTCTTGCCCTCTCAGTGTACTCCCAGATGGCTCTTCCCCATTCAAGTTTTGGGTCTCTAAGCTGGATACATGGCCAGAGCTTAGCCAGTATGCATTGGAGGTGCTGGCTTGCCCTGCTGCCAGTGTATTATCGGAAGCGCGTCTTTAGTGCTGCAGGTGGTGTACTAACAGACCGTCGCATGCGACTATCCTCCGATAATGTAGACCGGCTTACTTTTCTGAAAATGAACAAGGCATGGATCTCGCCTGAATTTGTCTGTCCGTTTTCAGATTAAATAACTGGTTCGCAACGTTATCCATGTCTCCTGTTATGTTCATCTTTCTACCACCTGAACTCTACTCCCTGGGCTACAACACTGCCAGTTGCTGCTCAGAAGTGTCGTGTCCACAGACCAATACACAAGCTATAGTGTTAGTGGGGTTCAGTAACGCCAGCTGTTCCCCTGCTGTGTGTCTCCTGTTCCCTACACATGCACAGAAAAACCCATGTCGAACATGCTCCAAATAGGGAAGAGCCGTCACCCTGATTGTTATGCTTAAAACAGGAAATTGTGAAGTTTTCCAGGCCTAGAATGATAAATTTTTATAACAAATATGGACAAATAATAATTTGTCATCACAGCGCATATCTGCACATGTCTATTAGAAATGGTAACAAAAACTAAAACATAGTGTTCACTTTTTGAAATTAATGCATAAAAGTACATTTCATACTTATCAATTAATGCTTTTTAAGGAACTTTCTCTGTACCTGTAAGATAATGCAATCAATGGATGTACGAATCATAAACATCCTCATCATCATCATCACGAGTTATATTTATGACAGACATTATAAAATAAACAGACTGATGCCAACTGTAACTTCACACACCATATATGAAATGGCCAGCATCTAAACCTGGTAATAATGTGCAATAATAAATTATTACATCTAGAAAGTGCATCATGCATACTGACAATAGGTAGTTATACCTGCAAGTGCTGTTGAAACAACCACAACAGATATAAATTAATAATGGTATATAGGTATCACAGTGCATAGTTACTCATGGACAATGTCGATGTAATACTGTACCTCAATAAAGTCAGCGTCAACCATTATGCTTGTTAGTCTTGTAGATTGTTAAAGAGGGAACGTGCTTTTTTTGTTGGTCATAGGTGGAGTATTAGACAGTAAATGATTACTGCTGTCGTATTTTTGGCGTCCCTAGGGCAGAATAATGCTGCGTAAGGTCACATTTTATAGAGAGTCATTTAATACACACACGCTACCCTACCCTACGCGTGACAGTAGGAAGGTAGTGTTGACGGATAAAGCCTTGCGCAACCAGACATGCTTTTACCCTCTTCAACACTGTACAAGCAAAAAATGCATGATTGCAGCCGCAGACTTTATTGACGTACAGTATAACATCGCCATTACCCATCAGAGTCTGTCCACTGTCTGATACAGACAAAGAATATACCTTTGCTATCCGTAGCCTTTGTTTCACCTACAATTGCAGGCACACACTTAAATTGTGACAATGCATAATGTTTTTTTAAATGGTTATTTTTTATCGTACATTATTGCGTCATCACATTGATGAGTCCATGCTGGACATGTCATACATGCTGTACAAAGTAACGATTTTATTAACTTAAATTATTGAAATGTCTGTGACTGTCACATATAAATTGCAATGATGATGATGAGTGACTATTACAAAATCCATTGTCTTCACTATATTATGGTTTAACATAGCGTTCCTTAAGCATTATTCATAAATACAAAAATGGACTTTTATTCTTAAATTTACAACACTATATTTTGTAAACTAATTTTTGGGTGGTGTGTTGTTCCATTTCTTGTTGCCATGTGCATATATGCGTTTATATTTGCAGGGTCTTTATTTTTATTCTTGAAATTAGGAAAGATGTGTATCTTCGTACCGTGTTAGCCAGTAGATAGAAAAATATTTAGACTTGAGAGTCCTCAGTGGTTGATACCTTTTAATGGATAACTGAAAAGATGGTAACAAATTGCAAGCTTTCGAGGCTACTCACGTCTCTTCATCAGGCAAAGACCAAAACAAAAAATGAAGAATCACATATTTCTATACACAACAGGACACAGGAATAGTGCAATAGGTAAGACAAGTGACGTGCAGCAGAACTGTCATTATGCCAGAGGGATGAACATAAATATTGGAACAGTTCCTAGATAAGGATAGAAAGTTTTATTGCCCTCTGATTGGGGTCTGGTTTTGTGTTTTCATGCCCCTGGAAGGGCAGAGACGCAGATTCCTTAATCGATATAGAATGACATGAATCCGTGTGATCTATTCATTCCAGCACTAAGAGTGTCAAAGGTCATGATGAGCTTATATTCCGAAACCTTTCTATCTTTCTCAGATTTGAAGTTAGATTTTAATACCAGTAATTCCATATCCATCATGCTATGACCGGGCATACCAAAGTTTTTTGCCACAGGTAAATCCATTATTTTTTCTCTTATTGTGTGGCGATGATAATTCATCCTTGTTCTCAGTTTTTGGCCAGTCTCCCCCACATACAGACCCCCATTTGGACATTTAGTACATATAATTAGGTACACCACATTAGATGTGATGCAGCTGAAAGTAGCTGGGATCTTGTAGTCGTGATGGGAGTTGGGGATCTTTATCTTGTCCGTGGTCATTATAGATGCACAGGTTTTACATTTCTTCTTGTTTCAAGGAAAGGTTCCTGCAGCTGTTGGGGAGGACAGGGAGCTTCTGACAATGATGCTTCTTAGATTTGGGGGCTGCCTAAAACACAGTAGTGGGGGTCTGGAAATATGGATTGTAATATCGGGCATCTTTTTGTAGTAAAGGTTGTAGTTTCCGTGTAGCTCCCCTTAGCACCTCCAGATTTGGATTGTAGGTGACCACTAGAGGCACCCGGTTATTTTCTTCTTTACCTTTGTAATGCAGCAGGTGATTCCTTGATATTCTGTTGGCTCTTGAAATTTGGTTCTTAATTGTTCTTGGATGGTATCCCTGGTTCAAAAAAGTCTTTCTGAGGCGACCCCCCACTACTGTGTTTTAGGCAGCCCCCAAATCTAAGAAGCATCATTGTCAGAAGCTCCCTGTCCTCCCCAACAGCTGCAGGAACCTTTCCTTGAAACCATAAGAAATGTAAAACCTGTGCATCTATAATGACCACGGACAAGATAAAGATCCCCTACTCCTTTCAGCTGCATCACATCTAATGTGGTGTACCTAATTATATGTACAAAATGTCCAACTGGGGGTCTGTATGTGGGGGAGACCGGCCAAAAACTGAGAACAAGGATGAATTATCATCGCCACACAATAAGAGAAAAAATAATGGATTTACCTGTGGCAAAACACTTTTGTATGCCCGGTCATAGCATGATGGATATAGAATTACTGGTATTAAAATATAACTTCAAATCTGAGAAAGATAGAAAGGTTTGGGAATATAATCTCATGATGACCTTTGACACTCTTAGTGCTGTAATGAATAGATCACACGGATTCATGTCATTCTATATCAATTAAGGAATCTGCGTCTCTGACCTTCTAGGGGCATCAAAACAGAACACCAGACCCCAATCAGAGGGCAATAAAACTTTCTCTCCTTATCTATGAACTGTTCCAATATTTATGATCATCCCTCTGCCATAATGACAGTTCTGCTTCACGTCACTTGTCTTACCTATTGCACTATTCCTGTGTCCTGTTGTGTGTAGAAATATGTGATTCTTCGTTTTTTGCTTTAGTCTTAGCCTGATGAAGAGACCTGAGTAGTCTCGAAAGCTTGGAATTTGTTACCATCTTTTCAGTTAGCCATTAAACGGTATCAACCACTGAGGACTCTCAAGTATAAATATTTTTCTATTCTTGGAATTGAAATTCATCATTTTATTGTCCTAGTAAAACTTCATTTATTCTTGTTTGAAGTACATACATTTGCAATGGCCACGTAACAAGGCAATAACTCAATATTTTATTTCAAAACCCTCCTTGACCCTGGGCTTCAACACCACCAGTTGCTGCTCAGAAGTGTTAGATGCACAGATGAAAACAATCGCTGATGTGTTTGTGGGGTTCAGTAACGCCTGCTGTTCCCCTGCTGTGTGTGTGGCAAAAATTACTGCTGCTAACTACAAATTCAACTTCAAACATCTCATACTAGGCCTCTGCCTACACCCTCCTTGACCCTGGGCTTCAACACCGCCAGTTGCTGCTCAGAAGTGTTAGATGCACAGATGAAAACAATCGCTGATGTGTTTGTGGGGTTCAGTAACGCCTGCTGTTCCCCTGCTGTGTGTCTGGCAAAAATTACTGCTGCTAACTACAAATTCAACTTCAAACATCTCATACTAGGCCTCTGCCTACACCCTCCTTGACCCTGGGCTTCAACACCGCCAGTTGCTGCTCAGAAGTGTTAGATGCACAGATGAAAACAATCGCTGATGTGTTTGTGGGGTTCAGTAACGCCTGCTGTTCCCCTGCTGTGTGTCTGGCAAAAATTACTGCTGCTAACTACAAATTCAACTTCAACATCTCATACTAGGCCTCTGCCTACACCCGCCTTGACCCTGGGCTTCAACACCGCCAGTTGCTGCTCAGAAGTGTTAGATGCACAGATGAAAACAATCGCTGATGTGTTTGTGGGGTTCAGTAACGCCTGCTGTTCCCCTGCTGTGTGTCTGGCAAAAATTACTGCTGCTAACTACAAATTCAACTTCAAACATCTCATACTAGGCCTCTGCCTACACCCTCCTTGACCCTGGGCTTCAACACCGCCAGTTGCTGCTCAGAAGTGTTAGATGCACAGATGAAAACAATCGCTGATGTGTTTGTGGGGTTCAGTAACGCCTGCTGTTCCCCTGCTGTGTGTCTGGCAAAAATTACTGCTGCTAACTACAAATTCAACTTCAAACATCTCATACTAGGCCTCTGCCTACACCCTCCTTGACCCTGGGCTTCAACACCGCCAGTTGCTGCTCAGAAGTGTTAGATGCACAGATGAAAACAATCGCTGATGTGTTTGTGGGGTTCAGTAACGCCTGCTGTTCCCCTGCTGTGTGTCTGGCAAAAATTACTGCTGCTAACTACAAATTCAACTTCAAACATCTCATACTAGGCCTCTGCCTACACCCCCTTGACCCTGGGCTTCAACACCGCCAGTTGCTGCTCAGAAGTGTTAGATGCACAGATGAAAACAATCGCTGATGTGTTTGTGGGGTTCAGTAACGCCTGCTGTTCCCCTGCTGTGTGTCTGGCAAAAATTACTGCTGCTAACTACAAATTCAACTTCAAACATCTCATACTAGGCCTCTGCCTACACCCTCCTTGACCCTGGGCTTCAACACCGCCAGTTGCTGCTCAGAAGTGTTAGATGCACAGATGAAAACAATCGCTGATGTGTTTGTGGAGTTCAGTAACGCCTGCTGTTCCCCTGCTGTGTGTCCGGCAAAAATTACTGCTAGCTACCTACACATGGTGAAAAAAACATGACATGTCAAAGTGTCTAGTGCTACACATAGATATGAGGCTACACCCTGATTTCTAAGCTGTAAACAATTGAAACGTCAGCTTTAAAACCATAAAATGATTAGTCTTTGTCAAAAATCTGTAACAAAATAATTGTGACATATTATTTCAGATATGCACATGTCGAAAACAAATGCTAACACAAAAGCCTACTTATGCTATAGGATACTGATGGTCAACCTTGTCACTCCATAGCTTAGACAAATCAAACTCACATCATGACTCAAATGCTGCAATGTTGGAAGTGCATAATGTGGGTTGAACTTTGACAACAGCTGCAGTGCGAAGGTTAGACTTCAGTGTTCTTGGCTTTTAAATAAAAGCATACAAGTAAATATAATAATCCAATGTTGATTAAGGGACGTGATGTACACCTGTAATATTGTGCAAACAATGCATGTAGGAATAGTCCTCTTCAACATTACTTATATTTGTGTCATTTTAAAAAATACATATTTAATTAGAAAGTTAACAGCCCATATCATAAAGGTCCTTCATGTAAACATGATAATCGGTAACAAAAATCATGCATTCCCTTGTTAAAGTCAATAGTGCATAGTCACAATAGCAAAATATATACCTGTAAGTGGTGCTGAAAGAACGACAACTGATAGAATAGGTGAATGATATCTATTTATCAGACTGAATAGCGACACCTGTACAATGTCGATATAATACTGTACCTTAATAAAACAGCTGTGTCACACCTCACACGCGTTTTTCTTGTAGCTTCTTATGTAATAGGGCACATGCGTGTATGTTTCATCATAGGTGCATGTTTACTGAGTAAAGCAGTCATGACAACGCCTTTGTGTTGTCGGTACGCTTGTGATGATGAACGATGCGCACCGTGAATATTAGTCTGCGTCATAAGACGCACAGACGCTCCAATACCCAACGCGTCACAGCAGGAAGCCAGTCTGTGCGTCCAAACAAAGGCGCAAGCATACATGCACGTACCCTTTTATAAAGCTATATAAAAAAAAGGATGTAGTAGTAACGCACACTTTATTGAGGTACAGTATTACATCACCATTCACCATCTGTGGCTATGCAGTCTCATCTATATATACCTTATCTATCCGTTGTCATGCTTGCAAGTCCACAGTCAGGCATAAATAGCTGTTTTCACTATGCACTATGCACTTTTTAAAGGTTTTGTTTCTTAATATAAATGATTGGCACATATTATCAGTATTACATGATGGAAATTTTAGATATTTTTAAAAACTTTTTAGTGATATTATTCAGCAAATGTAAAGTTTTATGAATGTCACAGATAACTTGTAATGCTGATTATGTTTTTAAGTCAGCCATTCATTGTCTATACAATAAAAATGGTGTACATACTGTTACTTATCCATCATTAATGGATTCTGATATGTACTTGTATGCTTTTATTTAAAACCGTATAGCAGATTATTTAACCTATTTTTATTGTGGTTTGCATTGCTTTTCAACATGTTAATGTATGCGTTTATGTTTGTCAATTATTAATTTACATATATTTTTTAAAGTAAAATCATCATCTTATGGTACTAAAGGTTATATTTCTCTTGTTTGGAGTATAGACATTTTTAATTGACACGTAACAAGGAAAATACTTGATCTAGTATTTAAACATCCTCCTTGACCCTGGGCTCCAACACCGCCAGTTGTTGCTCGGAAGTGCTGTTAGCACAGTCAACACTTGCTCCTGTGTTACTGGGGTTCAGTAATGTCAGCTGTTCCCCTGCTGTGTGAACGGCAAAAAGTCCTGCTGCCTCCACCCTGTTCTCTTCTCATCCCTGGGCTACAACACCGCCAGTTGTTGCTCGGAAGTGCTGTTAGCACAGTCTACACTTGCTCCTGTGTTACTGGGGTTCAGTAATGTCAGCTGTTCCCCTGCTGTGTGAACGGCAAAAAGTCCTGCTGCCTCCACCCTGTTCTCTTCATATCTGGGCTCCAACACCGCCAGTTGTTGCTCGGAAGTGCTGTTAGCACAGTCAACACTTGCTCCTGTGTTACTGGGGTTCAGTAATGTCAGCTGTTCCCCTGCTGTGTGAACTGCAAAAAATCCTGCTGCCTCCACCCTGTTCTCTTCTCATCCCTGGGCTCCAACACCGCCAGTTGTTGCTCGGAAGTGCTGTTAGCACAGTCGACACTTGCTCCTGTGTTACTGGGGTTCAGTAATGTCAGCTGTTCCCCTGCTGTGTGAACGGCAAAAAGTCCTGCTGCCTCCACCCTGTTCTCTTCTCATCCCTGGGCTCCAACACTGCCAGTTGTTGCTCGGAAGTGCTGTTAGCATAGTCAACACTTGCTCCTGTGTTACTGGGGTTCAGTAATGTCAGCTGTTCCCCTGCCATGTGAACGGCAAAAAGTCCTGCTGCCTCCACCCTGTTCTCTTCTCATCCCTGGGCTCCAACACCGCCAGTTGTTGCTCGGAAGTGCTGTTAGCACAGTCGACACTTGCTCCTGTGTTACTGGGGTTCAGTAATGTCAGCTGTTCCCCTGCTGTGTGAACGGCAAAAAGTCCTGCTGCCTCCACCCTGTTCTCTTCTCATCCCTTGTCTCCAACACCGCCAGTTGTTGCTCGGAAGTGCTGTTAGCACAGTCGACACTTGCTCCTGTGTTACTGGGGTTCAGTAATGTCAGCTGTTCCCCTGCTGTGTGAACGGCAAAAAGTCCTGCTGCCTCCACCCTGTTCTCTTCTCATCCCTGGGCTCCAACACCGCCAGTTGTTGCTCGGAAGTGCTGTTAGCACAGTCAACACTTGCTCCTGTGTTACTGGGGTTCAGTAATGTCAGCTGTTCCCCTGCTGTGTGAACAGCAAAAAGTCCTGCTGCCTCCACCCTGTTCTCTTCTCATCCCTGGGCTCCAACACCGCCAGTTGTTGCTCGGAAGTGCTGTTAGCACAGTCGACACTTGCTCCTGTGTTACTGGGGTTCAGTAATGTCAGCTGTTCCCCTGCTGTGTGAACGGCAAAAAGTCCTGCTGCCTCCACCCTGTTCTCTTCTCATCCCTGGGCTCCAACACCGCCAGTTGTTGCACGGAAGTGCTGATAGCATAGTCAACACTTGCTCCTGTGTTACTGGGGTTCAGTAATGTCAGCTGTTCCCCTGCCGTGTGAACGGCAAAAAGTCCTGCTGCCTCCACCCTGTTCTCTTCTCATCCCTGGGCTTCAACACCGCCAGTTGTTGATCGGAAGTGCTGTTAGCACAGTCAACACTTGCTCCTGTGTTACTGGGGTTCAGTAATGTCAGCTGTTCCTCTGCTGTGTGAACGGCAAAAGTCCTGCTGCCTCCACCCTGTTCTCTTCTCATCCCTGGGCTCCAACACCGCCAGTTGTTGCTCGGAAGTGCTGTTAGCACAGTCGACACTTGCTCCTGTGTTACTGGGGTTCAGTAATGTCAGCTGTTCCCCTGCTGTGTGAACGGCAAAAAGTCCTGCTGCCTCCAACCTGTTCTCTTCTCATCCCTGGGCTCCAACACCGACAGTTGTTGCTCGGAAGTGTCATTGGCACGGGTACTCACTCCTGCCCAGACTGGTTACAGCACGCCATCTGTTTCCTGTCAGTGTAAAAGTCACTTAGCCTCCAATAAGTTGTCCTGTCGTGTTGCGGTCGGGTTAGCCGACTCTATGGTGACTGGAGTTTAGGTGCTTCCTATGTGTGCTGCGGGATATGCAAATAAAGGCTGTTTCCGTTGTGACAATAGGACAATCACCCACTGTAGTACTGTGGGATTCGGTAACTGCGGCCGGCTTGCGGCCTGTCAACTTAAATTTCCATGGGTACCTTCTGCTACCCGTCCGGGTTCCAGTACCGTCAGCTGGTTCTCCGCAGTGCCTTTGGCCTAGGTGCCTCCATCTCGGTATCCGAGTTCCAGCAACGTCTGCTGGTCCTTGGTAGTGTTTTGGAGCACAGGTACCTCCTGCTTAGTAACCGTGTCCCAGTAACGTAAGTTGATCCTCGGTTGTGCCATTGGCTCTTTTCCTTCTGCTGCCCCTCCGGGTTCCAGTACCGTCAGCTGGTTCTCCGCAGTGCCTTTGGCCCAGGTGCCTCCATCTCGGTATCCGAGTTCCAGCAACGTCTGCTGGTCCTTGGTAGTGCTTTGGAGCACAGGTACCTCCTGCTTAGTAACCGTGTCCCAGTAACGTCAGCTGGTCCTCGGTTGTGCCATTGGCTCTTTTCCTTCTGCTGCCCCTCCGGGTTCCAGCACAGTCAGCTGGTCCTCGTTACTTGCATTGGCTCTTGTACCTTCTGCTACCCGTCCGGGTTCCAGTACCGTCAACTAGTTCTCCGCAGTGCCTTTGGCCTAGGTGCCTCCATCTCGGTATCCGAGTTCCAGCAACGTCTGCTGGTCCTTGGTAGTGCTTTGGAGCACAGGTACCTCCTGCTTAGTAACCGTGTCCCAGTAACGTCAGGTGGTCCTCGGTTGTGCCATTGGCTCTTTTCCTTCTGCTGCCCCTCCGGGTTCCAGTACCGTCAGCTGGTTCTCCGCAGTGCCTTTTGCCTAGGTGCCTCCATCTCGGTATCTGAGTTCCAGCAACGTCTGCTGGTCCTTGGTAGTGCTTTGGAGCACAGGTACCTCCTGCTTAGTAACCGTGTCCCAGTAACGTCAGGTGGTCCTCGGTTGTGCCATTGGCTCTTTTCCTTCTGCTGCCCCTCCGGGTTCCAGCACAGTCAGCTGGTCCTCGTTACTTGCATTGGCTCTTGTACCTTCTGCTACATTTACAAATTGAAGATTTTTTAAATGTTTTTTTGGGTAATCAATCTGGATCTCCAACAATGAAGACGACGACCCTGATGACCACCCCGAAGAAGATGACGACCACAAGGACGACGAGCATCAAGCCAACCAGCCTAAACACCATCACAAAGAAGAAATAAAAGATTACCCAACAGGACTAAGAAGGTTAAGACAAATTACAAGATACAGAACAAGAGACTGAAGAACAATAAGCAGAAGATCAAAAAGCAGAAGAACATGAAGTATAAGACCAAAATGAAGAGCAAAATATATGCTCTAAATTATAAGCAGAAGAAGACTAAGCAGTGTATGGGGGTGAGTCCGTTCCTCCTCGTGGTGCCCCTGGAAAATGCCTGCTGCTGCAGGCTAAACTGAACACGGACAAATACTGTTGTAATTTAAATCTTTTGTGACAGCAATAACGGAAGGATGAAAAATTCATACTTTGACAGATTACAAGTACAGGAATCTCTGTCACAAATAAGAATATAATGAAGAAGATGAAGTACAATATGAAGAAGAATAATAGTTTAATAAGAAGAATATGAGTAATGTTAACAAAAAGATGAATAGCAAGAAGTTTAAGAAGAAGATAAAGAAGGTGAAGATGAAGAATAATTTGATGAAAAAGATGATGCTGCTGAAGATTATGAAGGAGAAAGTGTGGCAAAAGTTAAAAAGGTGAAGAGCATGGAAGTTGTGAAATATACATATTTGCCAAAATAGAAAAAAGGTTAACAACATTGTCATATTCTTCGTCAATCCGAACATCTTTAAAAAAAAAAATATTTATGCTATTCCATTTGATTGGGTTAAACATCTATGCCTTTAATGTCTCCTCAACCTTCCCCAATACATTCTACATTACTCTTTGTTGTTTTCCTTCATGTACAACAAGGCAAGAATGGGTTTTTTTTAATTCTGATATTTTGTTCCCATAGACTTACATTGGATTTCCGGTATCGGTATCGGGTATCGCCGATATTTTTTGGGTATCGGCGATACCATTCCGATTCCGATACTTTTGGATATCGGAAAGTATCGCTCAACTCTAGTGATTAATCAATTCGTGCCCCCTCCCCGTAGTAAAAAGCATATAGCTCAATCTCGTGGTTCAGTCCCTTTGGGGACAGACTATCCAATGTAAATATCTACTTGGACTCGATCCAGGACAATTGTTTTGAACAATCCCCACCTCTACTATTTCTTTGGACTATCTGGATACCACAAAAATGAACTCCCATAGAGGACTGATTATGATTCTCTGCAATGTGTCGTGAAAGGGGGTGACCCTTATAACTCTTATTAATATTATCTAGATGTTCCTTTACTCATTTTGATTGCTGTCTCTTTGTTCGGCATATGTATATTTTGTTACATGGGTAGTGAATTATATACAGTACATAACCCTGGTTATGAGGTCACCCAGATCAAGCTCAGTGATTTCACTGCAGATCACAGTGAGAATTTCTCACCGTGAACTCAGTGACTTTTTCCCATGGTGCTGAGGTCACTGCTGTTTAGCTCAACTGGGAACGCAGCCTCAGTGACCTGCGGTACCCTTGATGTCGTCACTGTTAGTCACTGAGGCTGCGCACGCAGCAGCTCATTCACCAGTGGTTCCCAACCTTGACGGTGGTATCTTGGCACCGTCCAGGTTGAAAACAATATATCCCCCAGACATGGATTACAGAGTGGGACATAACGATGGACAGGTGAGGGATATTGCTGTTTTTTATTTTGTTTTATTACAGGAGACGAGAGATTCAGTGGAATTAGGCATTAAGTTAGTATAACTGTGTTTATTATTTTTAAATAAAAATGGAAAAGTGTGTTTTGTTTTATTTCTAATAAAGGTCTGTATTCTGGCTGTGTGTTTGTTTACAATAAAACTGTAGGACTAGATGCTTCTCCATTGCTAAACCATGGGCTTGATGTCACCGGGCAATACAAAGGTGACATCAACCTCACAAATATGAACCCCACTTGCCACCACTACAAGGCAAGTGGGAAGGACTAGGAAAAGTGTCAGAATTGGTGCATCTAATTGATGTGCCTTTTCTGGGATGCTGCGGGCTGCTATTTTTAGGCTGGGGGAGTTAATATCCAAGGCCCCTTACCAGCCTGAGAATACCAGCACCCAGCTGCGGGATTTAGCAAGGCTGGTGGTAAAAAATGGGGGGACCCCATGCCATATTTTAAAAAAATTTCTTTAAATAATTAAAAAATACAGGGTGGAGACCCCTCTATTCTTGATAAGCAGCCTTGCTGAAGCTGACAGCTGAGCGTTGTAGCACCCAGCTGTTAGTTTTACCTAGATGGTTAAAAAAATACAGGGGAACCCATGCCCTTTTTTTCATTTATTTATTTATATCGCATGTGGCAGGTGAGGAATATTCCAACCTGCCGATTCTGCTGTCACAGTTATTAGCGGCAGCAGGTGTAGGCTGAAAGGAGTAATAGTCTCAAAAGCCGTTGCCTTCTGTCAATGTCTTCACTTGAATACAACTCTCATCATTCTTCCCTGCTCATGCTGATCGCCGGCAGAGCAGGGGAGACTGATGAAAGTTGTCTTCAGCACTGGGGAGTGCTTACTCTACCGCTGCTTCCCTGGCACCTGCTGTATTTTACTGATGCAGCACATGGGTGGCACACGGTTGCCACACGTGTGCCACACGTATTACGCACGCGGACACTGACATTTCCAGTCCCGTTTATTCCGGTACCGGAAATATCAGGGCATGTCAAACTGTCCTTAGGATGTAAATTAATTGATAGGTTTTAAAAATCAGATTGTACGAGCATGAAAACCGCATGACACTTGCATTACACTCATCGCTGACTCCTGCCTTAGGGTATGTGCTTACGTTGAATACTGGCTTGCAGAAATTTCTGCAAGATTTCGGCATCTCTTGGCAGCAAAAATGCTACGGCACAAACACTCATTTTGCCTCTATTGGCTTGTTTTTGTAAGCGTTTTTCTACATCAATGAAGGCTTTTTTGAGCTAAATAAAGATATTTTAAAAAAAGTTTTGTGATGCAATTTCTTGGTTCAACATCTTATTTTTCATTCTGATGCAGTAGGGTAAGGGTAATGGGATTACGGCTTGATGTCAGCCAGACACCCTCATTACTAAGCTGGTAAGTAAACACACACACGCGCGCGCAAACACACACATACTGAAACCGGTCTGCAGTGGGTACGGAAAGAATTCAGATTCCTTTACATTTTCACTCTTTGTTTCATTGTAGCCATTTGGTAAATTCAAAAAGTTCATTTTTTTCTCATTAATGTACACTCTGCACCCCATCTTGACTGAAAAATCAGAAATGTAGAAATGTTTGCAAATTTATTTAAAAAGAAAAACTGAAACATCACATGGTCATAAGTATTCAGACCCTTTGCTCAGACACACCTTAGAAAGCATGACAGATCTGAGCCTACTCCTGTTTCCTCTTCTGCTGCGGTCTTGGCCTCTCCTTCCCGCTCACGATCAACAGGCCAACCTGGCCAAGAGAGGATGTGACAGCACCACTACCACCAGTGTCACTGAGCATCTCCACACCGCCCCATGGAAGTGTTCAGCTCTCCATCCCCAAAACCTACAGAGAAAGAGGAAATACACCCTAAATCCTTGAGCTATAGTCTTGAATGACAGCATTTACAAATTCCTGACCTTTGAAATGCTGCAATTCTAGCTGGTGGAGGCGGACCGTTCTAAATAAACTGATCTCAGTGGCAGTCCCACAGTACGTTGTTACCAGCCATCACTACTTTTTCAGGCAGGACATCCCTGCCCTGTACACACATGTTGCGGACCAAATAAGGTGAGCATTGCGCAATGCCATAAATGGCAAGTTCCACATAACCACTGATACATGGACCAGTAAGAACGGCCAGTGACGTTACATCTCCTAACTGCCCACTGGGTGAATGTAGAGGTGGCTGGGACAGAGGCAGAAGGCTGAGTCGCTCTGCAGTACAACACCACTTCACCAGCAATGATTGGCCCTCCATACTGGATGTACAGTGGGTATGGAAAGTATTCAGACCCCTTTAAATTTTCCACTCTTTGTTTCATTGCAGCCATTTGGTAAATTCAAAAAGTTCATTTTTTTCTCATTAATATACATCCTGCAAACCATCTTGACTGAAAAAAACAGAAATGTAGAATTTTTTGCAAATTTATTAAACAACAAAAACTGAAATATCACATGGTCATAAGTATTCAGACCCTTTGCACAGAAACTCATATTTAAGTCACATGCTGTCCATTTCCTTGTGATCCTCCTTGAGATGGTTCTACTCCTTCATTGGTGTCCAGCTGTGTTTCATTAAACTGATAGGACTTGATTTATAAAAGGCACACTTCTGTCTATATAAGACCTCACAGCTCATAGTGTCAGGAGTCGAACCCAGTACCTCTTGTCCACTGGCCAGCAGCTCTACCATCTGAGCTATTCTGCTGGCTGCAAAGTTCCTTGCTGAACCCTGATACCATTGACTGTTCTTCCTGATTAGCTACACCTAGTGCTCTTTTGATTGGGCCTCTGATTGCCAATTACACACCCTATATAAACCTGGCCCTGTGGGTGTGGTCATTGCGAGATTATTGAGCTCCAAGCCTTTAGTCAAGCGTTTCCTGCTGATCCATTGCTACAAACACTGCTCTCCTGTGAACCGACCTCAGCCTGCCTTCTGACTACGCTCTCCGCCTGATCCATTGCTACAAACACTGCTCTCCTGTGAACCGACCTCGGCCTGCCTTCTGACTACGCTCTCCGCCTGATCCATTGCTACAAACACTGCTCTCCTGTGTACCGACCTCCGGCTGCCACCTGACTACGTTATCTGCCTGCTCCTCTGTTACCGAACTGCCTTTCCTGTGTACCGACCTCCGGCTGCCACCTGACTGCGTTATCCGCCTGATCCATTGCTACAAACACTGCTTTCCTGTGTACCGACCTCCGGCTGCCATCTGACTACGCTACCTGCCTCTGCTTCCCCTAGTGTTTGCAGTAACATCGGCTCCAACCCAGACGGGATCTTGACAGAATAATCTCGCGCCAAAATGGAGTCCGCTGTGAACACCCTGAGACGGCAAGTTACGGAGCTTCAAAGTTTTTGTACTGACTCTCAAGGAAAATATGCCAAGTTACAAACTGATTTCACGGCGATACAACAGGAAGTAATTGAGCTACAAAAACAACTTCTGGACGTGCGCAATTCAGGGTCCGAATCAAATGCGCGGCTGCCGCTGCCTGCAAAGTTCAGTGGGGATCGCAAGCAGTACCGAGGATTCCTCAATCAATGCCGCATATACTTCCAGATGCAACCTGCTCCCTTTACCAGTGAGAGGAAGAAAGTTTTTTTCATGATAAATCTCCTGACGGATGAAGCTCTTGCTTGGGCTTCACCTTATGTAGAAAAGGACTATGACCTCCTTAATGACCTGGAAGCCTTCACCGCAGCTATGAATCAAGTTTTTGATGACCCAAACCGCTGTGCCACAGCAGAAACCAAATTACATAATTTGCGCCAAGGACGTCGCTCTGTTGCTGAATACACATCGGAGTTCCGTCGCTGGGTGGCCGACACCACCTGGAATCCAGCGGCCCAGAGAAGTCAATTTCGACGAGGGTTATCAGAACCAGTGAAAGACGAGCTTGCCAGGGTTGAGACCCCTGACCAGTTGGAGGACTTTATTCAACTATGTATCCGGATTGACCAGAGACTTACTGAAAGGAGAAAGGAGAGACTGCGAGCACTTGGGAATAGCCCTGGCTTCTCATTTTCAGCATCGGACCACCAAGAAAAGACGCAAGGCGTGTCTGAACCGATGCAGATCGACGTCATCCGAAGACCACTCTCTGCACAGGAGAAGGAGAGGCGACGTGCAGAACATCTCTGCCTCTATTGTGGGGACCCTGGACACTATGCCATCAAATGTCCTAACAAAAGGACTATAGCCTTTACCAACAACAGGTCTGCCAGCAATATGGACCTTTCTCAGCAGTCGGATTCCATCTTGCAGACTATCTCATCAGTAACGCCAGAAATAGACAAAATACATACTACATCATCTCATTTTGTAATCCCCATTCAGGTTGTAATGGGCACCCAAAAAATACAATGCTCTGCCCTGTTGGATTCGGGAGCAGGAGGGAATTTTATGGACTTAAAATTTACACGTGATAATAATATTTCCAGTAGGACCAAATCCACACCAATTGAAATGGAAACGGTGGATGGATCACCCTTGTCTTCTGGACCTGTCACGCATGAGACAATCGAACTGGAGATTTGTATCGAACCGGATCATCATGAAGCTGTCAGTTTCCACCTTATCTCATCTCCGAAATTTCCGGTTATTCTAGGGATCCCCTGGTTTTCAGTCCATAACCCTTCTATCAACTGGGCATCAAGGACCATCACCTTTCCATCTGACTACTGTAAGAATAATTGTCATAAGGAACCCCCTGTTCTCCAACAAGTCCAAATCTCTGAGATTTCGCATGAGAAGGAAGAGAAACTACCACCTCAATATCAGCAGTTCTCTGATGTCTGCAGTAAGAAGAAAGCAGATCAATTACCTCCTCACCGTCCTTACGACTGTCCCATTGAATTGCTGCCAGGAGCAACCATTCCATTTGGACGGATTTACAATCTTTCCGAACCTGAATTGAAGGTATTAAGAAAGTTCCTGGATGAAAATTTAGAGAAAGGCTTTATTCGACCTTCCACATCTCCAGCTGGGGCACCCCTGTTCTTTGTTGAAAAGAAAGACTCCACTCTGCGGCCATGTATTGACTACAGAGAGATGAATAATATCACTGTCAAGAATCGCTACCCGCTACCCTTGATTCCTGAACTATTTGAGAGACTCCGTTCTGCGAAAATCTTTACGAAGCTGGATCTTAGAGGGGCTTACAACCTCATACGGATTCGCCCAGGAGATGAGTGGAAGACCGCCTTCAGAACGAGATATGGACATTTTGAATCTCTGGTTATGACCTTTGGTCTTAGCAATGCCCCAGCCACCTTTCAACATTTTATTAATGATGTATTTCGAGATTTCTTGGACCAATTCGTTGTGGCTTATCTCGATGACATTCTTATATTTTCAGACACCTTGGAAGAGCATCGCAGGCACGTCCAGTTAGTCTTGGAACGACTACAGGAGAACCATCTTTACATTAAACTTGAAAAATGTGAGTTTGAACAAACCAGTATCCAATTTCTGGGATATATCATCTCCCCAGAAGGTCTGAGCATGGATCCCGGCAAAATCAATGCTGTAGTGGACTGGCCTGTTCCAAGAAATTTAAAAGACGTCCAGCGTTTCATAGGATTTGCAATTTTTACCGAAAATTTATAAAGAACTTTTCACGGATCATACTACCAATTACTACACTAACAAAAAAGACCAAAGCATTTTTCTGGTCTCCGGAGGCACAGGAGGCTTTTGACAAATTGAAAACTCTTTTTACGTCTGCTCCATTGTTAGTACACCCAAATCCTGAATTGCCATTTACTGTCGAAGTGGACGCCTCGGACTCTGCAGTGGGAGCCATTCTGTCTCAGCGAGTTGGGGACAAAATGCAACTTCACCCATGTGCGTTTCTTTCCCACACCATGTCATCTGCAGAAAAGAACTACGACATCGGTAATAAAGAACTGTTAGCCATTAAAGTTGCCTTCTCCGAATGGAGACATCTTTTGGAAGGTGCCAATCACCCTGTGACTGTCCTCACGGACCACAAGAATCTTGAATTCCTCCGTACAGCAAAAAGATTGTCTGCAAGAC
Source organism: Oophaga sylvatica (assembly GCA_033576555.1). Lineage (NCBI taxonomy): Eukaryota > Metazoa > Chordata > Amphibia > Anura > Dendrobatidae > Oophaga > Oophaga sylvatica. The sequence goes on along the minus strand of JARQOD010000002.1, from coordinate 468,618,220 downwards.
AAGCACGATGGGCCTTATTTTTCTCAAGATTCAATTTTATAATTTCTTACCGGCCTGGTTCAAGAAATGGCAAGGCTGACGCCCTGTCCAGGATGTGTTCGGAACCTCAGGAGAGGTCTAGTAATGACGATACAATTCTAGGCCCTAAAAATTTTTTGGGAATATTGCACTCTAGAGGACTATGTAATAGAATTAAAGATGGATATCAAGAGGACTCTTTCCTTAACCATCCTTCGGAAGACGTCGATCTTTCATTCAAAGAGGGGTTTTGGATGCAGAAACACAAAATATATGTACCTGAATCTTCTCGCCTTGAAGTCCTCAAAAGTGTCCATGATTCTAAACTGGCAGGACATCCTGGAGTTGCAAAAACACAAGACTTACTACTTCGTTTCTTTTGGTGGCCTAATTGTAGGAAGGACGTGAGGAAATATGTTTCAACCTGTTTAACATGCGCACGAAACAAGACCCCACGATCGTCTCCTCTAGGACTCTTGCAACCACTTCCAGTTCCATCCAGGCCTTGGGGATCTATTTCCATGGATTTTATTGTGGAACTACCCCCTTCCAAACAGATGACCGTCATCCTTGTCATAGTGGACCGACTCACAAAAATGGCCCACTTTATTCCAACTGAAGGAATTCCTACTGCTGAAAAAACTGCAGAACTGATAATCAAAGAGGTATTCAGGTTACATGGAATTCCTGACAGCGTGGTGTCTGACAGAGGCGTTCAGTTTACGTCAAAATTTTGGAAGAGTTTCTGTACAGCCTTGGGAGTCACGGTGAATCTTTCTACCGCTTTCCATCCTCAGTCCAATGGCCAGACGGAGAGAACGAACCAGACTTTGGAGCAATACCTCCGTTGCTTCATTTCCTATCTTCAGGATGACTGGGTGGACTATTTACCAACAGCAGAGTTTTCCTACAACAACTCCATACATAGCGCTACATCTCAAACCCCATTTTTTGCTAATTATGGAGTACATCCAGTATTTATCCCTAATCTGCCAGTGAACACTCCCATTCCTGCTGTAAATGACAGGCTTGCAAAATTACAGGAATCCCAGAAGGAATTATCAGAGATATTACTCAAGACCCAGGAAGTATATAAGGAAGCAGCAGATAAACATCGGAGAGTGCCCCCTGCTCTTCAGGTTGGAGACAAAGTTTGGCTGTCCACTAAAAACCTTAAGACACATGTGCCATCCTCCAAATTGGGTCAGAAATTCATTGGACCTTTTCAAATTTCTGCAAAAATTAACCAGGTTGCTTTTCGTTTGGAACTTCCCAACAATCTAAAGATTCATCCAGTGTTTCACATATCCTTGCTCAAACCCTTCTGTGAAAACCCGTTTCCAGGAAGAATTCAGCCACCTCCTCCACCAGAAAGGATCCGTGGTGAAGAAGAATACATTGTGGATAAGATTCTGGACTCCCGAAAATTCAGAGGTAAACTGCAGTATCTGGTGCAGTGGAAGGGTTACGGACCAGAGGAAAATTCATGGGAACCAAGGGACAACGTCCATGCTCCTAGACTAACAAGAGCCTTTCATCAGAGGTACCCGGATAAGCCAGCTCCTGAGATGTCCAGAGGCCATCCTGGAAGGAGGGGAGTACTGTCAGGAGTCGAACTCAGTACCTCTTGTCCACTGGCCAGCAGCTCTACCATCTGAGCTATTCTGCTGGCTGCAAAGTTCCTTGCTGAACCCTGATACCATTGACTGTTCTTCCTGATTAGCTACACCTAGTGCTCTTTTGATTGGGCCTCTGATTGCCAATTACACACCCTATATAAACCTGGCCCTGTGGGTGTGTCATTGCGAGATTATTGAGCTCCAAGCCTTTAGTCAAGCGTTTCCTGCTGATCCATTGCTACAAACACTGCTCTCCTGTGAACCGACCTCGGCCTGCCTTCTGACTACGCTCTCCGCCTGATCCATTGCTACAAACACTGCTCTCCTGTGAACCGACCTCGGCCTGCCTTCTGACTACGCTCTCCGCCTGATCCATTGCTACAAACACTGCTCTCCTGTGTACCGACCTCCGGCTGCCACCTGACTACGTTATCTGCCTGCTCCTCTGTTACCGAACTGCCTTTCCTGTGTACCGACCTCCGGCTGCCACCTGACTGCGTTATCCGCCTGATCCATTGCTACAAACACTGCTTTCCTGTGTACCGACCTCCGGCTGCCATCTGACTACGCTACCTGCCTCTGCTTCCCCTAGTGTTTGCAGTAACATCGGCTCCAACCCAGACGGGATCTTGACACATAGTGCATGTCAGACCAAATAAGATTCATGAGGTCAAAGGAACTGGCCAAGGAGATCAGAGACAGAATTGTGGCATGGCACAGATCTGGCCAAGGTTACAAAATAATTTCTCCATTGTACATTGTACATTGGTATGTTTTTGTTTCCTCCCCCTGCTTTCTCTGCATTTTTTTGGTACTTGCTGTTTATGTAGGGCATTATTCAGGCATCAGCATTAACCTCTTTACGACCTTTTACTAGTACTGCTCTGAGGGAACTGCATTTCTGCCCGGAGCAGTACTAGTTCGGCGGCACAATCGCGCAGCACCCACACTGAGCGCCGTGGGATTGCATGCGGGTGTCAGCTGTATGTAACGGATGTAAATAAAAATGGTACCACTGAAAATGTCATCTTGTCCTGCAAAAAACAAGCTGCCATATGGCTCCATCAGCAGAAAAATAAAAAGTTATAGCTCTCAGAATAAAGCGATGCAAAAATAATTATTTTTCTGTAAAATAGTTTTTATTGTGTAAAAGCGCCAAAACATAAAAAAATATAAATGAGGTATTGCTGTAATCATACTGACCCGAAGAATAAAACTGCCTTACCAATTTTACCACACATGGAATAGTATAAAAAAAAAGCAATTCCTTAATTGCTGGTTTTTGTTCATTCTGTCTCCCAAAAATCAGAATAGAAAGTGATCAAAAAATGTCATGTGCCCGAAAATGGTACCAATGGAACCATCAAGTCATCCTGCAAAAAACAAGCCCTCACATGACTTTGTCGGCCGAAATATAAATAAATTAAAGCTCTCAAAATATGGTGATACTAAAACTAGTTTTCGCAATAAAAGGAATCTTTTAGTGTGTGTAATCAAACAAACATAAATACCCGATATAAATCTGGTATCACTGTAAATAAAAAATAAATAAAACCAATTCTTCACATGCTGTTGATTTTTTCATTCTGCCTCCTAAAGATCTCAGTAAGTTTCGGCGCACATTTATCTTGCGCTGAGTGCTTACACTGGGGTTTCCATGTAAATCTCTGAAATACTTGATTCAGACAGAACCTCTGGCTGAAGAGTCCCTATAATGAGGCAGATGGAGGCACTGTGGATGCCTTCTGACCTGCAATCCGGCGTCGTCTGTCATTTTAGGATTGCATAAAAGTGCTGTCAGCACAGTTTTGTGCACTTCTGAAAAGAAGGAAACCACGGAACATAGACCAGACGGAGTCCAGAGTAACTCTGCTGTTTCATTATAATGACTGGATCCATCAGGGTTTCATCTGAATCACGTCACTCAGAGATTTAGATGGAAACAACAAAGTAAGTGCTCAGCGTAGAACGCCGGATAACTGTGATCCCAAACGTTTTGTAAAATGTTCCCAATAAAAACTTCCACTCAATCCGCAAAAAAAGGTAGGTCACCACTCAGATCTGTCATCTATTAATGGAAATTTAGGGGCTTCCATGTTACTGGTAGTACAAAGGCTCTGGAAAAGCTAAAAGACTACTTGCCCATCAAAAGAAACTCAGCAAATTCTCCCCTTCCAAATCCAAATGCCCCCTCCCTTCTGAGCCCCAGTGTGCCTTAACAACATATAGCACCCACGTGTTTGGCATTTCTGTAGTGATGAGAGCCCGCCTAATTTACAAGTGCCTTTCTCCAGAAGCATGAGATTTGCATAATGTACTGGTCACTATAGCGTACTGGTCACTACAACGGCAGTTTGCAATTTTCACTCAGCAACATCCATTGCTGCCTGTTTCTGGAAAACACCCAAGGAGTCAAAATCATCACTACATCTGTAGATAAATTCCCAAAGGGTTATAATTTCCAAAATGGGGCACTTGATGGGGATTCTGCTTTTCTAGCACTTAGGGGCTCTTCATATGGAATCCACAAGCTAGTCTAGGAAAATCTGCGTTCCAGGAGGCAAATAGCGCTCTGTACCTCCCGAGTCACTCCGTATGGCAAAGTAGTACTGTACTGCCACATATGGGGTATTTCTACATTCAGCGGAAATTGTAGGACATATTCTGGTTCCATTTTTACCCATCTCCCAGTATGAAAATGTAAAACTTAGCGCTACCACACAATCTTGGTGGTAAAAATTTAAATAATTTTTTCTTCCCTGCCCAATGGTATGAAAGTCTGTGACACACCTGTGGTGTCAATATAATCACTGCACCCCTAAATGAATTCATTGAGAGGTTTAATTGGTAAAATGGGGTCATTTATGGGGTTTCTGCTGTTCTGGCACCTCAGGGGCTCTGTCAATGTAACATGGCACCCTCAAACAAGTGCAGCAAAATCTGAACTGTAATATGGCGCTACTTCCCTTCTGAGCTTTGCACTGTGCCTCAAAAGTAGTTTTTGACCACATATGGGGTATCGATGAACCCAGGAGAAATTGCACAACAAACTTTGCAGTCCATTTTCTCCTTTTTCCCTTGTGAAAATACAAAATTTGTAGCTAAAAAAAAAAAAGATTTTTGTGTGAAAAATGTGATTTTTTTTTTTATTTTCACAGCTTAACATTATAAACTTCTGTGAAGCACCTGGGGTTTCAAGGTGCTCATTACACATCTAGATAAGCTCCCAAAGGGGTCTAGTTTCCAAAATGGTGTCACTTGTGGGGGTTTCCACTGTTTAGGCACATCAGGGGCTCTTCAATCGCGACATGGCTTCCGCTAATTATTCTATCAAATTTTGCATTCCAAAAGTCAAATAGCGCTCCTTCCCTTCCAAGACCTGCCATGTGATCAAACAGTTGTTCTCCTCCACATATTGGGTATAGGTGTACTCAGGAGATTTTGCATAATAAATTGGGTGGCACAATTTCTCCTTTTACCCTTATGTAAATGAAAAATTTGGAGCTAAACTATTTATTTGGGAAATATGTATTTTTTTTTATTTCCACAGCTCTTTATTATACACTTCTGTGAAGCATCTGTGGATTCAAGGTGCTCAATACACATTTAGATAAGTTCCTAAGGGGTCTAAAATGGTGTCACTTGTTAGAGGTTTCCACTGTTTAGGCACATCAGGGGCTCTCCAAACGCGACATAGTAACCGCTAATTATTCCAGCATGTTTTACATTCAAAAAGTCGAATGACACGCCTTCTCTTCTGAGCCCTGCCGTGTGACCAAACAGTAGATTTCCCCCAAATATGGGGTATCGGCATGCTCAGGAGAAATTGCACAACAAAACGTATTGTCCATTTTCGCCTGTTACCCTTGCAAAACTAAGGAAAATTTTTTGTGAAAGTAAAGTAAATGTTTATTTTTATCTTCCACATTCCAAAAATTCCTGTGAAGCACCTGAAGCGTTAATAAACTTCTTGAATGTGGTTTGGAGTACCTTGAGGGGTGCAATTTTTAGAATGATGTCACTTTTGGGCATTTTCTGTCATATCGGCCCCTCAAAGTCACTTCAAATGTGAGGTGGTCCCGAAAAAAAATGGTTTTGTAAAACTGGTTGAAAAAATGAAAAATCGCTGTTCAACTTTTAACCCTTAACTTCCTAACAAAAAAAAAATTGGTTCCAAAATTGTGCTGATATAAAGTAGACATGTGGGAAATGTTATTTATTAACTATTTTGTGTGATAAAAATGCCTTTATGGACATGTACACACCCACTCGCATAAGACACAGGTGATTTTAAGTAGTTAAAATGTCCAAATAGAAGAAAATGATAATCCCATAAAAAATGATCCTTTATTGTGGAAACAAAACAACCACAGCAGGCGGATAAAACAGTGGAACAAGTATCAGATGAGGATCGTTTTGCGCTGCATTGCGCTTCTACAGGTCATGATGTCATCGTCGTCTGATTATTGTTCCACTGTTTTATCCGCCTTCTGTGGTTGTTTTGATTCCACAATAAAGGATCATTTTGTATGGGATGGTGAGTGCCTTTTTGTTTTTTGTTTTTTTAATCCTTCTGGAAGTGGCACCCATACTCCCTGGTGTGAATTTAGCCTCATTATCCTGAAGTTGTACAGCTGTGCTGGTGCTCCGCTTTTCCTCTGTGGTATGTGCTTTGGATTTTAAGTAGTTAGCTGGTCCATTCCTGCCCCATAAATTGTAGGCTTTTTGCCAAGGAGAGGTGACAAATCAGGACAGGGACCCAACTGTCGAAGGACGCCTTGACATGGCTGTTGGGCTCATATATATTGGCCAATCTATGCACTAAGCACCTTCTTTTTCACTTTATTTTCCATAGCAATTTTTGCAGATGAATATTTCATATATATGTTATATAGGGCTTTTTTATTTTATTTTCCTTTTTTCCCATTTTTTATGGCAGTAATGCAGTTTCAATGTTCTAGAGCAGTGATGGCGAACCTTGGCACTCCAGCTGTTGGAGAACTACAACTCCCAGCATGCCTCAACTGCTGCACGTTGCAAGGGCATGCTGAGAGTTGTAGTTTTACAACAGCTGGAGTGCCAAGGTTAGCCATCACTGTTCTAGAGTAATCATTCTTGGTAAATTATGGTGCAACCTTTATCGTTTTTCAACTTATATGCTTTTTTTTGGTTGGCACCTGTTCACACTAGCTTTGATGTCCTGGTCTTTTTCTCTATTTGTATCAAAGCCTTTTTGGACATGTGCACTCCCACTCACATCAGCCACAGGTGATTTTAAGTAGTTAGCTGGTCCATTCCTGCCCCAAAAATTGTAGGCTTTTTTCCCAGGAGAGGTGACAAATCAAGACAGGGACCCAACTTTCGAAGGACGCCTTGACATGGTAGTTGGGCTCACATAAATTGGCCAATCTGTGCACTAAGTACCTTCTTTTTCACTGTATTTTTCTTAGCAATTTTTACAGATGAATATTTCATATATACATTATATAGCGCTTTTTTTATTTTATTTTCCTTTTATCCCATTTTATATGGCAGTAATGCAGTTTAAATGTTATAGAGTAATCATTCTTGGTTAATCATGGTGCAACCTTTATCGTTTTTCAACTTATATGTTTTTTTTGGTTGGCACCTGTTCACACTGGGTTGGATGTGATGGTCTTTTTCTCTATTTGTATTAATTTAAAAATACAGCCATGTTCATGATGAGCGCATAGACTAACATTTACTTTTTATTCTCTCCGTGTAAATTTATGTTAGTTATGTCGTAGTAATCATCTGACTTATTTATAGTATGTTGAATGTCAAGTAATTATATGGGCTAACAAATTGTAGCGCTATCTCTACATAGACAAATAGGGTGTTCCATAATGAAGGGCTGCAACAGCTTTCCAAGTGCATTTATTAGTTTTCTTTCATTCAGTTCAAGTTATGTTAAAGTTACTAGGTGCATGATGTCAAAAATTACTTGCTTAAATTCTCATAATTTCTTAAATGGTACAAATACATGTAAAAAGTACGTAAAAATTGCCTCCATTATCTTTGTTTTAGTACAACTCTCTCTTAATTATAATTTTATTTGAAAATCTTCAAATCCTAAAGTAACTTGCGCCCTGTGCCTGCGGTTTATTTTTACACTGTTCTTCTATGATTGGGTGCATGGCCCCGGCTACAGTGAGTCCACTATTTGTTGAGGCTATCTTGCAATGAGAGGATTTCAAACATCAATGCAGGTAAGTAAATGTGTTGACTTCATTTTATGTGACTCACTTAAATAAAACAGAAGATTTAAAATAAAAATATACCAAGTAAGAATAAAAGAATAAATTGCTGAGAACTTTGTCTATGTATAATAAGTTTCAGCACGGTTCCTAGCTATTGTATTTATCAAGACATTATTATAAAGCCTTTTTGGCCCATTGACAGGAATGTTGTAGATGACTTTAAAGTCTATAATATATTTTCTTTTATTTTCTCGCTATCTGGCCACTGAAGTGTTAAAGATGCAATCCATAGTACCTTATTTTAAAGCACTGAAGCGAAGTGTCAGGTTTTATCTGCTCTCGACAGCCGCTCTGCCCTGGAACAGCGTTGTGCAAGCTGTCAATAAGGTTTCCCATTAAATTAAATGGCTTATTGACCGAATGGAGCTGGCGCAAGCAGGATGATAGTGAAGTAGTTGTAAGGCATACTTTCCCAGATGCAAACATCTCCCGGTCACTGCTCACTAAATCAGCCTGTAATGGAGTTTGAAATCCCACTACCAGGCTTGTGTTCTTTTTTTATTTGTTTTTAATTTGTATCAATGGTAATTCTGTCTCCTTCAATTTATGTCATGGCTGGACATGTGCAGGCCCTGCTTTCTTTTCACTTGAGCGATGCGTTTGAGGACTGCAAATCAGTCTTACTCTATTAACTGTGCTTCGTCCTGCGCTGGACGTGAGGTGCTTTGGGGCATGTGTAATTAAGCAGCTGCTGGAATAGGTACATAAATGATTACACATAAAATCCCAGCCATAGAAAGGGTATGCTACGCAACATGGGATTACAGTATTGAAGAATAAACAAATTGGGAATGATTCACAATCCCCTTAATTATGCATCTGCAAATGTGGGATTACGTCTATGGTGTAAACTAATAACTGTACAACAAGTCACGTCAAATCTTTACATAGACATGCTCATTACACTATTTATGACGTGTGCTTGTAGTCTTTGTATACTGAATGTCTTCAAATTAATAGCAATTATGTATATTGATTTTCAGGCAATGTTCACATGCAAGGTATGTAATTAGTACATTTGTAAATTCCAACTTGTTCATTGGATTCTTGAATAACAATTTTTTGAGGATAAGCTTGCTATAGTTCAAATGTTTCAGGAGAGTAAATTTGGAGAAACAAAAGATATGAACAATTGCATGTAAAAATTGCCTGAATGACATACAATATAAGGCCATGTTCACACGTTCACTATTTGGTCAATATTTTACCTAAGTGTTTGTAAGCCAAAACCAGGAGTGAAACAATCATAGAATAATAGAAATATGTGAATTACTTCTGCATTTTTCACCCAATCCTGGTTTTGGCTTACAAATACTGAGGTAAAAAACTTGTCACTCAACATGTGAATGTGGCCTAAGGCCTCCTTGACACGTCCGCTTAAAAAACGTATGCGTGAGAAGGTCTGTTTTTACTATCCGTGTTGTTTTCTGTTGGCCGCCCAGGTGTACATGTGTACCAGCCATGTGCCATCAGTGTTTACCAAGTGACACGAATCAGAATACAATGCAGAATAGATACTACAGATTTTTAAGAGATGTGCAGATAATAGATAGATAGTTAGATAACTTGTAGTGCTTTGTATTAGGCCAAGAAACACATAAATTATTTTTGTGTATTTACTATTTCCCTATGTCATCAATTTATAAAAAAAAAAAAAAACACACACACCTGAAAAAGAAAGAAACAAAAGCAAGACACTGTCCCATGTACATCAATATTTATATAAAAAAGTTCCAATGTAGGTCTGGTTTAGTCCAGGGCTTCCCACAATGTTCCCCAAATCTGTCATCCAAAGCCTATAGTGCCTCGTTCTGAGGCTCCATTGGCTTTAGCAGCAGCCACTCCCGGCTCATGCTGCACTCTGCAAGACCTGGCGACTATGAAGAGCAGTAACGTTACCATAGTCACCACTGTTCAGAGGTGGCAGGTGTCTTGGAGAAGAGCGTGACCCGACATTGATGAGCGATGACTAGAGCTGAGCGAAACAGGTCGGTCAGATTCAAAAGTCGCTGACTTTCGCCAAAGTCGGGAAGTACAATATGTCACAAAAAACAATCTCAGAATCAGCACGATCCATTAAAGCATTCCAGAGTTATAACCTCATAAATTGACAGTGGTCAGAATTGTAAAAATTGGCCTGGTCATTAAGGTGCAAATTGGCTACTTCATTAAGGGGTTAAAGAGTAACCATTAGAGTTGAGCGAAATAGGTCGGTCAAATTCATAAGTCGCCAACTTTCGCCAAAGTCGGGTTTCGCCGAGCAAAACCTGACCATAGCGTGAAGTCGTCCATGCGGTCGTCGACCCGAGCGCCAAAGTCGGTTTTCCCATAATGCTTGCAGGCGCCTTTTTTCAGCCAATGAGCAAGGACGTACACTGTGGGCAACGAGATGACATGGGCAGCGGCCACCACCATCTTAGAGAAGGGCATTGCAGTGATTGGCTTGCTTTGGGGGGCATCATTGTGTCTATAAAAGCCCTGACCACCGACAACCATTTAACTTCTGCTGATCTGAACAGTAGGGAGAGGTTGCTGACGCTGTTTATCAGTAGGGAGAGAGTTAGGGCTGGAAAGAGAAGTTCTTATGTGCTTGTGCTGATAGCAATTGTGCTGTACAGTTAGTGTGCAGTGACAGGGGAAGATTTTCTTGTGTGAAGCAGCGCTGGTTATTAGGCTGCCTGCCAGCTGTATTGCTGTGTGTACACTGCTGAGCAGACTGTTTTTTACACAGCACAGCACTAATACTTTGATTCTTGTTTTCTGCACACTTACCGACTGATCATTTTTTCCCACACTGTATAGAGCTGTATGCTACTCACACACTACCGTGTACCGGCTGGTATCACGGACAAATACATGTTGACTATCTGTGTGTGACTCCGGAAATATATAAGGAGATTGCAATTTTCCCTACACCTTATACAGCTGTACTCTTCTAAGACAGTACCGTATATCTGCTCTTTGTATTATGGTCCTTACTGAGGGAGTGTCTGTGTGTGACTACGGAAATATATACGGAGATTTAAATTTTAACCTACACTATATACACCTGGTATCTTCTGATACAGTACCTTTTTTCTGCTGTTTGTATTCTGGTCAAATCCATACTGAGTGAGCGTCTGTGTGTGACTCCGGAAATATATAAGGAGATTGCAATTTTACCCTACACCATATACAGCTGTACGCTTCTGAGACAGTACCGTATATCTGCTCTTTGTATTATGGTCAAATCCATACTGGGTGAGCGTCTGTGTGTGACTCCGGAAATATATACGGAGATTGCAATTATACCCTACACCGTATACAGCTGTACGCTTCTGAGACAGTACCATATACCTGCTCTTTGTATTACGGTCAAATCCATACTGAGTGAGCATCTGTGTGTGACTATGAAATATATACAGAGATTTAAATTTACCCCTACGCCATATACAGCTGTACGCTCCTCATACAGTACCATATATCTGCTTGTATTTTTGGTACATTTTCCCAAACATGAGGAAGTATGTTGGAAGAGGCCGTGGACGTGGGCGGGGGGGCCAGCTGGGAATGATGGTGGTGATGCATCTGCTAGTAGTGCCAAAAGCCCAATAGCACCTAAGGCAGGAGATGTTGAGCCTGTGACATCATCTGGCTCCAGAAGGCCTGGATGGCTCCCTTTTCTGGAGTAGGTAAACTGCTTTTAAAGCCGGAGCATCAGGAACAGGTTTTGGCTTACATTGCCGAAACAGCCTCCAGCTCTATCGCCTCCTCTTCTGAAGTTTCAAAAAATGCAAGCACTCAGTCGTCAGTGCAGGCTCCTGGTCAGGAACAACACCTTTCCTTGTGTCCTTCACCCCCACCAAAAGTGAAGGATGAGGCAGGCCACACTTCAGATTACTCCCTGGAGCTCTTTTCACATACCATGCCTGGGTTAACAAGTCAAATCCTGAATTCCCAAGTCCAAGATGAATATGACATGGAGTGCACTGATGCACAGCCACTATTGTCTGATTCTGCTGGTACATTAACCCAGAGCACTGCATTGCCCTTGCAGTCTACTGAGTCAGATTCTGACCCTGATGAAACTCCGGTGCCCCTTCCCACATACTATACCACCTTACACGGTGACAAAGAGGAAGGTGCAAATGAAATTAAAGGGGATGTGATAGATGACCCAGTTGTTGACCCGGATTGGCATCCATTGGGGGAAGAGAGTGCCGCTGGCAATAGCTCAGAAGAGGAGGAGGATCCGCAGCAGGCATCGACATCACAGCTGCGGTTATCTGGCAGGCCCGTAGCAGTCCAAAATCGTGTTAAAAAAACAAAAAGAGTTGCAGGACAGCTTGGCCAGACGGTCAAATTAGCACTGCGTGCAAGCCCTGAAAGTTTATCCCATAGTAGGAAAAGTGCAGTGTGGCACTTTTTTGATCAAAGTCCTATTGATGAGGCAAAGGTTATCTGTGAGAAGAGCGGAAGGACCTCTAGCCGAGAGAAAAATCTCCGAAAATTGAATACCAGTTGCATGCTTAGACATTTAAACACCATGCACTTGCAAGCATGGACGGACTACAAAACCTCACTGGCTTTGAACGCCTACATTGCCAAACTGATCTCATTAGAGATGATGCTCTTCCGTATGGTTGAAAGCGCAGCGTTCCGAGAGCTCATTGCCTATGCTGTCCCACATTGTGACCTACCCAGTCGGCACTTCTTTTCTAGAAAAGCCATCCCTGCCCTCCACCTGCATGTGAAAGACTGCATTGTCCATGCACTCAAACAATCAGTGAGTGGAAAGGTGCACCTCACAATAGATGCATGGGCCAGTAGGCATGGCCAGGGCCATTACGTGTCCATCACTGCGCACTGGGTTAATCTGATGGATGCAGGGTCCACAGGGGACAGCGGCGGTGGGACAGTGCTGCCTAGCCCACGGTATAGGCAATAGTTGGCTGTAGGTGTTCGACCCTCCTCCTCCTCCAGAAGCAAAAGCTTGTAGACAGAGCGCAGTCGCACGAGCACTCCATCCGCAGCTGTCAGTGTTGCACATGAGGTGTCCCACTATCGATCAGCTAGTGGTAAGCGTCAGCAGGCTGTTTTAAAGATTATGTCTTTGGGCGACAACAGACACACAGCGGAGGTACTGGCCGACTACTTGCAGCGAGAAACTGAGTCATGGCTGGGCAGTATACATCTTGAGCCAGACAAGGTAGTCAATGATAACGGCCGTAATTTTGTGGCGACCATAGCCCTGGCAAAACTCAGACACATACCTTGCCTTGCTCACACATTGAACCTGGTGGTGCAGTGCTTCATAAATAATTATCCGGAGTTATTAGCCCTGCTCCATAAGGTGCGAAGACTGTGCTCGCACATCCGTTGCTCGCTCGTAGACTCCAGTCGTATGCAGAGGCTGTAGCGATCGCTCTACCTCCCCAAGCACTGCCTAATCATAGACGTTGCAACAAGGTGGAATTCCACCATGCACATGGTTGAGAGGCTCTGTGAACAGAGGCAAGATGTAATGCATTTGTGGGAGGATCCACGGGCAGGCAGATTAAGGGCGAACATGAAGTTGTCGGGTGTGCAGTGGTCAAAGCTGAAAGACCTCTATAAAGTCCTTCAATGTTTTCAGGAATGCACACGGCTGGTAAGCGCAGACGACACCATCATAAGCATGAGCATCCCAGTTATGCGTCTGCTCATGCAAACTTTGACGCACATTAAGGATCAGGCATCTGCAGCGGAGGAGGAGGAGGAGGAGGGAAGCCTTGATGACAGTCAGGCATTGTCTGAACTGTCCTGGACGAGGTGGAGGAAGAAGAGGAGGAGGATGAGGGGGATGATAATTTTGGGGAGGATGATGCTTCTCAGGGGGCAAGAGATAATGTTGGCTTGCCAAGGTAAGGGACAGGGTTTGTACGTGGCTGGAGCTATGTGGATTTGGCAGAAAGTGCTCCTCCACCCACCACTGGCAGTGCATCATTGACACCTGGAACATTGGCCCACATGTGTGATTATGTCTTGCGGATCCTAAAAAGGGACCCCCGCATTGCCAAAATTATGAAGGATGATCCTCGATCCACGCTATAAAGGCAAATTACAGAACTTCATGCGACAGTAGAACCTAGAGCTAATATTGGCGAACAAACAAGCAACTCTGATAAACCGTTTGTTAGAGGCATTCCCAGCACACAGCAGCGGTGCAGGTTCTACCACGAGCCGTACTGGGCCAAATGGAAGAGGTGTTCGTGGTGCACACAGCCGAAGTGGCATTGGAGACAGGGGTTTCATGACCATGTTTTGGTCTGATTTCTCGAGTAACACTCACACGACTGTTAATACTGAATCGATTGCAACAAATAGTAGACAACAGTTGTCAACTATGGTTCAAAATTACTTCTCCTCCCCTATCGATGTTCTCCCTCACAGTTCATTCCCCTTTGACTACTGGGCCTGTAAACTGGACACCTGGCCTGAATTGGCACAATATGCTTTACAGGAGCTCGCTTGCTCTGCTGGTAGTGTGCTATCAGAAAGAGTCTTCAGTGCTGCTGGATCAATCCTGACAGAAAGAAGTACCCGGCTGTCGACCCAAAATGTTGATAATCTCACCTTCATTAAAATGAACTATGCCTGGGTTTCAAAGTATTCTGTACCACCTTCCCATGATGACACATAGGTTGCCAGCAAAATAGCTCGCTTTGTCCTCCTCTTCCTCCGACTTCTCCAATTTCTTCATTTGCAGCTACTGAACGTCCAGCCAACACCTCAACATATGCCACTTTTTCCACCTCCCGAACTCGGCTGTCCCCCCCAGGGCCGGCGTCAGCACGTGGCGCACCCGGGCTAGCGCCGGGGCCCTGAACAGGTGGGGGGGCCCACTCGCCGTCAGAGACACCGGCGTACTATAAGGGGCCCTGTGCCAGTTCCCGGCACCCATGAGTGTGCCCCCCCTGCTAGCTCAGAGTTCCAGCACTTGCAATACTTACCTCTCCCTGCTCCACCGCTGTGACGTGTTCCGCGTTTCCTGACAGTGACATTCAGGTCAGACAGCGCGATGATGTCACATCTGTGCGCCCTCTGCCTGAACAGTCATAGTGCAGAGAGCTGGAAGATGGCGACGCTAAGGAATCCAGAGTAGAGCAGTGCCCAGCGAGAAGAGGTATTTCATTTTTTTAATGGTTGGAGCAATATATGGTACCCATCATACACTTGAGAATCATAGATAGGGCCCATTATACACTGGATCATCATCCATGGGGCACATCATATACTGGAGCATCATATGTTGCCCATTATATATGGCGCATCATATGGGGCACATTATATATGGAGCATCACATGGAGCCCATTATATATGGAGCATTATATATGGGAACCATTATATTTGGAGCATTGTATATGGGAACCATTATATTTGGAGCATTATATGGGGTTCATCATACACTGGAGCATCATATGGGGATCATTATTTATGGGGCATAATATAGGGCCCTTTATATATGGAGCATCATATGGAGCACATATGGGGCCTATTCTGTATGGAGCATTATATGGAGCCCATTCTGTATGGAACAACATATGGGGCTCATTATTCTGTATAGAGCAATATATGGGGCTCATTATTCTGTATGGCACACTGTGTGGTGCCCATAATACTGTATGGAGGACTATACTGTCCGTTTTTTGAGCTATTGTAGAATTTAAAATAAATATCACTCATGTAATGTAAGAAGTGAAGTATTTGGCATTGTACTATATCTATATTTCTCTGCCGTATTGGAGCATCATGAATTGAGGTATGTGTTAAAGGGGCCCACTGAGACTCTTTGGCCCGGGGCCCACGAAAACCTGGAGCCAGCACTGCCCCCCCACAACTTTAGCCAAATATCCCCCAGTTTTCAATGCGTTACTATTGTTATAAAGTTAATTAAGGTTGACAAGCTTAAGTAATAAGAATTGATGTCGTTGGCATTGAAATGGGCACTGTAGGTGTGTTCACTGTCCTCCACTCCCTGCTGACTTTTATTCCCCAATGACTTGCATTGGGGTCAGATTTTTGACTCCGACTCGACCATTTCCATTAGTCGGCCGACTTAAAGGGAATCTGTCACCCTAAATTGGCGGGATATTTAAATGATGGCAGTCAGGTCAGATGGGCGGTGTTTTGGGTACTTGCCTTAACATGTTGTTCGCCGCTGTCTCCATTATTTCTGGGAATTGTAGTCGTTGCCTCCATATAACGCGCCTGCGCATTGCAATCTTGAATTGCGCACGCGCAGTATGCTTTGCCCGCAGATTGCAATGCGCAGGTGCGTTATATGGAGGGCTACGACTACAATTCCCAGAAATAATGGAGACAGCGGCGAACAACATGTTAAGACAAGTACCCAAAACACCGCCCATCTGACCTGACTGCCATCATTTAAATATCCCGCCAATTTAGGGTGACAGATTCCCTTTAATTCGACTCGCCTTTTGAGAGAGTAGGGTTTCACAAAACCTGACTCGACCATAAAAAAAGGCAAAGTCGCTCATCTCTAGCGATGACGTCTATAACATTAGTTCTCTTCCCAGTCGCCGAGTCCTGCGGAGTGCAGTGTGAGCCAGGAGTGGCAGCTGCTAAAGCCTATGGACAAAAACACATAAAAATCTTTATTTTCTATTCTTCATTCTATTCCATTACACATATATGTCACACACAGATGCTTCTCACAAAATTAGAATATCATCAAAAAGTTAATTTATTTCAGTTCTTCGATACAAAAAGTGAAACTCATATATCATAAAGAGTCATTACAAACAGAGTGATCTATTGCGAGTGGTTATTTCTGTTAATATTGATGATTATGACTTACAGCCAAAGAAAACCCAAAAGTCATTATCTCAGTAAACTAGAATACTTTATAACACCAGCTTGAAAAATGATTTACTTTCTGAAATGTTGGTCTACTGAAGTATGTATAATACTTTGTCGGGGCTCCTTTTACATCAGTTATTGCATCAATGCGGCGTAGCATGGAAGCAATCAGCCTGTGTCACTGCTGATGTGTAATGGAAGCCCAGGTTGCTTCGATAGTAGCCTTCAGCTCATCTGTATTGTTGCATCAGGTGTCTCTTATCTTCCTCTTGACAATAACCCATAGATTTTTATGAGGTTAAGTTCAGTCAAGTTTGCTGGCCAATCAAACACAGTTATACTGTTGTTTTTAAATCAGGTATTGGTACTTTTGGCAGTGTGGACAGGTGCCACGTCCTGCTGGAGAATTACATTTCCATCTCCAAAAAAACTTGTCAGCAGAGGGAGGCATGAAGTGCTCTAAAATTTCCTGGTAGACGGCTGTGCTGACTTTGGTGTTGATAACACACAGTGGACTTACACCAGCAGATGACATGGCTCCCCAAACCATCACTGATTGTAAAAGCTTCACTCTAGACCTCAAGCATCTTGGATTGTGTGCCTCTCCACTCTTCCTCCAGACTTTGGGAGCTTGATTTCCAAACGAAATGCAAAAATTTACTTTCATCTGAAAACAGAACCATGGACCACTGAGCAACAGTCCAGTTCTTTTCTCATTGGCCAAGGTAAGACGCTTCTGACGTTGTCTATTGGTCGTGAGTGGCTTGACACAAGGAATGCAGCACTTATAGCTCATGTCTTGGATACGTCTGTGTGTGGTGGGTTTTGAAGCAATGACTCAAGCAGCAGTCCACTCCTTGTGAATCTCCACCAAATTTTTAAATGGCCTTTTCTTAGCAATCCTTTCAAGGCTTCAATTATCCCGGTTGCTTGTGCACCTTTTTCTACCATACTTTTTCCTTCCACTCAACTTTTCATTAATATCCTTGGTTACAGCACTCTGTGAACAGCCAACTTCTTTGGCAATGACCTTTTGTGGCTTACCCTCCTTGTGGAGTGTGTCAATGACTGCCTTCTGGACATCTGTCAAGTCAACAGTCTTCCCCATAATTGTGGAGCTTACTAAAACCGAATAAGGGACCTTTGTAAACACTTAGTAAGACTTTGCATGTGTTTTTTATTAATTATTATAATTAACTGAGATAATGACTTTTGGGTTTTCATTGGCTGTAAACTAAATGTCACGACATAGCTATCAGGTGACCTGGGACCAGGGGTTCCTTCCCTGTCCCTAACACTAAGAGGCGCCCTAGCTTGCCCTACTTCTGGAGGTAACGATGCCGGGGCCTCCACCCTTGCCTTATCCCTGAAGTTAGCCCTTATCTGTTCTCTTCCCGCACCCAGGGAAGAGGGGCGCTACGGTGCACCGTAGTTCACCAACCAGACAAACAAGGCAACACAAACAAGGATTAACAGAAAACTCCATCCATACAAAATATTCACTCACATGTACAGAGGAATGCACCAGGGCATGGAGGTAGGGGAATAATAACCATAATAGAGAAGGATAGGGAATTACCACACATACAATCGAAACAACAGTCACGGATAACTCCTCCAACTCTTCTTCTTATATGAACTCCTCTCCCTCCGCTAGCCATGCAGCAAATGCTTGCTCTGACAAGGATTTGTAACAGAGCCCAGATTATAAAGGGGAAAGGAATGGCTAACCTAGCTCAGCTGTGAACACAGGGATTTCCAAAATGAATGATTAACCTCTGTTCTGACAGAAGAAATAAATACATTTAAAATGAAGAAGAAGTGCTTCTTCTCAGCGCTGGAGTAGAATCAATCAGACGCTGCGGTTTTCTGGCTCTACACTGTCATGGTAACCCAGTGACACCATAATCATCAACATTAACAGAAATAAACACTTGAAATGGATCAATCTGTTTGTAATGACTCTATATAATATATTAATTTCACTTTTTGTATTGAAAAACTGAAATAAATTAACTTTTTGATGATATTCTAATTTTGTAAGAAGCACCTGTACATCATTCATGTGCTTAGTGTGTAGTACGTATTGTCATCTGAGCTGCTGGAAAAAAATGGATATGTCTATGTGTGGAGCACATGGACATGTGCACAGCCCCATAGATTTTAAAGGGTTTGTGTGCGTACGTGTTTCTGGTACGTGTGAAAACGGATGCCACATAAACTGAAACACGGACTTGTAAAGGGAGCAGAATATATATTTTTATTGGTTCACCTGCAGAAAGAAGGATCACAAAAAAAAAAATTCTCCATTAAATGTCACCTGCTTAACCCAGCAGGAAGTACGGCGGCGTCTAAAAATCACTAAAGTTGACAAATCCCAGGACCCGGATGGGATACACCCTCGAGTACTGCAGGAATTAAGTACAGTCATAGATAGACCATTATTTTTAATCTTTAAAGATTCCATAATAACGGGGTCTGTACCACAGGACTGGCGTATAGCAAATGTGGTGCCAATATTCAAAAAGGGGGCAAAAACTGAACCTGGAAATTATAGGCCAGTGAGCTTAACATCTACTGTGGGTAAAATCCTGGAGGGTTTTTTAAGGGATACTATATTGGAGTATCTGAGCCTGAATAACCTCATGGCACAGTATCAGCATGGGTTTACGAGGGACCGTTCTTGTCAGACTAATCTGATAAGCTTTTATGAAGGGGTAAGTTCCGGACTGGACCAAGGGGACGCAGTGGACGTGGTGTTCATGGACTTCTCAAAAGCTTTTGATACGGTGCCACACAAAAGGTTGATAAATAAAATGAGAATAATGGGGATAGGGGAAAATATGTGTAAGTGGGTTAAGAACTGGCTCATGGATAGGAAACAAAGGGTGGTTATTAATGGAGCACACTCGGACTGGGTCACGGTTAGCAGTGGGGTACGACAGGGGTCAGTATTGGGGCCGCTTCTCTTTAACATATTTATTAATGACCTTGTAGGGGGCATACAGAGTAGTATTTCAATATTTGCAGATGACACTCAACTCTGCAGGGTAATAAATACAGAGGAGGATAATTTTATATTACAGGAGGATTTATGTAAACTAGAAGCTTGGGCTGATAAATGGCAAATGAGCTTTAATGGGGATAAATGTAAGGTCATGCACTTGGGTAGAACAAACAAGATGTATAATTATGTGCTTAATTGTAAAACACTGGGCAAAACTGTCACTGAAAAAGACCTGGGTGTATGGGTGGACGACAAACTCACATTTAGTGGCCAATGTCAGGCAGCTGCTGCCATGGCAAATAAAATAATGGGATGCATTAAAAGAGGCATAGATGCTCATGAGGAGAACATAATTTTACCTCTATACAAGTCACTGGTGCGACCACACTTAGAATACTGTGTACAGTTCTGGTCTCCGGTGTATAAGAAAGACATAACTGAACTGGAGCGGGTGCAGAGAAGAGCGTCCAAGGTTATTAGAGAACTGTGGGGTCTGCAATACCAGGACAGGTTATTACACTTGGGGTTATTTAGTTTGGAAAAACGAAGGCTTAGGGGTGATCTTATTACAATGTATAAATATATGAGGGGACAGTACAAAGACCTTTCTAATAATCTTTTTACTCTTAGACCTGTGACGGGGACAAGGGGGCATCCTCTTCGTCTGGAGGAAAGAAGGTTTAGTCATAATCACAGACGCAGATTCTTTACTGTAAGAGCAGTGAGACTATGGAACTCTCTGCCATCTAATGTTGTAATGAGTGATTCCCTACTAAAATTTAAGAAGGGACTGGATGCCTTTCTTGAAAAGTATAATATTACAGGCTATAGTCACTAGTTTCCTAGATATTGCATTGATCCAGGGAGCTAGTCTGATTGCCGTATGTGGATTTGGGAAGGAATTTTTTTCCCCAATGTGAAGCTTACTGTTTGCCACTTGGGTTTTTTTTGCCTTCCTCTGGATCAACATGTTAGGACAGGTTAGGATAGGATATGGGTTGAACTAGATGGACTTAAAGTCTTCCTTCAACCTTAATAACTATGTTACTATGTTACAAAGTGTTGGACTAGGAACACACAGGCATACATTTATAGAGAGGTTCTGTCATGCACAGTGTAGGAAAGGCTAAGTCCAAAACGAAGAGCTAAAGGAAAGACAACCAAACACTAGGGTAGGAGAGAGTGGAGACCCCTAGACAGATCTAACGTCACCCTTTCTGCCCTATATAGGTTCAACACCTATCGCTGAGCAGACAGATGGGATACACACACAAGGGGAACACTTAGCTTGAGTGGACTCAGAGAGAAACACAGATGTCCTCCAGCAACACCAAGGAGGAAGATAGCCAACCACAATAGCTCCAATCCACAACAGAAAACTGGAAATAGAAATATCAACAAGTTATAATTATAAACACCCCAGTCCAGGTGTGTCAACTAGAGCCAGGTGAAGGTTGCCACTGGGTCCTAGAGGCAGAAGGCCCAGGAAGAAGTCTACAAAGCAAACTGCTGAGACCTTCTGCTGTCAGATGCAGATTGATGGTCTGCAGTCTCTGACACATCCGTGACAGGTTCATAGATGTCCTGAAGAGTGGTGAGAACACTTTAGCAAAGTCTAGTCATTTATAACCTATAACCATATGATCTATTTTGGAATTATAGATGTATTTTTTTCCTTTTTTCATCCCAAGGGCCATGATATTTTTTATTTTTCAGAAAAGAAAAAAAGACGCACACTTTAAATTCCCTTTTTTTGCAAATTATACGAGACTCTGAATGCGACTGTTTATCCTCTTGGATTTTTTATTTTTCAGTCAACAAGCGATATGAAAGATTTCTTTTATGTTAAAGTTTTATTTTTTAACATGGGTTTGGAATTTGTGTTAATTTTTTTTATTTTTTTCTTGCATTCTTCTTTGCCTCTTTAATGTTTTATTCTTGTTTGTTCTTTCCTCTCACTGCTGCACTGATGAGTCTTTGCCCCCTCTATTTCCTTATGTCAATCTTTCATCTTGTCATTAGCTTGTTCTATTCGTAGCCTGCTCTGTCCAGCAGGGAAGACATAGGCCCTATCGATCGATCGCTATTAAGCACCTCAGCTCCCTTTTGGAATGTCTACTTACTTTGGAAAGGAGTGAATTCCTCTAACCTGAATACTTAGGGGCGGACATATCCTTGGTGCAACATGTATATCCATACAGGGGCACAAGAAGTAAGGGGACTCACTTTCAACTTCAAATCAGCAAACAGGTCTTGTCACATAATCAAAGAGGGGGCAATGTAATGTTTTGGGTAACCAACGTTCTGTTGTGTACTTATGTCCCTAGTCCTTTTAAGGGCTGCTCAAATTCCTGCATGTTGCCTGAGTATTCAGGTATCAAAACCACACTACTTCCATGTACTGACAGCTTGTTTAGTTACAAGACAAACTCAGATTTGCAATTGCTGGGTCCGGCCTTACAAATATATGTGGCTGCCAACTTGGTTTTGCTATACCATGGTTTTGCTTGCACATACAGCTCTCCTACATCTAAATGCATGTCTGCCAACTCTGTTCTGCTGTACCAAGGTCCTGTTCGTACACTCATCAAAGTGCCTGTTAGCCAACTCAACTCTGCTGTACCAAGTTGCTGACCGCATATTCAGCTTTGCTACAAAAAAGTTTCTGTCTACAGTCACAACTCTACTATTCTGTTCCAGGGGGCAGTTCACACAGTCAACTCTGCAACACCAGGGATTCTGTCTGTCATTTCACTATACTGTTACAAGTTGCTGTGCATGCACTCAGTTTTGTTTTAACCTTGGTACCTGCATGCCTACATGACTCTGCTCAAAGCAAGGTACTGTCCACACCCTTAGTTCTGCTCGTCTTTACCATAGTACCTGAGTACATTTACTGTACTGTCCTACTCTGCATTCCATCGTGGTGGCTATTTTTCTGGCTCTGCTAATCTATTTGCAATGCATTATACTGTTCTAAGTGCTGGTCTATTCAACTCCACTGCATCAATGCCTCTGAAAAAAGGTTCTAAACCAAAAGTAATGCTTAGCAATTCCACCTCCGCAGGTCAGCCATAACTAAATACTCAGGCTGTGGATTTCAAGGGTACTGTAGAATCGACACCATTGCCATTGGATACTAAGGATTTAACTGGACTGGTTATGCATCTTGCTGTTGATAAATGTGAGGTCTTTCAATCTGTGCACAACCTCCTAGACAATATGGGTGAACTTTGTCAAATACATCTTGTTTTGCCTCTGGTTTCTAAAAATATTCTACAACCATCATCTTATTCAATACAGTCCTTATGGGGGTCATATTTATATTTGTCCATTCCTGTTTGCTTTGATTGATGTCCTAAGGCCTGTGTGAGTTTATTAAACAATGTATCAAACATTTTGAACTCTTCCTTAACAATTACTTAAGATCTGTCAAAAGTGAGCAATTTTTTTTTTTGCTGTCCAGTAAAGTCTTAACCGGGACCAAACCTTGTGGGAATTACATGATCCTTTGATGCATTTCATAGCGTAATTGATGAATTAAGTCAATTTCCCTCTGCAGCTGATTTTCTTCTTATGACAAAAGACAAATTCTGTGGGACAATATTCAATCCCAAATACTGAAGCTAGGTCTACCTATATTAATAAGAACTTGTAGAGGGGATTCAAATGGAAATCTACATCACTTGCCTGAGCAGACTTTATCTTTGTAAAAAAGAAAGATGATCTTCCACCAGGCATGGGGATTTAAATAAAATCAGCTTGAAAGACCGGTGTGTTACCAATTATTTCTGAGCTCTTAAATTGAATTAAGGGTTCCTATGGCTTCATTAATTAGTCCTGCATGGAGCCTTCAAACTATACAATATAAAAAAGGATGACAAATAGAAAACGGTGTTCTACTCCCTAGTTGATCACTATGAATATTTCTTCATTTCCCTCAGGTTGTGCAATGCTCTGACCATGCTCCAGCACTTTACAAAAGGGAACCTGTTATCTAATTTGTGCTGGCCAAACTGTGCGCAGAATGAATCAAACCCTGGCTGCATGATTTCAGCTAGGTATAATGTATATTGCACAGATATGCTCCAGAGTCTCAGAAAAAATATACTTAAGACTATACGCAAAGGTGAGAATAATCTGGCTTCGTCCCGGCCGGCTTCTCCAAGGCCATTCCAGGTGATTCACTGATTTTTCCCTCATGTGTATCTATAGAGAAAACTGTCAATCAATTCTAGCAGCACTAGGAAGAGCCATAAAATATATTTTGTCTGAAAACGATGGAGCATTTCAGAGACAAATATACTTAACTACAATCATACAGCCAGGCTCTCATTCATGCTGCCCAAACTCAGGGCAGAGAACAGGTTCTGTTTAGCGAAATCTTCTGTGAAGATCTATACCAGTAAGTTTTAGTGTATCTGGATAATTATTCTTCTCCAAATATATAGACTGCCACTCATACATGTCCGCTTGGTATTAAAGAGACAGCATTGAATATGCCAAGTTTGAAAAAATGCCTTTTTGAGCTTAATGAATTTCCAAATGTCTTGGCTTCTCCAATTATTACCAGAAGTTCATCAAGCTTTATTTACTCTTTCGAAGCAACTCATTTGAGCTGTACCATGGTGCTACCTGCTATCTGCACAAGGCGCTTGACGGTGACGGTCTTATGTCCGATCTCTGCTGTTCCCACATACCGTCTGCATATTCATCTTTGCTTCATTGAGATGCATCTCTACGATCTCAGCTTATGCATTCACCAGTTCTTCTTAATCAGTATGGTCTGTGATTGTTACTTTAAAGAGAAACCCTGGTTCATGTTTTGCCACATTACTTTGAAAATAAACTTTAGACTATTTTACATAAGTAGAGTAACTTCTGTTTTTAAGAGAAAACCCCTAAGGGTTCTGTCAATGTTCTCATCATTTTCCATAAGAATAGCATGCTTTGCTTATTTTGCAGTCAGAAGTGACAGAATTCCTAAGAATGGAACGGAACCCTAAAAAGCAGTACAAACACAGGGAGAAGAAGATAGATTTCTGTTTTGCAAACCATCAAATAAATATAAAATATAGAGAAATGTTTACAAATATTGCAAAATTGTTATGGCCTATAAATATACATACATCCGTCACAGGATCCAGTGATTCCCCTAGGTTTAAATATTATTTATTGCATTTTACATTATAAAGAAAAAAAATCAATGATACAAAAAACAATACAAAATTACAATTTAGTTTAATTGAAACTAAGATATACTAAAATAAAAAGGAACAAGTGAATTTGAACCTGCTGTTTCACATGTCTTTTCAGATTATTATTATACATTTTTATAGCACCATTTATTCCATGGTGCCTTACATGTGAAAAGGGGCAAATATAGATAAGTACAATAAATATGAGTGAAACAGGCACAGTATTTCAGAAGGAGAGAGGACCCTGCCCAGAAGTGCTCACAGTCTACAGAGGATGGGTGAGGACACATTAGGAGAGGGTACAGCTGGTCATGCGGCGGTTCAGTAGACTGAAGATCACTGCAGGTTGTAGGCTTGTCAGAAGAGGTGGGTCTTCAGGTTCTTTTTGAAGGTTTCCATGGTAGGCGAGAGTCTGATGTGTTGGGGTAGAAAGTTCCAGAGTATGGGGGAAGCACAGGAGAAGTCTTGTATGCGGTTATGGGAAGTAGAGATAAGAGGGAGTAAAGAAGGAGATCTTGAGAGGATCAAAGGTTGCGTGTAGGTAAGTACCGGGAGACAGTGTCACAGATGTATGGAGGAGACAGGTTGTTGATGGCTTTGTATGACATAGTTAGGGTTTTGAACTGGAGCCTCTGGATGATAGGAAGCCAATAGATTGACACGCATGATATATGAGGAGCGATTAATAATTCATTTTAATAGATTGTGCTCCCAAAATATAAGGACTAAATGTAATAAGATTCAACTGTAAATATTAATGCAAAAACACCACCACCACAACAATCAGTCACAGAATCCAATATACTAGATATAAAAAACAATATTTTATTAAGTCAAAAGAGTAAAATATATTGACAACAAGATGGGACAAAGACAGGTGAGGGTAGAGGTACAAATGTCACTTCGGGTAAACCATTTAAGCACTCACTGGGATATCCAGTGGTGACTCCCCATATTGATTCAACCAATATATACGCCCATATAAAAATACAGTGTGGTATACAAACCACATTAATCAAATAGAGGGCAGGAACAATCAGTGAAGCATGCACACCGCGGATAATAAAAAGCAGATCCAATAGTATAAATGGTAGTCAATTACATGATATAACATACCGCAGTGTGGATGGGGAGACGCCACCGGTAATCGCCAGCAACCCCGACGCACGTTTCGGGGTATGTTATATCATGTAATTGACTACCATTTATACTATTGGATCTGCTTTTTATTATCCGCGGTGTGCATGCTTCACTGTCAGACACAATGTAACCGAACCACGTGCTGAAGGAACAAAGGCACCAAATCGGAGGAGGAAGGTAACTTAGGTAATGGCACAAGATGTATCATTTTGGAAAACCTATCACAAATTACCCAGATGATGGTCATTCTCTGAGAAACAGGAAGGTCGGAAATGAAATCCATAGAGATATTGGTCCATGGTCTCTTGGGCACAGGTAATGGCATCAACAAACCACTAGAGCGAGAGCAAGGCTTGGAGCGAGAGCAAGTCCCGCAGGACTGCACAAATTCCCTGACATCACGAGACAAGGTAGGCCACCAAAAGGACCGACTAACCAAGTCTCTGGTACCAAAAATTCCGGGATGCCCAGCCAATGCGGAACAATGAATCTCAGACATCACACTCTTTTTCCACTGATCCGGGACAAACAATTTTCCAACCGGGCAGCGCTCGGGCCTATCCTCCTGACACCCCTCCAGAGCAAGTCTCAAATTGGGCGAGATGGCGGAAAGAACTACACCCTCTTTCAAAATAACAGAAGGATCAGATAACTCAGGAGAGTCCGCAAGGAAGCTCCTCGAGAGGGCATCCGCCTTAACATTCTTAGTGCCAGGAAGAAAGGAAACCACAAAATTAAAACGTGTGAAAAACAAGGCCCACCTGGCCTGTCTAGGATTGAGTCGCTTGGCAGATTCCAGATAGACCAGATTCTTATGGTCCGTAAGGACCACCACCTGATGTTTGGCTCCCTCCAGCCAATGTTTCCACTCTTCAAAAGCCCACTTCATGGCCAATAACTCCCGATTACCCACATCATAATTACGTTCAGTAGGAGAAAATTTTCAAGAGAAAAAGGCACAAGGGTTACTTTTAGAGGTCTCTGGATCTTTTTGGGATAAAACGGCACCTGCCCCAATTTCAGAGGCATCAACCTCCACCTGAAATGGAAGAGAAACATCAGGCTGCCGTAGAACAGGAGCAGAAGTGAATCTCTGCTTAAGTTCCTGAAATGCAGAGACTGCCTCAGGAGGCCAATTCACCACATCAGAACCCTTTCTGGTCAAATCAGTTAATGGTTTAACAATAACCGAGAAATTACCAATAAATTTACGATAAAAATTGGCAAAACCCAAAAATCTCTGAAGAGCCTTTAATGAAGTAGGTTGGACCCAATCACAGATGGCCTGAACCTTGACCGGGTCCATTTCAATAACAGATGGGGACAAAATGAATCCCAGAAATGAGATCCTCTGTACGCCAAAAAGACACTTTGATCCCTTCACATACAGAGCATTCTCTCTTAAAATCTGGAATACAGTTCGAACATGTTTCACATGAGAGTCCCAGTCATTAGAAAAAATCAAGATATCATCCAAATAAACAATCAGAAATTTGTCCACAAAATCCCTGACAATGTCATTCATGAAGGACTGGAAGACGGAAGGAGCATTAGTGAGCCCAAAGGGCATCACCAGGTACTCAAAATGCCCTTCAGGGTATTGAATGCCGTCTTCCATTCATCCCCGTGCTTAATGCGAATAAGGTTATACGCCCCCCTGAGGTCAAGCTTGGTAAACCAAGTAGCGTTTTTCACCCTGGAAAACAGGTCAGAAATCAAGGGTAACGGGTATTGATATTTCACAGTAATATTGTTCAAAAGACGATAATCAATACACGGCCTCAATGAACCATCCTTTTTGGCCACAAAGAAAAAACCGGCACCTAAGGGTGAAGAGGATGGTCTGATATGACCCTTCTCCAATGATTCCTTGATATAAGACCGCATAGCGTCATGTTCAGGTACAGACAAGTTAAAAAGGCGACCCTTAGGGAATTTACTACCCGGCACTAATTCAATAGCGCAGTCATAGCTCCTATGGGGAGGCAAGGATGCAGATTTACTTTCGCTAAACACATCAGAAAAATCAATCAAAAACCAGGAACACCCTGAGCCGGGGGGGAGGCAGAAAAAAAAGTGTTGGTATTAAACACATTGGCAGCCCCAATGGTTACAGAACGATTCCAATCCAAAACGGGTTTTAGAACGTAACCCAAGGAAAACCCGCGATAAAGTCATGAGAATACAGAACCAAAAATTTGCAGCACTCCGGGGGAAGGTTCCCCCTTATCACCCAGTAGAAACTGGGGTTTATTCCAGCCCAAAAGGGGTAGAAATCGCCCCCTAGGGGAATAACTTCTGCAGGGGACCAAGGGGGAAAACCCCAAGTTTAGCAAAATCAAATCCATAGGTTAAAGCTCTCCCCAAAACAAAAAGAAAGCCCGACAGAAAATGAGGACAGAAGCTATCAGAGTGACAGTTAAAAAAAAACTTTGCTGAACACTACCCAAGACAACTGGCGTGCAAAACGTCTTCCCCCCTTTGGGCAGACTGAAATAGCATGAGGGGATCACCCAGAGAAACAAACCCCTTTCGCCTTTGAAAAACCCTGACGCTGGCCCAGACACCCTCCTCACACTGCATGGGCCCGAAGCTGGTCACAAGGCAACACCCTTCCACGCAATTTTTTTTTCCCCCTCACGCAAAAGTCTGTCAATTTGAAACGCTAAATGACATAGAATCATTGAGACCCAAGGGGGCAGGGAATCCCACCATAACATCCTTTAATTATCTGACAGACCCTTCCGAAAAGGGCTGCCAAAACATCGCATCCATTTGGTCAGGGCTGCCCACCTACGGAAACTCTGACAATAATCAGCGTCATCAAACCCCCGATTAAAGCCCCAAAAAGGGTTTTTTACTTGATCAGGACATTAGGGTCACGTACAATAACCCCAAAACCCCGAAAAAAGCATCAACATACTCAAAACAGGTCCCCCGGGGTCGGAAAAAACCAATCCTGAGATCGCCGCGCAGGAGAGAGATGACAATTTTTAACTGCTCGTGCGTTCCTGAGGAACTAGACTTCAAGGGGAAAAAAAAATTTACAATTATTTTTGAAATTTGAAATTAGCTCGATCCCCCTAA
>JARQOD010000002.1:468516853-468588928 GCA_033576555.1 Oophaga sylvatica | reverse complement strand
ATTGCCATATTTTCTTTAATATATACATATATATATATACAGTTGTGCTCAAAAGTTTACATACCCCGGCACAATTTTTGCTTTCTTGGCATTTTTTCCAGAGAATATGGATGATAACACCAAAACTTGGGTGAAGCCATTTATTTTCAAACTATTGTGTTTTCTCTTTTTAAATTATAATGACAACCCAAAATATCCAAATGACACTGATCAAAAGTTTACATACCCTGGTGATTTTGGCCTGATAACATGCACAGAAGTTGACACAAATGGGTTTGAATGGTTACAAAAGGTAACATTCTCACCTGTGACCTGTTTGCTTGTAATCAGTGTGTGTGCATAAAAGCTGAGTGAGATTCTAGGATCCATACAGACTCTTGCATCTTTCATCCAGCCACTAACATTTCTGGATTGTGAGTCATGGGGAAAGAAAAATAATTGTCAACAGATCTATGGGAAAAGGTAGTTGAACTGTATAGAACTGGACCATGCCTTCCTCATGGGGCTCAGTACCTTGGGCTGTCTCAAAGACCACTCTGGCCACAGGATAGTCCATAGCATCCCCGTAAATGCAGCGAATGCCCACCTTCTTCCCAGGGATCCATTGGAGAGGGACTGTGGCCCTCACGAATGTCATCAAGCCCCCTAAGTCTAGTAGTTCAGACATTTGCAGATCATTCACTTTTACATGACAAACTTGAGGCCTCTTGCCCAGTGGAGAATCCATACTGCAAGCTGGATATGTGTAGAATGAACACTGGCATTCCATGTTACTATTTGTTCTGTGGTCAGGGGGCAATGGGCAGCTATATGATCTGGGGCATGACATCTACAGCAAATTACATCCACTGATGAGTCCATCAGCATGACCTTTTCCGTCTTCATGGACTTTGGATGCCCCACCCCCTTTTTAACCTATGTCCCCTGTATGGAGTGGGTTGCCTGCCCAAGGAACCGTAGACTCCTTGATACTTTTGAGCCAGTCCAACCAAATCAATGGCATTTCGGGGATCACTGTGGGCAACCCAAGTATGCATCTGGCTCGAAAGGGAGTGCATGAACCGGTCCATTACAACTTGCTCTACCATCTGTGCTGGTGCAGAGAACTTTGGCTGCAACCACTTTTGGATGAGGTGCAGCAGATCAAACATTTGGGAGCGAGGAGGTTTTCCTGACATTGTCACCCCCAAGCGTGCCAAAATTTCTGGTTTCAATTTTTTATATTATTTAGTGTCCAGTAAGGCCAAATCATAGTAGGCCTTTTGTGGCTCCCCCATATAGTATGGTGCCAGGACTTCCACCCACTGCTCTGGTGGGAGTTTCTCCGTATCAGACACCCTTTCAAAAATAGTTATAAAGGCCTCTATGTCGTCACCCAGGGTCATTATCTGCAAGGCACTCCTCACAGCCATCCAGACAGAGAAAAGATAAATCATAAGCTCACTTTGAAGTTGGAGCTGCTGCCTTGCCATGAACTGCCTCTGTGAGTAAATCAATCTGCTGCTGCTGCTGTTGATGGAGCTGTTGCTGATGCTGTAGCTGCTGCTCTCGATTGCTGTTGCAACTGCTGTTGGTGCTGCTCATACTGGCTCTGGACCAGATGCTTGATCAGCTCCTCCATTTTGTCTGACCGCTGTTCTATCCCTACAGCCGCCTTCACCCTGACATGCAGCGTGTCCATAGCCATCATAACTGCTTCCTGGGGATCTTGTTCACACATCTAACACCAACTGTGATAGGAGCCATTTCTATTTAAAGTTTATTGGTTTATTGCAATCTTCATAAACCATGTCACAAGAAAATGTAAATACAGCCTTTGTCTGGCAGAAGGTAAAACATAAAGTAACAAGTTAATACAATAGTGTGACAAACTCACTAGAAAAGTACTAGAGGGGAGATATATAGCTTCAGTAATATAAACCTAAGAAAAAACACACACACACACATATATATATACATAATATAATACATGGCTAAATGAAAATAGAAATAAAATGTGCACTCGCAACATCCATAAAAGTCTTATTTATCAAAATATGTTTTATTTTTTTCCTTAACGTATAGCAAAAAGAAAAATTCTAAACAACGAAATCCTGTTTCTCTGTCACCGATCCTCTGTAACAGTGCAATAAAAATTGAATATACCATTGTATGTCCCCATTTCTGTTAATAAAACAAAACATATTTTCACATGATTTATGAAACATTTTGTACCATTGTAAGTCAATATTGAAATGATGGTGATTTATTCATGTTTGTGTACCAGATTTTACACGTCCCAGGTAGAGAAGTGATTTTTATGTAAAAGTCATAGTTACATAATACGGTTGAAAAAAATCATATGATCATAAAGACCATCTGAGAGCACATTTAAGAAACGAGCCAAAAACAATTACTCTGTCTAAATGATACCTATGTTGTCCAACAAAATCTCTAAATGACAGTTATAGCACAGCAGCAAGAAAAAGAAATGCAGAGACATGATAAATATGCCGGACATTAAAGAACTCTAAAAAGACACAAAGTAGCAGAACAAGGAAAATAATTGCAGAGGATCGAATTGTTGTATTTGACAGCTTTAATAAATTTTTCTCAAGTGCTGCTAAGCCTCTAATTGCAAAGAAATGTGTGACACTGTGTTAAGCTAGGACTGTATTGAACCCATTTTGAGCTTTTTCAAACACAATCTTATTAATGTATTGGTGACCTTAATATATACTGTATAGCTATAAATAAGTGAAAACTAACTGCTTGCTACCAACAGCATATAAAGACTTTTCATGTGTTTTAATATTAGAAAACTGTCCAAAAATTACCCCTCTTATTCTTTTATGATGAAACACACTATTCTGTTATTGGCTGCAAGCCCATAGGAACAAATGACATTTCCTGCATGAGAGACAGAAATCACCTGGCCAGGTCTGTGGTCTACGTAAAACCTGATTGACCATTCATTATATATGGAGGCATGCAGGGTTCTGGACTTGATGATGGCCTTCAATTATTGTGGCAAACAAATTTTGTCTGTGAGTTCTGTCAACTATTGTTGGTACTTTCCATGGACAACAAGGTGTTCAGATAATAGGAAGCAGAGAATAAGGGTTCTATTAAATAAATAAGCACTCCCCACTAATAGAATTGCCAGAAGCACTAGTAGTACCAAATGTGACCTAAATTTGGTGCTACTATTGCCAGACTGTTTGCTGCCTGCAGTGTCAGTGGAGTTGCTACTAGTTGCTAACACATTCTTATGCATTTTGTTTTTATAAAGATTTATTACTGTCACTTCACAACATTCATTTCATTGTTTATGTTTAGCATACATTTGGATACAATAATAATGTTTAATTTGTTTCTAAACTTTGTTGAAAAACTTAACCAACCCTGGAAAATTATGACATCAACCAAAAAATCCTAAATAGCAGGGTTGACATGATGGACAAAAGCGATAATTCAACATCAGCCCGTCTGTGATATCAGTGTTACATGTATGTGTCTCTCTCTAGTTTTTTAATATAAACAGGTGTAGAAAACAGACTTGCATACCTAAACGTCTCAATATACTTTGATAATTTACAAATCTTATTTTAAAGCAGAAAATGATTTGGTGTACTTTTGCCAATCTGGAACATTAAAATAGCTAGGCAAAAAGTAAAATGTGTGTAAGGCCTTATTCACACTTCTGTATTTAAGCATGTGAAAAAATGGTTACTGTGTGTCTGTTTTTACCATCAGTGTATCATCAGTATATGGTCCATGTGTCTGTTTTTATCATCAGTGTGTCATCAATGTTTGGTGCGTGTGTAAGTTTTAACCGTCAGTGTGTCTTCATTGTATCTGTTTTTTACCATCAGTGTGTGTTGCGGCCAAGTACAAAGATATCATGGATGAAAACCTCTTCCAGAGTGCTCTGGATCTCAGACTTGGCCGAAGGTTCACCTTCCAACAAGACAATGACCACAAGCACACAGCTAAAATAACAAAGACGTGGCTTCAGAACAACTCTGTGACCATTCTTGACTGGCCCAGCCAGAGCCCTGACCTAAACCCAATTGAGCATCTGTGGAGAGACCTGAAAATGGCTGTCCACCAACATTCACCATCCAAACTGATGGAACTGGAGAGAATCTGCAAGGAAGAATGGCAGAGGATCCCCAAATCCAGCTGTGAAAAACTTGTTGCATCATTCCCAAGAAGACTCATGGCTGTACTAGATCAAAAGGGTGCTTCTACTCAATACTGAACAAAGGGTCTGAATACTTATGACCATGTGATATTTCAGTTTTTCTTTTTTAATATATTTGCAAAAATTTCTACATTTCTATTGTTTTCAGTCAAGATGGGGTGCAGAGTGTACATTAATGAGAAAAAAAATGAACTTTTTTAAATCTACCAAATGGCTGCAATGAAACAAAGAGTGAAAAATTTAAAGGGGTCTGAATACTTTCCGTACCCACTGTATGTGCAACAGAGACATCTAATTTAGCCCTGTATTTAATTTTTTCACTTCTATTTTTTCAGAGGGAGATATATTTTTTAATTAAAATTCTCCCATCCTCAATAAAAGATGCTTAACAGTAAATAAAGAATTTGCTAGTAAGGTTCACATATGGAAAGTCATTTGTGGTAACAGCCAGCAGTATTGTTGTGCCACTTATAACTGTTAAATGCAACTAGTAAAACAGTTGCAAACCATTAACAGTTCAGTTTTTTAAAGTTTATCATTTTATTAAAGAATTTTTATGTATTTATTTCTTCTCCCCCTTTTAATCTGAAATGTAGTGTTAGGCGCCAGGATTTTCCCACTGCACGGGTTAGATCCCAGGCATTGCCTGGTGCTGTAGTCTACCATACATGTCCAGCTGCTGCTCAGTACAGAACTTGGTCCCGGCACCTTGCTCAGGCTACAGTATACCTTTGGTTACTGCTGTCTCTCCAGCCAAGTGTATGATAAAGGCACCTCCTCACTTCCTGGAGCCTAAGTAGAGAAATCACCGTACTGAACATGTCCGTGATGTGCCGTTTCCTCATTGGTGTTCAGACTTCAGCTGCTCTGGTGATGTGGCAGTTCTGGATTGGCCTGTGGGCGATGTCAGCGTGAGTGTTTGGGGTAGAGCCTTGTGTATAAAAGACTCCCAGCTGAGCACGTGGGTGTGCTAGAAGCATGTGTGGATGGTGGGTGTGAGGAAGTACTCTATTCCTCTGTCTGCACATGTGTGTGTGTTAGCTACCTTCTTAAGCAGGGTTTTTTTGGCCCCGCTTGGCTTGTCACCTGTTTTGGCCATGTGTGCAGTTAGAACGGGTCAGTCTCAGGGCAAGAGCCAACCATAAGAGCTTTTGCTCCTCTGTGAGTTCTACAGGGTTTTCTCCATGCATCTTTTTGAGTTTTTTCTCTTGACTCAGCATCTGTTTCATTCTAGTGTGCCCTTAACACTGTTGAGTTACAGAGCGAATTCAACCCATGTTTATTACCTCTCTGTGAAGCTAACAGAGCTGAGTATTCTGCGTTCTGTTCATGCTGCATGGCTTTAACGCAGTCTGATTTAGGTGAGCGCTTGCTGCCTTGTTCCATCATTGTTCACGTTAGCAGCAGGCTACATCTCTGCACAGTGGACTCCGGGTTGCGATTGCACTTATTTTATTTATTTTATTTAGTGTGATCCGCCAATCCTAACACGTAGCTTAAGGAAACAAAATGCTAGATGGCAAATATGCTTGACGTAGGTTCGCGACCCAAAATGAATATGCGTCAACTCCGGTTGGTATGGTTATGAGTAGAGTTGAGCGACTTTGCCTTTTGTAGGGTCGAGTCGGGTTTCGTGAAACCCGACTTTCTCAAAAGTCAAGTCGAATGAAGTCGGCCGACTAACGGAAATGGTCGGGTCGGAGTCGAAAATCCGACCCCAATGCAAGTCAATGGGGAATAAAAGTCGGCAGGGACAGTAAACACACCTACAGTGCCCATTTCAATTCTTATTACTTAAGCTTGTCAACGACATCAATTCTTATTACTTAAGCTTGTCAACCTTAATTAACTTTATAATAATAGTAACGCATTGAAAACTGGGGGTTATTTGGCTAAAGTTGCGGGGGGGGGGCAGGGCTGGCTCCAGGTTTTCGTGGGCCCCAGGCCATAGAGTCTCAGTGGGCCCCTTTAACACATACCACAATTCATGAGGCTCCAATATGGCAGAGAAATATAGGTATCGTACAATGCCAAATACTTCACTTCTTACATTACATGAGTGATATCTATTTTGAATTCTACAATAGCTCAAAAAACGGACAGTATAGTCCTCCATACAGTAATATGGGAACCACATAGTGCGCCATACAGAATAATGAGACCCATATATTGCTCTATACAGAATAATGAGCCCCATATATTGCTCAATACAGAATGGGCTCCATATAATGCTCCATACAGAATAGGCCCCATATGTGCTCCATATGATGCTCCATATATAAAGGGCCCTATATGATGCTCCATAAATAATGAACCCCATATGATGCTCTAGTATATGATGGGCCCCATATATGATGCTCCAGTGTATGATGAACCCCATATAATGCTCCATATATAATGATACCCATATATATTGCTCCATATATAATGGGCTCCATGTGATGCTCCATATATTATGGGCCTCATATGATGCTCCAGTACATGATGTGCCCCATAAATGATGCTCCAGTGTATAATGGGCCCTATCTATGATGCTCGATTGTATGATGGGCCCTATCTATGATGCTCGATTGTATGATGGGCCCCATATATAATTCTCCAGTGTATAATGCTCCCCATTAGGGTTGAGCATTCCGATACTGCAAATATCGGGTATCGGCCGATATTGGCTGTATCGGAATTCCGATTCCGAGTTCCGATATTTTCGTCATATCGGATACCGGAATCGGGATTGTCACTGTCACTGTCAGTGTCCGTCGGTCGGGTCTGTCAGGAGTCAGCGGCACTTACCTGGCAGAAGATCTCCGGCGGTCACGGGCTGGACTGCTTCATGGCCGCAATCTTCTTTCCCCAGCGGTCACATGCAGTTTCTCGCGATAACTGCAGTGACTGCTGGGTAATCCCGGCCGTAAAGCAGTCAGTCCGATGACGTCACCGCCGGGGAAGCAGGTAATCAGCTGTGCTGCGTCGCGATGACAGGCTCTGCCTGTCATTGCGATGTAGCAGAGCTGGATCGTCGTGGGACTGTCGTTACTATGGACTGCGTCGGACAGGTGGTATACTGTTGGTTTGTTTTTTTTCTTTTTTTACAGGAGATCGATGGCGTCGCAGGAATGAGAGTACAATAAAATTAATGAAAACTGTGTTGTCTCTTTTATTTCATTAAAAGACTTTTTTCTTGCTTTGTCTTTTTTTTAAACATTTAAAAACTTTGGGATTAATAATGGATCGGTGTCTTATTGACACCTCTCCATTATTAACCGGGCTTATTGTCACCGTGCAATCAACGGTGACATTAACCCCTTATTACCCCGCTTGCCACCGCTACAGGGCAAGTGGGAAGAGCCGGGTAAAGTGCCACAATTGGCACATCTTTTGATGCGCCAAATGTGGGGCTGCTGTAGCCTGGTATTATCAGGCTGTTGAGGGCCAAAATCCATGGGCCTTGACAGTCTTTTAATACCAGGCCGCAGCAGTCTGCATTTTACTTGGCTGGTTAACAAAAATAGGGGGGATCCCCACGCCGTTTTTTTTTCGAGGGGATCCCTATTTTTGTTAACCAGCCAAGCTAAGCAGACTGCTGTGGCCTGGTATTATCAGGCTGGCAAGGTCCATGGATATTGGATCCTTACCAGCCTGAAAAACCAGGCCTCAGCGGTCTGCTTCATCTGGCTGGTTAACAAAAATAGGGGGGACCCCACGCCAATTTTTTTCGAGGGGATCCCCTATTTTTGTTAATCAGCCAAGATATGCAGACTGCTGTGGCCTGGTATTATCAGGCTGGCAAGGTCCATGGATCTTGGCTCCTTAACAGCCTGAAAATCCAGGCCTCAGCGGTCTGCTTCATCTGGCTGGTTAACAAAAATAGGGGGGACCCCACGCCAATTTTTTTCGAGGGGATCCCCTATTTTTGTTAATCAGCCAAGATATGCAGACTGCTGTGGCCTGGTATTATCAGGCTGGCAAGGTCCATGGATCTTGGCTCCTTAACAGCCTGAAAATCCAGGCCTCAGCGGTCTGCTTCATCTGGCTGGTTAACAAAAATAGGGGGGACCCCACGCCAATTTTTTTCGAGGGGATCCCCTATTTTTGTTAATCAGCCAAGATATGCCGACTGCTGTGGCCTAGTATTATCAGGCTGGCAAGGTCCATGGATCTTGGCTCCTTAACAGCCTGAAAATCCAGGCCTCAGCGGTCTGCTTCATCTGGCTGGTTAACAAAAATAGGGGGGACCCCACGCCATTTTTTTTTCGAAGGGAACCCCTATTTTTGTTAATCAGTTCCCTCTGACGTCACTGATTGTGTCCCTGGCTGACCTGAAGTGAAAGTGGAAAGCAATCAATTAAGCTTTCCACTTAAGGGCCCGTCTCACATAGCGATATCGCTACCGAGATCGCTGCTGAGTCACTAGTTTTGTGACGCAGCAGCAAGCTCACCAGCGATATCGCTGTGTGTGACATTCAGCGACGATCAGCCACCCTGCCGGGTATCGCTGATCGTCGCTGAAATGTCAGGACCTTTTTTTGATCGCTGGTCTCCCGCCTGTCACACGCAGCGATGTGTGCCTGTCAGCGGGAAACCAGCGATCCGCTGGTAACCAAGGTACACAGCGGGTTTCCAGGCGCGGGGCTGTGCCTAGAAACCCGCTGTGTACCTTGGATACCAGCGCCCTGATGCAGGGAGCTGGTATCCAAGGTACACAGCGGGTTTCCAAGCGCTGCGCGGTGCCTGGAAACCCGCTGTGTACCTTGGTTACCAGCGGATCGCTGGTCTCCCGCCTGTCACACGCAGCGATGCGTGCCTGTCAGAGGGAAACCAGCGATCAAAAAAAGGTCCTGACATTTCTGCGACGATCAGCGATACCCGACAGGGGGGCTGATCGTCGCTGAATGTCACACACAGCGATATCGCTGGTGAGCTCGCTGCTGCGTCACAAAACTAGTGACTCAGCAGCGATCTCGGTAGCGATATCGCTATGTGAGACGGGCCCTTAAGCGATGTTACCCGCAGTGTCGCTGTCCCAGATCGCTGCCTGAGCTGCCTGTTTGGCAGCTCAGCAGCGATCATGTAGCGATACACCAGCGATCCTGACAAGTGCATATCGTTGTCGGGATCGCTGGTGTATCGTTGTGACACCCAGCCTTTACTCTCCTGTCAGGCAGGAGAGGAACTCATTCATTTGGGGTTTACTGTGAGGCTGCAGCATTAGCTGCGGTCCCTGCAGTAAACATTAACTCTTTCTGAAGGATTACACCGTGGGACCTGACTGTGCATGGGATAGGTAAGAATAATTTTGCTTTTTTTTTATTTTTATTACAGGAAATGGTTTTTGCAGTAAAATAAAAGATGGTCAAAAACGTGTCTTTATTTCATTAAAATGATTTTTAATTAAAGTGTGTGTGTTTTATTTTTATTTCATGCAATAGGATTAATAATTGATAGTTGTCTAATTGACAGCTCTCAATTATTAACCTGGCTTAAGGTCACCTTTCAATAGCAAGGTGGCTTTAACCCCATATTAACCCATTCGCCACCTCTACAGGGCAATGGGAATAGACGGGCAAAGTGCCAGAAAGGGCGAATCTAATTATAGATTTGTCTTTCCTGGGGTGTCTGGGGGCAGATGTTAGTAGCCGGGGGGGGGCAAAAATAATGGTCCCTCTCTGGGCTATTATTATCTGCCCCCACTCACTGGCTTTGTCTGTCTGGTTGCGAAAATAGGGCGGGAGCCCACGCATTTTTTTTCAGCAATTTTACACCTCATATATATATATACATGTCATTGAATTTGTGACACATATATATATATATATATTTATTTTTGTAGTTCATACACTTCTACATAGTATAATAGCCGCTAATTCAATTGCCGGCTTTTGTGAAAATGCAGAACCCGACATGAAATGACACTTGGTGTACATAGGGTTAACCATGTCTTTTCATGTCCTTTGCTATCTAATTTGCACAAACAATTAAATCAGTCTATGTGTGCAAAATTTCACACCTGTAGGGGTTAATTAAAGGTGTAAATTCGTAGCAAAAAAGTCCGTTTTTTTTTACAACGAATTTACACCTTTAATTAACCCCTACAGGTGTGAAATTTTGCACACATAGACTGATTTAATTGTTTGTGCAAATCAGATAGCAAACGACATGAAAAGACATGGTTAACCCTATGTACACCAAGTGTCATTTCATGTCGGTGTGCTTCTGTCTTTTCACTGAAGCCGGCTTTACCCGGCAATTGAATCAGAGGATATTTTACTATGTAGAAGTGTATAAACTATACATATATGTATATATATATGTCACAATGACATGTATATATATATATATATATGTATTCTATGTGTGTATATTTAGTGTTTACAAGGAAAGAAAGAGGTTCTTTTAGTTGCGATATTTTGTTCCCATAGACTTACATGGGACTTCCGGTATCGGTATCGTGGGCGCCGGGAACTGGCACAGGGCCCCTAATAGTACGCCGGTGTCTCTGATGGTGATTTGTCCCCCCCACCTGCTCAGGGCCCCAGCACTTGCCTGGGTGTGCCACGTGCTGATGCCGGCCCTGGGGGTGGGGGACAGCTCAGTTAGGGAGGTGGAGAAAGTGTCATATGTTGAGGTGTAGGCTGGACGTTCAGCAGCTGCAAATGGAGGAATTGGAGAAGTCGGAGGAAGAGGACAAAACGAGCCATTTTGCTGGCAACCTATGTGTCATCAGGGGAAGGTGGTACAAAATCCTTTGAAACCCAGGCATGGTTCATTTTAATGAAGGTGAGATCACTTACATTTTGGGTCGACAGCCGGGTCCTTCTTTCTGTCAGGATTGATCCAGCAGCACTGAAGACTCTTTCTGATAGCACACTACCAGCAGGGCAAGCGAGCTCCTGTAAGGCATATTGTGCCAAATCAGGCCAGGTGTCCAGTTTAAAGGCCCAGTAGTAGTGTTGAGCGATACCTTCCGATATCGGAAAATATCGGATCGGATTGGATCGGACCGATACCCCAAAAAGATCGGATATCGCCGATTCTGATACCAGAAACCAATGCAAGTCAATGGGACACAAGTATCGGAATGAAAGTAAACCCTTACTTTCCTTGTAGGTTAATTCTACACTGTGTTCCAAATTATTATGCAAAAATTGTTTAGGAGTGATAAGGTAAGAAATTTTTTGTTTGTCAGTTAAACTCATTGATGGTGATGTGTGTCAGGGCTCTTTATATCACTGTTAGCAATTGCAGACACCTGTGCCAATTAGTTTGGCAGGTGTGTCCAATGAAAGGCAAGACTACTTAAAAAGGCTGTCCCACATTATTAAGCAGCCTACATTTTCTGCCAAAATGGGAAAGAGAAAGGATGTGTCGGCTGCTGAGAAGCAACAAATTGTGGAGTGTTTAGGTCAAGGCATGACTACAATCAACATTGCCAAGACACTTCATCGTGATCATCACACAATCAAGAAGTATGTAGCTGATTCACAGTACACACGTGTGCGTGCTGATAAGGGAAAATTGAGGAGTACTCTTTCCTACAGGCAATTACGTCAGGTTAAAAGAGCAGCGGCAAAAAAGCCTTGTCATTGCAGCAGACAAGTTTTTGAAGCTGCTGGTGCCTCCAACGTCCCCCGAACAACAAGATGCAGGGTCCTTCAGAGGTTTGCAGCTGTGCGTAAGCCATCCTGTCGACCTCCTCTATCCACTGCACACAAGCAGAAACGGCTCCAGTGGGCCAAACAATACATGAAGACTGACTTCAAAACTGTTTTGTTCACCGATGAGTGCCGTGCAACGCTCGATGGTCCAGATGGATGGAGTGGAGGATGGCTGGTTGATGGACACCCCATGCAAACATGGCTAGGGCGCCAACAAGGAGGAGGTGGAGTAATGTTTTGGGCTGGAATCATGGGGAGAGAGATTGTCGGCCCCTTTAGGATACTGTTATCATAGGCAGTTTGTACAAAAACCTTTCAATTGTACTCTAATAGTTATTTGACTGTAAAATTACAATGACTGAAATTCATATAGGTAATTTGGGAAAATCTGAGAAAATATTATTTGCATAATAATTTGGAACACAGTGTACATGAAGGAAAACAACTAAGAATAATGTACAATGTATTGAGGGAGGTGGAGGAGATATTAAAGGCATAGAGGTTTAGCCCAATCAAATGGAATAGTAGGAATTACCAAGGACTACCAAGGACCAGCAGAAGTTGGTGGAACTCGGATACCGAGAAGGAGGCACCTAAGCCAAAGGCTCTTCCTGGAACCAGCTGACATTACTGGAACCCAGGGGGACATATTCAAGATTGACTTCCAAAGAACCAGCTAATGGTACTGGAACTCAGATAGGCAGCAGAAGGTACACATGAAAAAAAAATTGCAATGCCGCGAGCCGCCCGGAGTTACCGAAGCCTACAGTCATACATGGGGAGCTTGTCCTATTATTGCCACTACTGAACCAGCCTTCATTGCCAGATCCCGCAGCCCACATAGGAAGCACCTAAACTGCAGGCATCATAGAGTCGGCTAACCTGACCGCAACACAACAGGACAACGTATTGGAGGCAAAGTGACGTTGCCACTACCCGGAAACAGCTGGCGTGCTAGAACCAGGCTGGGCAGGAGGGAGTACCCGTGCCAAGACACTTCTGAGCAGCAACTGGTGGTGTTGGAGCCCAGGGATTACAGTAGAAACAGAGTGTAGCCAGAGGCCTAATTGGAGCAAGTTTATTATCTGTAGTAGACAGTGTGAATGTGGACAGAGCAGGCGAAATCGCCGGACACACAGCAGGGGATCAGCTGACGTTACAGAACCACAATAACACAGAGCAAAAGTGTTGACTGTGCAGACCGCACTTGTGAGCAGCAACTGGCGGTGTTGGAGCCCAGGGATTACAGTAGAAACAGAGTGTAGCCAGAGGCCTAATTGGAGCAAGTTTAATATCTGTAGTAGACAGTGTGAATGTTGACAGAGCAGGCGAAATTGCCAGACACACAGCAGGGATCAGCTGACGTTACAGAACCACAATAACACAGGAGCAAGTGTTGACTGTGCAGACGGCACTTCTGAGCAGCAACTGGCGGTGTTGGAGTCCAGGGATTACAATAGAAACAGAGTGTAGCCAGAGGCCTAATTGGAGCAAGTTTAATATCTGTAGTAGACAGTAGAGTTGAGCGATACTTTCCGATATCCTAAAGTATCGGAATCGGAATGGTATCGCCGATATCACTAAAATATCGGCGATACCCGATACCGGAAGTCCCATGTAAGTCTATGGGAACAAAATATCGCAACTAAAAAAACCCTTTATTTCCTTGTAAACACTAAATATACACACATAGAATACATATATATATATACATGTCATTGTGACATATATATATACATATATGTATAGTTTATACACTTCTACATAGTAAAATATACTCTGATTCAATTGCCGGGTAAAGCCGGCTTCAGTGAAAAGACAGAAGCACCCGACATGAAATGACACTTGGTGTACATAGGGTTAACCATGTCTTTTCATGTCGTTTGCTATCTGATTTGCACAAACAATTAAATCAGACTATGTGTGCAAAATTTCACACCTGTAGGGGTTAATTAAAGGTGTAAATTCGTTGTAAAAAAAACGGACTTTTTTGCTACGAATTTACACCTTTAATTAACCCCTACAGGTGTGAAATTTTGCACACATAGTCTGATTTAATTGTTTGTGCAAATTAGATAGCAAAGGACATGAAAAGACATGGTTAACCCTATGTACACCAAGTGTCATTTCATGTCGGGTCACCCGACATGAAATGACACTTGGTGTACATAGGGTTAACCATGTCTTTTCATGTCCTTTGCTATCTAATTTTGCACAAACAATTAAATCAGTCTATGTGTGCAAAATTTCACACCTGTAGGGGTTAATTAAAGGTGTAAATTCGTTGTAAAAAAACCGGACTTTTTTGCTACGAATTTACACCTTTAATTAACCCCTACAGGTGTGAAATTTTGCACACATAGACTGATTTAATTGTTTGTGCAAATTAGATAGCAAAGGACATGAAAAGACATGGTTAACCCTATGTACACCAAGTGTCATTTCATGTCGGGTTCTGCATTTTCACAGAAGCCGGCAATTGAATTAGCGGCTATTATACTATGTAGAAGTGTATGAACTACAAATATAAATATATATATATATGTGTCACAAATTCAATGACATGTATATATATATATATATATATATGAGGTGTAAAATTGCTGAAAAAAAATGCGTGGGCTCCCGCCCTATTTTCGCAACCAGACAGACAAAGCCAGTGAGTGGGGGCAGATAATAATAGCCCAGAGAGGGACCATTTTTTTTGGCCCCCCCCGGCTACTTAACATCTGCCCCCAGACACCCCAGAAAGGGCAAATCTCTAATTAGATTTGCCCTTTCTGGCACTTTGCCCGTCTATTCCCATTGCCCTGTAGCGGTGGCGAATGGGTTAATAAGGGGTTAAAATTACCTTGCAATTGAAAGGTCACTTTAAGCCAGGTTAATAATTGAGAGCTGTCAATTAGACAACTATCAATTATTAATCCTATTGTATGAAAGAAAAATCAAACACACACACTTTAATAAAAAAGAAGTTTAATGAAATAATCACACAGTTTTTGACCATATTTTATTTACCTGCTAAAACCATTTCCTGTAATAAAAATAAAATAATAAAGCAAAATTATTCTTACCAATCCGATGCACAGTCAGGTCCCACGGTGTAATCCTTCAGAAAGGGTTAATGTTTACTGCAGGGACCGCAGCTAATGCTGCAGCCTCACAGTAAACCCCAAATGAATGAGTTCCTCTCCTGCCTGACAGGAGAGTAAAGGCTGGGTGTCACATAACGATACACCAGCGATCCCGACAACGATATGCACTTGTCAGGATCGCTGGTGTATCGCTACATGATCGCTGCTGAGCTGCCAAACAGGCAGCTCAGGCAGCGATCTGGGACAGCGACACTGCGGGTAACATCGCTTAAGGGCCCGTCTCACATAGCGATATCGCTACCGAGATCGCTGCTGAGTCACAAGTTTTGTGACGCAGCAGCAAGCTCACCAGCGATATCGCTGTGTGTGACATTCAGCGACGATCAGCCCCCCTGCCGGGTATCGCTGATCGTCGCAGAAATGTCAGGACCTTTTTTTGATCGCTGGTTTCCCTCTGACAGGCACGCATCGCTGCGTGTGACAGGCGGGAGACCAGAGATCCGCTGGTAACCAAGGTACACAGCGGGTTTCCAGGCACCGCGCAGCGCTTGGAAACCCGCTGTGTACCTTGGATACCAGCTCCCTGCATCAGGGCGCTGGTATCCAAGGTACACAGCGGGTTTCTAGGCACAGCCCCGCGCCTGGAAACCCGCTGTGTACCTTGGTTACCAGCGGATCGCTGGTCTCCCGCCTGTCACACGCAGCGATGCGTGCCTGTCAGCGGGAAACCAGCGATCAAAAAAAGGTCCTGACATTTCAGCGACGATCA
This sequence comes from Oophaga sylvatica, assembly GCA_033576555.1. Taxonomy (NCBI): domain Eukaryota; kingdom Metazoa; phylum Chordata; class Amphibia; order Anura; family Dendrobatidae; genus Oophaga; species Oophaga sylvatica. Next base: position 468,573,226 of record JARQOD010000002.1, on the reverse strand, counting down.
GCGATACCCGGCAGGGGGGCTGATCGTCGCTGAATGTCACACACAGCGATATCGCTGGTGAGCTCGCTGCTGCGTCACAAAACTAGTGACTCAGCAGCGATCTCGGTAGCGATATCGCTATGTGAGACGGGCCCTTAAGTGGAAAGCTTAATTGATTGCTTTCCACTTTCACTTCAGGTCAGCCAGGGACACAATCAGTGACGTCAGAGGGAACTGATTAACAAAAATAGGGGTTCCCTTCGAAAAAAAAATGGCGTGGGGTCCCCCCTATTTTTGTTAACCAGCCAGATGAAGCAGACCGCTGAGGCCTGGATTTTCAGGCTGTTAAGGAGCCAAGATCCATGGACCTTGCCAGCCTGATAATACTAGGCCACAGCAGTCTGCATATCTTGGCTGATTAACAAAAATAGGGGATCCCCTCGAAAAAAATTGGCGTGGGGTCCCCCCTATTTTTGTTAACCAGCCAGATGAAGCAGACCGCTGAGGCCTGGATTTTCAGGCTGTTAAGGAGCCAAGATCCATGGACCTTGCCAGCCTGATAATACTAGGCCACAGCAGTCTGCATATCTTGGCTGATTAACAAAAATAGGGGATCCCCTCGAAAAAAATTGGCGTGGGGTCCCCCCTATTTTTGTTAACCAGCCAGATGAAGCAGACCGCTGAGGCCTGGATTTTCAGGCTGTTAAGGAGCCAAGGTCCATGGACCTTGCCAGCCTGATAATACCAGGCCACAGCAGTCTGCATATCTTGGCTGATTAACAAAAATAGGGGATCCCCTCGAAAAAAATTGGCATGGGGTCCCCCCTATTTTTGTTAACCAGCCAGATGAAGCAGACCGCTGAGGCCTGGTTTTTCAGGCTGGTAAGGATCCAATATCCATGGACCTTGCAAGCCTGATAATACCAGGCCACAGCAGTCTGCTTAGCTTGGCTGGTTAACAAAAATAGGGGATCCCCTCGAAAAAAAAACGGCGTGGGGATCCCCCCTATTTTTGTTAACCAGCCAAGTAAAATGCAGACTGCTGCGGCCTGGTATTAAAAGACTGTCAAGGCCCATGGATTTTGGCCCTCAACAGCCTGATAATACCAGGCTACAGCAGCCCCACATTTGGCGCATCAAAAGATGTGCCAATTGTGGCACTTTACCCGGCTCTTCCCACTTGCCCTGTAGCGGTGGCAAGCGGGGTAATAAGGGGTTATTGTCACCGTTGATTGCACGGTGACAATAAGCCCGGTTAATAATGGAGAGGCGTCAATAAGACACCGATCCATTATTAATCCCAAAGTTATTAAATGCATAAAAAAAGACACAACAAGAAAAAAGTCTTTTAATGAAATAAAAGAGACAACACAGTTTTCATTACTTTTATTACTCTCTCATTCCTGCGACGCCATCGATCTCCTGTAAAAAAAAGAAAAAAAACAAACCAACAGTATACCACCTGTCCGACGCAGTCCATAACGATAGTCCCACGACGATCCAGCTCTGCTACATCGCAATGACAGGCAGAGCCTGTCATTGCAACGCAGCACAGCTGATTACCTGCTTCCCCGGCGGTGACGTCATCGGACTGACTGCTTTACGGCCGGGATTACCCAGCAGTCACTGCAGTTATCGCGAGAAACTGCATGTGACCGCCGGGGAAAGAAGATGGCGGCCATGAAGCAGTCCAGGACGTGACCGCCGGAGATCTTCTGCCAGGTAAGTGCCGCTGACTCCTGACAGACCCGACCGACGGACACTGACAGTGACAGTGACAATCCCGATTCCGGTATCCGATAAGACGAAAATATCGGAACTCGGAATCGGAATTCCGATACAGCTAATATCGGCCGATACCCGATATTTGCAGTATCGGAATGCTCAACCCTAGTAGACAGTGTGAATGTGGACAGAGCAGGCAAAATTGCCAGACACACAGCAGGGGATCAGCTGACGTTACAGAACCACAATAACACAGGAGCAAGTGTTGACTGTGCAGACGGCACTTCTGAGCAGCAACTGGCGGTGTTGGAGCCCAGGGATTACAGTTCAGGTGGTAGAAACATGAACACAACAGGAGACCTGGATACTGTTGCCAACCAATTATTTAATCTGGAAGAGGACTGGCAAATTCCTGTGAGATCCAGGCCTTGTTCATTTTCAGAAAAGTAAGCCGGTCAACGTTATCGGAGGATAGTCGAATGCGACGGTCTGTTAGTACACCACCTGCGGCACTAAAGACGCATTCCGATAATACACTAGCAGCAGGGCAAGCCAGCACCTCCAATGCATACTGGCTAAGCTCTGGCCATGTATCCAGCTTAGAGACCCAAAATTTCAAGGGTGAAGAGCCGTCTGGGAGAACACTGAGAGGGCAAGACTTGTAGTCTGTCACCATCTGACAGAAACGTTGCCTCCTGCTGACTGGAGCCATCTGTGATGGTGTAGACATTTGTGTCGGGGACACAAAACTTTGCCACATTTGGGCCATACTGTTTTTGCCTTGTGCTGAGGCGCTGCTTCTGCTTGCTCTTTGTGCAGAGCTTCCTCCACTGCTAAGGCGCACTGAGCTGCTTTGTAAAGCACCAGCAGCACTGCAATCAGGTGGAATGGAGAACATGGTGGAATGCACCAGTGTGTCTTGGTACTCCCGCATTTTATGCTGCCGGTTCAACGGTGTTAGGAGGCTTTGTAAGTTGTCCCGGTAGCGAGGATCTAGGAGGGTGTACACCCAATTATCAGCCGTGTTGAGAATGTGGGCGATGCGGCGGTCGTTTCTCAGGCACTGCAGCATGAAATCAACCATGTGCTGCAGACTACCAACTGGCCAAGAAACGCTGTCCCCTGCTTGAGGCGTCATCTCTGCCTGCTCTGCATCACTCCACCCTCGCTGTACATACTGACTACTACAGCATTGTGTACCTCCCTCTTCTGGACAGAAGTCTTTCTCCTCCATTGACTCCTCCTCAGCCTCCTCACAAAGTGTCCCCTGCCTAGGCATTTGTGAGGAACCACATTGGCCCCCTTTCCAAGCCAACAGATTCAGAGAACAGAAGTAGAGAATGAGATGGCTAATACTAATCTGGCTGGGGCTGAAGGGCACAAGCCAGCAGAAAGGCTCCTCTATCTACTCCTACATTGTGTTTACAAATATTCTAGCTGGATACGGATGGAACCACACTAATAGGAGAAATATGGAAAAATGAACAGCACGAATGCAAAAAAGGACAATGTGAGGCAGTGACGCACGCTGAGCGTACTACAAACGGAGGTGGCTGCAAAACACACTACAGCGTGAGCTGCACTCAGACACAGAGACCTCGCACACAGCCGTGAACAGCGCTGCAAGGCTGCAGAAAAGCTCCTCTATCTACTCCTATATAGTGTTTTCAAACTATCTAGCTGGATACGGGTGGAACCACACTAATTGGAGAAATGTGGAAAAATGAGCAGCAGTGCACTAATGCAAAAAAGGACAATGTATGAGGCAGTGACGCACGCTGAGCGTACTAAAAACGGAGGTGGCACAGGGGTTGCTAAAGTAGCCTGGGTAAAGCACAATAAAGCAAATCGCTAGCTCAAACTGTCACTCAGAGTCAGAACAGCAGCGTCCTGCCCCTAAGTAAATTCACAGCAGAGTGAACCCAAAATGGCGTCAGCGGCTTTTATAGTGCATCATGACATCATTTCAGCAGCCAATCACAGCCATGCCATTAGTTAACATGCCCGCAGACTAACATGCATAACAGGATGTGCCCACACTTCTTAGGTTTCCACATTGGCTGAATAAAATCAAACTGGCTCATTGCATTATGGAAACTTCCGATTCCTCTATTCGATATCCTAAAAGTATCGGAACTCAGTATCGGAACTCCGATACCGTGAATATCGGCCGATACCGATATTGCAGTATCGGAATGCTCAACATTACCCAGTAGTCAAAAGGGAATGAACTGAGGGAGAACATTGATACTCGAGAAATCAGACCACAACATGGTCATGAAACCCCTGTCTTCAACGCCACTTCGGCTGTGTGCGCCACGGACACCTCTTCCATTCGGCCCAGTACTGCTCGTGGCAGAACCTGCACAGCTGCTGTGTGCTGGGAATGCCTCTAACAAACGGATTACCAGAGTTGCTTGTTTGTTCGCCAATATTAGATCTAGGTTCTCCTGTGGCATGATGTTCTGTAATTTGCCTTTATAGCGTGGATCGAGGTTGCTGGCCAACCAGTAGTCATGATCCTTCATAATTTTGGCAATGCGAGGGTCACTTTTTAGGATCTGCAAGACATAATCACACATGTGGGCCAATGTTCCAGGTGTCAATGATGCACTGCCAGTGGTGGGTGGAGGAGCACTTTCTGCCAAATCCACATCCCTCCATTCATGCCACAAACCCTATACCTGACCTTAGCAAGCCAACATTTTCTCTAGCCCCCTGAGAAGCATCATCCTCCCCAAAATAATCATCCCCTCCTGCTCATCCTCCTCCTCTTCCTCTTCTTCCTCCACCTTGCCCAGGACAATTCCCTGAGCAGACAATGCCTGACTGTCATGAAGTCTTCCATCCTCCTCCTCCTCCACTGCAGACGCCTGATCCTTAATGTACATCAAAGTTTGCATGAGCAGACGCAAAAGTGGGATGCTCATGCTTATGATGGCGTCGTCTGCGCTTACCAGCCATGTGCATTCCTCAAAACACTGAAGGACTTTACAGAGGTCTTTGAGCTTTGACCACTGCACACTCGACAACTCCATGTCTGCCCTCAAACTGCCTGCCCGTGTATCCTTCCATAAATGCATTACAGCCTGCCTCTGTTCGCACAGCCTCTAAACTACAGTTAGGTCCATAAATATTTGGACAGAGACAACATTTATCTAATTTTGGTTCTAGACATTACCACAATGAATTTGAAACAAAACAAATCAGATGCAGTTGAAGTTCAGACTTTCAGCTTTCATTTGAGGGTATCCACATTAAAATTGGACGAAGGGTTTAGGAGTTTCAGCTCCTTAACATGTGCCACCCTGTTTTTAAAGGGACCAAAAGTAATTGGACAATTGACTCCAAGGCTATTTCATGGACAGGTGTGGGCAATCCCTTCATTATATCATTCTCAATTAAGCAGGTAAAAGGGCTGGTGTTGATTTGAGGTGTGGTGTTTGCATTTGGAAGGTTTAGCTGTGAAGGAAACATGCGGTCAAAGGAGCTCTCCATGCAGGTGATTCAAGCTATCCTTAAGCTGCAAAAAACAGAAAAAACCCATCCGAGAAATTGCTACAACTTTAGGAGTGGCAAAATCTACAGTTTGGTACATTCTGAGAAAGAAAGAAAGCACTGGTGAACTCATCAATGCAAAAAGACCTGGGTGCCCACGGAAGACAACAGTGGTGGATGATCGCAGAATACTCTCCATGGTGAAGAGAAACCCCTTCACAACAGCCAACCAAGTGAACAACACTCTCCAGGAGGTAGGCGTATCAATATCCAAATCTACCATAAAGAGAAGACTGCATGAAATTAAACACAGAGGGTTCACTTCACGGTGCAAGCCACTCATAAGAATCAAGAATAAAAAGGCTAGGCTGGACTTTGCTAAAAAACATCTAAAAAAGCCAGCACAGTTCTGGAAGAACATTCTTTGGACAGATGAAACCAAGATCAACCTCTACTAGAATGATGGAAAGAGAAAAGTATGGCGAAGGCGTGGTACAGCTCATGATCCAAAGCATACCACATCATCTGTAAAACATGGCGGAAGCAGTGTGATGGCTTGGGCATGCATAGCTGCCAGTGGCACTGGGTCACTAGTGTTTATTGATGATGTGACACAGGACAGAAACAGCCGAATGAATTCTGAGGTATTCAGAGCCATACTGTGTGCTCAGATCCAGCCAAATGCAGCCAAACTGATTGGTCGTCGTTTCATACTACAGATGGACAATGACCCAAAACATAAAGCCAAAGCAACCTAGGAGTTTATTAAAGCAAAGAAGTGGAATATTCTTGAATGGCCAAGTCAGTCACCTGATCTCAACCCAATTGAACATGCATTTCACTTGTTAAAGACTAAACTTCAGACAGAAAGGCCCACAAACAAACAACAACTGAAAACCACCGCGGTGAAGGCCTGGCAGAGCATCAAAAAGAAGGAAACACAGTGTCTGGTGATGTCCATGAGTTCAAGACTTCAGGCAGTCATTGCTAACAAAGGGTTTTCAACCAAGTACTAGAAATGAACATTTTATTTACAATTATTTAATCTGTCCAATTACTTTTGGTCCCTTTAAAAACAGGGTGGCACATGTTAAGGAGCTGAAACTCCTAAACCCTTCATCCAATTTTAATGTGGATACCCTCAAATGAAAGCTGAAAGTCTGAACTTCAACTGCATCTGATTTGTTTTGTTTCAAATTCATTGTGGTAATGTCTAGAACCAAAATTAGATAAATGTTGTCTCTGTCCAAATATTTATGGACCTAACTGTATGTGCATGGTGGTGTTCCACCTTGTTGCAACGTCTATGATTAGGCGGTGCTTGGGGAGGAGGAGCGATCGCTGCAGCCTCTGCATACGACTGAAGTCTACGGGCAAGCAATGGAATGTGCGAGCACAGTCTTCGCACCTTAAGGAGCAGGGCTGGTAACTCTAGATAATTATTTATGAAGCACTGCACCACCAGGTTCAAGGTGTGAGCCAGGCAAGGTATGTGTCTGAGTTTTTCAAGGGCTATGGCCGCCACAAAATTATGGCCGTTATGACTGACTACCTTGCCTGGCTCAAGATTTAGAGTGCCCAGCCATGATTCAGTTTCTCGCTGCAAGTATTTGGCCAGTACCTCCGCAGTATGTCTGTTGTCGCCCAAAGACAACATCTTTAAAACAGCCTGCTGACGCTTACCACTAGCTGATCGACAGTGGGACACCTCGTATGCAACACTGGCAGCTGCGGATGGAGTGCTCGTGCGACTGCGCTCTGTTGACGAGCTTTTGCTTCTGGAGGAGGAGGAGGGTCGAACGCCTACAGTTAACTGTTGCCTGTACGTGGGCTAGGCAGCACTGTCCCACCGCCGCTGTCCCCTGTGGACCCTGCATCCACCACATTAACCCAGTGGGCAGTGATGGACGTGTAATGGCCCTGGCCATGCCTATTGGCCCATGCATCTGTTGTGAGGTGCACCTTTCCACTCACTGATTATTTGAGTGCATGGACAATGCGGTCTTTCACATGCAGGTGGAGGGCAGGGATGGCTTTTCTAGAAAAGAAGTGCCGACTGGGTAGGTCATAGCATGGTACAGCGTAGGCCATGAGCTCTCGGAACTCTGCGCTTTCAACCAAATGGAAGGGCATCATCTCTAATGAGATCATTTTGGCAATGTGAGGTTTTGCAGTCCGTCCACGCTTGCAAGTGCATGGAGTTTAAATGTCTAAGCATGCAACTGGTATTAAATTTTCGTAGATTTTTCCCTCGGCTAAAGGTCCTTCCGCACTTCTTACAGATAACCTTTACCTCATCGATAGGATTTTGGTTAAAAAAGTGCCACACTGCACTCTTCCTACTACGGGATAAATTTTCAGGGCTTGCACGCTGTGCTAATTTGACCGTCTGGCCAAGCTGTCCTGCAACTTTTTTTTTTTTTTAACATGTTTTTGGACTGCTGCGGGACTGCCAGATAACTACTGCTGTGATGTCGATGCCTGCTGCGGATCCTCCTCATCTACTGAGCTATTGCCAGTGGCAACCTCTTCCCCAATAGATACCAATGCGGTTCAACAACTGGGTCATCCATCAACTGCTCTTCAATTTCATCTGCACCTTCCTCTAAACTTTGCCTCATCAATAGGATTTTGGTCAAAAAATGTCACACTGCACTCTTCCTACTATGGGATAAATTTTCAGGGCTTTCACGCAGTGCTAATTTGACTGTCTGGCCAAGCTGTTCTGCAACTCTTTTTGTTTTTTTAACACGTTTTTGGACTGCTATGGGCCTGCCAGATAACCGCAGCTGTGATGTCGATGCCTGCTGCGGATCCTCCTCATCTCCTGAGCTATTGCCAGCGGCACCCTCTTCTCCAATGGATGCCAATCCGGGTCAACAACAGGGTCATCCATCACCTCCTCTTCAATTTCATCTGCACCTTCCTCTGTGTCACCATGTAAGGTGGTATAGTATGCGGAAAGGGGCACCTGAGTTTCATCAGTATCAGATTCTGGCTCAGTAGACTGCGAGGGGAATGTAGTGCTCTGGGTGAATGTACCATCAGAATCAGATAGCAGCAGCTGTGCATCAGTGCACTCCATGTCATAATCATCTTGGACTGGGGAATTCAGGATTTGACTTGATAACCCAGGCATGGTATGTGAAAAGAGCTCCATGAAGTAATCTGAAGTATGGCCTGCCTCATCCTTCACTTTTGTTGGGGGTGAAGGACACAAGGAAAGGTGTTGTTCCTGACCAGGAGCCTGCACTGACAACTCAATGCTTGCATTTTTTGAAACTTCAGAAGAGGAGGCGATAGAGCTGGAGGCTGTTTCGGCAAATCAAGCCAAAACCTGTTCCTGATGCTCGGCTTTAAAAGCGGATTACCTAGTCCCAGAAAAGGGAGCCTTCCAGGCCTTCTGGAGCCAGTTGATGACCCAGGCTCAACACCTCCTGCCTTAGGTGCTATTGGGCTTTTGGCACTACCAGCAGATGCACCACCACCATCATTCCCAGCTGGCCCCCCGCCCACGTCCGTGGCCTCTTCCACCATACTTCCTCATGTTTGGGAAAATGTACCAAAAATACCAGCAGATATATGGTACTGTATGAGGAGCGTACAGCTGTATATGGAGTAGGGGAAAATTTAAATCTCCGTATATATTTCCGGAGTCACACACAGACGCTCATTCAGTATGGATTGGACCGTAATACAAAGAGCAGATATACAGTACTGTATCAGAAGCGGACAGCTGTATATGGTGTAGGGTAAAATTGCAATCAACGTATATATTTCCGGAGTCACACACAGACGCCTACCCAGTCTTGATTTGACCGTAATACAAAGAGCAGATATACGGTGCTGTCTCAGAAGCATACAGCTGTATACTGTGTAGAGGAAAATTGCAATCTCCGTATATATTTCCAGAGTCACACACAGACGCTCACTCAGTATGGATTTGACCGTAATACAAAGAGCAGATATATGGTACTGTCTCAGAAGCGTACAGCTGTATACGGTGTAGGGGAAAATTGCAATCTCCGTATATATTTCCGGAGTCACACATAGACGCTCACTCAGTATGGATTTGACCGTAATATAAAGAGCAGATATACGGTACTGTCTCAGAAGCTTACAGCTGTGTAGGGGAAAATTGCAATCTCCGTATATATTTCCAGAGTCACACACAGATAGTCAGCATGTATTTGTCCGTGATACCAGCCGGTACACGGTAGCGTGTGAGTAGCGTACAGCTCTATACTGTGTGTGAAAAAATGAACGGTCGGTAAGTGTGCAGAAAAAAAGAATCAAAAAAAATCAAAGTATTAGTGCTGTGTAAAAAGCAGTCTGCACAGCAGTGAACACACAGCATTACAGCTATCAGGCAGTCTATTAACCAGCGCTGCTGCACACAAGAAAATCCTCCCCTGTCACTGCACACTAACTGTACAGCACAATTGCTATTAGGACAAGCACAGAAGAACTTCTCTATCCTGACTAACTCTTTCCCTACTGATAAACAGCGTCAGCAACCTCTCCCTACTGTTAATATCGGCAGAAGTAAAATGGAGGTCAGCAGTGAGGGCTTTTATAGACACTATGACACCCCCCAAAGCAAACCAATCACTGCAATGCCCTTCTGTAAGATGGTGGTGGACGCTGCTCATGTCATCTCATTGCCCACAGTGTACGTCCTTGCTCATTGGCTGAAAAAAGTCTCCTGCAAGCATTATGGAAAAACCGACTTGGGCGCTCAGGTCGACAACCGCATGGCCGACTGCACTCTATGGTCGGGTTTCGGCCAACTAAACCCGACTTTGGTGAAAGTCGGTGACTTTTGAATCTGACCGACCTGTTTCGCTCACCTCTAGTTATGAGGTATACGACATCTAAAGTGGACAATTAAAACAGAAAAAAATTACTTTTTTAATTTAAAGGTCAAACAAAAAAACATGGCCATGTGCTTTGCAAACTACAATGGGAACAGAAAATCTAGGTAGAATCGTGTCCCAAGTACAAGCATCTACAAATAACCACTGTTTTCAGGCATCTAATATTAGACAATTATTGGCTAAAATGTAACACGGAGCTCCTGGGCTCCTATGCAAAATCTGTAACAAGACTATATTATAAAATTTATCTACAAATTACAATTTATAATACTCATGTAGCAGAGGGGTCTTTGGGCCCTTAAAGCAACATAATGTGGGTTGAACGTTCATGCTGTATGTCCTATACCTGAACCCCACTCTGAGGGCGCAGTCAGAAGGCTATATAACTGAACCCCACTCTGAGGGCGCAGTCAGAAGGCTATATAACTGAACCCCACTCTGAGGGCACAGTCAGAAGGCTATATAACTGAACCCCACTCTGAGGGCACAGTAAGAAGGCCACATAACTGAACCCCACTCTGAGGGCACAGTCAGAAGGCTATATAACTGAACTCCACTCTGAGGGCACAGTAAGAAGGCTATATAACTGAACTCCACTCTGAGGGCACAGTAAGAAGGCCATATAACTGAACCCCACTCTGAGGGCGAAATCAGAAGGCCATTTAACAAGGTCAACGATTTCATCACGATGCCCGGACAGGCCGTCGGCTCTCCTGACCCAAGCGTGACAGCCTATGTTTCTATACAGCTGTCACGCTCGGGTCAGGAGAGCCGCCGGCCAGTCCGTGCACTGTGATGCAATTGTTGTCCATGTTATATGGCAGTCTAACCATGCCTTTAAATTGATTTTCACGATTGTCAGCCAATAACAGCAAAAGTTTTGTTACAGGGAAGTCTTTTTTCTGATCTAGGAGCTGTGTGTCGGAATAAAGATACTATAAAGTTTTACATTATACACTGTATATTTTTCATGATACAACCTTTGAAGAGTTTTCTTGCTAAGGCTGTGGTTCCACGGTCCGGAACCACAGCGCTTTGGACGGAGCGGAAATTCCGCTCCGTCTAATCCCGCCCCCTTTCTGACGCGCGCTCTTTCCGGAGGTGTTCAGGACACCTCCGGAACACCTCCGGAAAGAACGCAGGGCTACATAGCCCTGTGTGAAATTCTGTTGCGGCGACGCACCATCGCCGCAAAACGCTAGGACATGCTGCGGTCTGAAAAGACGCGCCGCATGTCCGTTTACGCAGGTCTCCCGCCTGCGTGTTGTTACGCATAGTGGAGACGGGATTTCTTGAAATCCCCTCCACTATGCTGTAACATCTGGACGCTGCGTGTTTGGCGCTGCGCCAGCGCACAGCGCCAAACACGCAGCGTTTCCTGACCGTGGAAACTCACCCTAAAAGTAGACTTCCCAATTGTGCTGAGGTTTGCACTTAAATAGAGAACCAATATATTTAATTTCAGGAGATATGATTACTTCAGTAAACTAGTGCAATATAGGGAAGGCACATTTTGTCAATCATTTCCCATTTTAATTTACAGGTGCACATCCTTTTATTTGCCCATGCAGAGATTTGGGAGTAACTGCATCAGCATTTTGCACTTTATAGAAACTGAATGCTATTTTCTACCATGTACAGCACAGTACATTCCAGCTCTACTTTAACATTTTTTAAATGGAGAATGTAAGATAATTATATCCTTTATTGGTTAATGTATGGGAAATGTTACATTTAATTCCTCACCCTTTTCTTTTTTTGCCGACTCTGTAGTATCTGCATACATTAGGAAGGCAATTTATGTAATGTTTGAGCGACTCATTCACCTGCAATTAAACTGCAATCAGCGTCTGTGTGCAGTGTTACTGTATAGTGCTCAACCCAGTGGCCTGTAGAGACATTTTTGTACAGAATCAGGACTTATGAAGTAATCCATGTAACACTTATTCTGCTACTTTATATATAACTCCACAGCACGAACCCTATATGACAGTAGATTGATCTCCTGTAATTTTGCTTTATGAAAATGCATACTTTTAATATTCCGCACATGGTGTACTTATGAAGCATTCTATCCTTCCATATAAGTAAAGCAACCATATATAATTACTTGCCTAATCACCCGGCACTTCCAAATTAGATAAATCAAAAAAGAGAAAAGGAAGCTTTCACTGCCATAAAAATATTTTTTATTGAAAAAGATTTTTTTAAAAAATATATAGTTTAAAAATACATATCATATTGTGGGGAACACCTATACAACAGAGAATACGACTTGAACAGCCTTCAAAAGGGTATATAGATATTATAGGTATGTAGCGAGCTGTAGTGAAAAAATAATAAAGCTGTCTAATTTATGGCATTTATACCTATATAACAGTTTAGGTATATTATATTGGTAGGTGGTAGCGCATGTTTTACTCTACCTTAGTGCAGGCTGTGGCACCCCTGACGCGCGTTTCGCCCGTGGCTTCTTCCTGAGGGATGTGCACATCCCAATGAGCATATGCCTTATATATCTCCTTGCCCTAGATACATACCCTTTATAGGATAAATGTCTAAATCAGTTGCACTATGCACCTATTTGTATGGAAGACTTTCATAGGAGGGTTTGACTCATAGATAAGGGCACTATTTTCTGTTATACTGGATTTAATGCATGTTAATGGATATTAGATCTGTTATGTGAACTGTCATACACCTGCTGTACTGTTATATAGGTATAAATTAGACAGCTTTATTATTTTTTCACTACAGCTCGCTACATACCTATAATATCTATATACCCTTTTGAAGGCTGTTCAAGTCGTTTTCTCTATTGTATAGGTGTTCCCCACAATATGATATGTATTTTTAAACTATATATTTTTAAAAAAAATCTTTTTCAATAAAAAATATTTTTATGGCAGTGAAAGCTTCCTTTTCTCTTTTTTGATTCATATAAGTAAAGCAGTAGAAAGAAAATATCTTAATATAAGAGTATATATTTAAACATTCCACATTTTCTTTTGTATTCCTCTCTGGGAAATGTGCGGCTAAGTGAACTGAACTGACCCTAGAAGAGGTACAGAAGCAATGCACCATAGCACCACTCCAAAAAAATGGATAGATGCTGATTGAATCTGAAATTGCAATGCAGGTTAAAATTAAAGGTTTTTTTCCATGTTATAAAATATGCCTAAGTAGGAAGACTGTGTTAAATGAAAGCGGTTGTCCCCTACTTTAACCTATCCTTATGGTAGGAGATCAATGTCTGACTGGTGGGGGTGCGACACTCTGCACCCCTGCCGATCAGCTGTTCTAGGTGCCGGCGGCGTCCGGAATTTGAGCTGCTCCGTCTACTGATAGTGGTCGCGACCGGGTACTACACAGTCCCTTATTCAAATCATAAATTAAGTTAAATTGCTTACTATGTAGTTCATATTTTGGAAGTAGTTTTTTTGCTTCTTTCTTATAATAAGGTTCATTTGATTGTTCAAAATGAGTAAAAATGTGCATTTTGGTCATTAACATGAAATTTTCTCCAAATGTACATTTTTAATAGGAACATTTTGCTAAATCTATGAGTCTGCCTGATGCTTCAAAACAATGTTGTAAAGGATATAAAAGTGCATAGGTGGCTGATATACTAGTTTAAAGGGATGGTCTGCAGCTTTGTGGACTATCAAGACAAGATGAAAATGTGGCCTCACCTGATAACTCTTGTGAAATAGCTTTATTGGCTGGCATGGTTCCAGCTGACAGGTTTATTAACCAGATACAAACGAAGAGAGAAATTATCAGTCTGCTTATCACAGTCACAATCCCTTATCAGTCCTGGAACCTCCATCCTGGAGATTGCAAAAATTAATTATCAGCTTTAATCTATAATTTCCAGGAAATGATTGTAGGAAATGCTGTTATCTTTTTGAACTTCTCAAGAAAAAAAATAACCTTTAATGGGGACAGGACAAGAGAGCAGTATCCTGTATACCAGACATTGTCTGCAAATTCAATTGTAAGAAGCAAATATTTAAGGCTTGTTCGCTCCTAGCAAACAGTATATTATTTTGTGATTTTTCATCCTTATGCATACTGCATTATTCCAGAATAAAGGTAGTTATTCTATGAATCATTTTCCAAAAGTACTAAAATTCAGTTCTTTGCTTTTAAATAATTGACCATTATTCTAGCATAAAAATAAAATGTTTCATAATGATTTGCTTATACGTGTCCCCTTCTGTGCTACTGTTAATTTTTGTTGCTCGAGTTTGGCTTTGAACAGAATCATAATTTTTCCTCCTCTTTCATGAGCTGATGATGAGGACTTGCACAGTTCTGTAAAAAAAAAGAAGCCATTAGTTCAAACTTGGTGCAAGCCATTTTGTTTCACAACATCCAGAAGCAGGTTTGGAATGGCCCACAGAAGAGGAGATTCCTCTGGTGGGCCCCTGTGTAAGAGTGGGCCACCACCCTCTTATATGAGCAGTACTTAGAACAATATACTTGAATCACTATATACAGACAAAAGCAGCATCTTATTCATTTAACAATCTGCCCAGTTCATTGTTATATACACTTGTGATTGAGGATAATGTTACATGTGCATGTAGCTGAAAAGTGGCGCCCTTGAGTTGGTTACTGGTGGGTCCTTGGCTGCCCAGTCCAAGTCTCTCCAGAAGCTTCCTTTTTATCACCTTTTAATGTATTCATTGCTGCAGGGGTCTTCTGGGTTGTGTCCATCAAAAAGTGCCCTGCTGACTAATGGATGCAGCCAGGGTCAGATTGTGAATTAGGGCTCGCTCACACAAGCCTATCACTGGAATGAGTGCTATCTGTTGTTTTATCAGATATCACTCGCCCAATGTTATACTGTGGGACAATGTAGCTCTGCAATTTTTTTCTTATGTCTATTCGGCATTAGAAAACAATCGCTGCATGCTGTAAGTGCATCCGATCATCAGATACAAGTCTATGAGTACGTGTGAATCACTGCAATGGATGTCATCTGAGCGAAAACTGAATTACGCGGACAAAGAAAATGTAGCAGATGGAGAAACTAAGTTCTCCATCTTCTCCACACTGGTGCTGCAATTTTCTCATGCAAGAGAATCAGATCACACTAAGGTGAGACTCGGATCAAACTCTGACAGAGTTTAATGTGAATGACATTAGCATATTTGGCCCGATTCTCTCGCATGAGAGACTATATGCCAGTGTGACCCAGGCCTTAAATTCAGCCTTGTCATTTGAGAGCGCACAGACCAAATTACTATGAAGTGAATATGCAATATGTTTGTAAATTTGTGAATTGCTTGAGGTGTATAATCACATTTACAGAATAAGAACTGCTGTAAAGTCAGAATCACACTATGTGGAATTTAACTTTCCCTCCAGAAAATTTAGATTGAGCTTAATGTTAGGCAGGACCATATTTGTAACAAAAAAATATATGATTTTTATTGTATACAAAGAACAAAGAACAATCACGCACACGCTTTCCCACCCACAAACACACTCACTTGCTAGTTAAGGGTCTCTATCACAATTATGTCCCTGCCTGGTATTAGAGGAAATCAAGATTTATTGTAAGTTACGTGTAATTCCATAATTCATGCTAGGCTTCTTTTCTGCTGATTAATATGCAAATTTGGGAGTCCTGCTTTAAAGACAAATTGATGAATTGCATAACCCCAAGCAATAATAATACAATACACCCCTTGAAATAAAAATTTTGCACACTGTGCCTCTTGAAATAAATTATTCACTTAACTTTTCCCCCTCAAAAATTTTAAATAAAATGAGGAGGGAAGAATTTAAAGAATTATGTATGACTCTAATCAGAACACTCCAAAATGAGTACAGAAGGGAGGAGCTGGTCTGTGTAGTGTCGGTATGCTGGGCTACTTAAAGGGAATTCGTCAGCAGGTTTTTGCTTCCTCATCTAAGAGCAGCATGATGAAGGAAAATAGACCTTATTCCAACAATGTATCACTTAGATCACTTAGATTGCTGGGTGCAGAGGTTCTGACACAATCAGAGTTCTTAGATTTAGCATGACACAGAACTCAGAAATCTAATCTCGTCCACACCAGGCTCTGCATGTACATTGTCTATTGAGAGTGAGCTGCTTATCACAGGAGGGGTCGGAGTCAGACCAGGATTCCAACTGCAGCAAGTCACAGCAAGGATCATGTCCAGGTGATATAACATTCACTGTAAGTAAAAAGAGCACACAGCCTTTAAAGAGAACCTGTCACCATCAAAGTGCAGTCCAATCAGCAGACAGCATGTTATAGAGCAGGGGAAGCTGAACAGATTAACCCCTTAACCCCGAAGGGTGGTTTGCACGTTAATGACCAAGACAATTTTTACAATTCTGACCACTGTCCCTTTATGAGGTAATAACTCTGGAACGCTTCCATGGATCCTGGTGATTCTGACAATGTTTTCTCGTGACATATTGTACTTCATGATAGTGGTAAAATTTCTTTGATATGACTTTATATTTGTGAAAAAAATGGAAATTTGACGAAAATTTTGAACATTTTGCAATTGTCCAACTTTGAATTTTCATGACCTTAAATCACAGATATATGTCACACAAAATACTTAATAAGTAACATTTCCCACATGTCTACTTTACATCAGCACAATTTTGGAACCAAAATTTTTTTGTTAGGAAGTTAAAAGGGTTAAAAAGTTGACCAGCAATTTCTCATTTTTACAACACCATTTTTTTAGAGACCACATCACATTTGAAGTCACTTTGAGGGATCTATATGATAGAAAATACCTAAAAGTGACACCATTCTAAAATCTACAACCCTCAAGGTGCTGAAAACCACGTCATGCCACGGGGTCTCCAATCCAAAAGCAGAGGGGCTGTAAGAGCTGACAGCCCCTCTGCCTGCTTTGGAACGCTACAATCATGTTTGATCGCAGTGTGCAGAGGCTTAAAGTGCCGGGAGCGGTCCGTGACCGCTCCTGGCACTTAGTGTCTGGTGTCAGCTGTGAGAATCAGCTGACACCCGGCGGCGATTAGCCGCGCTCCACCGGTGAGGGGTGGCTGATTGCCCATGACGTACTATCCCGTCCATGTGCATTAAGGCCCAGGGCACATGGACGAGATAGTATGTCCAATGTCAGAAAGGGGTTAATATAAAGTTTTGTGAGAAAAAGTTCAGTATAACTATGTTTATATAATTTATACCTCTGCACTTTCTGTGATTTTTGACCCAGTGGTTGTCCTGTCATTGTCTGACAGATGTCTTTGTATAAAGGGTACTTCACACATAGCGAGATTGCTGAAACGACACAGGTTTTGTGAGGCAACAGTGACCTCACCAGCGATCTGGCAACGTGTGACACATAGTGGCGACCGGCACCCCGCTGCAATATTGCTGATCGTGCTGGAATGTCCTAGGCCATTTTTTGATCGTTGGTGTCCCGCTGGCCAGCATGCATCACTGTGTTTGATGCCATAAAAACGACAAGCGACCTCGTTGGTGACTCGATGCAGGCGTGAGTTTGCTTTGTCTTTGTCAGTATCGACATACCAGCGATCCTTACCAGGTCATATCGTTGCTGGGATTGCTATGTGTAACGGGGCCTTAAGAGTGCATGTAGAGATAACTGTCAATCAATGATATGACCGCCCACTGAGCTAAAAATACCAGAAAAAAACAGAGGTTTAACAAGAACATGTGGAACTGCATTTTAATAAAATTAATGAAATGGGGTTGGAAAGGAGAACATAATGAATAGATGATAGGAGATAGTACATTATAATGAACTAAAGGTGGGGATGGGAGAGAGAAGATCATAATGATTTAAAGGAAACCTTTCACCAGGTTTTTTGCTTATAAACCCTGCCCATAACATTTAAGATCATGTGAATTGGGTTGATACAACCCCTCTATACCCTTAGAGATGCCCCTGAATTCCACAGAAAATGCCTTTTCTGAATATCACGCTCTGCATGTAAATTACGCAGTGTGGTATGACACGAATCCAGATCATGCTCAGCACTGCCCCGGTCCTTTCAAATAATGCCTCTTCTTTCTGGATGTAAGTGGGAGATGTATCTATGTCATCCACACAGTACCAGATGTATCGCGCCTGTGTAGTAGAATCAGAACAACAGCGCAAAGTCAAGTTACCAGCTCCTTGGCTGTTCAATAGGACAGATTGACTCACAGGTCTCTGATTCCAGTGCACAGGTATGAGACTTCTGGTACTGTATGGATGACATAGAGATATTGTAACAAAGTGGCACGGAGTGGTAGTCATGACTGAGTCCATTTAAACCAACAGTCCACAAGCACCCCGGCCCCTTGCACATAAAACAGACAGGAACAGTCCAGACCTATAACACAGTCGGTTACATTCTCTTCTTGCTTCACTGCTGTCATTGATGATGTGAATCCAGAGAAACACACAGGCACGGTTCTAATCCAACAGGGAAACATTTTAATAAAGAAGTAAAGAAGGTATCAATTCCTGAGCTGTCCCTATTCAAGAATGCTGCTCCATCGGCAGCATCAGCTTCCAATCAGCTCCAGGCAGCTAACAGTCTCTTGGAGGGCACCTCCTCAGTCCTAGTGCCCGTTCCTACTGCCTGGCAGTCCTGGCAGCCTGTATTCCCCAGCCAGGGGTCCTTTCCTTCCCAGATTGGGACATACATCCTGCCGCAGGCAATCCTGCCTGGGCTCTGACCCAGAAGCCGAACTTCCTGCTTCTTTGTGGCTGCTAGTCCAGCCTCCTCCTGTTAACCTCTTCTGCCCCTAGTCTAAACATAGGCATAGAATTAAAGGGAACTTCACACAGCAAACAGTAAACAGTAGTACAGTGGCAATATACATTGACAAGGTAGATATAAAGCATTACACAATGCATATAAAGGAACCATTGGGGTCACATGGGCTCCATGTATAGGAGAGGGGAGGCAAATGAGGGTCCCCACCACCTCCTTACAATATCATCCACTTATCTCCACAGAGAAAAGGCAGCATTTGAAGGGCTCTGGGTGGTGCTGATGACAATCTGGAGACACCCTTAGGACACACTTGCACAATTTACATGCAGTGTGTGACATGTATAAAACACACTTTTAGAAGTATCCAGGTGCACCTGTGAGGATATAAAAGGGTTGGAGGAATCCCATTTACTGATCTTAAAATTCTTCCAGTTCTGTGAGATTCCTGAGTCATCCTGCATTCACTGCTGTTTTGAGGTCTTGCCACAGATTTCCAATGATGTTTAGATCAGGGGACTGTGAGGGCCATTGTAAAAACTTCAGCTTGTGCCTTTTGAGCTAGTCTACTGTGGATTTTGACATGTTTTAGGATTATTATCGATTTGTAGAAGTCATCCTGTTTTCAACTTCAGTTTTTTTACAGATGGTATTATGTTTGCACCAACAAGCTTTTGAAATGTTATTGAATCCATTCTTCCCTTTATATGTGAAATGTTCCCCTTGCTATTGCCTACAAGACAATCGCCAAGCGTTTCCTGCCTGCAGAAGGGGCTTTTTTTTTCAAGATATATGTAATATTCATTATGTAAACTAGAGGGCAAGTCACTGAGGGATCAGTGACCTGTCAGAAGCCATACACATGAATATCTAAGCAGAGTACCACATGAAGACCCCCACACAGGCCCACCCCGGAGCACGAGCATATCATTAACTCAAAACTGAAAATAAAGATTAAGCAACAACCACAAGACTGATTTCACTAACCAAGGTAATCAGTATAATGGTGCCAACCTGACAATGTCTATAGGTTACTGTGCACAATCCTGCTGACAGTTTCCGTTTAATGGTTGGCGAGAAGTTCTTTTCTGAAATTCTGTGCTATTTTTTCTCCACACTTACCTTTGATCATTGTTACCAAAGAGTTTTATTTTAAATTCATTGGTCCGCAGAACTTGTTTCCAAGATGCACCAGGCTTTTTTAGATGTTTGTCACGGGGTTATTGCAACAGAGAAGAGCCAGAAGACCACAGCGCCTGATTGCTCCTACTCCTGTGCTGAAAAGAAGCACTTCTCCTATTACTGCTCTGACAGGGCAACTGCAGCAGCTTAGTTTGGAGGTAGAAGATCTACACACTGTTGTTTTGCAGGACCCTAATACTTCAATAATAGGAATTATGTCTCCCAGGCAAACCACAGTGGAGCCCAAGATTGCTTTGCCTGTCAGGTTCTCTGGGAGACGTGACAAGTTTGTTGTTTTCAGGGAGGCCTGTAAACTGTTCTTTAGGTTAAGTCCTGTTTCCTCAGGAACAGAGGAGCAACTTGTGGCGAAAATAATCTCACTCCTTCAGGAGGACCCTTAAGCATGGTAGTTTTCTCTCCCATCTGACTCCCAGTTGCTTCAGACGTTGGAGGATTTTTTTCTGGCACTGGTTCTTACATACGACGACACTGACCACATCTCCTTGGCTGAGTCCACCAGCAGGGAGACCGGCCGGCGGAGGAGTATTGCTCTGAGTTTCAGATGTGGTCCACAGACAATAAGTGGAATGACCGTACCCTCCATAGATTATTCTGTGAGGGGCTTTCAGTAAGGGTGAAGGATGCCTTAACCCTGTATTAGATTCCAGTTTCCCTTGAGGCAGCCATGTCTCTGGCTATCCGGGTTGATCGCCGTCTTCGCCAGAAACATAGGGAGACATCCCAATGTGTTGGAGGTTCTGGGTCAAGGGAGATCGAGCCCATGTAAGTGAGTGCTGCATCTCTTCCTAAATAACAGTCTGTTGTTTGGCTCAAAGGGGAGTGTGTTTTTTTGTGGTATAAAGGGTAATTTCGTGGGCACATGTCCTTCCTGACATCACAGTAAAACAACCACCGGAAAACTAAGAGGCCCGGGTTGTACTCATCACCTCTGTGGGCAGAACACCATTTTTTGTGCCAGCTGAGATTCATCTGGGTGAAATTAAGGTGGTTGTGTCTCCCTTTCTGGACAGTGGGGTGGGTTTAACTTGATTGGTGCTAGGTTCATCCAGGTCCAGGGCCTCAATCCACATACTCTGTCCAGACCCATACCCATTAATTTGCCATCAAATCCACCCCCTTGAGACGAGTATTTTACTCAAGTCATCAGAGGTTTACAACTTCAGGTATGGCCATGCAATCTAAAGTAATTGACTGTTATGTGCTAGAGGGTCTGCCCACTCCTGTGGTTCTTGAACGTCCTTGGCTCACTCTGCACAATCCTGTGGTAGATTGGCAGACTCTGGAAGTGGTAAAGTGGAGTGAGTATTGTCAAGTACACTGCTTGGGTACCTGGCTTTTTAGGGTGGACACTCAGTCTGTGCCTAAATACCTGTATGACTTTGGGGATGTGATCTCGGAGCAAGGGTGCCAAGAACTTCCTCCCCATCATCCTTATGACTGTGCTGTTAATCTTGTTCCTGGGGCCAGGCTGCCTAAGAGCACATTGTATAATATCTCTGGTCAAGAGAGGCAAGTCATGAAGGACTATATCACAAAGAGTTTGGCAAAGGGTCATATCAGACCATCCTCATCCCCTTTCTTTGTTAAGAAAAAAGATGGGGGGTTAGCCCCTGACTAGATTTATGCAAACTCAGTATGATCACTGGGATCCATATCTGCTCCCTCTCATTCTGGACCTCTTTAATCAGATTGTAGGTACAAAATGATTTTCAAAACCGGATCTCAGGAGGACGTATAATCTCATTCACATTAAAGAGGGGGATGAGTAGAAAACAACTTTCAGTACGCCTGAGGGACACTATGAGAACCTGGTGATGCCATTTGGATTGACAAATGAGCCCGCCGTCATTCAGCACTTTGTCAATGATGACACATCAGGTACATGTCAGGCAGGTCTTACAAATACACAGAGACAATAAATTAGTTGTATGTTCTCAGTTGAAGATATCTCTTTTCTAGGATATGTGTTTTCGCATGGATCCGGCAAAAGTCCAGGCAGTACTGGATTGGGATCATCCTGAGGATTTAAAGGCGTTACAAAGGTTCTTAGGTTTTACTGACTAGTACTGCAAGTTTATCAAGAACTATTTGGTAGTAGCCAAACCTCTGATG
Organism: Oophaga sylvatica; assembly: GCA_033576555.1. Taxonomy (NCBI): domain Eukaryota; kingdom Metazoa; phylum Chordata; class Amphibia; order Anura; family Dendrobatidae; genus Oophaga; species Oophaga sylvatica. The sequence goes on along the minus strand of JARQOD010000002.1, from coordinate 468,551,098 downwards.
GATATGACTAGGAAGAGAGAGGAAAGGGAACAGAGGGCGGATAAAGGAGATAAGGCAAGGTTGGTGGCCCCACTTTTCAGTTTTTGTATTTTCACAAAAATTTAAAATAACCAATACATTTCTTTTAACTTCACAATTGTGTCCCACTTGTTGTTGATTCTTCACCAAAAATTAACATTTGATATCTTTATGTTTGAAGCATGATATTTGGGAAAAGGTTGAAAAGTTCCAGGGGGCCGAATACTTTCGCAAGGCACTGTACACATAGGATAGATAGATATATAGATGTCAGTGACACACACATATAGATGTATATATATATTACATCTATCTTTCTAAGGAAAGTCAGCAATTCAGCAGACACGTACTGTAAAATCACAGCAGGAGTCGACAGGATAAAATAGTTGGATTATACACAGTATATACACATAGATATTCAGATGTCAGTGACATACACAATTAGTACAGTGTGTGTGCAGCTTACTGTACATGTATTTAATTAATAAAAGATTACTTTTCAGAAAAAAATGGTGTGGGTTCCAGCGTAGTATTCTTAACCAGCAGAAGGAAATTCGACGGATGGGGCATATGTTCATAGCCTGGGAAGGGGGTAATAGCCATGGAGCTTCCCAGGCTATTAATATATGCTCACAGCTGTATACATAGCCTTTACTGGCTAATAAAATATGGAACCCCCCAAAAAATGACATAGGGTCTCTGTATAATTCGCAATCAGCAAAGGCTATGTAGACAGCTGTGGGTTGATATTAATAGCCTAGGAAGGGGCCATGGATTCTGCCCCCCAGGCTAAAAACATCAGCTCTCAGCCACCCCAGAAAAGGCGCATCTCTAAGATATGCCAATTCTGGCACTCGCTCTTCCCACTAGCCCTGTAGCGATGGCAAGTGGGGTGAGAATAGGGGGGATTGATTTCACCTTTGTATTGTTAGGTGACTCAAGCCCCAAGGTTAGTAATGAAGAGGTGTCAATAAGATGCCCCCATTACAAACCCCATAGTCATATTGTGCAAAAACAAAGACACCCAGAAAAAAGTCCTTTAATTGAAAGAATGACACAGACTCCTTTAATAAATCTTAATTAAACCATACTTACTGCACCACCCATTCCACCAATGCCATTGTCTATCTGCAAAAGAGTTAAAAAAAACCAATAATCAAGATTCATCACCTTTCTGCATAGAAGATGATAACCCATTTTTTCCACGACGGGTTGAGCTCTACTACATCTAGATGGCAGGCTGCATGGTTGCATGATACGACCATACAACCTGTCATCCAGCAGAGACACTGAGCAGCATCTGCTATCGCTGCCCAATGTCTCACGGTGAACTGGTAGGACCTGTCTAACATCACCACGAGAGTGAGAAAGTTCTCACGCTCCCGGTACCATCAGAAAAGTCCTGGGAGTTCACAGCCAATGAACTCACTTCACCTTTCTGATGGAAGCGTGAGCACTGTTAGAAATTTTCCTATGGCGCTCAAAGTAATATGTCAAATCGTTACCAGAGATGTCAGTGCCCGTGTGAGTAATACATGTGGCACATGTGTGGCAACTGTGTGTCACCCATGTGCTGCATCAGTACCACACGGCGGGTGCCAGGGAAGCAGCAGTACGGTAAGCGCTATTCTCCGGCGCCTGGTGCTGAAGACAGCTCTCATCATTCTCCCTTGCTCTGCCGGCGATCAGCACGAGCAGGGGAGAATGATTAGAGTTGTATTCAAGTGTGAACAATGACAGAAGGCGGTGGCTGATGGGACTATTACTCCCATCAGCCTACACTTGCTGCCAGTAATAACAGTGAGAGCAGGAGCAGCTGATGGGAGTATTCATCACCCGCCTGCGCTATAAATAAATAAATGAATGAATAAGACACCTATAAGACACCTCACCATTACTTATCCTATAGTTATACTGTAAATAAAGACACAGCCAGAATAAAGTTTTTTATAAGAAATAAAACAAAACACACTTTTCCATTTTTATTTAAAAATAAAAAGCAGTTATACTCACCTAACGAAAACATGCAAAAATGTTCCAGCTCTTCCTGATAAAATGTTCATTTTAATCATGGTTGAAATACAAAACAGCTCCTGGACAGCACTAAGTCGCACGTGAGGACAAGCGACGCCTTTCGATCACTGCCTTGATCTTTATCAAAGCTTTGATAAAGATCGCGGCAGTGATCGAAACGAGTCTCTTGTCCTCATGTGCGACTTAGTGCTGTCCAAGGAGCTATTTTGTATTTTAATCATGATTAATTAAAGTGAACATTTTATCAGGAAGAGCTGGAACATTTTTACATTTTTTCATTAGTTTACGTCTCATCACGACGGAGTTCCGTGCACCTTCTGAAGATCGGTGAGCTGGCTTTTTTCTTTATTTGTTGTGTTATACTCACCTAACGCCTAATTCCATTGAATCCTTCGTCTCCTGTAAGAAAAAAAAATATTCAAAAACAACAATATAGCGTACCTGTCCATTGTTCTGTCCCACGCTGAAATCCATGCCTGGGGGATAAACAGTTTTCAACCTGGATGGTGCCAAGATGCGACCGTCCAGGCTAAGAACCACTGGTGAATGAGCAGCTGCAAGCGCAGCCTCAGTGACTAGCGGTGACGTCATCGAGGTTACTTCCGGTCACAGAGGCTGCGTTCCTGGCCGGGCTGAACTGCGGTGACCTCAGCACCGCGGGAAAAAGCCATTGATGAGGTCATCACAGTTCAATCAGTGACTTCACTACAGATCACGGTGAGAAATGTGCTGAGGTCACCGCAGTTCAGTCTAGCTGGGAATGAAGCTTCATTGACTGGAGATAACCTCGATGACATCACTGACGTCATCGAGTGGATATTTAATGCCTGTCCTGACACACAAGGTAGCATAGCCCCTGAGGAAGCCAACGCGAAATGATGTGGCACCCTAAACATCAGACAATGGGTAAGAATCTGGAGGGCATAGGATGTATATATGTCTTTGGGGCAATATTTACTTTACCCATTACCCCTATTCTGTATTTATGTTTAACATCCCACTACCCCAGCAGATCCCTCAGATCTAAATCTGTACTATGCACTTTACTACATAATTACCTGATGCATTAGGGTTGTGCATGTCGCCAGCCACCTGATCTCAATTTTTATACAGTATGTCTCTTGTATTGTGAGCAAATTTTGATGATATGTAAAAATAAAATTTTTTATATGAACATAATTTTTTGCAAACATATATTTTTCACATGATTTTTTGGATGCTTTGATCCAATTTTCTTCTGTCATACTTAGTTTCGGAGCGTCCTCCTTCTAATGTTCTGCATAGGGCACCACCACAGGACGTGTTGTAGCACCCCAGGAGTCCGGTTGCCATAGTGACATTGCCTCCCTCACAGGGAGGAATGTCATGCCTGGAAGCAAGAAGGGGTCCCCTTACCAGGTGTCAGTAGGAGAGAAGTTGAGCAGAATCTGGGGAGAGGAGCTGTGATTAAACTCGCCCAAGAGCTGAGCGCTAAGGACTGGACACTGGAGTCCATGGTTGCGCGGGTACTGAAGTCCCAACAGCTAAATCTGGAGGGCAGGGGACTGCAAATCTCCTGGCCAAATCTAATACACGGCGGCACAGCAGCATACCAGAGCCTGGAGCCGAAACCAAGGAGCGGCACCTGTGATAGGCTAGAACTGTCTGCCATGTGGGCAACGGTTTGTTTTTTAAAAAAAGAGAGAGAGATAGTTAGCAGCAGGAGGGTGAGCTGTTAGGCAGTGAGCAAAAAAGGGAGGACAGCGCAGAAGAAAGGGCTCCATACCTACCTGGCCAGGTGTATCCAAAATTGCTTCCAGGCTGCCCGGTTCTCCATCATGATTGTTACCAGTGCCCCGGTCTGTACTATCAACCATCAAGTAAAGGAAGTAAAGGAAAAGAAAACTACAGTTCTTTGTATCCCCCAGTGATCTCTTGCGCCCTGAGTCCTGCACCACAAGGTACACGAAGCCTGACATAAATAGAACCAGAAGCCCTGGGGCCCCGTCCCACCTGTGGGGAGCAGAACCATCCCAGCTGTGTCACCAACAGCCCCAGTGGTCTCCTTTAGCAGCTTCAGCCATCTGATGCCGAACACCACAGGTGGCATCACATTAAATCCTATATACATATTCCCCATTTTACGGCACAGCCAAGGCCACAGAGTTGGGTCACAGCCCCGTGACTTCCTCAAAGAGCTGTATGACCCTGTTCCGAGTACCCCATGGCCCTGGTGGGCGTGTCAGTGTTACCTGTGGTGCAGACCAATACTTATGATTCTTTGTATGCTTCTGATTTATCTCATAGTCACTGACGCTGTGCTAGCAGCAAATCAGTCACCAGTGGTTCTCAGCCTGGATGATCGCATCTTAACACTATCCAGGTTCAAAACTTTTTATCCCCCAGACATGGTATATGGTGTGGGACAGAATGATGGAGAGGTGAGGGATATTGCTGCTTTTTATTTTTGTTTTGTTACAGAAGATGAGGGCTTCGGTAGAATAGGATTTAGGTGAGTATAACTGTGTTTGTTATTTTGAAATAAAAAATGGAAAAATTGGAAGTGTGTTTTGTTTTATTTCTAATAAAGAACTTTATTCCGCTCTGTCTTTATTTACCATATAACTATATTATTAGTAATAAATAGGCGACTTATACAGTAGATACCTCTCCACTAGTAATCCATGGGACTGAAGTCACCTGACAATATAAAGGTGATATCAACCCCACAAATATGAACTCCACATGCCACTGTTACAGGGAAAGTGGGAAAAGCCGGGTAAATGCCAGAATTGGTGCATCTAATAGATGTGCCTTTTCTGGGTGGCTGCGGGCTGCTATTTTTAGGCTAGGGGGCAATATCCATAGCCCCTTACCAAGCCTAAGAATACCAGCCCCCAGCAGTCAACTTAAATAAGGCTGGTCGTCAAAAATGGGGGGACTCCTTGCTGTTTTTTTAATACTTTAAATAATTAAAAAATACAGTGTGGGGACCCCTTTATTCTTGATATCCTGACTTGCTGAGGATGGCAGCCCCCAGCTATGAGTTTTGCCTGGCTGGTTATCAAAAATACAGGGTAACCCATGCCATTTTTAAAAAAATTATTTATTTACAGCGAAGGAGCCGGCTGATTAGTACACCATTCAGCTGCTCCTGCTCTCACTGTTATTAGAGGCAGCAGGCGGCAGCTGATGGGAGCTGTAGTCTTATCAGCCGACACCAGTGACCAGAGGTAAATTATATACCTCTGATCACAGCTAAGTGCTTACGCTGTCTTTTGACAGCGTGGGAACCGCAGCTCTCTGACTGGCGGGGATAATTTCACCATCGGTCAGAAGCGGTGTTTGCTGCGTTGTCATGCACATGACAGCATGACAAACACTCGTTGTTCGGGCAGCCAATGACAGTAATGCCACATCAAAGATGGTGCCAGCATTACTGTGATTGACAAGCAAATAAAGAGGCAAACATGCTTGGCGGGTCACCCGAATATACTGAGGCGGATACCAAATTACTCGCCGAGTAACGATTAGCCCGAATAGCGTACTATTAGTGCGAGTAACGAATAGTGGCGAATGTATTCGCTCATCACTATAAATTACATTTTGAACTGAGGAAAAGGCAACTTGAAAATGCATTGCTATCTTCTTTTAACCTTCTCCTGCTCTGTGGCCTCCACCATTTTAATTTTCAGTTTGCTAGGCAGCTGCTTAGAAGAACCTATAGCTGAGGAGGATGGGTCTTATAAAGCTGGGAAATTTGCATCACCTGGCCTTTCCTAACAATGATAGTGAACAAGCCATAACACTAAAAAGCTATGAAACCTTGGTAAAAGTTATCTGAGCACATAAATCTCCAAGGGTGCCAAAATTTTTGCATGGACCCATTTTCTTTTTGTAATTTTTAAAATGTAAAAAATCACAATATATTATTTTTTGGGACCTAAAATACAAGGGAAATGTGTCATCTTTAATGTCAGTCTTTTTAGAGATCATTCCATCTTCAATTTGCTTAACTGTTCACAATAACATTAAGTTTGACCAGGGGTGCCCAAATGTTGACATTCCACTGTATATCGGGTTATAGAAAGGGTATCATAATGGGTGAGGACACTAAAGAGCTTCAGTAAGGGTAAGGGCAAACTATCTGTGTAAGTGTCTTCACCTATGTGGCATTATAGGACTTTTACTATCGGCCCCAGAATTATTTATTGTTACAATAAATGGCTCTGGGGTTTCTAATCATTAAAGAAGGCACAATGAGAGTTCATTATCATTTAAGTTGAAGTACAGGAGACATTATTATTATAAGAAATCATGGGAGTGTGTTTTTTATCATAAGGTGGGACAGGGTCATTATGAAGACATCATTGAGCAGAAATCTTTTGATCTGCACATGCGCCACCTCTAACACCATTTTAGTCACGTCCAGAAAACCGGCCATGAAATCAAACTGTGCATGTGCCATCCACGCCAATGACTGTGGTAGTAGTAAATTTCAAACAGAATGTAGGTCTCTGAAAAATCAGTGACCTACCATTGAAACACAGGAGGCAGGAGGTGGAGCCGGAGCAAGAGAAGAAGACACTACCTGCAGTACTTATGCACTGAAATATCATTAGAAGAAAACTTCAAACACTGATTAAACATAAACCACAGATCGGGTTCTTTCACTAAAGTTATCAATTTAACCAGTACAACAGCACCATTATGGCCACGCCTTTGCTTTATATTGCTAAATCCTGCGGACAGGTTCTCTTTAATTGTATAATTCCTTTTGATTTTTGCTGATAAACCACCACATATTGGGACTCCCATACTCTTTGCTACAGAGATCTTACAAAATAAAGGAGGGGCAAGAGCACATAGGGTGATATTGAAAGGTGCAGATGAGAAGGTAGTTGCTCACCTGAAAAGGTTGTCACAATTCCAATAATAACCCAGGAATATTGCAGCTGCTGTAGCCCCATCAGTAAATGAAAGAAAACCCTATTTTGCATACTGATTTGTATAAAAAGGAGATTAATGTCTCAGAACAGACAATGCTGATGTTAAAAGAAAGCAGCTCCAGGATGTAAAAGTATTTTCGTAGTTATCATTCTTGCGCATTTAGTGTTCGAAGCGAGCCCTTTTATACAATCAGTATAATAAGGAAAGAGTTGGCCTTGCCAGCTACTTGTTTGCTATATACTGGATTGTTCTAATAATATTGTGGTGAATGTAATCACTATCACATAAACTATTCCAAACTGAAGGCTAAGGCCGGTGTCACACTTTCGTGTATGATGCGAGAAACTCACGCATCAACACCCCACACTGCCACCGGCACTCGTACCTGAGTGTTCAGCTGCATGAATTTCTATGCAGCCGCACACTCCGGTCTGAGTGCCGGCGGCAATACCGGGTGTTGATGCGAGAGACTCGTGCGAGTTTGTCGCATCACACACACAAGTGTGACACCGGCCTAAACATGGAAATTTCAGACTACAGGAGAAGGAGGGATAGCCCTGGGAATAACTATCCTCCACTGAAGATAAATTACTCTGTCTCATGTCTGTTTTCTTTGGTTCCTCTGGAGTTCCTAGGATAAGCATGCATTGATTCTGGAGCAGTAGATAATTTTATGAGCTTCTCTATTGCTAATGAACAGCTCAGTAATTCCTGCAAATTGTATCCAAATTTAGACAGAAAACGTAACTGTTCAGGTTGGTGTACTGTACATTTAAAACATTTCTTTTTTAATAGTGCCACTTTCTAATCCACTAGTGTTTTTTGGAACTTTTGGCAATGGCTAAATTCATAAGGTTTTCCGTGGTCTCGTAGGTACTGGTGTCACGGATGAAATGGCAGGCAAACGTAGTTCAGGATAAGTAAAAAGATGCTTCTTTCTTTATCATAGTGTGGAGTTGTCAGGGAGCTGAAGTTAACCTATGTGCACCCTCTCACCCACAACACAGATCTGGGGGAACTTTTCTGCTGGTTTTTAATTTTTGTGCTGATTTCCGATCAGTCCAGGTGTCGGTCCCTCGTGCACTGATACCACTGTGTGAAGAGCTGGAATCTGAAGTGTAGACCTGCAGGATACACCACCACAGGTCCTGCAAGTACCGAAGCTTCACTCCAGGTACTGCCGGACTAGGTGCTTTGAGCGCCTGTCACAGGCTGGGACAGAGCTCCAACTTTTTACTTATCCTCCTGTGACAGATTGCACAGGGGAAGGGGGTGTCGACTTCGCTCACCTCGGAGAAGGGGAGAGAAGTGTGGAGCCCAGCTGTGACTGAATCCATATCTCCCAGAAGGGTGCACTGAAAGAGGATACCACTAGAGGTCATTATACACATACACACACGTACAGCTACCTTAGAGACCACCAGAGGGAGCTGTGTTAGGCATATAAAAAGAAGTTTAGTTTCAGTTTCTAGTCAGTCATCTCAGGGAGTCGTCTCTGAGTCTGAGTTCTGAGCAGCCATCTCAGAGAGCTCAGTCAGTCTGCAGAAAGAGACGTGCAGAGCTGAGGATAGTGAGGCTGCAAGAGCTAATCGGTTCCAAGTAAGTGGAGTCTAGTAAGAGTGAAAGAGAAATCACTCCAGCCTAGTCAGAGCTGAATTTAGAAGTGTAGCTCTGTAGAAAGCGTGCCGACGCTTAAAGAGCGGCGAAGAGGCAGCCCACCAACTTCCAGCGTGTGTGATCGTGTAAGGATCCAGGTAGCCGAAGGCGAGTGGAAGTTAATGAGACAGAGGAGCCTTAATAGTTCATCTCAGCAAGAAATACCGGACAACGGGGTCCGAGCCTATAGGGATCTCCACGACCCATTAGGAGAACACCGGAGTTCCTGGAGGACTACAAGTCCCAGGAGTACCACAGAGCTGATACATAGCTGGATCAGGAGGACAGAGTCTGGCAAGCAGGACGCTGTGAGCAGAGACTGTGTACTTTCAGAGAGAAGGTCCAATCACAAGATCAGCCAGGTGCAAGACGGAAACCAAGTTAGACCTAGCTACAAGCAGGTCTGGACTTTATTACTAAAAGGCAGAGGACAGGAGGCCATACACCTACCAGTGGAGGAATCTCGATGTGCATCCTTCACCCTACAGTACTCCGGGAAGTGCCTGCAACATCTACAGTAAAGGTACCAACTGACTTATGTGTGTGTGTCTCCCTTATTATCCCTGACTGCCGGGTCTCCATCTGTCCTGCACTTCTTATACATCTATCTGCCTTGGAGGAATCAGCCTTACTTGTGGAAGGCTTAACATCTAGCTGCACAATATCAACCCTCCAGTGGATCTGCATAGCAGCGCTGGTCATCCTGACCAGGCACCACAAGTGGCGTCACGAATCCCCATATCATTATTCAAGTCACCTGTAAATATCCCCATTAAAGTGAGCGCCCAGGGCACGGACCGAGCGGTGCTACCCGTGACGTTTCCCATAGACATCAACGGGCTCGGTGCCGAGTACCCCATAACCCTGGTCTTGTGCGACTCAGAAGGACCCAGCAGGGATTGGCTCTCTGGTACCATCACTTGCCCCAGGTCAGTCAGGAAACTGCACAGAGGGCAAATAGTCCCAGAAAGGCTTCGCTTATAGGTACAAGTTATTGAGGCACTCCTAGTGAGGGGGAATATACATCACCAGTCCAGGCTGGGGATATATATATAAACCTCCTGGCCGTCACTACCAGAGTTCCTCACTAACACAGTACGGTATTTCTGCCACCAGTTCCTCATTCGAAATAAGCCCCGTCCAACAGCAGTCTTATATCAGGTCAGAAACCAACCCAGGTAGCGTATAATATAAAGAACTGTGCGTGCTGACGTGGGGATTCATGAATCAATATAAAAGAGCAGCCCAAGATTAATTTTATATTTAATCACCGAAAAGGCACACTAGAAATATGCAGGTTTATATATACAAAACAATAATCAAGTATGCAGTCAAGAGTGTAGTACAAGGGTAGGGAATAGATAGGTTGCAATTACCGTGTTATGTAACATGTGGCCACAGGGAGGCGCTGATGGATCACAGGTCCAAATCTTAGTTACAGGCTTTTCCTGGCAGTGTCAGGTAACAGTTCCTCCTGCCAGTAGAAAAACTAAATCCAAAATGAGGGGCTGCCTTATCTCCTAGGCTGCTTTCTCTCCACACTCTGCGCCCACCCCTGGGCTTGTGCATCTTCTCTCCTCCCATATCTGAGAGTATGATATTCTGTCCAGAATCATGGAGGCTTATACATTTTTGCCCAAAGCTCTGAATGGAATGGCAGCAGTGCCACTGGATCAGCTGGATTTTATATGCACATAGTAACTAAATATGACTACCGTATTTAATTCCTGGTAGCTATGCTTTATAACTCCATAATGCAGAGTGCTACAGGTGGCTGCTGGGCCCAGGCGTGTGGGGGAAGGAATGCCGATTCTGGTTATGCAATCAGGTAGTCTCAGAGATATTGCATTCTGTTACTATAGGTCATTTTCCAGATTCAATACCTCAGAGCCTTGCTGTGACCTGTTGTGCCATGCTGTCTCCATGTGCTTGAGTCAGACAAATGAATCCAGTTTGGCTGTAGCTGCAAAGAGCTCACACCCTGGTGCTAATTGCTAGTCACTGAGCTTCAAAGGGCTTGTTCCTGGAGTTTAATTAAAGGGAAACAATGATCCTGGGGAATGAATGCCAAGGGAGGAGGATGAGTGGTATGTAGCAAGTATTTTTGGGTCAAACTCTATCTTGATGGGGAATTACATCAGAAATCAAAATGATGTCATTTAGATATACTTTTCCCATATCTCACACCTGCACTAGATTTGCCTGCTATTTTATTCATGACACCAGCACCTACAAGACTATGGAAAACCTTATGAAGGTATTGACACTCCAGCATCGAAACACGGTTATCCAGAACTCAGAGTGATCACTGTGACTTGCTGTTTATTTTATTGGCATACTATGCAATATGGTGCTTGCTTTAGGTCTTATTTGCTGATTGTGAGTTTCAATGCAACCATGCGTTTAAGAGTTATAAGGTACTCCTACTATGCCACCACTCTTTACAGATCTGACTGACACATTGGTATTACCAGGTATATCTGATAACCTTGTCTTTTCCTTTTCCTTTCTCTTTGGCTTTGCCACTACTGGTTACTAAGTCCTTTCAGGTTTCACTATCTACTGCACATTGAACCATAGCCCGAATAATTATTATTTTTATTTTAGCTCTTCCTTGACCTATGTGATTACTGGTCCTATTTGCAGCTGGTTCCTTTTGTGCAATCAAGCGCCACTATCTAGATACAGTTAATACTTTCTTAAAAGCTGTTATAGTGGCTTCCATTACTATCTCTCGTGGTAGGGCATTGCACATTCTGACTGCTCTAACTGTAACTGTAAAGAACTCTTTTATTTAGCTGCAGGAATCACCTTTCTTCCACCTGTAATGACAGATAAAGTGTTGTGCCAGTCATTTGAATTAACATATAAATGAGATTTCCTGTGAGATATCAACTTTATCTTTCAAAAGGTAGACGAGAGAACAAGAGGATCTGTCATCTTGGATGTATTTCTTACCAACATGGAGGAAATGGTTGAGGAAGTAATGGTGGCTGTGAATTTAGGAGGTAGCAAACATGAAATCTTCGAATTTTGGATTACAAAAGGAGAAAGACCTGTGAAGACTCAGACTTTAAGTTTGTGCTTCAAAAATGGATATTGCCCCCTAGCCTAAAAATAGCAGCCCGCAGCCACCCAGAAAAGGCACATCTATTAGATGCGCCAACTCTGGCATTTACCCGGCTTTTCCCACTTTCCCTGTAACAGTGGCATGTGGAGTTCATATTTGTGGGGTTGATATCACCTTTATATTGTCAGGTGACTTCAGTCCCATGGATTACTAGTGGAGAGGTATCTACAGTCATGGCCAAAAGTTTTGAGAATGACACAAATATTAATTTTTACAAAGTCTCCTGCTTCACTTTTTCTAATGGCTATTTGCATATATTCCAGAATGTTATAAAGAGTGATCAGCTTAACAGCAATTATTTGCAAAGTCAATATTTGGCTAGAAAATGAACTTTATCCCCCAAAACACATTTCAACATCATTGCAGCCCTGCCTTAAAAGGACCAGCTAACCTCTTTTCAGTGATTGCTCCATTAACACAGGTGTGGGTGTTGATAAGGAAACGGCTGGAGATCAATCTGTCATGATTAAGTAAGAATGACACCACTGGACACTTTAAAAGGAGGCTGGTGCTTGGCATCATTGTTTCTCTTCTGTTAACCATGGTTATCTCTAAAGAAACACGTGCAGTCATCATTGCAATGCACAAAAATGGCCTAACAGGGAAGAGTATCGCAGCTAGAAAGATTGCACCTCAGTCAACAATCTATCGCATCATCAAGAACTTTAAGGAGAGAGGTTCCATTGTTGCCAAAAAGGCTCCAGGGCGCCCAAGAAAGACCAGAAAGCGCCAGGACCGTCTCTTAAAAGTGTTTCAGCTGCGGGATCGGGCTACCAGCAGTGCAGAGCTTGCTCAGGAATGGCAGCAGGCAGGTGTGAGTGCATCTGCACGCACTGTGAGGCGGAGACTCTTGGAGCAAGGCCTGGTCTCAAGGAGGGCAGCAAAGAAGCCACTTATCTCCAGAAAAAACATCATGGACAGACTGATATTCTGCAAAAGGTAAAGGCAGTGGACTGCTGAGGACTGTGGTAAAGTTATTTTCTCTGATGAATCCCCTTTTCGATTGTTTGGGACATCAGGAAAACGCCTCATTCGGAGAAGACAAGGTGAGCGCTACCACCAGTCTTGTCTCATGCCAACTGTTAAGCATCCTAAAACCATTCATGTGTGGGGTTGCTTCTCAGCCAAGGAATTGGCTCTCTCACAGTCTTGCCTAAAAACACAGCCATGAATAAAGTATGGTACCAGAATGTCCTCCAAGAGCAACTTCTCCCAACCTTCCAAGAGCAGTTTGGCGATCAACAATGCCTTTTCCAACATGATGGAGCACCTTGCCATAAAGCAAAGGTGAAAACTAAATGGCTCAGGGAACAAAACATAGAGATTTTGGGTCCATGGCCTGGAAACTCCCCAGATCTTAATCCCATTGAGAACTTGTGGTCAATCATCAAGAAACGGGTGGACAAACAAAAACCTAAAAATTCTGACAAAATGAAAGCATTAATTGTGCAAGAATGGACTGATATCAGTCAGGATTTGGTCCAGAAGTTGATTGAGAGCATGCCAGGAGAATTGCAGAGGTCCTGAAGAATAAGGGTCAACACTGCAAATATTGACTTGCTGCATTAACTCATTCTAATTGTCAAGCTTTTGTTACTCATATGTTTGCAATTATATTTCTGTCTGTGATAAAAACATCTGTCAAACACACATAAAAACCAGAGGGCAGCAGATCATGTGAAAATATAATATTTGTGTCATTCTCAAAACTTTTGGCCATGACTGTACTACCTATAAACAGGGAGATGGTGAGGTATCACTTAGCTAATTGAAATTAATTTAAATCCAGATTAGAGTTGAGTGAATTTGTTCGGATTCTGTTGCCGAATCTAAAGTTGCCATATACATGCCATATGGGTACCCTATTCAAATATTGACTTGCTGCATTAACTCATTCTAACTGTCAATATAAGCTTTTGTTACTCATATGTTTGCAATTATATTTCTGTCTGTGATAAAAACATCTGTCAAACACACATAAAAACCAGAGGGCAGCAGATCATGTGAAAATATAATATTTGTGTCATTCTCAAAACTTTTGGCCATGACTGTACTACCTATAAACAGGGAGATGGTGAGGTATCACTTAGCTAATTGAAATTAATTTAAATCCAGATTAGAGTTGAGTGAATTTGTTCGGATTCTGTTGCCGAATCTAAAGTTGCCATATACATGCCATATGGGTACCCTATTCATGGCGAATGTATGTTTGATGATTGGTTCTAAACATATTCGGTAATTTCTACTCTCATTCACTCTAATGACGTTTGGTTGTGTTTGACCAATATTGCAAAAACAATATTCGCTGCCAATCGTATTCGGAACTGAATCTGAACAAATTCTAGCCCAGATGAATTATATCCTAGGCTACTAAAAAAGTTAGAAGAGGAAATTGCAAAACCACTAGCTAGAATCTAAAAAAATTTCTGAAGAACAGAAGTCCCAGAAGATTGGAGAAGGGAAAATATTTTCTTTATCTTCAAAAAAGGAAAAAAGATGGAACCAGGAAATTACTTGCCAGTGAGCCTTACTTCTATACCAGGAAAGATCTTTGAACAAATTATTAAACAGCCTCTAAATACTTCGATAAAAATACAGTAATTAGCCAGAGCCACCATGGGTTTTTAGCAAAGAAGTCATGCCATAATAATTTCTTACTGTGATGGAATCACTTACTGGGTTATCAGGTAAATGTGGTAGATATATTATATCTCAAATTCAGCAAAACATTTGATACAGTATCTCATACAATCCTTTTTGAAAAAATGACCAAGCATGTGATTGACAAGACTACAGTTAGATGATTCCAAACTGGCTCAGTGATCATATTCAAAGTGTGATGATAAATGGTTGCACATCCAATTGTATGTGTGTTTGAAGAGGAGAACCACAAGGCTGTGTCTTGGTACCAGTGTTTTTCAACATTTTTATAAATGATTTAGATAAGGGAACTGAAAGTAAACTATTTAAATTTGCAGATGTTGCAAAGTTAGGAGGAATAGCTAACACCAGAGAAGACAGAGAAGGATTCAGAAGGATCTAGAAAAAAATGAACAATGGCCAGTGACTAATGGAATTGTATTTAACAAGGAGAAATGCTAGATTTTTACATTTACAGTATGGGAGGAATGGAATTAAAAAACAGCATGTGGGAAAAAGACTTAGGCATACTGATGGATCACAGACTGCACATAAGTCAACAGCGTGATGCAGTAGCAAAAAAGGCAAACAATTCTGGATGTATTAAGAAAATCATAGAGATTAGATCATGTGAAATATTTATTCCCCTCTACACCTCATCTGGAATACCATGTCCAGTTCTGGGCACTTAAAAAAAATAGAAAAACTGTAGCAACTTCAGAGAAGAGCTACCGAGGAAGCTACACAGCGAAACGCACGTAGGGGTCCTGCAGCTCTATATCAGTAAGTCTTGGTGTCTGCATTTTCATCACTCTGTGATCCTCTTTGATGCACTATTAGATATGGCACTGTCAACCACTGTGGCTGGAATTTAACTCTATCTATCTCAGACTGTCTCTATTAATAGCATATTATGTTTACCCACATGTGCTTTGTATAGCTATGCATTCCAACTCTGGATAAATTTATGCATTACTAATGGCCATTTGATGGGACACTGTTCAGTGTTGATAATTTACCGTGATTATCCACATATTATATATGGCTATGTATTCTAATTTTAGATAAACTTAATTTATTACAAATGGTCATATGTGGTTTAATACATGTAATCTGTGGTACACTATATATAGTCTGGTTATTTACCACAGTGGTTATAATAATCAGTGGTCAGTATAACTGCTCTTTCTTTTAGTGGTTTTTGTGAGATGTGTCTCAATTTTGACAGTGTTATACTAGGTATTGTTTAGCTTTCAATTATACACTGTGGCTGGTATTATTGAATGATATACGGTTGTACATATAGGGTTTATTTGATGCACTATGCACTTTAAATATATGAATCCTTGAGGAATATATCAATATTTGAATTAACCATCTCTCAAACCACTATCTGTGCATATGCATATATGAAAATCTGGGATTAACTGTGATCACACATATATATATTGATGCAGAAATTTATTTGAATTATTACGACACGAGACTTGCTTGATTGGAGATCTTGATGTTTTTTATACTTCAATATGTATTTATACTTTATTAATTTTTAATAGTTGTTTTTGTATAAATAAATAATAAAACTTTATTAACTCATTATTACTCCTAATCCATGTTTCTTTTGGTTTTTTTCAGGATGGTGAGTGGGTTGCAAAGTTTGTACTATGTGGAATGGTTAAAGGATCTGGGAATGTTTATCTTGCAAAAAAGAAGGCTAAGAGGAGACTTAATAGCTGACTACATGCCTACCGAAGAAGCTGAGTGAAACGTGTGTCGGGGCAGAGGGGCATCTGGGGATTCCCACTTACCAGCCGCTGATAGGTCTATTTCTATCCTAACATGTCATTTTATTGCACAATGCACTTTATTGGCGTTTGTTATTGATAGTCATAGAGCTGTTGCTGCTTCGTGTCCTAGTTATTTTTGATGCCCATGAGAGCAATGTGAAATTTTGAATAAGGACTTTCAGGCAGGTGGTTTTATACATTAGTACCATGGTCCATGAGCAAATGATTTTCCACTTTGAGTAACCGAATCCGGTTGTTTTGCTAGTAACATTAGTATTTGTGGGTATCCTTTGGTTGGTTTGTTCCTCTATATTTTCTGTCTT
This sequence comes from Oophaga sylvatica, assembly GCA_033576555.1. Classification (NCBI taxonomy): domain Eukaryota; kingdom Metazoa; phylum Chordata; class Amphibia; order Anura; family Dendrobatidae; genus Oophaga; species Oophaga sylvatica. The sequence goes on along the minus strand of JARQOD010000002.1, from coordinate 468,534,581 downwards.
GCACCTTATCTTGTTATTTATGTTTTAAATAATTGTAAATAAAGCATTATGTTTTAACCTCATATACCATCTTGCGGTACCTTATTTTTATTTATGCTCACCACAAAAGTGATATGGTATATTCCATGGTCTCTCCTCGCTACTCCACTGCTTCTTCCCTCTGCAAATCTCTTCACTGGCTCCCATTCCCTCAGCGTATCCAGTTCAAATTACTAATACTGACCTACAAGGCCTTCTATAACCTGTCTCCTCCATATATCTCTGAACTAATCTCCCTTAAATCTTCCCTCACGTAATTTCCGATCCTCCAAAGACCTCCTTCTCTCCTCCACACTTATTCACTCCTCACCCAACTTCATCCAAGACTTCCTCCGAATATCCCCCATCCTCTGGAATTCTTTACCCCAACACATCCGACTATCAACCACATTCGGATCCTTTAGACGGAACCTGAAAACCCACCTCTTCAGGAAAGCTTACAGCCTGCAATGACCCTGCTACCTCCTCACCACTACCGGAGATATCGCCTCAACCAACTCCGGATCTGCTGTGACCCACCAACCTGCTGTCTCCTTCCCCACCATCCTGTAGAATGTAAGCCCGAAAGGGCAGGGTCCTCTCCCCTCTGTATCAGTCTGTCATTGTTAGTTTGTCTACTGTAAATGATACCTGTAATTTGTATGTAAACCCTTCTCATGTACAGCACCATGGAATCAATGGTGCTATAGAAATAAATAATAATAATAACAATATGGTGTCCTTATGCTGAAAGGACATTGGTAGTATTTTTGGGGCATTTTTTGTGATTAAAATATCTGAAGGGATGTGATACTGTAGAGGGATCATCCTTATTCTCATTTACACATGAAAACACGAAAAACAATTAAATGAAACTAAAAGGTCGAAGACACAGATTAGATATTACAAAAAACTTTTTGACAGTGAGGGTGATCAATGAGTGGAAAAGGCTGCCTGAGGAGGTGGTGAGTTCTCCTTCAATGGAAGTCTTCAAACAGGGGCTGGACAGATATCTGTCCGAGATAGTTTAGTGAATCTTGCATTGAGCAGTAAGTAGGACAAGATGAACCTGGAGGTCCCTTCCAATTCTAACTTTCTATGATTCTATGAATCTATCAGGATTTCACAGATGGCTTCTCCAAGCAAAGTGCGTAGACAATACCATCTCATCGGCAATATGACTGTACCTTCCATTTACAGAACTACTGAGAGGGACAGTTTATACTCTATCTCTCCCAGAGGTTGAGGTGATGTTTACCTACATTAAAGAGATCTTGGAAAAAGGAATTTCTCCAAAAATCTTCATCCCCTGGTGGTGTAGGCTTCTTCATTAAAGAGAAGAAGGATCTCTGAAACCGGGCATAGATGATTGGGTCTGAAATAAATCATTATGAAAGATCATTATCCATTGCTCCTTTCTTTGATTTATTTGACAGCATTAAAGGTGTAATTGTCTTCACCAAATTAGAATTTCTTGGAACTTATAACCTAATCCACATCAAAGAGGCTGATGAATGGAAGACTGCGTTCAACACCTGCGATTGTCACTATGAATATCTAGTGATGCATTACAGATTATGTAAGGCAGCATCTGTGTTCCAGCACTTCACTATGTGTTCTATATCATATTGCGTTGTAAATCATTATGTCATAGTCTATCTGTATGACATCTTATTATTTTCCATAGAATTAGACTCTTATTGCCTTCATGCTCACTCTTCTCTAAAGAGACTAGGACATAATCAAGTTGGAGAAATATCTCTTTGAGCAACAAGAATTGCCATTCCTCGGCTACATCATCCCTTATGAAAGTTTAAGTATGAATCCAGAGAAAGTTTCCATTATTTTAGAATTGCCACAGCCAGTTGGTCTCAAGACCCTCAAAAGATTCATCGACTTTGCTAATTATTACTGCCAGTTCATAAAATGCTACTCTCAAATGGTTGCCCCGCTTACAGCCCTAACTCAAAAGGATGCTAATTTTTGGAACTGATCAGGGTCTGGTATTTAAGCGTTGCAAGAACTTAAATCCCATTTTTTGCTTCCCCAAACCTACACCATCCTGATTTAAGCAGACAGTTCTACCTTGAAGTGGATTCCTCTGCTATTAGTGTAGGAGCAGTTGTTTCATAAAATCAATCTGCAGAAAAAATCATCCCTGTAGATTCTGCTCCAAAGAATCATAAACTACTTTTTGATATGCTATCACCTGACTTGGATGCTATCTGTAATCAGTACATTTGAATAGCTACCAAATCGGGTTCCATGGTTTTTTGACAATGCGTTACTCTGATTGCTGTTGCCGCATGTGCCATATTTTTAAAGAATTGATCAGTCCTTGTAGCAATATTTAGGAATATTCTCCAATTCCCACCAATGTAATTGGCCAGATCTGCTTCCTTGGGTTGAATTTGCCCACAAAACTTGTTTTAGAGTCTTCTGGTATTCTCCATATGTTACTGTGTTCATCCAAATACCTAATTTTTCTCTGCCTAGTCCATCCCAAAGCCTACTTCCTGTTGTGAACATCGTCTATCTGGTAATGCAGAACATGTATACTGATTGATGTGCAAACTAAATTAGCTGCAGCAAGAGCTAATATGAATGAAGACAGATGCCGCAACCCAGGGCCGAACTGGCCATCTGGCAATTCTTGCAAATGCCAGAAGGGCCTGTTTGGTCATGGGCCACATTGTACGCTAAGTTGTTAACAGAATTAGTGTTCTCAAGACCCCCATACTGTGAAGAGTTGTGACGGAGCACAAAGTCGCCGACTCCATCACTTACACCAGCAGGCAACGGGAATCATTAGAAATATTGATCATGTAGTAAATCTTACTTTCCTTCATCCAGGCTAATATTAGTAATATATTCAATCTGGTACTTTGGAACAGGGACAGCATGGGCCAATATGATTTCAAATGCCAGGGCTGAATTTCAGTCCCAGTCCGTACCTGCGGCAACCTGTTCCTAACATCGCTCCTGTAGATAAGTTACAGATGTTTACTAAAAATATCCATTTGAATACTCTGAGCAAAAAACTTGCTCCCAAGTTCATTGGCACATTACAAGCTATTGTAATGTATGTAGTACAGTTCATATAGCGTGTTGTGCTTGGGTGCGATGAAAACACAGGAGTCACAGGTTTGATATAGAAAAGTCCTTTATTACTTCATACAAGTTGGCAGAAATAGTCACACAGTTTGCAGACACAGAAACAGGAGACACAGCAGGCCAGAGTAATCCAAGCTCAGCAATCACTCTCCAATACAGATTCAGGATCTTCTTCTCTGTTACCGTAAGTCCATGCAAACGTGGGTCTTTCAAAGAGCAGGGTTCAGAGTCCACAAGTGCTTCAGAGTTCCTCAGTAGGAATACCTGGAGTACAAGGTCCAAGGCTTACATGAGTCAAGTCACAGGTTCACTGCAGGCTAGATTCTGAAGCACTGATTGCTCAGCTGTGGCTGCTTAAGAAGCAAAGGAGAGAATCAGGGCGGGAACATGCAAGCTGGAAACTCCATTTTGACTGAGGGCAAGATAGCTGCAGCAAGACAGAAAGTAAAATGGCTGACGAACAAACTGAGTTTCAGGAATATATACTTAGAACCTTACATTACTCCCCCATTAAGGACAACCTCCGGATGACCTCAGACCAGGCTTGTGTGGGTACCTCTGATGAAACTGACGGAGCAAGCGAGGAGCATTAACGTTATTGACCGGTTCCCATGAGTTGTCCTCCACTGGGTAGCCCTGCCATTTAATCAGATATTGTAACTGATTTCTATACAACCTGGAATCTAAAATCCTTTCCACCACAAATTCTTCCTGACCATCGACTAGCACTGGGTCAGGGCAAGGAGAGGAACGTCCAGGAAACGTATTGGGTGTCGCAGCCTTTAGTAGGGATACATGAAAGACAGGGTGGATTCTCATAGTTCTGGGCAGTTGAAGACGACAAGCAACGGCACTTATAATTTTACTGATTTTATAGGGTCCAATGTACTTATGTCACAACTTAGACGATGGAATCCTTAACTTAAGATTTCTGGTTGACAGCCAGACCAAGTCTCCTACCTTGAAAGCTGGTGCAGGTTTACGAAATTTATCTGCTGCTTTCTTGTACCTTTCTTGAGCCGATTCCAGATTTTCCTTTAGAAGATCCATATTCTTCTGTAAAGACGTGATTCTTTCAGCCACTGCTGGTAAAGGCGTTTCTATGGGAAATCGTGGTAGAATGTTAGGATGATAACCTAGATTAGAGTAAAAAGGAGACTGTTTAGTGGAGGCACTCTGAGAGTTGTTATACGAGAACTCAGCTAATGGAAGTAGATCCACCCAATCATCCTGTAGGTGGCAGATAAAGCAGCGGAGATACTGCTCCAGGGTTTGATTGGTTCGTTCGGTCTGTCCATTAGTCTGGGGATGAAAAGCAGAAGAAAGGTTTACTTTAATGTCCAATGCTGCACAGAAATTTTGCCAAAACCTAGAAGTGAATTGCACCCCTCGATCCGAAATAACCTCATCCGGTACTCCATGTAAGCGAAACACATCTTTAATCATCAAATCTGATGTCTGTTTTGCAGTGGGTAAGCCGACACAAGGGATAAAATGAGCTGCCTTTGTTAGATGGTCAACCACCACTAGAATGGTGTTCTTCCCCTGAGAGGTTGGTAACTCCACAATGAAGTCCATAGAAATGGATCCCCACGGGCGGGACGGGGTGGGAAGAGGCTGTAACAGACCAGTTGGTGAGGAGCGAGGTGTTTTGCATCTTGCACAGACCTCACATGAAGTGACATAATTCAAAACATCCTTCCTGCAAGTGGGCCACCAAAAGAAACGAGAAAGAAATTCCTGTGTCTTTAGAATTCCTCTATGCCCAGCTATCTTGGAATCGTGAATGAGTTGCAATACTCTTAATCTGACTGTTTCAGGAATATACAGACATTGTCCCTGAATCCACACACCATTCTTAAAGACAAGACTTACGTCCCTTGGGGGTTGTGCCAAAAAGGAATCCGCATGGTATGCTTCCTTGATGTCATTAAGTAGGTCTTGATTATGAATTACTCCTAGGAATCTAGAGTCAGGAAGAATAGTCTTAGGAGGAGTAATTGGACGTGTCTCTGCTGAGTAAATCCTAGAGAGTGCATCAGCCTTTCCATTGTGCGATCCTGGTCTATAAGAGATGATAAAATTAAATTGGTTTAAGAAAAGATTCCAGCGAGCCTGGCGAGGAGTCAGGCACTTAGCCGACCTGATAAACTCAAGGTTACGATGGTCTGTCAGGACGACTATTTGCTGTGCAGCACCCTGAAGAAGGTGTCTCCATTCTTTGAAGGCGGCAATAATGGCCAACAACTCTCTATTGCCCACATCGTAGTTCCTCTCAGCCGAAGACAACTGCTGGGAAAAGAAGGCACAGGGATGCAAGACATTCTTCTCACCTGTTCTCTGAGAGAGTATAGCTCAACGGCACAGTCTGAAGCATCCACCTCTATTATGAAGGCAAGCTCGGGGTTGGGATGTACTAGGATAGGTGCAGTGGTAAATTTATCTTTTAGACGGGAAAATGCTTCCTGGGCTTGGGGAGTCCAGGAAAACCTAGACTCTTTCCGGGTAAGTTGAGTGATAGGTGACACTACCTCAGAGAAATTTCTAATGAAACGTCTATAGAAGTTGGCAAACCCGATGAAGCGCTGTACCTCCTTCACATTTCTAGGACTTGGCCAATCCTTGATGGCTTGGGTTTTGCTTCCATCCATACTAATTCCTTGTGTAGACAGTACATACCCCAGAAATTGAATTTCGGTCCTATGGAATTCACACTTTTCAAGTTTGATGTAAAGATGATTTTGTCTTAGACGTTCCAAGACCATTCTCACATGTCCATGATGTTCCTCTGTGGAGTTAGAAAAAATTTGAATATCATCCAAATAAATTACCACGAATGTATCTAGGAGATCCCTGAAGATGTCATTCACCAAGTGTTGGAAAGTGGCTGGGGCGGTACTCAGACCAAAAGGCATAACTAGATATTCAAAGTGTCCATAGCGTGACCTGAATGCAGTCTTCCATTCATCCCCAGGTCTAATACGGACTAAGTTATAGGCCCCACGAAGATCTAGTTTAGAAAAAATTTTGGCATGTCGCACTCTCTCCAATAACTCAGGGATTAAAGGCAATGGATAACGGTTTCTAATAGTAACCTTATTGAGTTCCCTATAGTCTACGCATGGTCTCAGAGATCCATCTTTCTTCTTTACAAAGAAGATGGGTGCACCTGCAGGAGATGAAGAGGGGCGTATGAAGCCCTTGGCTAGATTTTCATCTATGTAATCCTTTAAAGCCTTTAGCTCGGGCCCCGCCAGGGGGTAGATCTTACCAAAAGGTATCTCTGCTCCAGGCAATAATTCAATTGGACAATCATATGGACGGTGAGGAGGAAGCTGGTCAGCGTTCTTCTTGTCACATAAATCCACATAGTCCTGGTATACAGCTGGTAGTTCAGGGACTGACATGATTCCTTTAGGAACAGAGCAAGCTGAAACTTTTGGACTCATCTGTTTCTCTGGAAAGTGTAATTCCTTGGTCTCCCAGTTAATGGTAGGATTCTGAGCCTGCAGCCATGGTAGCCCTAGAATAATGGGAAAGTGGGGAGAAGAGATAAGCATAAAGGACAGTTTCTCTTGATGATCTTTACCCATAAGAACCCTCAAAGGCTCTGTTTCCTGATCCACTGGTCCAGAGGTCAGCAGGGAGCCATCCACAGTTTCCATCTGTACTGGAGTAGCCTTCTTCACTGAACGTATTCCCTGTTTCAGAGCAAAGGAGACATCCATAAAATTTCCACTTGCCCCTGAGTCGATCATAGCAGAGCTAGACACCCAAGCTGAGTCAACCAGAGTTTGATGGAAAGAAAGCAATGAGAATTGTTTTTCTTACAACTCAGCTGGGACACCGCTGAGGTAACTTGAAAAATGGCAGCGTTTACACAGTCAACGTCCTCAGAGGTAACGGAGTTTAAGTCCGAGAAATCAAGATCTGTTGCTGCAGATCTCTCTGGAGCCTGAGGCTCGGACCTGACAGATCCCCTCTCGCAACACTCACAATGAATGAGTGCTGCAGTAGTCTTACGAGAACGGCTGGGGCAGTTTATAATGAAGTGCCCTGACTTACCACAATAGAAACATAGATTCTCCTTAAAACGATGTTCCTTGCGTGCATCACTAACCCGTCGTTGTAAAGAGTCTACCTGCATGGGTTCAGGTTCAGGTTCCCGTGTAATCCTACTCAAAGGTTCCTTAGCTGGAGAGGAAGGTAGGAAAAGGTTAGTACGATTGCTTTCGAACCATCTCTCTTGCCTGCGTTCAGTCAGACGAGTATCAATACGGATGCAGTAGTTAATAAAGTCACCTAACGCAGTGGGAGGGTCGGCACGAGCAAGTTCATTCTTAATCAGTGGAGATAACCCCTTTCGAAAAATAGATTTTTTGGCGGAACTGTCCCAGGTGGTATCAAGGGCCCATCTCCTGAAATCCAAGGCATATTCAGCTACCGAGTGCTTACCTTGGCGCAAAGCTAACATGGCTGCTTCAGCTGTTGCACCTCGATTGGGGTCATCAAACACCTGCCCCATGGCTGAAATAAAATCATCAAGGTGATTCAAACAATCATCCTCAGTCTCAATCAGAGGGTTTGCCCACATTAAAGCCTTGTTGGTAAGCAACATAATTATAGTAAGCACCTTAGATCGTTCAGTGGGAAATTGTGAAGCATGTGCAGAAAAAAAAAGATTGCATTGATTAATAAATCCCCTGAATTTCTCACGTTCACCGCCAAAACGAAAAGGGGGCAACTTGGGAATCCCAGCACTCGGGGCTACGGCAGGAGCCTGGACTCGCCCCTCTAGAACCTCAATCCTGGCTCGCAAATCCTGGGTAGTCTGTCCAACCACTTGCAAATTGTGATTATTGAGGTCCTGTAGATTTGTAAAACGGGTCTTTATATTCTGCAAATCTGCAAGGATATTATCAGTCACTCCGCAAAGTTCCTTTATGCGGGCCTCCATTTTCCAGATCTTTTAAGACAGGATTACTGGAAGAAGAGGAGAGAAAAAAAAACAATAGTGTTCACCTGTGGCAACACTGCAGAGAGAAAAAAAAAATTAAGGGAACTGCTCACCTGGAATGGTTGTGAGAAGTCACAACCACTATCATCACAGAAAGTTTCAACCAGACATCTGATATCCAGAGTTACAGCAGACAAAAAAGAGAAAAGAAAGGGAAAAAAAAAAACAATAGTGTTTACCTGTGGTAACACTGCAAAAAGAAAAAATTTAAGGAATTGCTCACCTGGAATGGTTGTGAGAAGTCACAACCACTGTCATCACAGAAAGTACAACCGGACGTCTGATATCCACAGTACAGCAGACACAGCCTTCCAGACCCAGCAGACACTAACGTTTTGGCTTCAGAATCTTGTAATGTATGTAGTACAGTTCATATAGCGTCTTGTGCTTGGGTGTGATGAAAACACAGGAGTCACAGGTTTGATATAGAAAAGTCCTGTATTACTTCATACAAGTTGGCAGAAATAGTCACACAGTTTGCAGACACAGAAACAGGAGACACAGCAGGCCAGAGTAATCCAAGCTCAGCAATCACTCTCCAATACAGATTCAGGATCTTCTTCTCTGTTACCGTAAGTCCATGCAAACGTGGGTCTTTCAAAGAGCAGGGTTCAGAGTCCACAAGTGCTTCAGAGTTCCTCAGTAGGAATACCTGGAGTACAAGGTCCAAGGCTTACAGGAGTCAAGTCACAGGTTCACTGCAGGCTAGATTCTGAAGCACTGATTGCTCAGCTGTGGCTGCTTAAGAAGCAAAGGAGAGAATCAGGGCGGGAACATGCAAGCTGGAAACTCCATTTTGACTGAGGGCAAGATAGCTGCAGCAAGACAGAAAGTAAAATGGCTGACGAACAAACTGAGTTTCAGGAATATATACTTAGAACCTTACAGCTATTCAGCAAATAAACACAGTAACTTTCTGTTTTAAATTTCATCCTACTTTAAAAATCCTTAATGCCTTTCATGTTTCTCTGCTACAGTCTCTGCTTGTCAATAGCTTCTCATCGACAAACAAGACTGTTGCTGCTCCTGTCTTTGATCTGGACACAGAATAGGAAATCAACCCAATTCTGGACTGTATAAAGGTTCATGGACATCACTTCTATTTGGCAGACTGGAAGAAATACGGCTCTAGGGAGAAATTCTGTGTGCTCAAAATGAACATAAATTTTGCTCAAGAGATTTCATTCTAAGCATCCTCTTTCTTCTATCACTTACTCTTTTTTGAGGGGCCCTAATTTGGTGGGTACTGTTACACACCTGTTCCAGTACTCCCTTGCTCCACCTCCTTCTCTTTAGGCCTCTGCCCTTTGTTGTGCTTCTATCTTTCTGAATTCTTTACTCTGACCCTGCAAGACCTCTGAGTTGCTGCACACCTCCAGCCTTGTCATTTGCCTTCTCCTGGATTATGTCCCATATACATTAGCTCATATACTGTGTTGGACTTTTGTTCATACTATTCACTCAGCTATGTTATACTTATGTGGTCTTTTTGTCTTGAGTGCTTCTCCAGACTGGCTGTGTCCTCTATACATATATAATCTTGTAGTCTCCAGGGCGGCAAATCCTTTCTCTCCAAGCGCTTCCTGTCTGCTGCACTAACACTCGGGGTTCGTGTGCCTATCTGGACCTGCGACTTTATGGTTCCACATCAACAGGTGAGCCTAAAAGGTTCACAGCTGTCTGCCAGCTTGGTGCATTAGCACCAGGTCTAGAACACATCTTTAACCCCTTAACCCCGGAGGTATTTTCGTTTTTGCGCTTTCGTTTTTTGCTCCCCTTCTTCCCAGAGCCATAACTTTTTTATTTTTCTGTCAATATGGCCATATGAAAGCTTGCTTTTTATGGGATGAGTTGTGCTTTTGAATGACACCATTGATTTTACCATGTCATGTACTAGGAAACGGGAAAATAATTCCAAGTGCAATGAAATTGCAAAAAAGTGCAATCCCACACTGGGTTTTTGTTTGGCTTTTTTACAAGGTTCTCTAAATGCTAAAACTGACCTGTCATTATGCTTCTCCAGGTCATTACGAGTTCATAGACACCAAACATGTCTAGGTTTTTTATTATCTAAGTGGTGAAAAAAATTCCAAACTTTGTTAAAAAAAAAATTGGGACATTGTGAGCCAGTGAGCGAGATTCTGATGACTTCAGTCAACGCCTGGGATCCAGACTACACTGGTCAAGTAATGTAGACCAGAGCAACGCCTGTCAACTGCCGGAACCCAGACGATGTCGAGGACCAGCCCCTCCCACTTTACAAGATCGAGGAGACACCTGTTGGTAGTCAAGCACCAAAGATACATAAAGAATATGTAAACAGAGACTGTCACCTCAGCTGATGTTTGGAGGACGCGAGTGTGCATGACCGTTGCTTTCACCACAGATTCACGGTACCGGGTATAGACAAGTGGGATGCTGCAGATTAGACGGGCTTAGTTGATGCTAAAGTGGCCCAGAAAGCGTTATTAAACTTTGTCAGGCCCTGGAAAGCTGCAAGGGTGCCATAGAGACTGTTCCCGCCAAATATGATGTTTGCCCCTTCCCTGTTAGACCAAGGTTAGACTGTAGACCCCGAACTGATCTTGAGGACAGATATTTTGCAATGTACTAATCAATATATCTCTATGCTTATAATTGCCTGTAAATTATATTATGAATATTGTTCTTGTACGATTTATTTGTGACAATAATCTTTCCCATATTTAACCCTGTTAAGTGAATAAAGTAGAAGCAGAATATTGATACTGCCTGTTACATTCAGATCACCTGCATTACATGACTGAAAAGACCTTTATGGCTTATAACGGTGCCTCCCCGCCTCTCACCAATCCCATAATAGCAAAACAACAACAGGCCTGGATGGGTTGAACAGATCGGTCACAGTTTATTAACCCCTCTCTGACATTAGACGTACTATCCCGTCCATAAAACCCGTGCCATTCTGACCATGGACGGGATAGTACGTCATAGGCGATTAGCTGCGCTCCCCGAGGGAGCGCAGCTAATCGCCGCCTGGTGTCAGCTGATTATCACAGCTGACACCCGTGACTGTGTGTCAGGAGCGGTCACGGACCGCTCCCGGCACATTAACCCCTTGCACACCGCGATCAAACATGATCGCGGTGTACTGGGGGCACAGGGGAGGATCGCGCAGGGTGGGGCTCCCTGCGCGCCCCCCTGAGACCCTCAGACCAGCGCGATGTGATCGCGCTGCTCTGAGGGCTTCCTCCCTCCCAGGACCCGGATCCAAGATGGCGCTGGGGTCCTGGAGGGAGGCGGCTTCCTCAGTGCCTGCAGAGAGCAGGCACTGAGAAGCCTGCTGCACTGCCTGAGCGATCGCTGGTGTGACAGAGTGCTGTGCACACTGTCACACCAGCGATCTGATGAAATACAGTGATGTCCCACCCTGGGACAAAGTAAAAAAGTAAAAAAAGTAAAAATAAACATGTGTAAAAAAAAATCCAAAAAAAAAAAAAAAAAAAAAAAAAATATTCCCCAATAAATTCATTACTTATTGTAAATAAAAAAAATAAAACAATAAAAGTACACATATATGGTATCGCCGCGTCCGTAACGACCCCCCTATAAAAATGTCCCACTAGTTAACCCCTTTTGTGAACCCCTTAAAAAATAAAAAATAAAAACGAAGCAAAAAAATCAGTGCTTTATCATCATACCGCTGAACAAAAAGTGGAATAACACGCGATCAGAAAGACGGATATAAATAAACATGATACCGCTGAAAACGTCATCTTGTCCCGCAAAAAACGAGCCATCACACAGCATCATCAGCAAAAAAATAAAAAAGTTATAGCTCGCAGAATAAAGCGATGCAAAAATAATTATTTTTTATATAAAATTGTTTTTATTCTATAAAAGCGCCAAAACATAAAAAAATTATATAAATGAGGTATCGCCATAATCGTACTGACCCGAAGAATAAAACTGCTTTATCGATTTTACCACACGCGGAACAATAAAAACGCCTCACCCAAAAGAAATTCATGAATTGCTGATTTTTGTTCATTCTAACCTCCCAAAAATCGAAATAAAAAGCGATCAAAAAATGTCACGTGCTCAAAAATGGTACCAATAAAAGCGTCACCTCGTCCCGCAAAAATTAAGACCTCACATGACATTGTGGGCCAAAATATGCAAAAATTATAGCTCTCAAAATGTGGCGATGCAAAAAACTACTTTTTGCAATAAAAAGCGTCTTTTAGCGTGACAGCTGCCAATCATAAAAACCGCTATAAATAGTAAATCAAACCCCCCTTTATCACCCCCTTAGTTAGGGAAAAATAATAAAATAAAAAAAATGTATTTATTTCCATTTTCCCATTAGGGTTAGGGTTAGGGTTTCGGCTAAAGTTAGGGTTAGGGTTGGCGCTAAAGTTAGGATTAGGGTTAGAGTTTGGATTAGGGTTAGGGTTAGGATTAGGGTTGGGACTAGGGTTAGGGGTGTGTTGGGGTTAGGGTTGGAGTTAGAATTGGGGGGTTTCCGCTGTTTAGGCACATCAGGGGCTCTCCAAATGTGACATGGCGTCTGATCTCCATTCCATCCAATTCTGCTTTGAAAAAGTCAAACGGTGTTCCTTCACTTCTGAGCTCTGCCATGCGTCCAAACAGTAGTTTATCCCCACATATGGGGTATCAGCGTACTCTGGACCCCAAGAGTTATTGTGAAATTTGTCCTATTTCTTCTGTTACCCTTGGGAAAATAAAAAACTGGGGGCGAAAATATTATTTTTGTAAAAAAAATAAGATTTTTTTGTTTTTACGGCTGTACATTATAAACTTCTGTGAAGCACTTGGGGCTTCATAGCGCTCACCACACATCTAAATAAGTTCCTTGTGGGGTCTATTTTCCAAAATGGGGTCACTTGTTGGGGATTTCCACTGTTTAGGCGCATCAGGGGCTCTCCAAATGCGACATGACGCCCCCAGACCATTCCATCAAAGTCTGCAATCCAAAACGTCACTACTTCCCTTTCCGAGCCCTGACATGCGCCCATACAGTAGTTTTCTCCCACATATTGGGTATCAGCGTACTCAGGACAAATTGGACAACAACTTTTGGGGTCCAATTTCTCCTGTTACCCTTGTGAAAATAAAATATTGGGGGCGAAAATATCATTTTTGTAAAAAAAAAAAGGATTTTTTATTTTTACGGCTGTGCGTTATAAACTTCTGTGAAGCACTTCGGGGTTCAAAGTGCTCACCACACATCTAGGTAAGTTCCTAGTGGGGTCTATTTTCCAAAATGGGGTCACTTGTGGGGGGTTTCCACTGTTTAGGCGCATCAGGGGCTCTCCAAATGCGACATGACGCCCCCAGACCATTCCATCAAAGTCTGCAATCCAAAACGTCACTACTTCCCTTTCCGAGCCCTGACATGCGCCCATACAGTAGTTTTCTCCCACATATTGGGTATCAGCGTACTCAGGACAAATTGGACAACAACTTTTGGGGTCCAATTTCTCCTGTTACCCTTGTGAAAATAAAATATTGGGGGCGAAAATATCATTTTTGTAAAAAAAAAAAGGATTTTTTATTTTTACGGCTGTGCGTTATAAACTTCTGTGAAGCACTTCGGGGTTCAAAGTGCTCACCACACATCTAGATAAGTTCCTTGTGGGGTCTATTTTCCAAAATGGGGTCACTTGTGGGGGGTTTCCACTGTTTAGGGTATCAGGGGCTCTCCAAATGCGACATGACGCCCCCAGACCATTCCATCAAAGTCTGCAATCCAAAACGTCACTACTTCCCTTCCGAGCCCTGACGTGCACCCATACAGTAGTTTTCTCCTACATATTGGGTATCAGCGTACTCAGGACAAATTGGACAACAACTTTTGGGTTCCAATTTCTTCTGTTACCCTTGTGAAAATAAAATATTGGGGGCGAAAAAATCATTTTTGTAAAAAAAAAAAAGATTTTTTATTTTAAGGCTGTACGTTATAAACTTTAGTGAAACACCTGGGGGTTCAAAGTTCTCACCACACATCTAGATAAGTTCCTTGAGGGGTCTAGTTTCCAAAATGGTGTCATTTGTGGGGGGTTTCCACTGTTTAGGCAGATCAGGAGCTCTCCAAACACGACATGGCGTCCAGCCAATTCTGCGTTGAAAAAGTGAGACGGCGCTCCTTCCCTTCCAAACTCTGCCATGCACCCAAACAGTGGTATACCCCCACATATGGGGTATCAGTGTACTCAGGACAAATTGCACAATAACTTTTGGAGTCTTGTTACCTTTGGAAAAATAAAAATTCGGGTGAAAAGATCATTTTTGTGGAAAAAATATGATTTTTAAATTTTACGGCTCTACGTTATAAACTTGTGTGAAGCACTTGAGGGTTCAAATTGCTCACCAAAGATCTAGATAAGTTCCTTAGGGGGTCTAGTTTCCCAAATGGGGTCATTTTTTGGGGGTTTCCACTGTTTAGGCACATCAGGGGCTCTCCAAATGCAACATGGCATCCAATCTCAATTCCAGCCAATTTTGGTTGGAAAAAGTCAAATGGTGCTCCTTCCCTTCCGAGCTCTGCCGTGCGCCAAAACAGTGGTTCCCCCCCACATATGGGGCATCAGCGTACTCAGGACAAATTGGACAACAACTTATGTGGTCCAATTTCTCTGATACCCTTGGAAAATAAAAAATTAGTGACTAAAAGATAATTTTTGTGGGAAAAAAATAGGATTTTTTATTTTCATGCCCGGGCATTATAAACTTGTGTGAAGCACTTGGGGGTTCAAAGTGCTCACCAAAGATCTAGATAAGTTCCTTAGGGGGTCTAGTTTCCAAAATGGGGTCACTTGTGGGGGATTTCCACTGTTTAGGCTCATCTGGGGCACTGCAAACGGAACATGACCCCCATCAACGTCTGCATTCCAAAACGTTACTACTTCCTTTCCAAGCCCTGCCGTGCGCCCAAACAGTTTTCCACCCCCACATATGTGGTATCATCGTACTCAGGACAAATTGGACAACAACTTTTGGGGTCCAATTTCCTTGGGAAAATTCAAAAATTTAGGACTAAAAAATCATTTTTGTGGAAATTTTTTTTTTTTTTTTCACACCCAGGCATTATAAACTTTTGTGAAACACTTGGGGGTTCAAAGTGCTCACAACATATCTAGATAAGTACCTTAGGGGGTCTAGTTTCCAAAATGGTGTCACTTGTGGGGGTTTCCACTGTTTAGGCGCATCAGAGGTTCTCCAAGCGCGACATGGCGTCCAATCTCAACTCCAGCCAATTTTAGTTTGAAAAAGTCAAACGGCGCTCCTTCCCTTAAGAGCTCTGCCGTGTGCCCAAACAGTGGTTTTCCCCCACATATGGGGTATTGGCGTACTCAGGAGAAATTGCATAACAACCTTATCTGTCCATTTTCTCCTTTTACCCTTGTGAAAATAAAAAAAAGTTTGTAAAAGATCATTTTTGTGGCTAAAAAGTTAAATATTAATTTTTTCCTTCCACGTTGCTTTAGTTCCTGTGAAGCACCTGAAGGGTTAATAAACTTCTTGAATGTGGTTTTGAGTACCTTGAGGGGTGCAGTTTTTAGAATGGTGTCACTTTTGGGTATTTTCTGTCATTAGACCCCTCAAAGTGACTTCAAATGAGGTGGTCCCTAAAAAAAATGGCTTTGTAAATTTTGTTGTAAAAATGAGAAATCGCTGGTCAACTTTTAACCCTTATAACTT
Organism: Oophaga sylvatica; assembly: GCA_033576555.1. Classification (NCBI taxonomy): domain Eukaryota; kingdom Metazoa; phylum Chordata; class Amphibia; order Anura; family Dendrobatidae; genus Oophaga; species Oophaga sylvatica. The sequence goes on along the minus strand of JARQOD010000002.1, from coordinate 468,518,728 downwards.
CCTAACAAAAAAAAATTTTGATTCCAAAATTGTGCTGATGTAAAGTAGACATGTGGGAAATGTTATTTCTTAACTATTTTGTGTTACATATTTCTCTGTTTTAAGGGAATAAAAATTCAAAGTTTGAAAATTGCTAAATTTTCAAAATTTTCGCCATATTTGCGTTTTTTTTCAAAAATAAACGCAAGTTATATGGAAGAAATTTTACCACTAACATGAAGTACAATATGTCACGAGAAAACAATCTCAGAATCGCGAAGATCCGTTGAAGCGTTCCGGAGTTATAACCTCATAAAGAGACAGTGGTCAGAATTGTAAAAATTGTCCCGGTCATTAACGTGCAAACCACCCTTGGGGGTGAAGGGGTTAAATTATAAGCAGAGAGGGGCAAATACGATTCGCAACGGACTCACCACCGGAAGCCCACGCGCCGCGAGTGGGCAAGTTGTCCCCCCATACTACCTCCACGGAGGATCATGTGTATATCTACACAGGACTCCGACCCCACACAGACACCATTAAGGCTTGTTCAACCCCATCCTGTAAATTGGTTAAAAATATATCGAGTCCGATATCTGTCAGATGAACGCCATCCGGTCTCAGTAGGTTTGAAATGTCCTTTTGCAGTTTGTGGTGGTTAACAACAATGCCATATTTTTCTCTGATGAATTTTGCCATTTTTGTGTTTATTTTTTTTCTTGATTTGTCGATGGCTTTCGGATCTTTGGCTCCCCGCCAGATGGCGCGTGGTATTATGTCAGACCACACCACCACCATATCGGGGCATAAGCAAGCAAAGTGTTGTATATCTGTTGACATCATTGTGTATAGTTCGGCACCTTTTTTCTTGGCCAAGTCATTTCCGCCGGCGTGCAATACCAATACCAGCGGCCCTTTGGCCGTCTTTACGATGTTAGCAATTTCGGGAATATCTGCTGCCATCGCAGCCCTCTGATGCCTCTCCAGATGACCTCCAGTCCTGGGAAACCAAAATTTTTTCCAACTGGGCGTAGGCTTGCCCTTTTGTACGCCCAATAAACATAAGAATGCCCTAGTACCCAAACTGTGGGTTTGTGGCCGCCTGAAAGAAACGAGAGGTATTAGAGCAGATCTGGTCTTATATATCTTGCAAAACATGCGGATTTCCAGCAGCCTAATCTCTGGACTTCAGCTTCCAATATGCCAGCCCTGGCTGCTTCAGTGGCCGCCCCTATTCGGAAGGCACGTGTCCCGTATTCCTTTGGGTTAACGCCGACTGCCTCTATACAATGTTTAAAGATGGTGTGAAACTGATATTTGGCAAGCGGGGACCCGTCGGTGTGTGAGAGGAAAGAATCTACTGTCATGTCTTATATACGCATAGCGTTTCACTATTTTTACTGGGCATATCGGGCTATCTAAAGCCTTGAGCAAAACCCACGTACCTCTACAGGTGGGATCGTATTTGGATTTTTTCACTCTAATGCGTAAAGCGTCGCTACATATGACAATATCCTCATTGATCAACCCGCCTACCGACGTTGTTTTTGACCGCGGCACTAGTTCGCTAATGCGCAGCACCCCGAAAAATGCGATTGCAAACTCTGTAGATATTATGGTCGACTCATATTGCGACTTACAAACTGTCGTAGAGATTATGATGATATCGCGCAACAGACTTAGAGACACAGGGCGACGACATTCCTGACTATTTTGGAGCCTCTTCCAGCCTTTAACGACTTGCCTGATAAGGAAGTATTTAGTAACATCATCCCAACCTAAAAGCTGAAAGAAAAAGGCTATTCCTGCTAAATGTCGCTGCGCTGAAGTACCCGACGCTCCTCTATTCCTGAGCAGATTCAGGAGTTCTACTAAAACATCGCATCTAGCCAATTA
>JARQOD010000002.1:468494258-468516753 GCA_033576555.1 Oophaga sylvatica | reverse complement strand
CCGCGTTGCCAAGGATGGACCTCTCCCGGGCACCTAAGAAGAGATTTGCATACGAGGGCACACAGGCCGCATCCATGGCTGTGCCACGCTTCTGCAGGTATATATATATATATATATTTCATGTGTAGCAGTGTCCATATAGACATGAATACAGTACAGTGTCTCAGTAAATATATTGGCCAAAATAAATGTCCATAGAGATGAGAATAGGGTAAGTAGCCAGTAATATGTCTCAGTGAATGTATTAACTGAAATAAGTCTCAATAGAAATAACAGTAAGGTAAGTATACTAACCGGGATTCATGTTTCACGTGCTGCCACTGCTGCCCCACACTCCAACGCGCCTTTCACATGTTGCTTCGTCATGTTGCTTGTACAAGTTGCCATTTACATGATACTTCGAATCCTCTCCATATTGGTCCAATTACACATAATGTGTTTGATTGTATATCTTGCAAAACTAATTTTGTAGTTTACATCTTATATTGCCCCTGCTATTTTTATTATGTAGGAAAAAAAAAAGACCCTTATCTACTAGGATCCATGAGCATTACCGCTCTATAAAATCAGGAAAGGGTTCATTTAGACTCATACGTCATATACACGATAAGCATAATTCTAACCCTAGAATAATGAGATTTGCAGGTTTAGAAGTAGTACAATATCCTCCTCAAGGCGGAAATCATAATAAAATTTTGTTAAAGCGTGAAGCACAATGAATTTTAAAAACAAACGCCCAGGGACCGCTAGTTTTAAATGACAGGAAAGATCTGTCAGTTTCCTCTGAAAAAATCAAAAGATTATATAATTTATTGCAATCTGCGAAAAGATAGTAATTACTGAATGTGATTATGTATTTATATTTATGTTTTATACATTATGTTAACCTTGTTTATTCAATGTCGTTACCAGTCCACTCTTTAAAAAGGAAATGACCTCACGTAATTGCTCACCTGGACCCATTGAAGCGATTACTCGCGAAACGGCCGTAGTCCACCCTTCTCTCCCCGCATGTCTCCTTGAACTGCACGTCCACTTGTTCTTGTGTACACCGCACTTGGTGAAATAAAGGACTGAACATTCATTTTCAACGTGGTGAGTGTCGCTGTTTTTCTTGTTTGGCAGTCTCAAAATAATAGCTTGCAGCCACCCCAGGCACAAACTATCACATTGGATGGTCTGTTTCTGTGGGTAACCAACCCCTTTCCAAGTCCCTTAGTGCATTATGCAATGAATTAATAGTGAAGGGGGTATCAATTTTTGAGGTAATGAAAGAATGCTGGGTTACAATAAGCATTTAGGAGGAGATGGAAAATATTTGTGGATATTCCATAAATGTACAAAACGGTGATGCCACTTTAAAAGTAAAAAAATATGCATTGCACATATAGATGCGCAGATTGATTCACGGGACCTCCATCCAGCTTCTAGATCTGTGGCACATGTCAGTTGGTTGGAACCTCTGAATCTCTGATCTTCCTGCAATAGCGCGCCATTTGATTTGTCAGCACTGGTGTGATGTCATTTGAGTGGGATGACACAGATATGACTTTGAGCCAGTCCTAGCTAATAAAAAAGCTGTGTCGGGAATGCTAGAAAGCAAAAGATTTACAGAGCTCGTATCCAGCTGACAGGTATCAGTGATCTCGACTGTCAGGATTCAAACCAGCAGCTCCTGTGCACCAGATAGCAGCTCTTCCCTCTGAGCTATTCAGCTCGGCAGTACCAAATACTTGTACCTATGTTGTTCTGATGGTCTCTACCCTGAGTTCCTGTTGGTCACCACCCTGTGTTTCTGATTGGCTCCTTCCTCCTGATTGAACACCCTATTTAAACCTGGCATAGCACTCCCTTCCATATTGCGCTACCAGAATCTAGTCAAGTTTCCTTTTACTTGTTGCATATCCTCAAGATACTACATTGCTGTTCCTGTGTACTGACATGTGGCTATCCCTGATTACAATTCCTGCTTATTCCTTCAAACTTCATTGCTGTTCCTGTGTACTGACTTCTGGCTATCCCTGACTATGCTACCTGCCGCTGCTGCCCCTAGTGGTTGCAATACCACAGATCCAAACCAGGTCAGTCCATAACATGGACACTGGACCACAGACTCAAGAATCGATCTGCTCATCTCTAATTACACATATTATTATTCATTGTAGCAGCATTTGTTTTTTCATAATAATTCGGCTTTTGAGCTAGAAATCTCAGCTGCCATGTAAAGTCTGTATAAGGCTATGTGCACACGTTGCGGATATTTCGCGTTTTTTAGCGTTTTTGCAGTAGTTTTCCGCTGCAAAAATGCTGAAAAAACGCATGCATTAAGCATCCTATTAGAAGAATGCATTCCGCAATTTTTGTGCACATGCTGCGTTTTTTTCTGCAAAAAAAACGCATTGCGGAAAAAATGCAGCATGTTCATTCTTTTTCTGGAATTGTGGCGATTCCGCCGCCATAGGAATGCATGGAACTGCTTACTTTCCGCATGTGGCTATGCCCATCATGCGCAAAGTGAGCGAGGCATGTGCGGATGGTACCCAGGGTCTGGAGGAGAGGAGACTCTCCTCCAGGCCCTGGGTACCATATCCATGTTAAAACAATAATTAAAATAAAAAATCGTGATATTCTCACCTTCCGGCGGCCCCCTCAGCCTTCCGCCTCTCAGCCACGCTCCCGGCCAATCCCGTTCCCGGGCGTCCTTAGTGACAATGACCCCAGATGACGTAGCAGTCTCGCGTGAGGCTACGTCATCTGGGGTCATTGTCGCTAAGCATCCCAGGGAATGCGATTTCCTGGAGTGTCGCTGAGAGGCGGGAAGTCTGCGGGGGACGCCGGAAGGTGAGAATATCACGATTTATTATTTTTTTTACTATTTCTAAATTAGATCTTTTTACTATTGATGCAGCATAGGCGGCATTAATAGTAAAAAGTTGGTCACACGTGTCAAACACTATGTTTCACTAGTGTGACCAACCTGTCAATCAGTTTTCCAAGCGATGCTACAGATCGCTAGGAAAACGCTAGCATTCTGCAAGCTAATTACGCTTGCAAAACGCTAGTTCCTGGCAGGAATACGCGTACCTATAAAATGCGTATTTCCCGTGGCAGGGAGAAGCGGGATTGCCGTGGAAATTTCCACGGCAACCCTCCTACGTGTGCACATAGCCTTAAAGTACAGGGATTTGGTGAAATAGGACTTACAGTAACACCATCATTCACATTTATGGACTGGATTTTTCAGTCACAAAAACAAATCTAATCCATCTGAATAAACTCTTATCCCTGCAAAGTAAGAAGGCTGCTGCCAAAATACTGTTCCTGCTTAACATTAAAGAAACATTACTATGTTTGCAGAACAATTATCCCTCAACAATGCCGGCTAATTGTATGGCTTATATTTATCTCTGCAGTGGTCGAAGATTCAACAATGACCTGGTAAAAATTGGAAACTGAAATCAACACTTTGCAAGTTGTTAACACTTAAGATTATGTTATATTGTTTGTCCAGACATCTTTTTTATATTTTCACTCTGAAAGCTGAAAGTATGGATCAAAATGTTTTTCTTTTAATTTCCATTTGATAGTTCAATTCATGCATAGAATGATATATTAAAATATGACTGGACCTAATAATAATAATGTAATAATAGTATTGTAATATAATAATAATATAATAATAGTATTGTAATATAATAATATAGCCTGGTTCCATGTCACTATCATTAGCTCATTCAATGAAAATAGTTGGAAATGACGAGGCCTTTTTTCTCTTGTTACCATGGAGATTAACTTAATATTATCCTGAAGGAACAGAAATGAGGCATTCCGGACTTTGACGAGGTTACACCTTGCTTCTCCCTAGGTTCAGCTATATAAGAAGCTCAGAGTCACAACTTCAGCTGGAAGGGAGATCGGTTAGTGATCCTGAGGGGATTACAAGCAAAGCCAGCAAAATGACCTAACAGCCTGCGAGGAAATCACAGGACTGACAAAATCCGTGTCAAGTAATGTGCCTTGGGATTTTCTGACAGCAGAAGTTGTGCTAGAACAGCAATGTTTGCGGGGCTGCAATTTCTAGGAAGAAGAAATGGATAAGTTTCATGTTTTGTTATTGTCTTTTGTTTGGATTCTTTTCCATTTAAAATAAGAAAGTAAATTAAGATATAATTATTTTATGAATCGATCATTCTTTGATTCACAATGATCAGCTGAAAAAAAAAGCACAGCACCATTTCACACATGCCGCACAAAGTGCTGGTTTTCCATAGCGCTATGCAGTAATCTGATCATGTGTTGTAGCACAGCCAATCAGGGAAGACTATCACAGGCAGTAGTAAACATAGGGGCTGATTATGGACCACCATTTTATGAATGTATTGTGTTGGGATAAGACTGTTCACAGCCCATAGGAAAGAGTTAGTCAAGGCCTAATAAACACCTTCCAACTTTTGAAGAACATATCGTATGTTGCAGCAAATTTTGACCATGCCCCTGGCCACACCCTGATCCACGCCCATTTACCATTTCTTTCTCACTTGGCTGGAGGAGGGGAAGTGGCAGTGAATGTCTTTCAGCAGACGATAGAGACTTCAGGGCGTAGACCCAAATCCAGGACTGCCCGTATCCAGGGGAATCCTGTTCAGCCTCCAGATCAGATGTACCTGGCAGCTGGACAGGTGGACACAAATCTTTAACCTTATGGCTTTTGATTAACCAGGGCTGTTGTAACTTCATCTGTGCATCCTGTTCATCTATAGTTTCGGACCTGTGGATTTGTTTATTGTTCATTCAAAGTAGGAGCTGCCAGAACTTTCTCATCTTTATGTAGTTTCACTATTCGACATCTGGATTTTTTGTGTCTGTAGGCCATGTTCACATATTGCAGAAATACTGTGCTGCTTGTTTTCTGCAGGATCCACAACAAACTACACAATAACAATCTTCTCTCCCTTATTTGATGACTTTTTGGGGCAGATTTGAAGACGGGTCTTTAATGTGTTTTGATTATGCACATAAAAGTGCAATTGCAGTTTTTTAGATTTTTTTTTTCACTCCACATAGAAGGCAAGAGAGAAAAAAAGCACCAAAACCGCACAGTTCAGCCGCATCTTTTGAAGCACAGGGGGCTCAGTTCTCATGAAATCCATCCACTTTGCTTGAACCATTAAACAGCAGAATTTTTGTGCAAAAAAAGTAACAGAAAATATGCAACATTTACGCTACATATGAATAAGGTCTAAATTGTTAAGCAAATGTAATTTCATGAAAGCTCTGCCCTCAGTGCATCTACAGGCACTGATGCATTCTGAAGTTTAGGTGCATTTTTTTCTATGGGCTTCTTCTGAAATGTTTTGGGGCAGCCTGTGTGCCGGATCAATTCACGGACTTCGATCGAGCATCCAGGTCAGTGGTACCTGGCGGCTGGACTGGAGGTTAAGACTCTCTTACCTTAAGGTGTCCACAAAACAGCCTTTGATTAGCCAAGGCTGCTGCTATGTCACATGTGTGTCCTGCTCATCTCTAATTGGGACTTATGGACATATATTTTCTTCATTCACAGTTGTAGCACCCAGAAATTTCTAATTTTTATGTGAAACTTCACTGTGACAAATATTCAATAACAATCCTGTCTGATTATTGCAGTTTTGCAGCAATATTTATTTTTATGTTTTCCCCTTTAATTGATGCTTTTTTGGTGATAATTTGAAGCAGCATTTTTAAGTGTTTTTCTAGTACAGAAATGCTTTGATTCTGTACTTAAAAAAAGTAACCGCAGCTTTTTACATGCGTTTTTTAGAAACCTCCAGACAAAAAAAAGCATGAAAACTGCATAGTTCAGCCAGTATTTTAAATGCAGAGTGGGCGCAGTTTTCATGAAATCACTTCCACTTTACTTTGACAGTTAAACACAGAAGAATTTCTGTGCAAAAAAAAAAAGCTGTTAGAGGCTCTTGATGGCTAATTAAAGGTTAAAGTAATTTGTACATTAACCCCTTAACAACCAGACAAATTTTTGTTTTTGCATTTTTTTTTTACCTCTCCTTATTCCATGAGCCATAACTTTTCTTGTTTAACCCCTTCATGACCCAGCCTATTTTAACCTTAAAAACCTGGCCATTTTTTGCAATTCTGACCAGTGTCCCTTTATGAGGTAATAACTCAGGAACGCTTCAACAGATCCTAGCGATTCTGAGACTGTTTTTTTGTGACATATTGAGATTCATGTTAGTGGTAAATTTAGTCAATAATTTTTGCGTTTATTTGTGAAAAAAATGGAAATTTGGTGAAAATTTTGAAAATTTCGCAATTTTCAAATTTTGAATTTTTAGTCTGTTAAATCAGAAAGTTATGTGACACAAAATAGTTATTAAATAACATTTCTCACATGTCTACTTTACATCAACACAATTTTGGAAACAAAATTTTTTTTGTTGGGAAGTTATAAGGGTTAAAAGTTGACCAACGATTTCTAATTTTTACAACAAAATTTACAAAACCATTTTTTTTAGGGACCACCTCACATTTGAAGTCACTTTGAGGGGTCTATATGGCAGAAAATACCCAAAAGTGACACCATTCTAAAAACTGCACCCCTCAAGCTACTCAAAACTACATTCAAGAAGATTATTAACCCTTCAGGTGCTTCACAGAAACTAAAGCAACGTGGAAGGAAAAAATTTACATTTTAATTTTTCCAACAAAAATTTTCTTTTAGCATCAATTTTTTCATTTTTACATGTGCAACAGGATAAAATAGATCCTAAAATTTGTTGGGCAATTTCTACTGAGTACACAAATACCTCATATGTGGTCATAAACCACTGTTTGGGTGCACGGCAGGGCTCAGAAGGGAAGGAGAGCCATTTGACTTTTTGAATGGAAAATATGCTGGAATATTTAGCGGTTGCCATGTCGCATTTGGACAGTCCCTCTGTGCCTAAACATTGGAGCTCCCCCACAAGTTATTATTATTATTATTATTTTTATTTATTTCTATAGCACCATTGATTCCATGGTGCTGTACATGAGAAGGGGTTACATACAAATTACAGGTATCACTTACAGTAAACAAACTAACAATGTCAGACTGATACAGAGGGGAGAGGACCCTGCCCTTTCGGGCTTACATTCTACAGGGTGACTCCATTTTGGAAACTAGACCCCTTAAGGAATTTATCTAGATGCATAGGGAGCACTTTGGAACTCCCAGGTGCTTCACAAATTGATCCGTAAAAAAAAGAAAGTACTTTTTTTCACAAAAATTTTCTTTCACCATCACTATCATTTTTACATGGGCAGCAAGATAAAATGGATCATAAAATTTGTTGGGCAATTTCTCCTGAGTACACTGATACCTCATATGTGGTTATAAACCACTATTTGGGCGCACGGCAGGGCCCAGAAGGGAAGGAGCGACATTTGACTTTTTGAATGGAAAATTAGCTCCAACCGTTAGCGGACACCATAACGCGTTTGGAGAGCCCCTGTGTGCCTAAACAGTGAAAAACCCCCACAAGTGACACCATTTTTGAAACTAGACCCCTTAAGGAACTTATCTAAATGTGTTGTGAGCACTCTGAACCCCCAAGTGCTTCACAGAAGTTTATAACGCAGAGCAGTAAAAATAAAAAAATATTTTTTTTCCTCAAAAATGATTTTTTAGCCCTCTATTTTTTATTTTCACAAGGGTAACAGGATAAATTGGACCTCAAAATTTGTTGTCCAGTTTGTCCTGAGTACACTGGTACCCAGGTACCCCAGGGGGGGAGCCACTGTTTGGGCCACGGCAGGGCTCAGAAGGGAAGGAGCGCCATTTGACTTTTTGAATGGAAAATTAGCTCCAATCGTTAGCAGACACCATGTCGAGTTTGGAGAGCCCCTGTGTGCCTAAACTTTGGAGCTCCCCCACAAATGACCCCATTTTGGAAACTAGACCCCCTAAGTAATTTATCTAGATGCATAGTGAGCATTTTGAACCCCCAGGTGCTTCACAGAAGTTTATAACGCAGAGCCGTGAAAATAAAAAAAAAATTTCCTCAAAAAAATTATTTTTTAGCCCCCTATTTTTATTTTCACAATGATTACAGGAGAAATTGGACCCCAAAAGTTGTTGTACAGTTTGTCCTGAGTACGCTGGTACCCCATATATGGGGGGAACCACTGTTTGGGCACACATCAGGGCTCGGAAGGGATGTAGTGACGCTTTGAAATGCCGACATGATGGAATGGTCTGTGGGCATCTTGTTACGTATGCAGAGTCCCTGATGTGCCTAAACAGTAGAAACCCCCACAAGTGACCCCATTTTTGAAACTAGACCCCCAAGCATCTTATCTAGATGTATGGTGAGCACCTTGAACCCCCACGTGCTTCACAGAAGTTTATAATGCAGAGCTGTGAAAATAAAAAAATCATTTTTTTTCCTCAAAAAATGATTTTTTAGCCAGCAATATTTTATTTTCACAAGGGTAACAGGAGAAATTTGACCCCAAAAGTTGTTGTACAGTTTGTCCTGAGTATGCTGATACCCCATATGTGGGGGGGAGCCACTGTTCAGGCACACACCGGGACTCGGAAGGGAAGTAGTGATGTTTTGAAATGCCGACTTTGATGGAATGGTCTGCAGGTGTCATGTTATATTTGCAGAGCCCCTGATGTGCCTAAACAGTAGAAACTCCCCACAAGTGACCCCATATTGGAAACTAGACCTCCAAGCAACTTATCTAGATGTGTGGTGAGCACTTTGAACCCCCCAGGGCTTCACAGAAGTTTATAACGTCTGGGCATGAAAATAAAAAAAAATCATATTTTTTCCACAAACATGATCTTTTAGTCCCCAATTTTTTTATTTTCCCAAGGGTAACAGGAGAAATTAGACCCCAAAAGTTGTTGTCCAATTTGTCCTGAGTACGCTGGTACCCCATATGTGGGGGAGAACCACTATTTGGCACACGTCGGGGCTCGGAATGACGTGTGCCCAAAATGTAATGACGTTTTGAAATGCAGACTTGATGGAATGGTCTGTGGGCGTCATGTTACGTTTGCAGAGCCCATGATGTGCCTAAACCATAGAAACCCCCACAAGTGACCCATTTTGGAAACTGGATCCCCCAAGGAACTCATCTAGATGTGTGGTGAGCACTTTGAATCTCCAAGTTCTTCACAGAAGTTTATAACGCAGAGCCGTAAAAATAAAAAATAATTTTATTCCGCAAAAATAATTTATTTAGTCCCCATTTTTTATTTTCCCAAGGGTAACAGGAGAAATAAGACCCCCAAAGTTGTTGTGCAATTTTTCCTTCGTACGCCGATACCCCATATGTAGGGGTAAACCACTGTTTGGGCACATGTCGGGGCTCGGAATGGAGGGAGCATTTTTTGACTTTTTGAACGCAAAATTTACTGGAATAAATGGTGGCGCCATGTCACGTTTGGAGACCCCCCTGATGTGCCTAAATAGTTGAAACCACTCAATTCTAACTCCAACCCTAACCCCAACACACCCTTAACCACAACCCTAACCCCAACACACCCCTAACCCTAATCCCAACCCCAACACACCCCTAACCCTAATCCCATCCCTAACCATAACCCTAATCACAAGCCAAATCCTAATCCCAACCCTAACCCCAACACATCCCTAACCCTAATCCGAACTCTAACCCTAACCACAAGCCTAACCCTAACCACAACCCTAACCCTAATTCCAACCCTAACCCTAATTCTAACCCTAACCCTAATTCTAACCCTAACCCTAATTCCAACCCTAACCCTAATTCCAACCATAACCCTAATTCTAATCGTAATTCTAACCCTAACCCTAATCCTAATTCCAACCCTAACCTTAGTTCTAACCCTAATGCTAACCCTAATTGAAAAATAAAAAATATTTTCTTTATTTTATTATTTGTCCCTACCTATGGGTGTGATAAAGGGGGAGTTTATTTACTTTTTTTTATATTTTGATCACTGTCAGAGTTTATTACAGTGATCAAAACAAATGAATGGAATCTGCCGGCCGGCGGGCGCACTGCGCATACGCCTGCCATTTTCCAAGATGGCGGCACCCATGAAGTATCCCAGAGGGACACTGGGACGGCCACAGGAACATCACAGATAATGGGAGAGGTGGGGGGGATCGAAAGGTGGGGGAAGCAGAGGGAAAGAGGAGGGGAGCAGATAGTGACAGCAGTGACCGATCGCCGATGCCGATCGCCCCCGTCACTCAGTGTGGGGGGGTCGGATCTCGGTCTCCAGCCATGGCTGATGCTATTGCAGCATCAGCCATGGCTGGATTGTAATATTTCTCCAAATTTCATTGGTGAAATATTACAAATCGCTCTGATTGGCTGTTAAAAGTGAAACAGCCAATCAGAGCAATCGTAGCCAGGGGGGTTAAGCCACCCCCCGTGGTGAAGTACAGAGGGTCTTGTGCCTGCGGGTCGGGTGACCTTTCAGTGACCCCGGTCACCCGACCCGCAGGAACGTGATTTATACCATGACGCCTACGTAGGCGTCACAGGTCGGGAAGGCACAGGTTTTCATGATGCCTAAGTAGGTGTCATGGGTCGGGAAGGGGTTAAGGGACAAGTTGTACTTTGAAATGACACCATACATTTAATCAATGGAAAACAGAAAAAAATTCCAAGTATTGCGAAATGACAAAAAAGTGCAATTTTTTATTTACAATGCTCATTTGACCATAAAAACAACCTGGTGACATTATTCTACAGGTCAGTACTAGTACGCAGATACCCATACGCAGTTTACCGATCAGATTAATTTATTTTATATTTGGATAGACTATTATGACTACAACAATACAAAATGTGTATCTTTTAAATTTTCTTTATTGGTTAATATTTTTTTCTTATTTTTTGAAACCTTCTTTTTCACTTTTTACTGTATTTGTTAGTCCCTTTGAGGATTTGAAGCTGCAATCATCTGATCGTGTCTGCTATACATAGCACTGCTATGTATAGCTAAAATCAGTCTCATATGAATGCCATCCAAGGGCGGCGTACCATGATAACAGACACAGAGGTCTTCAGCAGACCCCTGGCTGTCATGGCAACATATTGGCATCACATCATGAAAGCACCGATGAGGGGATAGAATGGCGTGCCCTCCTTCTGTTGCATGTTAAATGCTTGTGTCACATATTAACAGCAACATTTAACATGTTAACAGCCATCGACGGAGCTCTGATGAATCTGCAGAGGCATATAATGGATGAATAAAAATGGCATTGAAGGAAACGTGGAGGGTCAACTCAAGCATACGTTTACATTATTGAAAAGAGGCAATCAAGCATAATAATTGCACAAAATGAGGCATCTGCATAGGTTTACTCACACAGTGGCACATATATCTAATATCTTTAGTTGGATCAGTGCAATGTAATGAGATTTGAAGTGGAGACTTCCCATTCAATTTAATTACAGTTTTGAGGCTTTTACATTCTGATGGACTTGAATATACAATATGGTGTATCTCTCTCAGGCTTCACTTTTCTCGATGCTGGGTGACTCAGTTCTCTAACCTCCTAGCCTCATGATCAGAATGTACAAGGCATAACAATGTGTTTCTACTTTAGTTTTACTTTAACAAAATTGTTATGCATTTTTTCTTTTATCTGACTAGTGACTGAAATTTCATGAAAAATATCACTTTAAGGCCTGAACTTTAAGGAACCAATTTTTGACATTTACCAAGATGGGCAATTGTGTGAACAAAACTACCCATCTTACCTGCAGACATGATTTGCTCAATGATATCTTAGCAAAGTTTTTATAATAATGAGCTCCAAACTCCCTACAAACACTAAATGCTAAAATTCTGTAACTGCCATTAAGGGGAGTCTAGAAGGTCTTCAGCATGATTTTGTTATTATGTTCGGTGTGTAATGGTAGGCACGGCACCGTATAGGGATCGTGCATCTGACTGAAGAGCTCGTCGCCCCTCGCCTGAGCCGCAGCGTCTCCCGGGCAGGCACAGCGGTGCCGCCTGCTTGGGATGACACACGGCCTTGCGTTAGTACGGGTATTGTGGCTGCTGAGCACGCTGTCCGGTCCAACACGACCGTTCAACGCGCTCCGCAGCAAGTAAGCGTTACGTCAAAAACACGTATTCACACAAACACCTCAAATAAACCTTAGATGCCACCAACCCCCCAGCGACCCAATCTTATAGTTGTAGTGAATGCACACTTACCCTTCCCTCCCTTTATTCACATCCCATGTGGCGTCGCGGCCATATAGAACGCCGTCTCCATTGCCACGCAGTACTCCCCGGAGCCGACACATAGCCAGCTCCAGAACCCCGTTCCCCTTTCGCTAGAACCTAACACCCTGACGCAGTCCATAGCCACGGTGGTCGTAGACATACACGCCGTAGAAAGAGAAAATCCAGCTCAACGATGAAGTGAAGATAAAAAAATCTTTATTCACTTGTCATTCCAAATACAGAGGAGTATCAGCATAGATGGCAGCAGATGAATGCGTTATCAACGCGTTTCAGGAACAGCAAGAAATTTAAACAACATGTCTTTTTCCTCCCCGCCTGTTCTCGCGCTGCTGCGTCGCCTAGCGTTATTATGCCTTAGACACATCTGGTGCCTCACCAGAGTTACGTCTATCGCAGAGGATGTGATTGTTAACTCTTTGTTGTCTTCCGATTGGCAGGCCTTCAAATCATTCCGCCCCAATGCTCAACCACTGGGCCTACAGTGTCCTCCCTCCCTCTGGGACACTGTGGCCAATCACTAATGCCCTTGATCCAAGCCTCAGTGACTCCGGCTACCTGGCAGGTCTACGGTAAGGCATGGGAGGAATGGTGCTCTTTAATCAAGTGAAGACCAGTAGATACATGTAATCTGGCTAGATGCGATGTTTTAGTAGAACTCCTGAATCTGCTCAGGAATAGAGGAGCGTCGGGTACTTCAGCGCAGCGACATTTAGCAGGAATAGCCTTTTTCTTTCAGCTTTTAGGTTGGGATGATGTTACTAAATACTTCCTTATCAGGCAAGTCGTTAAAGGCTGGAAGAGGCTCCAAAATAGTCAGGAATGTCGTCGCCCTGTGTCTCTAAGTCTGTTGCGCGATATCATCATAATCTCTACGACAGTTTGTAAGTCGCAATATGAGTCGACCATAATATCTACAGAGTTTGCAATCGCATTTTTCGGGGTGCTGCGCATTAGCGAACTAGTGCCGCGGTCAAAAACAACGTCGGTAGGCGGGTTGATCAATGAGGATATTGTCATATGTAGCGACGCTTTACGCATTAGAGTGAAAAAATCCAAATACGATCCCACCTGTAGAGGTACGTGGGTTTTGCTCAAGGCTTTAGATAGCCCGATATGCCCAGTAAAAATAGTGAAACGCTATGCGTATATAAGACATGACAGTAGATTCTTCCTCTCACACACCGACGGGTCCCCGCTTGCCAAATATCAGTTTCACACCATCTTTAAACATTGTATAGAGGCAGTCGGCGTTAACCCAAAGGAATACGGGACACGTGCCTTCCGAATAGGGGCGGCCACTGAAGCAGCCAGGGCTGGCATATTGGAAGCTGAAGTCCAGAGATTAGGCTGCTGGAAATCCGCATGTTTTGCAAGATATATAAGACCAGATCTGCTCTAATACCTCTCGTTTCTTTCAGGCGGCCACAAACCACAGTTTGGGTACTAGGGCATTCTTATGTTTATTGGGCGTACAAAAGGGCAAGCCTACGCCAGTTGGAAAAAATTTTGGTTTCCCAGGACTGGAGGTCATCTGGAGAGGCATCAGAGGGCTGCGATGGCAGCAGATATTCCCCGAAATTGCTAACATCGTAAAGACGGCCAAAGGGCCGCTGGTATTGGTATTGCACGCCGGCGGAAATGACTTGGCCAAGAAAAAAGGTGCCGAACTATACACAATGATGTCAACAGATATACAACACTTTGCTTGCTTATGCCCCGATATGGTGGTGGTGTGGTCTGACATAATACCACGCGCCATCTGGCGGGGAGCCAAAGATCCGAAAGCCATCGACAAATCAAGAAAAAAAATAAACACAAAAATGGCAAAATTCATCAGAGAAAAATATGGCATTGTTGTTAACCACCACAAACTGCAAAAGGACATTTCAAACCTACTGAGACCGGATGGCGTTCATCTGACAGATATCGGACTCGATATATTTTTAACCAATTTACAGGATGGGTTGAACAAGCCTTAATGGTGTCGTGTGGGGGTCGGAGTCCTGTGTAGATATACACATGATCCTCCGTGGAGGTAGTATGGGGGGACAACTTGCCCACCGCGGCGCGTGGGCTTCCGGTGGTGAGTCCGTTGCGAATCGTATTTGCCCCTCTCTGCTTATAATTTAACCCCTTCACCCCCAAGGGTGGTTTGCACGTTAATGACCGGGACAATTTTTACAATTCTGACCACTGTCTCTTTATGAGGTTATAACTCCGGAACGCTTCAACGGATCTTCGCGATTCTGAGATTGTTTTCTCGTGACATATTGTACTTCATGTTAGTGGTAAAATTTCTTCCATATAACTTGCGTTTATTTTTGAAAAAAAACGCAAATATGGCGAAAATTTTGAAAATTTAGCAATTTTCAAACTTTGAATTTTTATTCCCTTAAAACAGAGAAATATGTAACACAAAATAGTTAAGAAATAACATTTCCCACATGTCTACTTTACATCAGCACAATTTTGGAATCAAAATTTTCTTTTGTTAGGAAGTTATAAGGGTTAAAAGTTGACCAGCGATTTCTCATTTTTACAACAAAATTTACAAAGCCATTTTTTTTAGGGACCACCTCTCATTTGAAGTCACTTTGAGGGGTCTAAATGACAGAAAATACCCAAAAGTGACACCATTCTAAAAACTGCACCCCTCAAGGTACTCAAAACCACATTCAAGAAGTTTATTAACCCTTCAGGTGCTTCACAGGAACTAAAGCAACGTGGAAGGAAAAAATGAATATTTAACTTTTTAGCACAAAAATGATCTTTTACAAACTTTTTTTTATTTTCACAAGGGTAAAAGGAGAAAATGGACAGATAAGGTTGTTATGCAATTTCTCCTGAGTACGCCAATACCCCATATGTGGGGGAAAACCACTGTTTGGGCACACGGCAGAGCTCTTAAGGGAAGGAGCGCCGTTTGACTTTTTCAAACTAAAATTGGCTGGAGTTGAGATTGGACGCCATGTCGCGCTTGGAGAACCTCTGATGCGCCTAAACAGTGGAAACCCCCACAAGTGACACCATTTTGGAAACTAGACCCCCTAAGGTACTTATCTAGATATGTTGTGAGCACTTTGAACCCCAAGTGTTTCACAAAAGTTTATAATGCCTGGGTGTGAAAAAAAAAAAAAAAAATTTCCACAAAAATGATTTTTTAGTCCTAAATTTTTGAATTTTCCCAAGGAAATTGGACCCCAAAAGTTGTTGTCCAATTTGTCTGAGTACGATGATACCACATATGTGGGGGTGGAAAACTGTTTGGGCGCACGGCAGGGCTTGGAAAGGAAGTAGTAACGTTTTGGAATGCAGACGTTGATGGGGGTCATGTTCCGTTTGCAGTGCCCCAGATGAGCCTAAACAGTGGAAATCCCCCACAAGTGACCCCATTTTGGAAACTAGACCCCCTAAGGAACTTATCTAGATCTTTGGTGAGCACTTTGAACCCCCAAGTGCTTCACACAAGTTTATAATGCCCGGGCATGAAAATAAAAAATCCTATTTTTTTCCCACAAAAATTATCTTTTAGTCACTAATTTTTTATTTTCCCAAGGGTATCAGAGAAATTGGACCACATAAGTTGTTGTCCAATTTGTCCTGAGTACGCTGATGCCCCATATGTGGGGGGGAACCACTGTTTTGGCGCACGGCAGAGCTCGGAAGGGAAGGAGCACCATTTGACTTTTTCCAACCAAAATTGGCTGGAATTGAGATTGGATGCCATGTTGCATTTGGAGAGCCCCTGATGTGCCTAAACAGTGGAAAACCCCAACAAATGACCCATTGGGAAACTAGACCCTAAGGAACTTATCTAGATCTTTGGTGAGCAATTTGAACCCTCAAGTGCTTCACACAAGTTTATAAACGTAGAGCCGTAAAATTTAAAAATCATATTTTTTCCACAAAAATGATCTTTTCACCCGAATTTTTATTTTTCCAAGGTAACAAGACTCCAAAGTTATTGTGCAATTTGTCCTGAGTACACTGATACCCATATGTGGGGGTTATACCACTGTTTGGGTGCATGGCAGAGTTTGGAAGGGAAGGAGCGCGTCTCACTTTTTCAACGCAGAATTGGCTGGGCCATGTCGTGTTGGAGAGCTCTGATCTGCCTAAACAGTGGAAACCCCCCACAAATGACACCATTTTGGAAACTAGACCCTCCAAGGAACTTATTAGATGTGTGGTGAGAACTTTGAACCCCAGGTGTTTCACTAAAAGTTTATAACGTACAGCCTTAAATAAAAAATCTTTTTTTTTTTTACAAAATGATTTTTCGCCCCCCAATTTTTTATTTTCACAAGGGTAACAGAAGAAATTGGAACCCAAAAGTTGTTGTCCAATTTGTCCTGAGTACGCTGATACCAATATGTAGGAGAAAATACTGTATGGGTGCAGTCAGGGCTCGGAGGGAAAGTAGTGACGTTTTGGATTGCAGACTTGATGGAATGGTCTGGGGGCGTCATGTGCATTTGGAGAGCCCCTGATACGCTAAACAGTGGAAAACCCCCCACAAGTGACCCCATTTTGGAAAATAGACCCCACAAGGAACTTATCTAGATGTGTGGTGAGCACTTTTGAACACCGAAGTGCTTCAAAGAAGTTTATAAGCACGCCGTTTAAAAATAAAAAATCCTTTTTTTTTTTACAAAAATGATATTTTCGCCCCCAATATTTATTTTCACAAGGGTAACAGGAGAAATTGGACCCCAAAAGTTGTTGTCCAATTTGTCCTGAGTACGCTGATACCCAATTGTGGGAGAAAACTATGTATGGGCGCATGTCAGGGCTCGGAAAGGGAAGTAGTGACGTTTTGGATTGCAGACTTTGATGGAATGGTTGGGGGCGTCATGTCGCATTTGGAGAGCCCTGATGGCCTAAACAGTGGAAACCCCACAAGTGACCCCATTTTGGAAAATAGACCCCCACTAGGAAACTTACCTAGTGTGTGGTGAGCACTTTGAACCCGAAGTGCTTCACAGAAGTTTATAACGCACAGCCGTAAAATAAAAAATCTTTTTTTTTTTACAAAAATGATATTTTCGCCCCCAATATTTTATTTTCACAAGGGTAACAGGAGAAATTGGACCCAAAAGTTGTTGTCCAATTTGTCTGAGTACGTGATACCCAATATGTGGGAGAAAACTACTGTATGGGCGCATGTCAGGGCTCGGAAGGGAAGTAGTGACGTTTTGGATTGCAGACTTTGATGGAATGGTCTGGGGGCGTCATGTCGCATTTGGGAGCCCCTGATGCGCCTAAAGTGGAAATCCCCAACAAGTGACCCCATTTTGGAAAATAGACCCACAAGGAACTTATTTAGATGTGTGGTGAGCGCTATGAAGCCCAAGTGCTTCACAGAAGTTTATAATGTACAGCCGTTAAAAAAAAAAAAATCTTATTTTTTTTACAAAATAATATTTTCGCCCCCAGTTTTTTTTTTTCCACAAGGGTAACAGAAGAAATAGGACAAATTTCACAATAACTCTTGGGGTCCAGAGTACGCTGATACCCCATATGTGGGGATAAACTACTGTTTGGACGCATGGCAGAGCTCAGAAGTAGAAGGAACACGTTTGACTTTTTCAAAGCAGAATTGGCTGGAATGGAGATCAGACGCATGTAATTTGGAGAGCCCTGATGTGCCTAAACAGCGGAAACCCCCAATTCTAACTCAACCCTAACCCCAACAACCCTAACTAGTCCCAACCCTAATCCTAACCCCTAACCTAATCAAACTCTAACCCTAATCTAACTTTAGCGCCAACCCTAACCTAACTTTAGCCGAAACCCTACCTAACCTAATGGGAAATGGAAATAAATACATTTTTTTATTTTATTATTTTTCCCTAAATAAGGGGGTGATAAAGGGGGGTTTGATTTACTATTTATAGCGGTTTTTTATGATTGGCAGTGTCACGCTAAAAGACGCTTTTTATTGCAAAAAAGTAGTTTTTTGCATCGCCACATTTTGAGAGCTATAAATTTTTGCATATTTTGGCCCCAATGTCATGTGAGGTCTTAATTTTTGCGGGACGAGGTGACGCTTTTATTGGTACCATTTTTGAGCACGTGACATTTTTGATCGCTTTTTATTTCGATTTTTGGGAGGTTAGAATGAACAAAAATCAGCAATTCATGAATTTCTTTTGGGTTGAGGCGTTTTTATTGTTTCCGCGTGGTGGTAAAATCGATAAAGCAGTTTTTTCTTCGGGTCAGTACGATTTGGCGATACTCATTTATATAATTTTTTTATGTTTTGGCGCTTTTATAGAATAAAAACAATTTTATATAAAAAATAATTATTTTTGCATCGCTTTATTCTGCGAGCTATAACTTTTTTATTTTTTTTGCTGATGATGCTGTGTGATGGCTCGTTTTTGCGGGACAAGATGACGTTTTCAGCGGGTACATGTTTATTTATATCGTCTTTCTGATCGCGTGTTATTCCCTTTTTGTTCAGCGGTATGATGATAAAGCACTGTTTTTTTGCTTGTTTTTATTTTTTATTTTTTAAGGGGTTCACAAAAGGGGTTAATAGTGGGACATTTTTATAGGGGGGTCGTTACGGACGCGGCGATACCTATATGTGTACTTTTATTGTTTTTTTTTTTTATTTACAATATAGAATGAATTTATTGGGGAATATTTTTTTTTTTTTTTTTTTTTTTTTTTTGGATTTTTTTTTACACATGTTTATTTTTATTTTTTTATTTTTTTCTTTGTCCCAGGGTGGGAATAAAGTATTTCATCAGATCGCTGGTGTGAAGTGTGCCAGCCTTTCACAAGCGTTTGCTCGGGCAGGCGCGGTTCCGTGCCTGCTTTGGGGCAAGAGGAAGCCCCCCCCCCGGGGGAAAACCCCCAAGGCCATTTTGGGTTTGG
This sequence comes from Oophaga sylvatica, assembly GCA_033576555.1. Classification (NCBI taxonomy): domain Eukaryota; kingdom Metazoa; phylum Chordata; class Amphibia; order Anura; family Dendrobatidae; genus Oophaga; species Oophaga sylvatica. The sequence continues at coordinate 468,497,621 of JARQOD010000002.1, read as the reverse complement.
GGCCCGGGGGGGGGGGGAAAACCCCCGGGCGGGCGCGATCACATCGCGTGGTTTTGAGGGTTCGGGGGGGCCCCGGGGCAGGGAGCCCCCCCCTGCGGACCCCCTCCCCCCCCAGTACCCCGCGATCTGTTTGATGCGGTAAAAAGGGGGTTTAAAATCCCCCGGGGGAGCGGTCCGGACCCCTTGAACCGTACGGGTGTCGCTGGAAAAAAAGTAAACCAGGCGGGATTGCTGCCCCCCTCGGGGGCGAGCCAAATCCCCTATAAAGTACTATCCGCCCTTTGGTCAGAATGGGGGTTTTATGGAGGGATGTGTCTAAGGGAGGGGGGGGTTTTAAAAAAAAGTGACGTTGGAAAAACCCCCACCCGGTTTTGTTGTTTTGTTTTATGGGGATTGGTGAGAGGCGGGGGGGCCCCTTTATAAGCAATAAAGGTCTTTTCGGGTTTTTTAAATGGGTTTTTGTTTAAAAAAGGGTTTTTAAAAATTTTCTGTTTACTTTTTTTAACGGGTTTAAAAATTTTGGGGATTTTGTCAAAAATAAATGTACAAGAAAATATTCTTTTTAAAAAAATTTTTTACAGGCTTTTAAAAACCCATGGATTTTGATTAGTCTTAAAAAAATTTTGTCCTAAAGATCAGTTGGGGTTTTTTTAAAACCCTTGGGTCTAAAGGGGAAGGGGCAAAATATTAGGGAACAGTTCTATGGCCCCTTAAAGCTTTCAGGGCTAAATTTTTAAAAACGTTTTGGGGCACTTTAGCAAAAACTAACCCGTTAATTGCAGCATCCCCTTGAAAAACCCCGGGGTAGTGTTTGTGGTGAAAGAAACGGTCATGAAAATCGCGCCCTCCAAAATCAGTGGGTGCCCTTCTTTTTAAATTTCTTTATGTTTTTGGTGTTGCTCCAACAGGTGTCTCCTCGATTTGAAAAGGGGGGGGGGGGCCCCCTCGAATCGGGGGTTTCCCGGGGTTTGGGCGGTTGCTTGGTCTACTTATTGACCAGTGTTTTGGGCCCCCCGGGGGTTTGGATGAAGTCACAGAATTGTCACTGGTAAAATTTTCCTTTTTTTTTTTTAAAAAAATTTTTGGGAAATTTTTTTTCCCACTTAGAAAATTTAAAAAACCCTGCATTTTTGGTGTTATGAATGAAAATGACCTGGGAAGAAAATGACAGGTCTTTTTGCTTTAGGAAACTTGTAAAAAACCCAAACAAAAAACCGGTGGGACCCCCTTTTTTTTTCAATTTATTGTTTTTGGGGAATTTTTTTTCCCCCGTTTCCTGAAATGACTTTAAAAAACAAGGGTTTGTATTCAAAGCCCAACTCACCCTAAAAAGCAAGCTTTTTTGGGGCCCATATTGACAGAAAAAAAAAAAAGTTAGGGGTTTGGGGGAAAAAGGGGAAAAAAAAAAGGGAAAGCGCAAAAAAAAAAATACCTGGGTTTAAAGGGGGTTTTAAAAATGTGTTTTGTGGGGGCTAATGCCCCCAAATGGGGACAGTGTAAAAATTTTGGGGCCCCTTTTTATGTGGAACCATAAGTGGGCCCCGTGGGGCACACAAACCCGGTTTTTGTGCAGCAAAACGGGAACGCTTGGAGGAAAGGTTTGCCCCCTGGGACAAAGTTTTATTTTTTAATTTTTTTTTGGGGCAAGCCAGTGGGGGGAAAAAACCCAAAAACCCCAAAAAACCCCAAAAATATAACTAGCGAGTGAATAGTTGAAAAAAAGTCCCACAGTATATGAGTAATGTTATGGGACTAACCCCGGAGAAGGCAAATGACGGTGGAGGTGGCCGGCAATCGAGGTTTGCGGGTCAGATTTTAAAAAAAATTTTTAGAAAGAAGCCAAAAAAAGGGAGACCCAAAAAAGGGAAAAGGGGGTGGGGAAGGGGTCTGGAACAGGGTGTAAAGTCCCCCCCAAAATTGGGGCCCCCTAAAAAAAAGAGTAAGTGATAGAAAAAAGGGTTTGCTTTTTAAAAATTTTTGAGCAAAAATTTATGTTCATTTTGAGCACAAAAGAAATTTTCCCTGAGCCCCTTTTTTTTCCCGTTGCCAAAAAGAAAGGGGTGTCCATGAACCCTTTTTTAGTCCCGAATTTTTTTTGTTTTTTCCCCCTTTGTAAAAACAAAAACGGGCGAACAGTTTGTTTGTGATGAGAAATTTGACAAAAAAAAGGTTTTTTGCAGAAAAAGAAAGGATTAAGGTTTTTTTGGGAGAAATTTAAAAAAGAAAAATTTTTTGTTTATTTGCTGTTTTCTGAAAAGGGTTTAAGTTTTTTTTCCTGAAAATCAGTTTGTTTGTAAGCCTTTTTTCTTTTGTCTTGTGAGTTTTGCCCCAGTCAAAAAGGGGGTTTTTAGTTGCATGGGGTTTCCCCCCTGATTCTTCCCCTTTTTTTTTTAGCAGCACAGCTGAAACAACAGTGTTCGAATTTTAGCCTGCGTGAACCCGTGACTTGATTGTAAGTTGGCTTGTACTCCCGGTATTTACGGGAAAATGGGAAAATTGTGGATTGAACCGGGTTTTTGAAAAAACCCCCTTTGGGGGGGCTTTTGGTAAAGAGAAAAAGATTTTGAATTGTTTGGAGGTGAATTTTTGAGTTTTGGAAATTTTTGGTGGGGTGTTCCTGTTTTGTGTCTGCAAACTGTGTGTATTTCTGCCATTTGTTTGAAAAAAAAAAAGGGCTTTTTTTTTTTCAAACCGTGCTCCGTGGTTTTTTTTTTCCAAAACCGACAAAAGGGGGTTGAATGTACTAAAAACTTCAGGTTTGAAACCCCAAAGTTAGTGTTGGGGTTGGGGCTGTGTCTGCTGTATGTGGGGAAAAGACGTGGGTTTTCTTTCTGTGTGCGTGGTTGTGATTCTCAAACCTTCCGGGGGGGCAAATTTTCCCCAAATTTTTTTTTTTTGCAGTGTTTTCCCGGTTTAAAAATATTTTTTTTTTTTTTCCCCCTTTTTTTCTTTTTTTGGTGTGTAATTGGATTTTTAGTTCTGGTTGAAAATTTCTGTGAGGTAGTGGTTGGAAATTCTCCCAAAATTTTCCGGGGGGGGTTCCCCCCAATTTTTTTTTTCTTTCTGCAGTGGTTTTCCCCGGGGAACACTTTGTTTTTTTTTCTTCCCCTTTTTTAGTAATTCCCCCCTTTTAAAAAACTGGAAAAGGAGGCCCCCATAAGGAAAATTTGGGGAGTGATGATAAAAACCCTTTTTGATTTGGGAGAAAAAAAAGACCCTTTTAAAATTCAGGACCCCTTTAAAACAAAAATTTTAAGTGGGTTTGGGGGGATCCCCGGTTTGCGGGGGCCAGGATTTTAGGGTTTTTGGGGGGGGATTCAGGCTCCCGCGTAGGGTGGGGTTCCCCAAAAAAGCCCCTTTTTT
>JARQOD010000002.1:468469564-468494158 GCA_033576555.1 Oophaga sylvatica | reverse complement strand
CCCGCCCCCACCACATCACCACACATAATCCCACCCTCCAACCATTACCACACATAATCCCGCCCCCCAGCACATTACCACACATAATCACGCCCCGCCACCACATTACCGCTCATAATCCCGCCCCCCACCACATTACCGCTCATAATTCTGCCCCCCACCACATTGCCACACATAATTTCACCTCCCCACCACATCACCACACATAATCCCGCCCCCCCCAACACATTACCACACATAATCCCACCCCCACCACATTACCACACATAATCCCGCCCCAACACATTACCACACATAATCCTGCCCCCCACCACATTGCTACACATAATCCCGCCCCCCACCACATTACCACACATAATCCCACCCCCCCACGAGTCTCCGTCCCCACACATTACCACACGAGGCTCCGTCCCTACACATTACCACAGGAGGCTCCGTCCCCACACATTATCACACAAGGCTCCATCCCCACACATTACCACACGAGGCTCTGTCCACACACATTACCACACTGTGAATAAAATCTATCATTAGTATTATTAAGATTTTTGATGATGATTATTGTTATTAACTTCATTTTAATTTAATTTACCACCTGCGTAAGCGCTATTGAATGTTGTCATTATTTACTTTGGTTTAATCACCAGCAACGTTAATTAGATAGCAATGAGCGTGCCGAGTGTTAGCTGGCTGGAAACAGCTAGTTAACTTAATAATAATAGTTATGCATTGAAAACTGGGGTTATTTGGCTAAAGTTGAGGGGGGCAGTGCTGGCTCCAGGATTTGTGGGCCCCGGGCCAAAGAGTCTCAGTGGGCCCCTTTAACACATACCACAATTCATGATGCTCCGATACGGCAGAGAAATTTATAGGTATAGTACAATGCCAAATACTGCACTTCTACATTACATGACTGATATCTATTTTAAATTCTCCAATAGCTCAAAAACCGGACAGTATATTCCTCCATACAGTATTATGGCAACCACATAGTGCGCCATACAGAATAATGAGTCCCATATATTTCTCCATACATAAATTGGTCCCATATAATGTTCCATACAGTATATGATGACTCCAATAATGCTCCAGTATATGATGGTCCCCATATAATGTGCCATACAGTATAGGATGGTCCCCATAGAGTATAATGAGTCCACATATCACTCATACAGTATAATGAGTCGCATATAAAGCTCCATACAGTATAATGATGGCCCCCATATATTGCTCCATACAGATTGAGCTCCATATGTGCTCATATGATGCTCCATACCCTATATGATGCCCCATAAATAATAACCCATATGATGCTCAGATATATGGACCCATGGCTGATGCTCCAGTGTATGATGGCCCATATAATGCACCATAAATATGGGCCCCATATGATGCTCCAGTATATGATGGCCCCATGGATGATGCTCCAGTGTATGATGGGCCTATATAATGCCCATATATAATGGGCTCCATATGATGCTCCAGATATGATGGGCCCCATGGCTGATGCTCCAGTGTATGATGGGCCTATATAATGCTCCATATATAATGGGCCCCATATGATGGTCCAGTATATGATGGGCCCCATGGCAGATGCTCCAGTGTATGATGGGCCTATATAATGCTCCATATATTATGGGCACCATATGATGCTCCAGTATATGATAGGCCCATGGCTGATACTCCAGTGTATGATGTGCCCCATTTATAATGCTACCGTGTATGATGGGCCCCATATATAATACTCCAGTTTACAATTGGCCCTATCTATGAAGCTCAAGTGTATGATGAGCCCCATATATAATTCTCCAGTGTATGATACTCCCCATATATTGCTCCAAACATTTAAAAAAATGAAATACTTCTACTCGCTGGTCACTGCTCTACTCTGGACTTCTCAGCGTCACCATCTTCCAGCTCTCTGCACTGTGACTGTTCAGGCAGAGGGCGCACAGACTAGATGTCATCTCACTCTCTGACCAGAATGTCACTGTCAGGAAACCCTGAAGATGTCACAGCAATGGAGCAGTGAGAGGTAAGTATTGCAAGTGCTGGAGCCCTGAGCAAGCAGGGGGACCACTCGTGGTGCCGGCACTGGCACAGGGCACCTCATAGTACGCCGGTGTCTCTGACGGCGAGTGGGCTACCCACCTGCTCAGGGCCCCGGCACTTAACCGGGTGTGCCAGGTGCTGATGCCGGCCTTGGGGGGGATGCAGCCCAGTTAGGGAGGTGGAAAAACTGGCATATGTTGAGGTGTAGGCTGGACGTTCAGCAGCTGCAAATGGAGGAATTGGAGAAGTCGGAGGAAGAGGATGACAAAGCGAGCCATTTTGCTGGCAACCTATGTGTCATCAGGGAAAGGTGGTACAAAATCCTTTGAAACCTAGTCATGGTTCATTTTAATGAAGGTGAGATCACCAACATTTTGGGTCAACAGCCGGGTCCTTCTTTCTGTCAGGACTGATCCAGCAGCACTGAAGACTCATTCTGATAGCATACTACCAGCAGGGCAAGCGAGCTCCTGTAAGTCATATTGTGCCAATTCAGGCCAGGTGTCCAGTTTACAGGCCCAGTAGTCAAAGGGGAATGAACTGTGAGGGAGAACATCGATAGGGGAGGAGAGGTAATTTTGAACCATAGTTGACAACTGCTGTCTCCCATCTGTTGCAATCAATTCAGTATTACCAGTCGTTTGAGCGTTACTCGAGAAATCAGTCCACAACATGGTCATGAAACCCCTGTCTCCAACGCCACTTCGGCTGTGTGCACCATGAACACCTCTTCCATGTTGCCCAGTACGGCTCGTGGTAGAACCTGCACCGCTGCTGTGTGCTGGAATGCCTCTAACAAATGGTTTACCAGAGTTGCTTGTTTGTTCGCCAATATTAGCTCTAGGTTCTCCTGTGGCATGATGTTCTGTAATTTGCTTTATAGCATGGATCGAGGATGCTGGCCAACCAGTAGTCGTCATCCTTCATAATTTTGGCAATGCGGGGGTCCATTTTTAGGATCCGCAAGACATAATCACACATGTGGGCCAATGTTCCAGGTGTCAATGATGCACTGCCAGTGGTGGGTGGAGGAGCACTTTCTGCCAAATCCACATCCCTCCAGTCACGCACTAACCCTGTACCTGACCTTGGCAAGCCAACATTTTTTCTTGCCCCCTGAGAAGCATCCTCCTCCCCCAAATAATATCCCCCTCATCCTCCTCCTCTTCCTCTTCTTCCTACACCTTGTCCAGGACAGTTCCCTGAGTAGACAACGGCTGACTGTCATCAAGGCTTCTCTCCTCCTCCTCCTCCTCTTCATCCTCGCTGCAGACGTTTGATCCTTAATGTGTGTCAAAGTTTGCATGAGCAGATGCATAAGTGGGATGCTAATGCTTATGATGGCGTCGTCTGCGCTTACCAGCCGTGATGCATTTTCCAAAACACTGAAGGACTTTACAGAGGTCTTTCAACTTTGACCACTGCACACCCGACAACTCGATGTCTGCCCTCAAACTTCCTGCCCGTGTATCCTCCCACAAATGCATTACAGCCTGCCTCTGTTCGCACAGCCTCTCAACCATATGCGTGGTGGAGTTACACCTTGTTGCAACGTCTATGATTTGGGGTGCTTGGGGAGGTGGAGCGATCGCTGCAGCCTCTGCATACGACTGGAGTCTACGGGTGAGCGACGTATGTGCGAGCAGAGTCTTCGCACCTTATAGAGCAGGGCTGGTAACTCCGGATAATTATTTATGAAGCACTGCACCACCAGGATCAAGGTGTGAGCCAGGCAATGAATGTGTCTGAGTTTTGCCAGGGCTATGGCCGCCACAAAATTACGGCCGTTATCACTGACTACCTTGCCTGGCTCAAGATGTAGACTGCCCAGCCATGACTCAGTTTCTCGCTGCAAATAGTCGGCCAGTACCTCTGCGGTGTGTCTGTTGTCGCCAAAAGACATCATCTTTAAAACAGCCTGCTGACGCTTACCGCTAGCTGTTCGATAGTGGGACACCTCAAGTGCAACACTGAAAGCTGCGGATGGAGTGCTCGTGCGACAGCGCTCTGTCGACGAGCTTTCGCTTCTGGAGGAGGAGGAGGGTCGAACCCCTACAGCCAACTGTTGCCTATACAGTGGGCTAGGCTGCACTGTCCCACCGCCGCTGTCCCCTGTGGACCCTGCATCCACCACATTAACCCAGTGCGCAGTGATGGACACATAATGGCTCTGGCATGCCTACTGGCCCATGCATCTGTTGTGAGGTGCACCTTTCCACTCACTGATTGTTTGAGTGCATGGACAATGCGGTCTTTCACATGCAGGTGGAGGGCAGGGATGGCTTTTCTAGAAAAGAAGTACCGACTGTGTAGGTCATAGCATGGGACAGCGTAGGCCATAGCTCTCGGAACGCTGCGCTTTCAACCAAACGGAAGGGCATCATCTCTAATGAGATCAGTTTGGCAATGTAGGTGTTCAAAGCCAGTGTACGCGGAAGACAGGATGAGTACTTTCTTGTCCTACTCAGAGTGTCTGGTAGGGTGAGCTGGACTTGAGAGCTGCATGTGGTGGAACTATCGGTGAACACGACGGACTGAGAGGGGGTTGGTGATAGTGGTGGTGATGGCCTAGATTCAATCTTTCGTTGCAAAAACATTGTGATTCCCTGACTGCTTTGGCCTTGCAAAGACACCTCAACATTTCTTGCTGGTGGTGTGTCAACCAGTGGGCTTACAGTGGGGGAAGCGATGGAGTGGTGCTGGCTACCTTCAACCAGAGCAGGTGCACATGTGCTACCTGAGATTTTGTAGTCCGTTCACACTTGCAAGTGCATGTTCATTAAATGTCTAAGCATGCAACTGGTATTCAAATTTCTGAGATTTTTCCCTCAGCTAAAGGTCCTTCCGCACTTCTTGCAGATAACCTTTGCCTCATCAATAGGATTTTGGTCAAAAAAGTGCCACACTGGACTCTTCCTACTACGGTATAAATTTTCAGGCTTGCACGCTGTGCTAATTTGACCGTCTGGCCAAGCTGTCTTGCAACTCTTTTTGTTTTTTTTAACACCTTTTTGGACTGCTACGGGCCTGCCAGATAACCCCAGCTGCGATTTCGATGCCTGCTGTGGATCCTCCTCCTCTTCTGAGCTATTGCCAGCGGAACCCTCTTCCCCCACTGGATGCCAATCAGGGTCAACAACTGGGTCATCCATCACCTCCTCTTTAATTTCTTCTGCACCTTCCTCTGTGTCACCGTGTAAGGTGGTATAGTATGCAGGCTCAGTAGACTGCGAGGGCAATGTAGTGCTCTGGTTGAATGTACCAGCACAATCATATAGCAATGGCTGTGCATCAGTGCACTCCATGTCAGATTCATGATGGACTGGGGAACTCAGGATTTGACTTGATAACCCAGGCATGGTATGTGAAAAGAGCTCCATGGAGTAATCTGAAGTGTGGCTTTCCTTTTGGTGAGTGTGAAGGACACAAGGAAAGGGGTAGTTCCTGACCAGAAGCCTGCTCTGACTACTCAGTGCTTGGAGTTTTTGAACCTTCAGAAGAGGAGGCGATAGAGCTGGAGGCTGTTTCGGCAATGTAAGCCAAAACCTGTTCCTGATGCTCCGGCTTTAAAAGTGGTTTACGTATTTCCAGAAAAGGAGCTTTCCTTGCCTTCTGGAGCCAGACGATGACGCAGGCTCAACACCTCCTGCCTTAGCTGCTATTGTGCTTTTGGCACTACCAGCAGATTCACCACACCACCACCACCATCTGTCCCAGGTGGCCCCCCACGGCCACGTCCGCTGCCTCTTCCACCATACTTCCTCATGTCTGTGAAAATGTACCCAAAATACCAGCAGCTAAATTGTACTGTATCAGAAGCGTACAGCTGTATATGATGAGGGTGAAAAATTTTAATTTTCGTATGTATTTGCGGAGTAACAGACACAGACTCTCACAGGCTCAGTATGGATTACACCAGAATATAAAAAGCAAAAAAGTGTGCAATGTCAGAAGCGTACAGCTGTATACAGTGCTGGGTTAATTTTAAATCTCCGTATGTATTTCAGGAGTAACACACACGGTCACAGGCTCAGTATGGATAACACCAGAATATGAAAAGCAGAAAAAGTGTACTGTATCACTAGCGTACAGCTGTATACAGTGTTGGGGTAATTTTAAATATCCGTATATATTTCAGGAGTTACACACACGGTCACAAGCTCAGTATGGATAACACCAGAATATAAAAAGCAGAAAAAGTGTACTGTATCAGTAGCGTACAGGTGTATACAGTGTTGGGGTAATTTTAAATCTCCGTATATATTTGAGGAGTAACACACACGCTCACAGGCTCTGTATGGATAACACCAGAATATGAAAAGCAGAAAAAGTGTACTGAATCACTAGCGTACAGCTGTATACAGTGTTGGGGTAATTTTAAATCTCCATATATATTTCAGGAGTTACACACACAGTCACAGGCTCAGTATGGATAACACCAGAATATGAAAAGCAGAAAAAGTGCACTGTATCAGTAGCGTACAGCTGTATACAGTGTTGGAGTAATTTTAAATCTCCGTATATATTTGAGGAGTAACACACACGCTCACAGGCTCAGTATGGATTACACCAGAATATGAAAAGCATAAAAAGTGTACAGTATCAGTAGCGTACAGCTGTATAAAGTGTTGGGGTAATTTTAAATCTCCATTTATATTTCAGGAGTAACACACACATGGTCACAGGATCAGTATGGATAACACCAGAATATCAAACAAAGAGAAAAACAGTCCACTATTCCACCAAAACACTTTTATTAGATAAATAGCATAACACAAAAATAGCACAGGTGCACAACACGCAGGGGAACTGACGGACACAGTGGTGTCAGCATCAAAACGTGAAAAGGGGATCAGAGTCCATCTACCCACCCAAATATATTACTATATAGGCAATGGCATGTCTGAAACAACAACATTCATAAATCATGAGCTAAATAGCAAACAGGTAAGTATCACAGACATGGCAAAGAATACACATACCTAGAATAATAGGGTGCGAGACGGACAGCTGACCCCCCCAACGTACGTTTCGGAGCCTCACTCCTTCTTCAGGGGGCCCCCTGAGGAAGGAGTGAGGCTCCGAAACGTACGTTGGGGTGGGTCAGCTGTCCGTCTCGCACCCTATTATTCTAGGTATGTGTATTCTTTGCCATGTCTGTGATACTTACCTGTTTGCTATTTAGCTCATGATTTATGAATGTTGTTGTTTCAGACATGCCATTGCCTATATAGTAATATATTTGGGTGGGTAGATGGACTCTGATCCCCTTTTCACGTTTTGATGCTGACACCACTGTGTCCGTCAGTTCCCCTGCGTGTTGTGCACCTGTGCTATTTTTGTGTTATGCTATTTATCTAATAAAAGTGTTTTGGTGGAATAGTGGACTGTTTTTCTCTTTGTTTGTTGCCTTGCTATACAGTCTTCCCATCTATTTATCCCACGTCCATGTGTATTTCTTGTGATATGTTTCATAGATATACTATATACACATATGTGATGTTTGGGGTTGTTGCCATTTTTTAACACCAGAATATGAAAAGCAGAAAAAGTGTACTTTATCACTAGCGTACAGCTGTATACAGTGTTGGGGAAATTTTAAATCTCCGTATATATTTCAGGAGTAACACACACGGTCACAGGCTCAGTATGGATAACACCAGAATATGAAAAGCAGAAAAAGTGCACTGTATCAGTAGCGTACAGCTGTATACAGTGTTGGAGTAATTTTAAATCTCCGTATATATTTGAGGAGTAACACACACGCTCACAGGCTCAGTATGGATTACACCAGAATATGAAAAGCCGAAAAAGTGTAATGTGTCTGCAGCGTACAGCTGTATACAGTGTTGGGGTTATTTTAAATCTCTGTATATATTTCAGGAGTAACACACACGGTCACAGGCTCAGTATGGATAACACCAGAATATGAAAAGCAGAAAAAGTGTACTGTATCAGTAGCATACAGCTGTATACAGTGTTGGGGTAATTTTAAATCTCTGTATATATTTGAGGAGTAACACACACGCTCACAGGCTCAGTATGGATTACACTAGAATATGAAAAGCAGAAAAAGTGTACTGTATCAGTAGCGTACAGGTGTATACAGTGTTGGGGTAATTTGAAATCTCCGTATATATTTCAGGAGTAACACACACACGTTCTCTCAGTATGGATTTGACCGTAATACAGAAGGCAGAAAAACGGTACTGTATCAGAAGATACCAGCTGTATACGGTTTGGGGGAAAAATTAAATTTCCGCATATATTTCCGTAGTCACACAACACGCTCTCTGTGTGGATTTGACTGTAATACACAAAGCAGAAAAACGGTACTGTATCAGAAGATACCAGCTGTATACGGTTTAGGGGAAAATTGAAATCTCCGTATACATTTCCGGAGTCACAAACAGATAGTCAGCATGTATTTGTCCGTGATACCAGCCGGTACACGGTAGTGTGAGGAGCATACAGCTGTATACGGTGTGGGAAAAAGTGAATGCTCCGTAACTGTGCAGAAAAAAATAAAAGTATTAGTGCTGTGTAGGTGCTGTGTTAAAAAGCACTCTGCACAGCAGTGTACACACAGCAAAAGAAATTCCTCCCCTGTCACTGGCAGGCAGCCTAGTAATCAGCTCTGCTGCTCCATACAATAAATTCCTCCCCTCTCACTGGCAGACAGCAGCCTAATAATCAGCGCTGCTACTCCACACAAGCAATTCCTCTCCAGTCACTGGCAGGCAGCCTAATAATCAGCTCTGCTGCTGCACACAATAAATTCCTCCCCTCTCACTGGCAAACAGCAGCCTAATAATCAGCTCTGCTGCTCCACACAAACAATTCTTCCCCTGTCACTGGCAGGCAGCCTAACGACCAGCACTGCTGCACACAACAAAATCCTCCCTCCCCTGTCACTGCACACTAATTGTACAGCTAATCCCTATCAGCACAAGCACATAATTATTGTTTTTTTTACTGCCTAACGCTCTCCCTACTGAGAACCAGCACCAACAACCTCTCCTTACGCTAAGATCGGCAGAAGTAAAATGGCTGTCGGTTGTGAGGGCTTTTATGGGCACTGTGATGCCACAAAAAGCAAGCCAATCACTGCAATTACCTTCTCTAAGATGGTGGCGGCCGCTGCCCATGTTATTGCGTTGCCCACAGTGTGCGTCCCTGCTCATTGGCTGAGAAAAGGCCCCTCAAGCATTAGGGGATAACCAACTTTGGCGCTTGGGTCACCGAACGCATGGCCAACCTTACGCTATGGTCGGGTTTGGCAAAATCGGTCTTTTTGAATCTGACCGACCTGTTTCGCTCAACTCTACTCAGTGAGCATCTGTGTGTGACTCCGGAAATATATACGGAGATTTTAATTTTCCCCTACACCGTATACAGCTGGTACAGCTGTACGCTTCTGATACAGTACCTTTTTTCTGCCTTTTGTATTATGGTCAAATCCATACTGAGAGAGCGTCTGTGTGTAACTCCGGAAATATATACGGAGATTTAACTTTTCCCCTTCACCGTATACAGCTAGTATCTTCTGATACAGTACCTTTTTTCTGCCTTTTGTATTACGGTCAAATCCATAATGAGAGAGCATCTGTATGTGACTCTGGAAATATATACGGAGATTCAAATTTTCCCCTTCAACGTATACACTGGTATCTTCTGATACAGTACCTTTTTTCTGCCTCTTGTATTACTGTGAAATCCATACTGAGAGAGCGTCTGTATGTGATTCCGGAAATATATCCGGAGATTTAAATTTTCCTCTACAATGTATACAGCTGTACGCTTCTGATGCAGTATCGTTTTTCTGCCTATTGTATTATGGTCAAATCTATACTGAGAGAGCGTCTGTGTGTGACTCCGGAAATATATACGGAGATTTAAATTTTCCCCTACACTGTATACAGCTGTACGCTTCTGATACAGTACCGTTTTTCTGCTTTTTGTATTCTGTTCAAATCCCTACTGAGTGAGCGTCTGTGTGTGACTCCAGAAATATTTTCGGAGATTTAAATTTTCCCTTACACTGTATACAGCTGTACACTTCTGATACAGTACCTTTTTTCTGCCTTTTGTATTACTGTCAAATCCATACTGAGTGAGTGTCTGTGTGTGACTCGGAAATATATACGAAGATTTTAATTCTCCCCTTCACCGTATACAGCTGTATCTTCTGATATAGTACCATTTTTCTGCCTTTTGTATTAAGGTCAAATCCATACTGAGTGAGCGTCTGTGTGTGACTCCGGAAATATATACGGAGATTTAAATTTTCCCCTACACTGTATACAGCTGTATGCTTCTGATACAGTACCATATATCTGCTGGTATTTTTGGTACATTTTCCCAAACATGAGGAAGTATGGTGGAAGAGGCCACGGACGTGGCGGGGGGGCCAGCTGGTACTGATGGTGGTGGTGGTGCATCTGCTGGTAGTGCCAAAAGCACAATAGCATCTAAGGCAGGAGGTGTTGAGCCTGCGTCATCGTCTGGCTCCAGAAAGCCTGGAAGGCTCCATTTTCTGGGAGTAGGTAAACCGCTTTTAAAGCCAGAGCATCAGGAACAGGTTGTGGCTTACCTTGCCGAAACAGCCTCCAGCTCTATCGCCTACTCTTCTGAAGTTCAAAAACTGCAAGCACTGAGTCGTCAGTGCAGGCTCCTGGTCAGGACCGACACCTTTCCTTGTGTCCTTCACCCCAACAAAAGTGAAGGATGCGGCAGGCCACACTTCAGATTACTCCCTGGAGCTCTTTTCACATACCATGCCTGGGTTACAAGTGAAATCCTGAATTCCCCATTCCAAGATGAATCTGACATGGAGTGCACTGATGCACAGCCACTGCTATAAGATTCTTCTGGTACATTCACCCAGAGCACTGCATTGCCCTCACAGTCTACTGAGCCAGATTCTGACCCTGATGAAACTCAGGTGCCCCTTCCCGCATACTCTACCACCTAACACGGTGACAGAGAGGAAGGTGCAGATGAAATTGAAGAGGAGTTGATGGATGACCCAGTTGTTGAACAGCATTGGTATCCATTGGGGGAAGAGGTTGCCGCTGGCAATAGCTCAGTAGATGAGGAGGATCCGCAGCAGGCATCGACATCGCAGCAGCGGTTATCTGGCAGCCCCGCAGCAGTCCAAAAACGTGTTAAAAAAAAGAGTTGCAGGACAGCTTGGCCAGACGGTCAAATTAGCACAGCGTGCAAGCCCTGAAAATTTATCCCATAGTAGGAAGAGTGCAGTGTGGCACTTTTTTGACCAAAATCCTATTGATGAGGCAAAGGTTATCTGTAAGAAGTGCGGAAGGACCTTTATCCGAGGGAAAAATCTCCGAAATTTGAATACCATTGCATGCTTAGACATTTAAACACCATGCACTTGCAAGCGTGGACGGACTACAAAACCTTAGGTAGCACATGTGCACCTGCTCCGACTGAAGGTAGCCAGCAACGCTACATCGCTTCCCCCACTGTAAGCCCACCGGTTAGCACACCACCAGCAAGAAATGTTGAGGTGTTGCGGCAAGGCCAAAGCAGTCAAGGAATCACAATGTTTTTCCAATGAAAGACTGAATCTAGGCCATCACCACCACCATCACCTTCACCAACCCCCTCTCAGTTCGCCATGTCCACCGCTAGTTCCCCCATATGCAGCTCTCAAGTCCACCTCACCCTACCAGACACTCTGAGTAGGACTAGGAAGTACTCATCCTCTCATCCGCGTACACTGGCTTTGAACGCATACATTGCCAAACTGATCTCATTAGAGATGATGCCCTTCCGTTTGGTTGAAAGCGCAGCTTTCCGAGAGCTCATGGCCTACGCTGTCCCACGCTATGACCTACCCTGTCAGCACTTTTTTTCTAGAAAAGCCATCCCTGCCATCCACCTGCATGTGAAAGACCACATTGTCCATGAACTAAAACAATCAGTGAGTGGAAAGGTGCACCTCACAACAGATGCATGGGCCAGTAGGCATGGCCAGGGCCGTTACATGCCCATCACTATGCAATGGGTTAATGTGGTGGATACACTGTCCACAGGGGACAGCAGCGGTGGGACAGTACTGCCTAGCCCACAGTATAGGCAACAGTTGGCTGTAGGCGTTGACTCTCCTCCTCTTCCTCCAGAAGCGAAAGCTCGTCGACAGAGCGCAGTCGCACAAGCACTCCATCCGCAGCTGCCAGTGTTGCACACGAGGTTTCCCACTATCGAACAGCTGGTGGTTAGTGTCAGCAGGCTGTTTTAAAGATGATGTCTTTGGGCGACAACAGACACACCGTGTAGGTACTGGCCAACTATTGCAGCGAGAAACTGAGTCATGGCTGGGCAGTCTACATCTTAAGCCAGGCAAGGTAGTCAGTGATAACGGCCATAATTTTGTGGTGGCCACAGCCCTGGCAAAACTTAGACACATACCTTGCCTGGCTCACACCTTGAACCTGGTCGTGCAGTGCTTCATAAATAATTATCCGGAATTACCAGCCCTGCTCCATAAGGTGCGAAGACTGTGCTTGCACATCCGTCGTTTGCCCATAGACTCCAGTCATATGCAGAGGCTGCAGCGATCACTCCACCTCCCCAAGCACCGCCTAATCATAGACATTTCAACAATTTGAAACTCCACCATGCACATGGTTGAGAGGCTGTGTGAACAGAGGCAGGCTGTAATGAATTTGTGGGAGGATACATGGGCAGGCAGTTTGAGGGCAAACATCGAGTTGTCGGGTGTGCAAGTATCAAAGCCGAAAGACCTCTGTAAAGTCCTTCAATGTTTTGAGGAATGCACATGGCTGGTAAGCGCAGACGACGCCATCATAAGCATGAGCATCCCACTTATGTGTCTGCTCATGCAAACTTTGACGCACATTAAGGATCAGGCATTTGCAGCGGAGGAGGAAGAGGAGGAGGAGGAAAGCCTTGATGACAGTCTGCCATTGTCTGCTCAGGGAACTGTCCTGGACGAGGTGGAGGTAGAAGAGGAAGAGGAGGAGGATGAGGGGGATGATTATTTGGGGAGGAGGATGCTTCTCAGGGGCAAGAGAAAATGTTGGCTTGCCAAGGTCAGGTACAGGGTTTGTGCGTGACTGGAGGGATGTGGATTTGGCAGAAAGTGCTCCTCCACCCTCCACTGGCAGTGCATCATTGACACCTGGAACATTGGCCCACATGTGTGATTATGTCTTTTGGATCCTAAAAAGGGACCCCCGCATTGCCAAAATTATGAAGGATGATGAATACTGGTTGGCCAGCATGCTCGATCCACGCTATAAAGGCAAATTACATAACATCATGACACAGGAGAACCTAGAACTAATATTGGTGAACAAACAAGCAACTCGGTAAACCGTTTGTTAGAGGCATTCCCAGCACACACCAATGGTGCAGGTTCTAACATGAACCGTACTGGGCCAAATGGAAGAGGTGTTTGTGGTGCACACAGCTGAAGTGGCGTTGGAGAAGGGGTTTCATGACCATGTTGTGGACTGATTTCTCGAGTACCGCTCACATGACTGGTAATACTGAATCGATTGCAACAGACAGGAGACAGCAGTTGTCAACTATGGTTCAAAATTTCCTCTCCTCCCCTATCGATGTTCTCCCTCACAGGTCATTCCGCTTTGACTACTGGGCCTGTAAACTGGACACCTGGCCTGAATTGGCACAATATGACTTACAGGAGCTCGCTTACACTGCTGGTAGTGTGCTATCAGAAAGATAAATCCAGACAGAAAGAAGGACCTGGCTGTCGACCCAAAATGTTGGTGATCTCACCTTCATTAAAATGAACGATGCCTGAGTTTCAAAGGATGACACATAGGTTGCCAGCAAAATGGCTCGCTTTGTCCTCCTCTTCCTCTGACTTCTCCAATTACTCCATTTGCAGCTGCTGAACGTCCAGCCTACACCTCAACATATGCCAGTTTTTCCACATCCCTAACTGGGCTGTATCCCCCCCAGGGCCGGCATCAGCACCTGGCGCACCGGGGCAAGTTCCAGGACCCTGAGCAGGTGGGGTGGCCCACTCGCCGTCAGAGACAGAAGCGTACTATGAGGGGCCCTGTGCCAGTGCCGGTGCCCACGAGAGGGCCCCCCCTGCTTGCTCAGGGCCTCAGCACTTGCAATACTTACCTCTCCCTGCTCCACTACTGTGACTTCTTCTGTGTTTCCTGACAGTGACATTCAGGTCACAGAGCGTGATGACATCACGTCTGTGCGCCCTCTGCCTGAACAGTCACAGTGCAGAGAGCTGGAAGATGGCGATGCTGAGGAGTCCAGAGTAGAGCAGTGCCCAGCCAGGAGAGGTATTTCTTATTTTTAATGTTTGGAGCAATATATGGGGAGCATTATACACTGGAGAATTATATATGGGGGCCCATTATACACTTGAGCATCATAGATAGGGCCCATTATACACTGGAGCATTATATAGGCCCATCATACACTGGAGCATCATCCATGGGGCCCATCATATACTTGAGCATCAAATGGGGCCCATTATATATGGAGCATTATATAGGCCCATCATACACTGGAGCATCATACATGGGGCCCATCATATACTGGAGCATCATATGGGGCCCATTATATATAGAGCATTATATACGCCCATCATACACTGGAGCATCATCTATGGGGCCTATCATATACTGGAGCATCATATGGGGCCCATTATTTATGGAGCATTATATAGGCCACATTATACACTGGAGCATCATCTATGGGGCCTATCATATACTGGAGCATCATATGGGGCCCATTATATATGGAGCATTATATAGGCCCATCATACACTGGAGCATCATCCATGGGGCCCATCATATACTGGAGCATCATATGGGGCCCATTATATATGGAGCATTATATAGGTCCATCATACACTCAAGCATCATCTATGGGGCCCTTCATATACTGGAGCATCATATGGGGCCCATTATATATGGCGCATCATATGGTGCACATTATATATTGAGCATCACATGGAGCACATTATATATGTAGTATTATATATAGGGACCATTATATTTGGAGCATTATATGGGGCTCATCATATACTAGAGCATCATATGTGGTTCATTCTTTATGGGGCATCATATAGGGCCCTTTATATATGTAGCATCATATGAAGCACATATGGGGCCTATTCTGTATGGAGCATTATATGGAGCCCACTCTGTATGGAGCAATATATGGGGCCCATCATATACTGTATGGAGCTTTATACGCGACTCGTTATACTGTATGGAGCAATATGTGGGGCTCATTATACTCTATGGGGACCGTCCTAAGCTGTTTGGCACATTATATGGGGCACCATCATATACTGGAGCATTATGTGGAGCTCATCATGTACTGTATGGAACATTATATGGGACCAATTATGTATGGAGCAATATATGGGGCTCATTATTCTGTATGGTGCACTATGTGGTGCCCATAATATTGTATGGAGGACTATACTGTCCGGTTTTTGAGCTATTGTAGAATTTACAATAGATATCACTCATGTAATGTAAGAAGTGAAGTATTTTTCAATGTACTATACCTATATTTCTCTGCCGTATCGGAGCATCATGAATTGTGGTATGTGTTAAAGGGGCCCACTGAGACTCTTTCGCCCGGGGTCCACGAACACCTGGAGCGAGCCCTGCCTCCCCCACAACTTTAGCCAAACAACCCCCAGTTTTCAATGCGTTACTTTTATTATAAAGTAAATGTAGGTTGACAATCTTAAGTAATAAGAATTGATGTCGTTGGCATTGAAATGGGCACTGTAGGTGTGTTTACTGTCCGCCACTCCCTGCCGACTTTTCTTCCCCATTGACTGGCATTGGGTTCGGGTCGAGTTTGAGTCGGACCTTCGACTTTTGCCGATAGTTGGCCGATTTCGTTCGACTTGACTTTTGGGAAAGTCGGGTGGTCCCAAACCCGACTCGACCCTCCCGGAGGCAAAGTCGCTCATCTCTCTTGGAGGGCACTATGCTCTGGTATCCTGTGCACCTGTAAGGAGGTGGCAGGCACACTCGGTTGCCCCCTTCTTCCTTTTATGTCCGACATGTGTTCCCACTGCGGTGCACCTGTTTCACAGTTTTATTAATGTTATGTATACTGTATGATGCCCTTATATTGACCTATGTGTTAATGTGTCATGCCTCATATGTAATGTTCCTTTGTTTCCTGTTTTTGTATTGTACATATTGTATGTTAGTGTCACAATCCACTTTTGGATCTGTGGCAGACCATTCTTTCCATATTAAACCTTTTTCCTTTCAGGCCATAGGGAGTTAATGTCAGTCTTTTCCCTCGTGGCCGCTGGTGTAATTACATTGCTGCTGACTTGTCAGGGGAAGGTGGTGACCACTCGCACCATCCTTTAAAAGGTCACCTGAGGCTCAGCTGACTGTTGGTGATATGTCTGCCTTTTGGAGACTATATGTCAAAATAACACCGCACTCCTTGTAAATATGCTTCAAAAGTGGAAATCTTTTTTGAACGTGCCTCATATGGAAAAGCAACAAGCAATTTAACGTTTCGGCCACAGCCTGGCCTTGATCACAATATCGCTGCAATAAACAGAATAAAATGTATATTATATCATATACAGTGTTCACACAAAACAAATTATATACAATATATACAAAATTTATATACATAGTCTATGTCAAGTTTATATGTCTAGATATCATAAGTATGCATTTGGACATCATGGGTAATCTGGACATCACACGAGACTGAGAAGCAGAGGAAGAGAAGCCACACGTAATACATAATGAGATGGGATGGATGTGAGATATACCCATATAGAGATGCTTCAAAGGAATGGTTTTCAAGGATCCCTTACAGGGAATTAATGCAGGGCGTAAGAAAAAATCCTGTATGAAGACAATGGATTTTAGGTAGTGCACGTTATAAGAGATGAGTTGATGTAGAGTTAGAACGTTAAATGTAAAGGATACATGGTTAAAAAGCGAAATAAGGTTTAGACCAGTGTTTACCACTCATTTGTATTCATAAAGATACAGATGTTCTAGATAACATAGTAATATTATGAAAAGAACAATAATATTGAATAGAGGACATGTATCCTGATGTCAATATTCATAAGGAAACAGTATTTACAACAATTATGGGCCCATGCAGAATTGATAATGGTATGATCGCCGTATATAGGCTGATTGCACATATATATGTGTAGTGCTCCGCTGTGAAAAAGAAAAGACATAGGAGATATCGCAGACCGTCATCTCATGGAATATATGTATAATATATCAGGCAAAATCTAATTACCACATAGGTTGTGAGGTTCTGGGATGCTGAATATCGACTGGGCACAATGAGCTATGCAATGCTGTGCTGTGAAAAAGGCATCATATAGGTGTTATAACAATATTCCTCCTCAAATGTAGGGGTACTTATCTCCATAGGTAGCGCTCACATCCGTTGGTGATATAGTAGTCACCCTGCAGTATGCATCAGGATTTGGAAGCGTTGGTGGTGTAGTGGAACGCTGGCACACCAGTGCCTGAGCTGGGAATCGCTGCCAAGGAGTCCCTGAGTGTGGATCTTTAAAGAGCCGGCCGGGGAAGGTGGTGACCACTCGCACCATCCTTTAAAAGGTCACCTGAGGCTCAGCTGACTGTTGGTGATATGTCTGCCTTTTGGAGACCAACCAAGCTGGAGTCAGGAGCTTGCTGAGCGCAGGGGTACATCTGCTGTTTCCCTGATCTGGTGCCTTACTCTGCTGTGCATTGCATTGCAGCAGAGAAAGCTAAGTTTTGTTGTTTTGTTTATTTAACCCCTAGGTGTCTGTCTTTCCTTCCTTTGGTTATTTTGGTGTAGTTCCTTTTATTCCCTGTCTCACCTCCTGGTGAGTGGGTTGGGGTCCAGCTCAGGGCTAAACAGGAGATAGGGACAGGTCGGTGACTTGGGCCTCACTACCTTCAATTGTACCCCCAAGTTAAGGAAAGACAGGGCCCTCCCTTAGCTTAAGGACAGTTCAGGGGCCCAGGTTCCTCGTCTACTATATTTCTATTACTGCCCAGTGACTTTTAGTTTAGGGATACAAGAAGTTAAAAAAGTGGTCTGGTCCAGCAGCCTCAAGGAAGTGGAAGATCCTGCTTCTGGGGCACAGCCCGTGCTGGACTGCCTGAAGCAAGACATGTGTCCCTGTCTGGGACAGAAGGGACCTTTGACTGGGGGACTTCAGGCTGCCAGGACTGTCGGGCAGCAGGGATAGGCATGAGGACTATGAGCGTGCCCTCCAAGAGACTGTTAGATCCCAGGAGCCGATTGGGAGCTGATGCTTTTGCTGCTGCTGCAGATGGAGCAACATCTCAGAATAGGGACCGCTCAGGAATTGATACCTTCCTCACTTCTTTATTAAAACGTTTCACTGTTGGATTAAAACCGTGCCTGTGTGTTTCCCTGGATCCACATAATTGGTGACGGCAGTGAAGTGAGAAGAGAAGGTAACCAACTGTGTTATAGCTC
The DNA here is from genome assembly GCA_033576555.1 of Oophaga sylvatica. Lineage (NCBI taxonomy): Eukaryota > Metazoa > Chordata > Amphibia > Anura > Dendrobatidae > Oophaga > Oophaga sylvatica. The sequence continues at coordinate 468,475,597 of JARQOD010000002.1, read as the reverse complement.
TGAACTGTTCCTGTCTGTTTTATGTGCAAGGGGCCGGGGTGCTTGTGGACTGTTGCTTTAAATGGACTCCATCATGACTACAACCCCGTGCCACCTTGTTACACACCAACTCTCTGCACAGAAGATAAGATATAATGATGTCATCGCGACTCTTGTCTCAGTCGAGCACTGATTGGTGGAAAAAACAGCTGGTGGCTCCATCCTCCACTGCTGTCTGCATCCTGAGGATGAGGATAGCAGTGACAGTTGGTGATGTCAGACAGGAGGTGGGTGAGGGAGTGGTGTGGCCCATTAGTCACTATTTTTGCCTTACGGCTGTCTCGGCCTGCAGGACAGACAAGAACAGCCAGTGTGCCGGATGTGGGAAGTGATCTGTACTTTTCCAAGCTCTATCTAAACCATTCCATTGTAGCTCTGGCACATGTTTAGGGTCGGTGTCCTGCTAGAAGGTGAACCTATGCCCCAATCACAAATCTTTTGCAGCCTATAACAGGCTTTCCTTCAGGATTTCCCTGTATTTACGTTGATCCATCTTTCCATCAGCTCTGACCAACTTTACAATTCTTGCTGAAGAAAAGCATCCCACAGCATAATGCTGTCAACACCATGTTTAATGGTGGACATAATGTTTTTGAGATGATGTTCAGTGTTAGTTTTCTGAAACACAGCGTTTTGCACTTAGCCCAAAAAGTTCTACTTTGCTCTCATCTGACCAAAGCACCTTCTTCCACACACCATGTAGGGGGCACAGCTAGGACAGCACAGTAGAATTAATCTTTGACTCATTATAAACTCATCTCCAGTTGTAGTTCCTCACTCATAGTACTGTTATCTCATCTGTACTGTATCTGGTCCTCCCACACTCCCTGTGAGATGAAATCAAAAGACGTGTTAGTTTTAATCAGACACAGCTCTGCAGATGAGCTGACAGCAGAAGAGGAGACAAATGTGTTTACAAATGTATTTGCAATGAAACAAGGTTCAGTTTTGCAGTAGTGTGTTAGTGAGGCTGGAGTCACACACAACCACAAAAAATCGGTCCGTTTTAGACGGTCGACAATCGGATCAAAATAAAAACATCACACATCCTTCTGGCATCCGATTTTCCTTCAAAGATGCGATTTAATCGCATGTCTGTGTACCTTGTAACATCCGATTTTCATCCGACTTGCGAAACTGACATATAATGGATCCAAAAGAATAGTATTTAAATGCCAAAAGAAAGAATAGATATATACACATAGAGCACATATATATATATATATATACATGTCATTGTGACATGTATATATACATATATTTATAGTTCTTACACTTCTACATACTGTTATAGCCGCTAATTCAATTGCCGGCTTCAGTGAAATCACAGAAGCCGACATGAAATGATACATTGTTTCCACACATTTAACCATGTAATTTCATGTATTTTTATATATGTTTGAAACATACAATTACATGAGTATATGTGTGCTAAATTTCAGACATGTAGGGGTTAATTAAAGGTGTAAATTCGTTGAAAAAAAATGCGTGGGCTCCCGCTGTATTTTCTCCACCAGACAGACAAAGCAAGCGAGTGGGGCAGATAATAATAGCCTAGGGAGGGTACATTTTTTTTGTGCCCCCCCTGGCTACTAACATCTGCCCCCAGACACCCCAGAAAGGGCAAATCTCTAATTAGATTCGCCCTTTCTGGCACTTTGCCCGTCTATTCCCATTGCCCTGTAGCGGTGGCGAATGGGTTAATAATCTGGCGTTAATGTCACCTTAGTATTGAAAGGTGACCTTAAGGCAGGTTAATAATTGATAGCTGTCAATTAGACAACTATCAATTATTAATCCTATTGTATGAAAGAAAAATCAAACACACACAGTTTAATAAAAAATAAGTTTAATTAAATAATCACACAGTTTTTGACCATATTTTATTTTCCTGCTAAAACCATTTCCTGTAATAAAAATAAAATAAAAAAGCAAAATTATACTTACCAATCCGATGTACAGTCAGGTCCCACGGTGTAATCCATCAGAAAGGGTTAACAGGTTACAGGTCGCAGAGAGCTAATAATGCTGTCTCAGACCTGTATTCCCCTGAATGAATAAGTTCCTCTCCCAGCGAAAGTAGAGGAATAGATTCATGAATGGAGCTTAATTGATTTATTGGCAATTTAACTTTAGTGACCTGACCTAAAGGGAAAGTGGACACAATCAATTAAGCTTCATTCATGAAACACATCCTCTCCTGTCGCCAGGAGAGGAACTTATTCATTCAGGAGCTTTGAGCTGAGCATGCAGGATTACTTGCACTGCTTGGCTCAAAGCTAGTTAACCCTTTGTGAAGGATTACAGCGTGGGACGTGACAGATCGGCGGAATAGGTAAGAATAATGTTTTATTTTTTTTTTCTTTATTTTAGGAGATCAATGGCTTCGCACGGAATAAGTGTAAAATAAAATATGGTCAAAAACTGTGTGATTATTTAATTAAACTTATTTTTTATTAAACTGTGTGTGTTTGATTTTTCTTTCATACAATAGGATTAATAATTGATAGTTGTCTAATTGACAGCTATCAATTATTAACCTGCCTTAAGGTCACCTTTCAATACTAAGGTGACATTAACGCCAGATTATTAACCCATTCGCCACCGCTACAGGGCAATGGGAATAGACGGGCAAAGTGCCAGAAAGGGCGAATCTAATTAGAGATTTGCCCTTTCTGGGGTGTCTGGGGGCAGATGTTAGTAGCCAGGGGGGGCACAAAAAAAATGTACCCTCCCTAGGCTATTATTATCTGCCCCCACTCGCTTGCTTTGTCTGTCTGGTGGAGAAAATACAGCGGGAGCCCACGCATTTTTTTTCAACGAATTTACACCTTTAATTAACCCCTACATGTCTGAAATTTAGCACACATATACTCATGTAATTGTATGTTTCAAACATATATAAAAATACATGAAATTACATGGTTAAATGTGTGGAAACAATGTATCATTTCATGTCGGCTTCTGTGATTTCACAAAACCCGGCAATTGAATTAGCGGCTATAACAGTATGTAGAAGTCTAGGAACTATAAATATATGTATATATACATGTCACAATGACATGTATATATATATATATGTGTTCTATGTGTATATATCTATTCTTTCTAGTCTTTATTAAAGCTGTCAGTGTGATTTTACAGTATTGCCGGGGATGAATTGCCGGCTTTTCTAAAGGACAGCGATGCGATTTCATCGCAAGTCACACAGTGTGGTCCGTTTGTAATCCGATTTTTCATCGCTCCCATAGACTTGCATTGGCGATTGTCGACCGACAATCGGTGACAATCGCAGCATGCTGCGATTGTACACGGACGTTTAAAACGGACCACAAAAAATCGGATACTGGGAGCTGCTCCATAGATTAACATAGGTCCGACTGCAATGCGATTTTTCATCGCATTGCAGTCGTCCGATTCTGTTGCCAGTGTGACGCCGGCCTTATAATCACAAACAGCTCTGCATTGAGATCAGGAGAGAACACTGTCAGGCATTACATTTGTGGAAGGTCAGCTCACTTAGCTGCTCCTTGACGTACAGTGGGTATGGAAAGTATTCAGACCCTTTAAATGTTTCACTCTTTGTTTCATTGCAGCCATTTGGTAAATTCAAAAAAGTATTTTTTTTTCTCATAAATGTACACTCTGCACACCATCTTCACTGAAAAAACCGAGAAATGTAGAAATTTTTGCAAATTTATTAAAAAAAGAAAAACTGTAATATCACATGGTCATAAATATTCAGACCCGTTGCTCAGTATTGAGTAGAAGCACCCTGTTAGGCATCGGCGATGGCAGGATCTGAACCTGGATCCGAGAAGTCTGTGGTCTCCCATCCAGACCCGGCCGAGGCAGATGCTGCTCAGCTTTGCTGTCAATCTGAACGCCTAGACAATACCCAAGAGGCACTAGTAACTCGGGTCTTTGTTTTTGTTTGTCCGTGACATGGCGAGCCATGATTGGTATTTAACCCCTTTTTGTCATCGGACGTACTATCCCATCCATGTGCCCTGGGACTTAATTCCCAGGGACGGGATAGTACGTCCAAGGCGATCAGCTGATCGCGGCCGGGTGTCAGCTAATTATCACAGCTGACACCCGGCACTATGTGCCAGGAGCAGTCACGGACCGCTCCCGGAACATTAACCCCTGGCACACCGCGATCAAACATGATCGCAGTGTACCGGGGACACAGGGAAGCATCGCGCAGGGAGGGGGCTCCTGGCGTGCTCCCCTTAGGCCCTCAGAACAGCGCGATGTGATCGCGCTGTTCTGAGGCCTTCCTCCCTGCAAGGCCCCGGATCCAAGATGGCCGCCGGGTCCTGCACGGATGCGGCTTCCTCAGCGTTCCTGGGACAAAGTAAAAATGTTAAAAAAATAACAATCACAAGTGTAAAAAAAAAATCCAAAATAAAGGAAAAAAAAAATATTCCCCAATAAATTCATTTCTTCCTGTAAATAAAAAAAAACAAAACAATAAAAGTACACATATTTGGTATCACCACGTCCGTAACGATCCGCCCTATAGAACTGTCCCACTAGTTAACCCCTTTAGTCAACCCTTAAAAAAAAAAAAAAAAAAAAAAATCAATGCTTTATCATCATTCCTCTGAACAAAAAGTGGAATAACACGCGATCAAAAACACTGATATAAATAAACATGGTACCGCTGAAAACTGCATCTTTTCCCGCAAAAAACGAGCAGCCATACAGCATCGTCAGCGAAAAAATAATAAACTTATAGCTCGCAGAATAAAGCGATGCAAAAATAATTATTTTTTATTTAAAATTGTTTTCATTGTATAAAAGCGCCAAAACATAAAAAAATGATATAAATGAGGTATCGCCATAAGCGTACTAACCCGACGAATAAAACTGCTTTATCAATTTTACCACACGCGGAACGGTATAAACGCCCCGCCAAAAGAAATTTATGAATTGCTGCTTTTTGTTCATTCTAACATCTCAAAAATCGAAATAAAAAGCGATCAAAAAACGTCACGTGCTCAAAAATGGTACCAATAAAACATCAACTCGTACCGCAAAAAGAAGACCTCACATGACTCTGTGGGCCAAAATATGCAAAAATTATAACTCTCAAAATGTGGTTATGCAAAACCTATTTTTTGCAATAAAAAGCGTCTTTTGGTTTGTGACAGCTGCCAATCATAAAACCTGATATAAGTAGTAAATCAAACCCCCCTTTATCGCCCCCTTAGTTAGGGAAAAATAATAAAGTAAAAAAATGTATTTATTTCCATTTTCCAATTAGGGTTAGGGCTGCGGCTAAATTTAGGGTTAGAGTTGGGGCTAACGTTAGGATTAGGGTTAGGGTTGCGATTAGGGTTAGGGTTTGTTAGGGTTAGGTTTGTGGTTAGGGTTATGGTTAGGGTTGGGACTAGGATTAAGGGTGTGTTGGGGTTAGGGTTGGAGTTAGAATTGGGGGTTTCCACTGTTTAGGCACATCAGGAGCTCTCCAAATATGACAAGGCATCTGATCTCAATTCCAGCCAATTCTGCGTTGAAAAAGTCAAACGTGCTCCTTCACTTCTGAGCTCTGCCATGCACCCAAACAGCAGTTTTCCCCCCACATATGGGGTATCAGCGTACTCAGTACAAATTGCACAATAACTCTTGGGGTCCAATTTCTTCTGTTACCCTTGGGAAAATAAAAAATTGGTGGCGAAAATATCATTTTTGTAAAAAAAAAAAGATTTTTTGTTTTTACGGCTGTACGTTATAAACTTCTATGAAGCACTTGGGGCTTCATAAAGCTCACCACACATCTAGATAAGTTCCTTGTGGGGTCTATTTTCCAAAATGTGGTCACTTCTGGGGGGTATCTACTGTTTAGGCACATCAGGGGCTCTCCAAATACGACATGATGCCCGCAGACCATTCCATCAAAGTCTGCAATCCAAACGTCACTACTTCCCATCCGAGCCCTCGACATGTGCCCATACAGTAGTTTTCTCCCACCTATTGGGTATCAGC
>JARQOD010000002.1:468212583-468469464 GCA_033576555.1 Oophaga sylvatica | reverse complement strand
GGGGAAGGTGGTGACCACTCGCACCATCCTTTAAAAGGTCACCTGAGGCTCAGCTGACTGTTGGTGATATGTCTGCCTTTTGGAGACCAACCAAGCTGGAGTCAGGAGCTTGCTGAGCGCAGGGGTACATCTGCTGTTTCCCTGATCTGGTGCCTTACTCTGCTGTGCATTGCATTGCAGCAGAGAAAGCTAAGTTTTGTTGTTTTGTTTATTTAACCCCTAGGTGTCTGTCTTTCCTTCCTTTGGTTATTTTGGTGTAGTTCCTTTTATTCCCTGTCTCACCTCCTGGTGAGTGGGTTGGGGTCCAGCTCAGGGCTAAACAGGAGATAGGGACAGGTCGGTGACTTGGGCCTCACTACCTTCAATTGTACCCCCAAGTTAAGGAAAGACAGGGCCCTCCCTTAGCTTAAGGACAGTTCAGGGGCCCAGGTTCCTCGTCTACTATATTTCTATTACTGCCCAGTGACTTTTAGTTTAGGGATACAAGAAGTTAAAAAAGTGGTCTGGTCCAGCAGCCTCAAGGAAGTGGAAGATCCTGCTTCTGGGGCACAGCCCGTGCTGGACTGCCTGAAGCAGGACATGTGTCCCTGTCTGGGACAGAAGGGACCTTTGACTGGGGGACTTCAGGCTGCCAGGACTGTCGGGCAGCAGGGATGGGCATGAGGACTATGAGCGTGCCCTCCAAGAGACTGTTAGATCCCAGGAGCCGATTGGGAGCTGATGCTTTTGCTGCTGCTGCAGATGGAGCAACATCTCAGAATAGGGACCGCTCAGGAATTGATACCTTCCTCACTTCTTTATTAAAACGTTTCACTGTTGGATTAAAACCGTGCCTGTGTGTTTCCCTGGATCCACATCATTGGTGACGGCAGTGAAGTGAGAAGAGAAGGTAACCAACTGTGTTATAGCTCTGAACTGTTCCTGTCTGTTTTATGTGCAAGGGGCCGGGGTGCTTGTGGACTGTTGCTTTAAATGGACTCCATCATGACTACAACCCCGTGCCACCTTGTTACACACCAACTCTCTGCACAGAAGATAAGATATAATGATGTCATCGCGACTCTTGTCTCAGTCGAGCACTGATTGGTGGAAAAAACAGCTGGTGGCTCCATCCTCCACTGCTGTCTGCATCCTGAGGATGAGGATAGCAGTGACAGTTGGTGATGTCAGACAGGAGGTGGGTGAGGGAGTGGTGTGGCCCATTAGTCACTATTTTTGCCTTAAGGCTGTCTCGGCCTGCAGGACAGACAAGAACAGCCAGTGTGCCGGATGTGGGAAGTGATCTGTACTTTTCCAAGCTCTAGTCTAAACCATTCCATTGTAGCTCTGGCACATGTTTAGGGTCGGTGTCCTGCTAGAAGGTGAACCTATGCCCCAATCACAAATCTTTTGCAGCCTATAACAGGCTTTCCTTCAGGATTTCCCTGTATTTACGTTGATCCATCTTTCCATCAGCTCTGACCAACTTTACAATTCTTGCTGAAGAAAAGCATCCCCACAGCATAATGCTGTCAACACCATGTTTAATGGTGGACATAATGTTTTTGAGATGATGTTCAGTGTTAGTTTTCTGAAACACAGCGTTTTGCACTTAGCCCAAAAAGTTCTACTTTGCTCTCATCTGACCAAAGCACCTTCTTCCACACACCATGTAGGGGGCACAGCTAGGACAGCACAGTAGAATTAATATTTGACTCATTATAAACTCATCTCCAGTTGTAGTTCCTCACTCATAGTACTGTTATCTCATCTGTACTGTCTCTGGTCCTCCCACACTCCCTGTGAGATTTAATCAAAAGACGTGTTAGTTTTAATCAGACACAGCTCTGCAGATGAGCTGACAGCAGAAGAGGAGACAAATGTGTTTACAAATGTATTTGCAATGAAACAAGGTTCAGTTTTGCAGTAGTGTGTTAGTTATAATCACAAACAGCTCTGCATTGAGATCAGGAGAGAACACTGTCAGGCATTACATGTTGGAAGGTCAGCTCACTTAGCTGCTCCTTGACGTACAGTGGATATGGAAAGTATTCAGACCCTTTAAATGTTTCACTCTTTGTTTCATTGCAGCCATTTGGTAAATTCAAAAAAGTATTTTTTTTTTCACATAAATGTACACTCTGCACACCATCTTCACTGAAAAAACCGAGAAATGTAGAAATTTTTGCAAATTTATTAAAAAAGAAAAACTGTAATATCACATGGTCATAAATATTCAGACCCTTTGCTCAGTATTGAGTAGAAGCACCCTGTTAGGCATCGGCGATGGCAGGATCTGAACCTGGATCTGAGAAGTCTGTGGTCTCCCATTCAGACCCGGCCGAGGCAGATGCTGCTCAGCTTTGCTGTCAATCTGAACGCCTAGACAATACCCAAGAGGCACTAGTAACTCGGGTCTTTGTTTTTGTTTGTCGGTGACATGGCGAGCCATGATTGGTATTTAACCCCTTTCTGTCATCGGACGTACTATCCCTCCATGTGCCCTGGGACTTAATTCCCAGGGACGGGATAGTACGTCCAAGGCGATTAGCTGATCGCGGCCGGGTGTCAGCTAATTATCACAGCTGACACCCGGCACTATGTGCCAGGAGCGGTCACGGACCGCTCCCGGAACATTAACCCCTGGCACACCGCGATCAAACATGATCGCAGTGTACCGGGGACACAGGGAAGCATCGCGCAGGGAGGGGCTCCTGGCGTGCTCCCCTTAGGCCCTCAGAACAGCGCGATGTGATCGCGCTGTTCTGAGGCCTTCCTCCCTGCAAGGCCCCGGATCCAAGATGGCCGCCGGGTCCTGCACGGATGCGGCTTCCTCAGCGTTCCTGGGACAAAGTAAAAATGTTAAAAAAATAACAATCACAAGTGTAAAAAAAAAATCCAAAATAAAGGAAAAAAAAAATATTCCCCAATAAATTCATTTCTTCCTGTAAATAAAAAAAACAAAACAATAAAAGTACACATATTTGGTATCACCACGTCCGTAACGATCCGCCCTATAGAACTGTCCCACTAGTTAACCCCTTTAGTCAACCCCTTAAAAAAAAAAAAAAAAGCAAAAATCAATGCTTTATCATCATACCGCTGAACAAAAGTGGAATAACACGCGATCAAAAACACCGATATAAATAAACATGGTACCGCTGAAAACTGCATCTTTTCCCGCAAAAAACGAGCAGCCATACAGCATCGTCAGCGAAAAAATAATAAACTTATAGCTCGCAGAATAAAGCGATGCAAAAATAATTATTTTTTATATAAAATTGTTTTCATTGTATAAAAGCGCCAAAACATAAAAAAATGATATAAATGAGGTATCGCCATAAGCGTACTAACCCGACGAATAAAACTGCTTTATCAATTTTACCACACGCGGAACGGTATAAACGCCCCGCCAAAAGAAATTTATGAATTGCTGCTTTTTGTTCATTCTAACATCTCAAAAATCGAAATAAAAAGCGATCAAAAAACGTCAGTGCTCAAAAATGGTACCAATAAAAACATCAACTCGTACCGCAAAAAAAAGACCTCACATGACTCTGTGGGCCAAAATATGCAAAAATTATAACTCTCAAAATGTGGTTATGCAAAACCTATTTTTTGCAATAAAAAGCGTCTTTTGGTTTGTGACAGCTGCCAATCATAAAAACCTGATATAAGTAGTAAATCAAACCCCCCTTTATCCCCCCTTAGTTAGGGAAAAATAATAAAGTAAAAAAAATGTATTTATTTCCATTTTCCAATATAGGGTTAGGGCTGCGGCTAAATTTAGGGTTAGAGTTGGGCTAACGTTAGGATTAGGGTTAGGGTTGCGATTAGGGTTAGGGTTTGTTAGGGTTAGGTTTGTGGTTAGGGTTATGGTTAGGGTTGGGACTAGGTTAAGGGTGTGTTGGGGTTAGGGTTGGAGTTAGAATTGGGGGTTTCCACTGTTTAAGCACATCAGGAGCTCTCCAAATATGACAAGGCATCTGATCTCAATTCCAGCCAATTCTGCGTTGAAAAAGTCAAACGTGCTCCTTCACTTCTGAGCTCTGCCATGCACCCAAACAGCAGTTTTCCCCCCACATATGGGGTATCAGCGTACTCAGTACAAATTGCACAATAACTCTTGGGGTCCAATTTCTTCTGTTACCCTTGGGAAAATAAAAAATTGGTGGCGAAAATATCATTTTTGTAAAAAAAAAAAGATTTTTTGTTTTTACGGCTGTACGTTTAAACTTCTATGAAGCACTTGGGGCTTCATAAAGCTCACCACACATCTAGATAAGTTCCTTGTGGGGTCTATTTTCCAAAATGTGGTCACTTCTGGGGGTATCTACTGTTTAGGCACATCAGGGGCTCTCCAAATACGACATGATGCCCGCAGACCATTCCATCAAAGTCTGCAATCCAAAACGTCACTACTTCCCATCCGAGCCCTCGACATGTGCCCATACAGTAGTTTTCTCCCACCTATTGGGTATCAGCATACTCAGGACAATTGAACAACAACTTTTGAGGTCCAATTTCTCCTGTTACCCTTGTGAAAATAAAATATTGGGGGCGAAAAAATCATTTTTGTAAAAAAAAAAAAAGATTTTTTTATTTTTACGGCTGTACATTATAAACTTCTGTGAGCACTACGGGGTTCAAAGTGCTCACCACACATCTAGATAAGTTCCTTGGGGGGTCTATTTTCCAAAATTGGGGTCACTATTGGGGTGTTTCCACTGTTTAGGCACATCTGGGGCACTGCAAACGGAATATGACCCCCATCAACGTCTGCATTCCAAAACTTTATTATTTCCTTTCCAAGCCCTGCTGTGCGCCCAGTTTCCCCCCACATATTTTGTATCAGCGTACTCAGGACAAATTGGACAACAACTTTTGGGGTCCAATTTCCTTGGGAAAAATCAAAAATTTGGGACTAAAAAATCATTTTTGTGAAAAATTGTTTTGTTTTTTTTCACACCCAGGCATTATAAACTTTTGTGAAACACTTGGCGTTCAAAGTGCTCACAAAAGATCTAGATAAGATCCATAGGGGGTCTAGTTTCCAAAATGGTGTTACTTGTGGGGGGTTTCCACTGTTTAAGCGCATCAGGGGCTCTCCAAACGCGACATGTCATCCAATCTCAATTCCAGCCAATTTTGGTTTGAAAAATTCAAACGGCGCTCCTTACCTTACGAGCTCTGCCATGTGCCCAAATAATGGTTTTCCCCCACATATGGGGTATTGGCGTACTCAGGAGAAATTGCACAACAACTTTATCTGTCCATTTTCTCCTTTTATCCTTGTGAAAATATAAAAAGTTTGTAAAAGTTCATTTTTGTGACTAAAAAGTTAAATATTTATTTTTTCCTTCCACTTTGCTTCAGCTCCTGTGAAGCACGTGAAGGGTTAATAAACTTATTGAGTGTGGTTTTGAGTACCTTGAGGGGTGCAGATTTTAGTATGGTGTCACTTTTGGGTATTTTCTGCCATATAGACCCCTCAAAGTGACTTCAAATGTGAGGTGGTCCCTAAAAAAAATGGCTTTGTAAATTTTGTTGTAAAAATGAGAAATTGCTGGTCAACTTTTAACCCTTATAATTTCCTAACAAAAAAAAATTTGGTTCCAAAATTCTGCGAATGTAAAATAGACATGTGGGAAATTTATTTATTAACTATTTTGTGTGACATATTTCTCTGTTTTAAGGGAATAATAATTAAAATTTTGAAAATTGCACAATTTTCAAAATTTTCGCCATATTTGCGTTTTTTTCAAAAATAAACGCAAGTTATATCGAATAAATTTTACCACTAACGTGAAGTACAATATGTCATGAGAAAACATTCTCAGAATCGTGAAGATCCGTTGAAGCGTTCCAGAGTTATAGCCTCATAAAGAGACTGTGGTCAGAATTGTAATAATTGGCGCGGTCATTAACGTTCAAACCACTCTTGGGGGTTAAGGGGTTAAGGTCTGATGATCCTCTGACCTGGCATCACCTTATTGGTCACGGATGACGTCGTCGGTGATGCGATTGACGAGATAGCTAGGGGCGGAGCTTAGCCCTTAAATAGCTTCTCTGCCCTCGGCGAAGCGCGGTCAGATCATATTAAATAGGCAATGCTCATGTGTGGACGTACCAGAATCTGGGCTCCACGTGTTCTCTAGCTTTGCTCTCCGTGACCTTGCCAGATACGCTCAGCTTATTAGCTCAGGTCCTTCAGGCAGGTTCAGCTTATGTCAGGCAGGTAGCCTTGCTACGAATATATTGTAGCTTTACACCCTGAGCAGACTGTGGGGCACATAACCTGGGCATCACCTGCCAGTTGAACAGAGAAGCTTGCTCAGTCCGGTCTCACACCGGCTGACAGCACGCGGGCATCGCCACCAGCTGAATATTGAAGCTGCGCAGTCCGGACGTAACCCGGTTGGCAACACGTGGGCATCACCATCAGCTGAATAGTGAAGTTCCTCAGTCCGGTCGCACACCGGCTGACAGCAAGTACGCCTGGCGTTAGTCGCACGCACTTCCTAGCGGCTGGAACGTAGCCTCTGTACAGTCAAACAGGGCTACGTCTATACCAGCTTGCAGCACATAGTGCTAACTTAATATCTGGCAAGTGGCTTCTGTGCCATTAACAGAGCTACATCTACGCCAGTCCTCAGCACTTCTCCCGTGAAGTTAACGGAGATAGTGCAAATGCCATATCTTGCTAAATGTGAAGTTCACAGGCAAGATCTTTATATTTTAATCGTCAGTTAATACCCTCCTAACAAAAGGGTGTTCGGCAGCAGTGAACATAAACTGCATCGCGGACCTCGTGTTTGGTTGCAATCCATTATATATTAAGTTGTTTGCAACCGAGCGCATAACACACCCTTTTGAGCTAGTACAGCCACGAGTCTTCTTGGGAATGATGCAACAAGTGTTTCACACCTGGATTTGGGGATCCTCTGCTATTCTTCCTTACAGATCCTCTCCAGTTTTGTCAGGTTGGCTGGTGAACGTTGTTGGACAGCCGTTTTCTGGTCTTTCCAGAGATGCTTAATTGGGTTTAGGTCAGTGCTCTGGCTGGGCCAGTCAATAATGGTCACAGAGTTGTTCTGAAGCCACTCCTTTGTTATTTTAACTGTGTGCTTAGGGTTATTGTCTTGTTGGAAGGTGAACCTTCGGCCAAGTCTGAGGTCCAGAGCACTCTAGAAGAGGTTTTCATCCAGGATACCTCTGTAGTTGGCCACATTCATGTTTCCTTCAATTGCAACCAGTCGTCCTGTCCCTGCAGCTGAAAAACATCCCCATAGCATGATGCTGCCACCACCATGTTTCATTATTGAGATTTATTGGGCAGGTGATGAGCAGTGCCTTGTTTTCTCCACACATACCGCTTAGAATTATCACCAAAAAGTTCTATCTTCGTCTCATCAGACCAGAGAATCTTATTTCTCATAGTCTGGGAGTCCTTCATGTGTTTTTTAGAAAACTCTTTGTGGGCTTTCATATGTCTTGCACTAAGGAGAGGCTTCCGTCGGGCCACTCTGCCATAAAGGCCTGACTGGTGGAGGGCTGCAGAGAGAGTTGACTTTTGTGGAACTTTCTCCCATCTCCCTACTGCATCTGTTGAGCTCAGCCACAGTGATCTTGGGGTTCTTCTTTACCTCTCTCATCAAAGCTCTTCTCCCACGAATGTTCAGTTTGGCTGGACGGCCAGGTTTAGGAAGACTTCTGGTGGCCTCAAACTTCTTTCATTTAAGGATTATGGAGACCACTGTGCTCTTAGGAACCTTGAGTACAGCAGAAATTCTTTTGTAACCTTGGCCAGATGTGTGCCTTGCCACAATTCTATCTCTGAGCTCCTTGGCCAGTTCCTTTGATCTCATGTTTCTCATTTGGTCTGACATGCACTGTGAGATGTGAGATCTTATATGGACAGGTGTGTGCCTTTACAAATCAAGTCCTATCAGTTTAATTAAACACGGCTGGACGCCAATGAAGGAGTAGAACAATCTCAAGGAGGATCACAAGGAAATGGACAGCTTGTGACTTAAATATGAGTGTCTGAGCAAAGGGTCTGAATACTTATGACCATGTGATATTTCAGTTTTTCTTTTTTAATACATTTGCTAAAATTTCTATATTTCTGTTTTTTTTCAGTCAAGATGGGGTGCAGAGTGTACATTAATGAGAAAAAAATGAACTTTTTTGAATTTACCAAATGGAGGCAATGAAACAAAGAGTGAAAAAAAAAACCAAAATGGCAACAGAAAAACAGCCTATCCTGCTCGACAGGAAATAAAAAGTTAAAATACAGTCCTGCCCAGCACTTCTGGGGCAACACATATGGCAGCTCTCACAGGAGCGTCAGCCTACAGTCTTCCTTGCCACTACACAACACAGAACACCGAAAAAAAACTGGCTGGACATTTATTTCCCCAGCAACACCCTTGACGTGGAGATATGGTGAGTAGGCATCCCGCCCATTTCTTACCTACTCACCTATAAACCTGCCCATAACATGGCCTCTTAACTTCTTCAGCACATATCATGCGAAAAGAAACTTATGGGTTTCTAGATCACGGAGGAAAGCAATCTCTGTGACACATATCTCCCCTTGCATACAATGCCAGTGACCCTGTCACATATTCCCCCCCTGTGCCCAAAGACGTGGACTTTGGCACCTTCAGACACAAAACTGAGGATTCAGGAGAGGGCATCTGCATTCCCATGTGACTTCCCAGGCTTGTGTTTTACATGGAACTTGATATTCCGAAGGCCTTAAGTACCACCTAGTCACCTGGGAGTTCTTACCCATTTTCTCCCTTAACCATCTCAGATGGGCATTATCGGACACAAGTTTGAACCTCAGGCCTAGTAGATAATACCTCAATCTATCCACGGCCCATTTTATGGCTAGACACTCCTTCTTGAAGATGGTGTAGTTCTTGCGTGAGCAGCATTTTTGTCCAGCCTATTGAGATTTCCCCCTGCTAGCACACTATAACACTTTGACATTTTGCACTTTATCTAACCTTTGAGGAGCCATCTTAGACCTTATAGGCTGTTTACACATATTTATTAGCACTTTGGCACATTGCACTTTCTTAAGGTATTTTGTGACCTTTCTCCTTATTGCTGCTTAATTATTGGTCCAGTTTGTTTCCACTCTCATTGTTTTATACCCAAATGGGTACTATGTTCTGATTAAGATAAGAGGTTATTTGTTTCTGGTTTCCAAATTGTGTGTTATATCTACTTGGCTCACTTGATTTTTTTAATAATTCTGATAATAAACTATTTATTTTATTTTGGTCTGGTACTTCCCCTTTCTTTGGGTATATCTCTGGCAACTGGCTAGTCTTTGGCATCCCCTTGGATATCCCCGTGGTTTCTCTGGCATCAACTGGTGGGGAAGCTTGGCCCTTATCAAGATCTCCAAACTTCCGGAGTCTAAGAGTCCTGATACGAGTACTCCGTTTATGGTCATGGGGCATGACTGTGGCCCCTCTCTGGGCTGATTGTCTACACTGCAGGCTGGGTAGGCATAATATGAGCAGTGCCTGCCTAGGCTACAATCCATTTGCTCGGCAGACATAGGACAATAGGCCTATGTGTCCAGGACAGTGACATGGCAAGCAGATCAGGTCTTTACCAGCAGCCTTTGATAACTCCTCAGCGGCTCCTTGGGACCTCGGACTTCCAGTGATGACTCTGTTACCCCTCTTTTGGGATTCAGGCTCCCGCTGGGTATCCCAGTATGGAGATGAACCACCCACTGGCTTCCTCAGGGACCTCTCGACCACCTGGTACTTTTCTATGAGGCCCACCATGTCATCCGCATTCCGGGTGTCTCCTTGGCCAACCCATGTCTGCACCGGCCTGTGGAGAGAGTGACTAAATCTGTCTATGATGACCAGCTCGACCATCTGGGCTGGAGAGGAGGACTCTGGCTGCAACAATTCTCATCCAAATGCAACAAGTCAAACATTTGAGAGCGGGGACGTTTTCACCACTATACGCCCAGTGATGAACCCTTTGGGCTCTTACAGACATAGTGACCCCTGAGCGTGCCGATATCTCCATTTTCAACTTGGCATGTAACCCGGACATCCTTCAAGGCCAAGTCAAAATAGGCTTTCTTGGGTTCACCTGTCAGATAGGGGGCCAGTACCTCCGCTCACTGCTCTGGGGGAAACCACTCCCACTCTGCAACCCATTCATAAACAGTCAAAAATGCCTCTATATCATCTTTTGCATGGCTCATCTTAGCTCTTTCTGGATGCAGGAGTCATCACCTCGATGTGGGGGAGAGGCAGTTTCTTTGCTGCGGACCTCTCCCATCAATAGTTCCATCTGCCTTTGCTGTTGTTGCAGCTTCTGCATTAGGAGTTTATTAGTCTCCTGCTGTACCTGGTGTTTTTGCTGCTGCTCAGGATCAGGTGCTTGAATAGCTTTTCCATTGCCTGCACCACTTGTGGAAGGACGGCTCATTTAGCTGCTCCTCGAGGCAGACACAGGCACACGTGACGCTAAAGTCTCTGGGTGGTTTATTGTATCATCAACCAAAAAAACCCAGAATGGTAACAGAAAATCAGCCTGTCTGGCTCAAAAAGAAATAAAAAGTTTGTATACAGTCCTGCCCAGCACTTCTGAGCCAACACATATGGCAGCTCTCACAGGAGCGTCAGCCTAAAGGCTTTACACAACACGGAACACTAAAAAAAACTGGCTGGATATTAATTTCCCCAGCCACACCATTGAAGTGGAGATACGGTGAGTAGGCGTTCGGCCCATTTCTTACCTACTCACATAAAAACCCGCCCATAGCATGGCCGCCTAAATCCTTCAGCACATATTATGCTGAAATACAACTTATGGGTTTCTAGATCATGGAGGAAAGCAATCTCCGTGATACATATCTCCCCTCGCATACTGTGCCAGTGACCCTGTCACACATGTTTCACACTGATAATGCCAAATAAATTTGGCAGTTCATTTACATATTAAGAAAAAAATGGATTTGTCTGGAATAAGACATTTCTGATTTTGAATTACCCCTTTGACATGCTTGTCCAAATGGCAAAGATAAATTGCTGACAGGTATATCTTCCACTGTTTATTTTTTAAACAGAATTATTATGGAGGTAAGCTTATCATATTGTTCTTACGCTGAATAAGAACCTTCGGTGGTCTGTTGAGTTGTATCTAGGTGGAGGATTGGGTGTTGTACACACGTGGTCAAAATTGTTGGCACCCCTGTTTAATGACAGAAAATTTCACAATGGTCAAAGAAATAACTTGAATCTGACAAAAGTAATAATAAATAAAAAATCTATGAAAATGAACAAATGAAAGTCAGACATTGCTTTTCAACCATGCTTCCACAGAATTTTTTAAATATGAAAACTCTTGAAATAGGCCTGGACAGAAATGATGGTACCCCTGAAAATAATGTGACAAAAGGGACATGTTAAATCAGATGTGTCCACTAATTAGCATCACATGTGTCTACAATCTTGGAATCAGTGACTGGGCCTGTATAAGGGATACAGATACTCCTGTGCTGTTTGGTGACATGGTGTGTATCACACTCAGCATAGACCAGAGGAAGCAAAGGAAAGAGTTGTCACAGGAGATTAGAAAGAAAATTATAGACAAATATGTTAAAGAAAAAGTTATAAGACCGTCTCCAAGCAGCTTGATGTTCCTGTGACTACAGTTGTACATATTATTCAGAAATTTAAGCTCCATGCGACTGTAACCAACCTCCATAGACATGGCTGCAGGAGGAAAATTGATGAAAAAACGGATAATACGAATGGTAACAAAAGAGCCCAGAAAAACATCTCAACAGATTAAACATGAACTTCAGCTCAAGGAACATCAGTGTCAGATCGCATC
This sequence comes from Oophaga sylvatica, assembly GCA_033576555.1. Taxonomy (NCBI): domain Eukaryota; kingdom Metazoa; phylum Chordata; class Amphibia; order Anura; family Dendrobatidae; genus Oophaga; species Oophaga sylvatica. Next base: position 468,457,599 of record JARQOD010000002.1, on the reverse strand, counting down.
ATCTGTCGTTGTATGATCCAAAGTGGAGTTCATGGGAGATGACCAAGAAGGACACCATTATTTAAAAAACATCATAAAAAAGCCAAACTGGAATTTGCCAAACGACATGTTGACAAGCTACAAAGCTTCTAGAAGAATGTCCTATGGACAGATGAGACAAAAATGGAACTTTTTGGCAAGGCACATCAGCTCTACAGTATGTTTACAGACTGAAAAATGCAGCAAATCAAGAAAGTAACACTATCCCTACTGTGAAACATGGAGGAGCAGGGCCGCCATCAGGGCATGACAACCCTTACGAGTGTATGGGGCCCGGTGATTAGGGGGGGCCCGCCGCCCGAGCACGCTGGCAGGCCAGTCCGCGCTCGGGCCTGGGGGCCCCAACATTTTGAGGCTCCCCCTCGTTTGTCATAAAGCATAACCCGCGCCTGCCGGGCCCCCCCCTGTGAGGCACGGGCCCCCACTGCCCCCAGCGCCGACTCCCCCCACAGCTGCTTTGAACTATACCGGCGTCCACCGGTACAATTCAAAGCAATGATGGAGGAGAAAGCGTCAGCTGACGCTCCCTCTCCCATCATTCCCCGCTCTGTCTCTGACACAGCGGGTGCGCGATGACGTCATCGCGCACTCACTGTGTACCAGGCAGAGCAAGAGATAGGAGCCGGGAGCAGCGCGGGCACCAGGAGAAGGTGAGGAGTGTTTTTTTTTTTTAAATATGTCTGTGTACTGAACTGTGGGGCCATTCCTGGGGGGTGGGGGGTGAGAGATGAGGGCTGTGCAATGTGGGCCCAGCTATATACTATTTGGGCCCTGCTGTGCAATGTGGGCCCAGCTATATACTATTTGGGCCCTGCTGTATACTATGTGGGCCCTGCTGTGCAATGTGGGCCCAGCTATATACTATTGGGCCCTGCTGTATACTATGTGGGCCCTGCTGTGCAATGTGGGCCCAGCTATATACTATTTGGGCCCTGCTGTATACTATGTGGGTCCTGCTGTGCAATGTGGGCCCAGCTATATACTATTTGGGCCCTGTTGTATACTATGTGGGCCCAGCTATATACTATGTGGGCCCAGCTATATACTATGTGGGCCCTGCTGTATACTATGTGGGCCCTGCTATATACTATGCTGGCCCTTTTATATACTATGTGGGCCGCGCTATATACTATGTGGGCCACGCTATATACTATGTGGGCCGCTCTATATACTATGTGGGCCGCGCTATATACTATGTGGGCCCAGCTATGTACTATGTGGGCCAAGCTATATACTATGTGGGCCCTGCTGTATACTATGTGGGCCCTGCTGTGCAATGTGGGCCCAGCTATTTACTATTTGGGCCCTGCTGTATACTATGTGGGCCCTGCTGTATACTATGTGGGCCCAGCTATATACTATGTGGGCCCAGCTATATAGTGTGGGCCCTGCTATATACTATGTGGGCCCTGCTGTATACTATGTGGGCCCTGCTGTATACTATGTTGGCCCTGCTATATACTATGTGGGCCGCGCTATAAACTATGTGGGCCGCGCTATATACTATGTGGGCCCAGCTATAAACTATGTGGGCCCAGCTATATACTAAGTGGGCCCAGCTATATACTATGTGGGCCCTGCTGTATACTATGTGGGCCCTGCTGTATACTATGTGGACCCAGCTATATACTATGTGGGCCACGCTATATACTATGTGGGCCCAGCTATATACTATGTGGCCCAGCTATATACTATGTGGGCCTGCTGTATACAATGTGAGCCACACTATATACTATGTGGGCCCAGCTATATACTATGTGGGCCACACTATATACTATGTGGGCCCAGCTATATACTATGTGGCCGCGCTATATGCTATGTGGACCGCGCTATATGCTATGTGGGCCCTGCTGTATACTATGTGGGCCCTGCTATATACTATGTGGGCCCTGCTATATACTATGTGGGCATGATTGGAGACAGATGGGGCAGGATTGGAGATGATGGGGCATGATTGCAGACACATGGGGCATGATTGCAGAAAAAAGGGGCAGGATTGCAGACACGGGGGCAGGATTGCAGACACGGGGGCATGATTGCAGACACGAGGGCATGATTGCAGACAGAGGGGGCAGGATTGGAGACAGATTGCGCAGGATCATGGGGCAAGATGGATACGATGGAGACAGATGGGGAAATCATATGGGGGCAGAATGGATACTCATGAGGGCAGGATGGAAGAACATATGGCTGGAGCCAGGAATGAGACACACGGGGGCCAGGATGGGGATGTTATTGCCATAGGGGCTAATTAAAGGATATTATTACTGCAGTGATGTATTTATTTTATTTTTTGAGGATACTGTTTTAAATGGGGGGTGGTTCTGTTACTGTGCAGAGCAATACTATGTCGCCTTTTTTTCTTCATGTGGTGTAATGTAGAAGTTGGGAAAAAAATAAGTAATGTGTTCTGCAAGCCGTGCTCTAGATAACTGTGTTATTTCCTGCAGAGACGAGCCCTAGCTGGAAGAAGTGACTGCGGTCTGTGCTGGATGAAAGATGAAAAGCAAAGATGAAGAACTTCACCTAGAGACGTCACTGGTGAGTTAGTGTGCTACTTGTACACTGACACTATACACTATATAGTATATACAGAGCTCCTGTGTATGATGTCACTGGTGATCACTGTATTACCTGTGCACAGACACTGCATACTAAGTACAGATCTCCTGTGTATAATGGCACTTGTGGTGATAGTATTGTGTTTTTTTTTTGTTACTGATCTGTATTGTAGTATTCAGTCACTTTGTGGTGGTAGTATGTGGTCTGGACATGGTGTTGGGGTATTTGTTCCTTGCATGTGATATTATTTTTTTAAAAACACGCCGGATCGCACCTGACGTAAAAAAACTGATGTGTGAAAGCAGCTAAGGCCTCTTTCACACATCAGTTTTTTTGTGTCAGGCATAATCCGTGTATACCTGAAGGGACGGATCCGGCGCTGAAATGAAAAAAACTGATGCAACGGATCAGTTTTTTTGCTGGATCCGACCTGAACTTTTGAACCCGGAAAAAGAAGTTTTGCAGGCGGAAAATGCAGGTACGCATGTCGGACCGAGTAGTAGTAGTAGTATAAGTAGTAGTAGTAGTAGTATTAGTAGTTGTAGTAGCTGATTTCCATAAACCGGATCAGTCTTTTGACGGATTACACAAAAGACTGGTCCGGTTCCATAGACTTCTATTATTTCCGGACGCCTGATGCACTGCTTCAGGCACTATCAGGCGGCTCCGGGAAAAAAAAAAAAAAAAAACGTTGCAGTCACCGTTTTGTCCGTCCGCCGGAATGTACATTTCCGCCAGATCCGGACAAAAACGGATGCAACGCAACAACATCAGGCGCAATCCGGCGCTAATGAAAGTCAATGCTAAAAAAACGCATCCGGTACCGGATCTGTTTTTTTAACAACATGCCAGATCGCGCCTGAAGTAAAAAAATGGATGTGTGAAAGAGGCCTTATATGACCAAGCTGACGCGCCCTTCAGGCACTGTACGTTGTTTCTAGCGGAAAAAAAAGACGTTACATGATGTGTCCTGTCCGGCCGCCGAATTAAAATCTATGATGGATCCGGCAGAAAACGTACGAGACTCAAGGACATGCAGTGCGATCCAGCTCTAATGCATGTCAATGAGAAAAAAAAAGGATCCGGGGTAAAAAAAAGCCTGATCCGTTTTTTTCAAAAAGTGCCGGATCGCGCCTGACGGCGAAAAACTGATGTGTGAAAGAGGCCTAAGACTTTTCTGAGGTCTCTGCTCCTTATTTTCTAAAAATTATTGTTCTATTTTCAGCACAGGTGTCAGCACCCACAGCTACACCAATCAAAATTTCCTGACATTTTTATATGTCAAAAGTTTTGTAAAACTACAGTTACTCTGTAATTATTGTGCTGAGAAAATTAGAATTCATAAATTCAAAGACTTGTCGAATATAGAATATGACCATTTTAATGCTGTGTTCCTTTTCATAACTACTTATAATCATCTGAAACAATTTTGGGGGGGAATTGAATGGATAATTATTAACATGAGTTCATCAGAAGTAATTTCTGAAACCACACGTCTAGAGAAACCAATTTTTGTCTGGTTTCATAATGGGATTTCATTTCAGATCCCATGTTGCTAGATATGAATAACACAGTTTTTTAAAAAGGGGATTAACAAAGTAATGATAAAGCACAATATTAAAGGGCCAGCCTTAAGTAGACTCAATTTAGTGCTCTTTTACCTTCTCCTACATAGCTTTTCTACTCAGTATGTGCCTATTTTTTGACCATTCATATCTTTTAAGCCACTGTTGTCTTCTATTGTTTTACTGCTGAGCTATTTCCAGACTTTTTGTTTCCTAGTGAAAAGTACAGTCTGTATGAGATTCTATTATTCAATTTTAAAGTTGTTAGTATGTGCTGCATGAGTTATATGTTCAGAATATAAAGGGCTTTTACTGTTATTTTAATATTAAATTGCCTTTTCCTTGTGCTGAATGGCACAGTTGGTATGGAAACATTTAAGCATAGAGTGTTCTGAGTCACTTATTAGTAGTCTCATTGAATTGAGGTAAATATACACATAAATGTGAATGGATGTGAATATTTGGCAATCAAGGGGATATTTTATTTTTTAGAAAGTTAATAGATTTGCTGTTTGGGACATATATCATTACAAAAATTAGCAATAGTGTAATACATAGCTAATGTTTATTTGGAATTCTCTATATCAGTATCCAGTTTATTTTAAATGCTAGTCTACACATTTAGAATAAAAGATTTGATTGCATTTTTTTTAATATTCTGATATCGGTGTATTCGTTAATCAATTGGATTTCCAATTGCTTTCAAGTGAGTGTAAGGAGATGATCAGGAACAATGTTGTCGGTTCGAGATATGCTCTGGAGCTGGAACTATCGAGGCCGTCATCACTGTTGCAGGGGGACGACTTGTTTGTGTGGAGAGAGCCTGAGTACCTGACAGAAGGGGTGTGGGGGACCTAAAAGGGGCTGAGCGCAGGAAAGAGCAGGACTTGGCAGATAGGCGACTACAGAGCAGGACAAAGGTTGACTCCTTCTCCTCAACTCTGATTTTTACCGCCTCTGACGCCAGCCCTTTACAGACTGACCAACTCTTACATCCATTATTGGGTGACTCTCCACGAACCCGGCCCATAACGTGCAGTGCAGCAGACATCCTGTCTTTTCTTGAACTTTGTGATTCCGTGCGAGGCCTTGTCACTCCTGCGGCCTGTGCGGCGTTGTGCTCCTGGTTTACTACGTCACTCTCGAGGAACCAGCAGAAGGAACTGTATCCACGCGTCAACGGACCCAAGATCAGCGGACTCAAGGCCAACAGATCCGGATTGTTATGTTTCGGTAGCTGAGGAGGACAGGAACAACAGCAGGGCAGCCGAACACCTGAGATGTTGGTAACTGATGGGTTGTAGATTCCTAAACTAACCACACAACTAGAGGTAGCCGTGGAGCGTTCCTACGTTGATCCTAGACGCCTCATCACAGCCTGAGAGATAACTACACCTAAAGGCAGAAAGATGAAAGCTATCTGCCCCGGAGCAGATCCCCAAAGAAAATAGGAAGCCCCCAAACATATAATGGCGGTTAGACAAGATGAAAATACAAACATAGGCAGAAAATAGACTGAGCAAACGCTGGGGCCAAAAGCTGACTAAATAGGATAGGACAGGAGAGATTACTTTCTGCAACCCAGAAAACCCTACAAAAATCCAACAATTCTGATTACAAAAATACTGAGATCACACGATCTCGCCACCCACTAAATCAGGTCTCAGCAAATGAGCAAATAACAGAGGCTGCAGATAAACTGTGAGGAGCTCAGGCCCCAGGAGGGGACCTGGCTGACCTCCATAAAAGTGCAGAAAACAATGCAAAAAGCAAGCACAAAAATAAAAGCAAAAAATATCTTATCTGAAAGCAGGAGATGCAGGCAAGACTCCAGCAAACTTCCAAATGAACCAGGAACCACAATTGAGACAAGAACAATTGATCACCGGCAACCATCATGGGGGGAACCTCCCTTATATCAGACCAGCCAGTGAACCCAGATTGCCACTCCTCGCTGAAAGGTTCAGTACTGTCTGTAACCACCAGAGTGAGCCTCTGCTCAGAAACCATCTCTAACACATTCACAACACCGGATACTTCAGCATGGTCAGGAGACAGTGCATCTCATTCCTACGCAACAGAGCCAGAGACTTTGTTTACGGATTGCGACACCGTCGGGAGTTGTTCCAACCATTCCCCAACAAGAACTCCAATCCATAAGTCATTACCTTCATTTCTTCCCTTCTCATTTTGTTTATTGTGTATCTGTTTATGTGAGTTTAGTACTTTCCTAGTGTGTTATTTGCCTAATCATCTCCCTGCGTAGAGGCTTCCCCAAATTCCTACTCAGTAATTGATTAAGAAAATTCTTGTTAACCCCTTCTCTGCCTCCTGCTCTTTACTGAATCGACGAACCTTTACATGTGCACATCATATATTATTATCTGTTGATTATCTGAGCATCATACTAGATCTTTATGATTTCTTCCTGGCATAAAATATTTATACTTGTCAACTATATTCTGTATTACCTTTCTGATAGGCTAAGTTCAATGGGCATATAAAAGAATCATCTGATTTTTTTTCATTTAATTTTTTATATTCATATGATATATGAATTTGTACATCAGCAATAGAGATGAGCGAACGTGCTCAGTGATACTCGGTTATCACTCGAGTATCACGGTGCCTGGATGTACTTGTTGCTCAGCAAATATCGTTCTGTGCTCTATGTAAAACTCAAATCCCTGCCCTGCATGTGCGGTGACTGTTGCACAGTGAGTCACTGTAATGCTGTAGCCATCTTGGTTGTGGAATTACTGTGATTGGCTGGCCGTGTGACAATATCAGGGATTATAAAAGAACAGGCGCTGCCCGCCTCGGCTCACTGACGCCATTGCATAGCTCCATGACACTTCGTATTGGAAATTAAAATATTTTGTTCCATTGAGTATTATGAGCTTTGTGATACTTTTTTACTTTTTTGTGTCATATAACAGTGTTCCCCAACTCCAGTCCTCAATGTCCACCAACAGGTCATGTTTTCTGGATTTCCTTTGTATTGCACAGGTGATGCAATTATCACATGGGCAATACTAAGGAAATCCTGAAAACATGACCTGTTGGTGGGCCTTGAGGACTGGAGTTGGGGAACCCTGTCATATAACACTTCAAAAAATTGGAGGAAAAAGGTTCCTGCGTTAAAATTCTTACCCATACACTATTCTGTGTACTGAGGTAAAAAATTTATATGTCACACTGCAGAAAAGCATTTAAAAATTTGTCAGGGTTAAATTTGTCACCCATACAGTGTTAAAGGATCTGGGCTACATTTCTCGGATCTATAACACTGAAAAAAAAATTTAAAAATGTTGCAGGCTTAAATTTCACAGCCATACAGTAATGCGTGGTACATTTCTGTGATATAACACTTCAACAAAGCATTAAAAAAATAGCTGGATTACATTTCTCACCCATACACTATTCCATGGTCTGGGGTACATTTCTGTGACATCTAACACTACAAAAATGCATTCAATTTTTTACTGTATTCAATTAGTCATCCACATTGAGTAACGTGCTTTGTGGGTGCAAAGGATGGCAGAACCATGCAAGACTCCCAAGGGAGTGACAGGAGGAATATTGGAGTCATAGGAAGCTGTTGCAACAGAAGATGAAAAGAAACCAAGGAATATGGTATGGTAGAGCACCCCTACAGAGGAAATAATAAAAAATGCAGACAGCACAAGAAATATAAACCAATATAAGAATTTATTAATGGCACAGAATTATACAAAATAAACTTTAAATATTATAATAAAACATGAGTAAAATAAGAGACCCTATCCATATGAGCTGGAATAATAAACTAATAAACTGCTCAAAATATATAACCAGGTAAGTGGGCAGTAATAAATGTGCACTAACAAATGTACAACCAGCCCAATAACCTATATAAAAGCTATAGCGAACTTATATATAAAAGTGCAGTATGGATCACAAAAAATAATTAATTCCAAATAATGTGCAACAAAGTGCAATTAACCTAAATTGTGAAACACAAATCGCATGGTGCAATGATAGTGAAGAAAAAACAGTGCGAACCAAAAATAATAAGGTCGCTATATAGCGATAGGCATGGATCGCAGAAATTACCTGGGAGCAAAGAACCAGCACAGGAGGGATCTCAACCACGCGCCCCAACGCGCGTTTCGGTATATAACCTTCGTCAGGGGGATCAGAAGATGTAGCAAAATACTGTGGCCAATTTCCGGAACCGCCAAGGCCCAAACCCATGCCCCATCCTTTACTGCTGGGGCTCTTGTGGACTCCAGATGGGAGAGCCAGGATCCATGGAGCGGACTGCAGGGTTTAGGCTGGTCAAAAGAGACATGGAGGTGAGCCAGGAACATGTCTGGAATGCTATCGGGCCCGCTAGCTGAAAGGTACCAAGAATTGTCAACCTGGGTTGTAGTCATTCCTTATGACCGTCAGTGGAGCAAAGGGTCCATTGACCAGTTTGGGACCTGTCATCACATCTTGTTCAACCATTGGGAGGTAGAGACAGAACACTTACCTCAAAGGCTGCAAGAGCTGATGGCTGGAACCAGGGTCAAATTACTCAAAATGCAGGGTTAACATCGCTGGTATGCAGTGGATGTGATGCTAGAAGGAAGGGAGCAGGATGAACTCTTCTTGAGGAATGAACAGGCCTGAGAGAGGCTACTTGAGGCGGCTCAAGACAGTGTGTGACAGATCGCACAGGGGAAGGGTTGTGTCGACTTCACTCACCTCTGAGGAGGGGAGAGAAGGACCCAGCAGGGATCTGCTCTCTGGCGCCACCACTTGCCTCTGGTCAGTCAGGGAACTGCACAGAGGGCAAATAGTCACCGGGGAGGATTCACTTACAGGTACAAGTTATTGAGGCGCTCCCAGTGAGGGGGGATATATGACTACAGTTGCACATATTATTCAGAAATTTGAGCTCCATGGGACTGTAGTTAACCTCCCTGGATGTGACAGTAGGAGAAATGTGCTGCCCAGTGTCAGAAAGCTTGATCTCAGTTGCAGGTCATGGGTCTTGCAACAGGTTAATGACCCAAAACACACAGCTAAAATCACCCAAGAATGGCTAAGAGGAAAACATTGGACTATTCTGAAGTGGCCTTCTATAAGCCCTGACCTAAATCCTATTGAGCATCTTTGGAAAGAGCTGAAACATGCCGTCTGGAAAAGGCAACCTTAAAACACGAGACAACTGGAGAAGTTTGCTCTTGAGGAGTGGGCCGAAATACCTGTCGAGAGGTGCAGAAGACTCTTTGACAGTTACAAGAATCGTTTGCAGTGATTGCCTCAAAAGGTTGTGCAACAAAATGTTAAATTAAGGTTACCATCATTTCTGTCTTGGCCTATTTCTTGAGTTTTATTTTTCTAAAAAAATTCTGTGGAAGCATGGTTGAAAAGCAATGTCTGACTTTCATTTGTTCATTTTCATAGATTTTTGATTTATTATTACTTTTGTCAGATTTAAGTTATTTCTGTGAACATTGTGTGTTTTTCTGTCATTAAACGAGGGGTTCCAACAATTTTGACCACATGTGTATAACCCTCCAAAGAATTAATCAAAAATTTATCAGTATTATATTGCTCACCCATAGAGTTTTATGTGTTCTTGGGTACATTTCGGTGATATCTGATACTCCGAAAAATTGTAAAAAAATGTATCTGTATTATATTGCTCATTGACACAGTATTACATGTTCTTTGGTACATTCCTGTTGTATCTAACACTCCCAAAAATTGTTAAAAAATATATAGGTATCATATTGCTCATCCACACAGTATTACTTGTTCTTGGTACATTTTGGTAGTAAATAACCTATAAGAGAATGATTCAAAAATTTATCAGTATTGTATTGCTCATCCATAGGGTGTTACGTGTTCTTGGGTGCATTTCGGTATTATCTAACTCTCCAAAAAATAGTTCAAACATGCATTGGTATTGTATTGCTCATCCATATGGTATTAAGTCTTCTTGGGTACATTTCGGTGGTAGATAACTCTCCAAAGAAATTTGAAAAACTGTATCAGTGTTATATTGACCATCCATTACGTGTTCTTAGGAAGATGTTGGTGGTATATAAGCCTAAAAAAACTTGTTAAAAAATGTATCAGTATTATATTCCTCATCCATACAGTATAAAGTGTTCTTGGGTACATTTCGTTGGTATATAGCCCTCCAGAAACTTGTTAAAAATATATCGGTATGATATTGCTCATCCATACAGTATTTACATGTTCTTGGGCCCATTTTGTTTATATATAATACTCCAAAAACATTATTTTTTTCATGATTTAATTAGTCATCCTTACAGTTTAACAAGCTTTATGTAAAATTACAGTGGGTTAAAATTTTTACCAAATGCTTGTCCTGGTACAGTTAAAATATTGTTTTTCAAAAAATTTACTATTGTCACATATGCTCTACAACTTGGTTTGTGTGAATTTTCCTTGGTTTGAAAAAAAATCCAACATTGGCTTTGTAAAGGTGTAGAAATTTTGTTGTTCAAAAATTAACTGCTCTAAAACTTGGTTGAGGTGAAATTTCTGTGTTTTTTTTTTAAATGGTCTGGCAGAGGTGTAGAAACTTTGTTGCTCGAAAATTGACTATTACCATAAAGGTTTTTTATTTACAACACAGATGTTTTGTCACACAGTTTGCTTTTAGATTAATCTGTTCAGTAAAATATGTTTCATTTCTTCCAAATTGTGTATTTTTGAACCTATGTCTGAGGGAGTAATGTGCCTTTAAGCCGCTGTGTGTACTCTGCAACCCAGCTTGTGGAGGTACATTGTCTGGATGCGCAATTTGTTAACAGCTTCTGTTGGATAAATGTGGAAACATGCTCTGTGGGTGAAATATGTTATTACTTTCTGTGTGGGTAATGTGCCAAAAAGCCTCTGTGTACTCTGCAGCCGTGTCTGTACGAGCAGTGTGCCTAAAAAATAATTTTACTCTTCCAATTACAGAGCCAATAAATTGTCATGGATGGCTATTCTGTCTTGCAATATCAGCTGCTGGCTGACTCAGTTGAGAAGTAGGTAATTTGCTTGACTGCTGCCTTTCTTGGATGTGGTAGAATCATAGAATCATAGAATGGTAGAGTTGGAAGGGACCTCCTGGGCCTTCTGGTCCAACCCCCTGCTCAAAGCAGGATTCTCTAAATCATCCCAGACAGATGTCTATCCAGCCTCTGTTTGAAGACTTCCATTGAAGGAGAACTCACCACCTCTTGTGGCAGCCTGTTCCACTCATTGATCACCCTAACTGTCAAAAAGTTTTTTCTAATATCTAATCTGTGTCTCCTCCCATTCAGTTTCATCCCATTGCTTCTAGTCTTTCCTTGTGCAAATGAGAATAAAGATGATCCTTCTACAATGTGACAGCCCTTGAGATATTTGTAGACAGCTATTAAGTCTCCTCTCAGTCTTCTTTTTTGCAAGCTAAACATTCCCAAATCCTGCAACCGTTCCTCATAGGACATGGTTTGCAGACCGGTCACCATTCTGGTGGCTCTTCTCTGAACTTGCTCCAGTTTGTTGATGTCTTTTTTAAAATGTGGTGCCAAAAACTGGACACAGTATTCCAGATGAGGTCTGACCAAAGAGGAGTAGAGGGCAATAATGACCTCACGTGATCTAGACTGTATGCTTCTGTTGATACATCCTAGAATTGCATTTGCCTTTTTTGCTGCTGCATCACACTGTTGACTCATTTTAAGTCTGTGATCAATTAGTATACCCAAGTCTTTTTCACATGTGCTGTTACTTAGCCCTATTCCTCCCATTTTGTATATGCTTTTTTCATTTTTATTGCCCAGATGTAGTACTTTGTATTTTTCCCTGTTAAAATCCATTCTGTTAGTTGCTGCCCACTGCTCCAGTTTATGTATATCTTTTTGAATCCTCTCTCTCTCTTCTCTAGTATTAGCTCCTAGCTTTGTGTCATCAGCAAATTTGATCAGTTTACCCTCAATTCCTTCATCTAAATCATTGATAAAGATGTTGAACAATACAGGGCCCAAAACAGAGTCTTGTGGTACCCCACTTGAGACATTCTTCCAACTGGATGTGCAGCCATTTACAACCACTCTTTGGGTCCGATCACTAAGCCAGTTATGAATCCACCTAACAGTTGCCTTGTCCATTCCATACTTAGTCATTTTTTCAATAAGGATTGTGTGAGATACTTTGTCAAATGCTTTGCTGAAGTCAAGATATACTATATCTACAGCATTTCCCTGATCCACCCAGTCAGTGATTCTGTCATAGAAGGAAATTAAGTTAGTCTGACATGACTTATTAGTTACAAACCCATGCTGACTCTGTTTAATCACTTCATTCTTATCCAGGTACTTGCATACATGTTCTTTAATAATTTGTTCAAAGATCTTTCCTGGTATAGAAGTCAGACTCACCGGCCTGTAGTTCCCTGGGTCCACCTTCTTCCCCTTTTTGAAGATAGGAACAACATTTGCTCTTCTCCAGTCTTCTGGGACTTCTCCTGTTCTCCAAGAATTTTCAAAGATTATGGACAGTGGTTCAAGAATTTCTTCTGCTATCTCCTTCAGTACCCTGGGGTGTAATTCATCTGGACCTGGAGACTTGAATTCATTTATGTTAGCTAAGTGTTTCCTCACTGTCTTTCTGTTTATAGATATCCTGGATTCTTCTATTCCTTTAATAGGACAGTGAAGATCAGTTGATGTTACATTTCCTTTCTGAGAGAAAACAGATGCAAAATAGGAATTTAAAAGTTCAGCCTTCTCAACATCCTGACTTACCATTTCATCATTTTCATCCTGTAAAAATCCTATAGCATCTTTGACTTTTCTTTTACTTTTGACGTATCCCCAAAATCCTTTTTTGTTGCTTTTGACGTCACTTGCAAGCCTTAATTCATTGTCAGCTTTAGATAATCTGATTTGTGCCCTGCAGGTTCTGCAGACGGCATTATATTCTTCTTTAGATATGCCTCCCTCTTTCCATTTGATAAACATTTCTTTCTTCGTTTTTAGCATGTGTTTAAGTTCTATGTTCATCCATCCTGGTTTCCTTAAATGCTTCCCATTCTTCCCTCTTTTCGGAATTGTTAACGATTGTGCTTTGAGAATCTCATTTTTCAAGATTTTCCATCCTTCCTGGACATTTTTGTCCTTAAGGATATCCAGCCATTGGATCCCTCCAATTCTCTTTCTGAGTTCCTTAAAATCTGCCTTTCTGAAATCTAACCTTGACGTCTGAGTCTTCACAGGTCTTCCTCCTTTTGTTATCCAAAATTCTAAAATAGCATGGTCACTACCTCCTAGAGTCCCAGCCACTCTTACCTCCTTCACCATTTCCTCCCTGTTTATGAGGATTAGATCCAAGGTAGCAGATCCCCTTGTTTTCTCCATTACCTTTTGGAAGATAAAGTTGTCAGCAAGAGAGGATAAGAATTTCCTGGACCTGTTAGTTTTGCCTGAGAGAGATTCCCAACAAATGTCTGGATAGTTGAAATCTCCCATGACCACTATGTCATATTTTTTGGAGAACTTGGCCATTTGATGCATAAAGAGTTCATCCATATCTTCAGCTTGCACAGGCGGCCTGTAGTAAATGCCTACAATGGTGTCCTTTCCATTGTTCTGTCCTTGTATTCTTACCCAAACAGTTTCCAGAGAACTCCCAGTCTCTGAAGCGTCAATCTCTGTGCAGATATACGCTTTTCTAACATACAATGCAACACCTCCTCCTCGTTTATCAAGTCTGTTTCTTGCAAATAAGTTGTATCCTTCTTGCCTTGTATTCCAATCATGTGTATCGTCCCACCAAGTCTCAGTGATTCCAATGACATCATATTTCTTCTCCTGCGTTAGTAGCTCCAGTTCTCCTTGTTTGTTGCCCATGCTTTGTGCATTCGTATAGAAACACTTTAGTTTGTGATTGGTTTCTCTTCCTACAATATTTTTATTATGTAAATTTTTTTGTCTTTGTTCTTCCCCTTCACTTCTAATAGCAGAAATCTCAATAGTATTTGTCAAGTGTATGGCTTTTGCTGGCGTTTTGCTTCCCTTCCCACATTGTTCTAGTTTAAAGCTCTCCTGATGAGTGTAGCAAGGCGACTTCCAAATACATGTTTTCCAGTCTTCGTAAGGTGCACCCCATCTCTAGCAAGTAGTCCATCGTATAGGTAATTCACTCCGTGATCCAGAAATCCAAATCCTTGCTGACGGCACCATCGACGTAGCCAGTTGTTCACCTGCAGAATCTTATTCCACCTCCTTGTTCCATGGCCATCCACTGGGAGGATGGAAGAGAAGACCACCTGCGCTCCCAGTTCTTTCACTTTCTTACCTAAGTTTTCAAAGTCACTGCAGATGGTTTCCAGGTCGTTTCTAGCGGTGTCATTTGTCCCCACATGTATTAGCAGGAATGGGTAGACATCTTTAGGTCTGAAGAGTCCTGATATCCTGTCAGACACATCTTTAATTTTTGCACCTGGAAGACAGCACATTTCTCTTGAGGTTATATCCGGTCTGCAGATAGCGGCCTCTGTTCCTCTCAACAGGGAATCGCCCATGACAACAACTCTCCGTTTCTTCTTCACAACAGTTTTCTTTCTCCATTCAGGAGGACTCTGAGGGCGTACAAGGTTGTTTGTGGGCAAAGTCTTATCCTGATGTATTTCTTCATCGTTCTCCTGTGTAAGAGCCTGGTATTGGTTCCTGAGCAGAATTGGTGCTGTCTGCCTCCTGATCCTCCTGCTTCTCTGGGTCACATGCTTCCATTCCTCTGTTTCTTCAGTTGCACTTCGAATTTCTTCTCTTTCTGTACCATGAAGAGATAATTCTGCTCTGTCTAAGAACTCTTCACCTTCCTTAATGGTCTTCAATGTAGATAACCTCTCTTCCAGATTTTGCAACTTTTCCTCCAACAGGGACACAAGCTTGCATTTCTGGCATGTGAAGTTTGGCTTTTCCACTGGTAAGTCTATGAACATGTAGCAAGAAATGCAGCTCACCACATGGCTCCTAGCCTCTTCCATGTTCTTATTGTTCAAGAGATAATCAAGCGGTGAAATATAAGCCAAAACTCTTTACTTTACTGATGTCCTCCTTTCAGCTGCAACAGCCAAAATCCAGTGTTCCTTGAGCTCGCGGAGACTCTTCACTTATCCCAGAGGGCACTGGGAATATGCAAATTATCTCCTCGGGACTCCTCCCCTGGTACATGTTTATCAGTTGCGTCTGTGAAATAGAAACGTGATTCTCTGTTACACATTTGTACTCTGCAACCCTGCCTGTGGGTTGTTTGAGATTGGATGGCTGAGACTGTATCCAGTTCCTTCACTTTGTGAGCCACCAGGTCCCCTCCTAATCGTGGCCCTAGTTGGAACAAATAAGAAAATAGAAACAGAGTACAATTCCATTATCCTAGCTGAAGTACTCAGGCTTGGTTGTCTGCTTTGAACACTAATTATTTCAAAGGGAAGCACATTGGGCCCCTGGAACCCTAAGGCAAGAGCTTTGGGAGGCATCCCAAGGCAAAGGGGCTGGGACTCATCTCTAATCAGCAATTAATAAATTACAATGCCAAATATAGTTTCCTTCATTAATAATTGCAAAATATCTATAAAAATCATATTATATATTGATGTTGAGTAAGGGTGCTTTAACCCCTTCCCGACCTTTGACACAGTGTATGCGTCATGAAAGTCGGTGCCAATCCGACTTGTGACGCATACCCTGTGTCATAAAAGGATCGCGTTCCTGCAGGCCGGGTGACCGGGGTCACTCAAAGGTCACCCGACCCGCGGGCACAGTATCCTTTGTGCTTCACCACAGGGGGGTTGGCTTAACCCCCCCGTGGCCACGATCGCTCTGATTGGCTGTTAAAAGTGAAACAGCCAATCAGAGCAATGTGTAATATTTCACCAATTTAATTGGTGAAATATTACAATCCAGCCATGGCCGATGCTGCAATAGCATCTGCCATGGCTGGACACCGAGCCCTGAACCCCCACACGTAGTCACGGCAGCGATCGGCCGCCGCCACCGAAAGATGGCAGCGATCGGTCACCGCCGTCACTGTCTGCTCCCCTGCTCCTGCGATCCGCTGCCCCCACCTACCGATCCCCCCCCTCACCTTCCGACCTCCCCTACTCACCTCTCCCGGTCCACCGATGTCCCTGGATCTGTCCCGGCGGCTGCCCGGGATTCTTCATGGGCGCCGCCATCTTGGAAAATGGTGGGCGCATGCGCAGTGCGCCCGCCGGCCGGCGCATGCGCAGTGCGCCCTCCATTGTACAAAAATGTATTTTGATCACTGTGATAAACTGTCACAGTGATCAAAATAAAAAAAAAAAGTAATGAACCCTCCCTGTCATAGGTAGGGACAAATAATAAAATAAAGTTTTGTTTGTTTTTTTTCCTAGCGGATTTTGCTGCTGATCCGCGGCGGATTTTGCTGCTGATCCGCGGCGGATTTTGCTGCTGATCCATGGCGGATTTTGCTGCTGATCAGCGGCGGATTTTGCTGGGGATCCTCGGCGGATTTTGCTGGGGATCCTCGGCGGATTTTGCTGGTGATCCGCGGTGGATTTTGCTGGGATCCGCAGCGGATTTTGCTGGGGATCCGCAGCGGATTTTGCTGGGGATCTGCAGCGGATTCCGCAGAGGTTTTACACCTATTCCATTATAGGTGTAAAACCGCAGGGAAAAACCGCAACAAATCCGTGCTAAATTCGCAGGTAAAACGCAGGTCATTTTACCTGCGGATTTAAGAAAAATCCGCAAGTGAATCCGCAACGTGTGCACGGGGCCTCAGGGTTAGGGTTAGGCTGGGTTCATATTGCATTATGGCAGTCCGTTAGATGGACTGCGTTTCACCGCGTATAACGCGGTGTAACGCAGTCCGTTAACGCTGCCATTCACCCCATTTGTGTGCGCATCGCAACGCATGCCGTAAAGCGACATGCGTTCGCGACGTGCCGTCATTCAGTGACGGAGCCTCGGACACGGGCTGCAGCGTCTGGGCTCCGTCACCGCTAGCACAGTTGAATCATCTGCTGATTCATCTGCGCTAGCGGGTATAGCATAACGCGATCGAGTTATGCTATACCGTTACCAGCCGGTCAACGCTACATGTTGAACGGGCTGGTAAAACGCAATATGAACCCAGCCTTAGGGTTAGAACTAGGGTTAGGGTTAGCATTAGGGTTAAGGTTAGAATTAGGGTTAGGGTTGGAATTTGGGTTAGGGTTGGAATTAGGGTTAGGGTTGGAATTAGGGTAAGGCTTGTGGTTAGGTTTATGGTTAGAGTTGGGATTAGGGTTAGGGGTGTGTTGGGGTTAGGGTTATGGTTAGGGTTTGTATTAGGGTTAGGTGTGTGTAGGGGTTAGGGTTGGGATTAGGGGTGTGTTGGGTTAGGGTTGGAGTTTTAATTGAGGGGTTTCCAATATTTAGGCACCTCAGGGGGTCTCCATACGCGACATGGCGCCACCATTGATTCCTGCAAATTTTGCGTTCAAAAGTCAAACAGTGCTTCCTTTATTCCAAGCCCCGACGTATGCCCAAACAGTGGTTTATCCCCACATATGGGGTATCAGCGTACTCGGAAAAATTGCACAACAACTTTGGGGGTTCTAATTTCTCCTGTTAACATTGGGAAAAAAAATTGGGGACTAAAAAATTATTTTTCTGGAAAAAAAATGATTTTATATTTTCACGGCTCTGCGTTATAAACTTCTGTGAAGGACTTGGAGATTCAAAGTGCTTATCACACATCTATAGGAGTTCCTTGGGGGATCTAGTTTCCAAAATGGGGTCACTTGTGGGGAGTTTCTACTGTTTAGGCACATCAGGGACTCTGAAAACGTAACATGACGCCCAAAGACCATTCCATCAAGTGGGCATTTCAAAACGTCACTACTTCCCATCCGAGCCCCGACGTGTGCCCATACAGTAGTTTTCTCCCACATATGGGATATCAGCATACTCAGGACAAATTGGACAACAACTTTTGGGGTCTAATTTCTCATGTTACCCTTGGGAAAATAAAAAAATTGGGGACTAAAAGATCCTGATTGTGGAAAAAATATGATTTTTTTATTTTCATGCCCGGGCGTTATAAACTTCTGTGTAGCCCTTGGGGGTTCAAAGTGCTCACCACACATCTAGATAACTTCTTTGCGGGGTCTAGTTTCCAAAATGGGGTCACTTGTGGGGAGTTTCTACTGTTTAGGCACATCAGGGGCTCTGCAAACGTAACAAGATGCACGCAGACCATTCCATCAAGTCGGCATTTCAAAGCGTCACTACATCCCTTCCGAGCCCTGACGTGTACCCAAACAGTGGTTCCCCCCCACATTTGGGGTACTAGCGTACTCAGGACAAACTGGACAACTACTTTTGGGGTCCAATTTCTCCTGTAACCATTGTGAAAATAAAAAATAGTGGGCTAAAAAATCATTTTTTGAGAAAAAAAAAAGATTTTTTATTTTCAGGGCTCTGCGTTATAAACTTCTGTGAAGCACCTGGGGTTCAAAGTGCTCACTATGCATCTAGATAAGTTCCTTAGGGCGTCTAGCTTCCAAAATGGGGTCACTTGTGGGGGAGCTCCAATGTTTAGGCACACAGGAACTCTCCAAATGCGACATGGCAACAGCTTAATATTCCAGCATATTTTCCATTCAAAAAGTCAAACGGCGCTCCTTCCCTTCTGAGCCCTGCCGTGCGCCCAAACAGTGGTTTATGACCACATATGAGTTATCTGTGTACTCAGGAGAAATTGCCCAACAAATTTTAGGATCCAATTTATACTGTTGCCCATGTGAAAATGAAAAAAACTGAGGCTAAAAGAAAATTTTTGTGAAAAAAAAGTACTTTCTATTTTTTAAGGATCAATTTGTGAAGCACCTGGGGTTCAAAGTGCTCACTATGCATCTAGATAAGTTCCTTAGGGGGTCTAGTTTCGAAAATCCGGTCACTTGTGGGGAGCTCCAATGTTTAAGCACACAGGGACTCTCCAAATGCGACATGGCAACCGCTAAATATTCCAGCATATTTTCCATTCAAAAAGTCAAATTGCGCTCCTTCCCTTTTGAGCCCTGCCGTGCGCCCAAACAGTGGTTTATGACCACATATGAGGTATCTTTGTACTCAGGAGAAATTGCCCAACAAATTTTAGGATCCAATGTATACTGTTGCCCATGTGAAAATGAAAAAAACTGAGGCTAAGAGAAAATTTTTGTGAAAAAAAAGTACTTTCTTTTTTTTAAGGATCAATTTGTGAAGCACCTGGGGGTTCAAAGTGCTCACTATGCATCTAGATAAGTTCCTTAGGGGGTCTAGTTTCCAAAATGGGGTCACTTGTGGGGGAGCTCCAATGTTTAGGCACACAGGAACTCTCCAAATGCGACATGGCAACCGCTAAATATTCCAGCATATTTTCCATTCAAAAAGTCAAATGGCGCTCCTTCCCTTCTGAGCCCTGCTGTGCGCCCAAACAGTGGTTTATGACCACATATGAGGTATCTGTGTACTCAGGAGAAATTGCCAACAAATTTTAGGATCCAATTTATACTGTTGCCCATGTAAAAATGAAAAAACTGAGGCTAAAAGAAAATTTTTGTGAAAAAAAAGTACTTTCTTTTTTTACAGATCAATTTGTGAAGCACCTGGGGGTTCAAAGTGCTCACTATGCATCTAATAAGTTCCTTAGGGGTCTAGTTTCCAAAATGGGGTTACTTGTGGGGGAGCTCCAATGTTTAGGCACACAGGGACTCTCCAAATGCGACATGCAACCGCTAAATATTCCAACATTTTCCATTCAAAAAGTCAAATGGCGCTCCTTCCCTTCTGAGCCCTGCCGTGCGCCCAAACAGTGGTTTATGACCACATATGAGGTATCTGTGTACTCAGGAGAAATTGCCCAACAAATTTTAGGATCCAATTTATACTGTTGCCCATGTGAAAATGAAAAAACTAAGGCTAAAAGAAAATTTTTGTGAAAAAAAAGTACTTTCTTTTTCTTACAGATCAATTTGTGAAGCACCTGGGGGTTCAAAGTGATCACTATGCATCTAGATAAGTTTCTTAGGGGGTCTAGTTTCCAAAATGGGGTCACTTGTGGGGAGCTCCAATGTTTAGGCACACAGGGACTCTCCAAATGCGACATGGCAACCGCTAAATATTCCAGCATATTTTCCATTCAAAAAGTCAAATGGCGCTCCTTCCCTTCTGAGCCCTGCCGTGCGCCCAAACAGTGGTTTATGACCACATATGAGGTATCTGTGTACTCAGAAGAAATTGCCCAACAAATTTTAGGATCCATTTTATCCTGTTGCCCATGTAAAAATGAAAAAATTGCTGCTAAAAAAAATTTTTGTTGGAAAAATTAAATGTCCATTTTTTCCTTCCACGTTGCTTTAGTTCCTGTGAAGCACCTGAAGGGTTAATAATCTTCTTGAATGTAGTTTTGAGTAGCTTGAGGGGTGCAGTTTTTATAAAGGTGTCACTTTGGGTATTTTCTGCCATATAGACCCCTCAAAGTGACTTCAAATGTGAGGTGGTCCCTAAAAAAAATGGTTTTGTAAATTTTGCTGTAAAAATGAGAAATCGCTGGTCAACGTTTAACCCTTATAACTTCCTAACAAAAAAAAATGTTGTTCCCAAAATTGTGCTGATGTAAAGTAGACATGTGGGAAATGTTATTTATTAACTATTTTGTGTCACATAAGTCTCTGGTTTAACAGAATAAAAATTCAAAATTTGAAAATTGCGAAATTTTCAAAATTTTCGCCAAATTTCCATTTTTTTCACAAATAAACGCAAAAATTATCGACCTAAATTTACCACTAACATGAAGCCCAATATGTCACGAAAAAACATTCTCAGAATCGCTAGGATCCGTTGAAGCGTTCCTGAGTTATTACCTCATAAAGGGACACTGGTCAGAATTGCAAAAAATGGCAAGGTCTTTAAGGTCAAAATAGGCGGGTCATGAAAGGGTTAACATTGCCATTAGGGTACTATCACATAGAATGTCTCCGTTGGGCATACATCCAAAATCCCTTGCAGAATGAAAGAGGAAGTGAATGTGACTCTGCCGTGCACTTTTTTGGGGAATATACTCCTACAGGAGGCAGAAACTCAGACGCACTCTGCATAATCATAGACTTGAATAGACGAGTTCCTTCCAAAATAAGGAAGAGACTAATGTGCTTTTCACCTGGAAGGACTGTCATCCGAACAGCCCAATTGAATAACATTGGTCTGAGTGATGTCCGTGTGAGGTCAGTTATATTCACAGGCAGTGCTTTGACCAAAGATGCCAAAAATACCATCATGTCAATGTAATGTGGTGGAATTACAACATATTTGGAGTGTGTTAAATTTTCTACCTCTATTCACATTACATCAGATAGCTCTATTGACTCATTTTGTAAATTGTTTAAAAATGATATGAACAGAAAAATATGTAGATAGAAAATATGAATCTGAATGAACATGAGCAAAGAACTTCGCCTATTTGCTGTTGTCATCCTCCTCCTTCTCCTCATCTTAATCATCCAGCACCACTAGATCACCATGGTGACCGTGGTCTGTGATGTAACAGCCACATTATTGTGTTAAAGGGTGTTTTTGATGCCAGCAAAAAACAATGTTTGCACATTATGTTGATGTGTACCCCCAGGGGTAAATGTTTGTCAGCCCATACACTTTAAATTGGGCAAAGATTTTTAGTAGGCCATTGTCCATGTCTCTTCAGACAGCACCACTAGATCACCAAGGTGAACGTGTTCCATGAGGCAACAGCCACGTTATTGTTTGCAAAGGGGTGTTTTTGGACTCAGCAGAGTTCACCCCCCTCCCAATAATGACTCCAAATAATATCAATTAAAAAAAAATTATAGCTGTACAGGAAGAGCAAATAGATAGTCGTGGTATGGCACTGTGCCCTGCTAACAGTAGAGTTATTTTTTTAATTACCGTATACACTCGAGTATAAGCCGACCCGAGTATAAGGCCTCTTTCACACATCCGTTTTTTGTGTCAGGCATGATCCGTCGAACACCTGAAGGGACGGATCCAGCACTGAAATAAAAAAACTGATGCAACGGATCCGTTTTTTTGCTGGATCCGACCTGAACTTTTGAACCCGAAAAAGAGGGTTTTGGATGTCCGGAGACACTGGAAAATGTAGTAGTAGTAGTAGTCCCTGATTTCCAGAATCCGGATCAGACTTTTGACGGATTGCACAAAAGTCTGATCCGGTTCCATTCACTTCTATTGTTTCCGGCCGCCTGATGCGCCGCTTCAGGCACTATCAGGCTGCTCCGGTAAACAAAAAAAACGTTACATGCACCGTTTTGTCCGGCCGCCAGAATGTACATTTCCGCCGGATCCGGACAAAAACGGATACAACGCAATGACATCAGGCACGATCCGGCGCTAATGAAAGTCAATGCTAAAAAAATGCATCCGGTACCGGATCCGTTTTTTTAGCAACACGCCGGATCATGCCTGAAGTCAAAAAACAGATGTGTGAAAGAGGCCTAAGCCGACCCCCCTAATTTTGCCACCAAAAAACTGGGAAAACTTATCGACTCGAGTATAAGCCTAGGGTGGAAAATGAGGCAGCTACTGGTAAATTTCAAATTTAAAAATAGATACTAATAAAAGTAAAATTAAAGTAGGTTAAATGTTTTTGAATAGCCATATTGAATCAGGAGCCCCATATGCTGCCCCATATATTATGCCCCATATGCTGTCCCATGTATTATGCCCCATATGTTATCCCATATATTATGCCCCATATGCTGCCTATGTATTATGCCCCATATGCTGCCCCATGTATTATGCCCCATATGCTACCCATGTATTGTGCCCCGTATGTTGCCCCATGTATTATGCCCCATATGCTGCCCATGTATTGTGCCCCATATGCTGCCCATGTATTGTGCCCCATATGATGCTCCATAGATTATGCCCCATATGCTGCCCATGTATTATGCCCCCATATGATGCTCCATAGGTTATGCCCCATATGCTGCCCATGTATTATGCCCCATGTATTGTGCCCCATATGCTCCACAGATTATGCCCCATATGCTCCACAGATTATGCCCCATATGTTCCACAGATTATGCCCCATATGTTCCACAGATTATGCCCCATATGCTCCATAGATTATGCCTCATATGTTCCACAGATTATGCCCCATATGCTCCATAGATAATGCCCCATATGTTCCACAGATTATGCACCATATGCTCCATAGACTATGCCCCATAGTATAGGTCCCTTATGCTGCCACTGCAACTAAAAAAAAAAGACATACTCACCTCTCGTCGCTGGGGGCCAGGTGCCAGTGTCCTGAGCAGGCGGGGACACCGGCGCGCCCTCTGACCTGAACATTCACAGCTAGAGGACGTGAGGACACAGTAGCGTGCAGCGGTGGAATGGGGACAGGTGAATATGGCTTATACTCACCCCCTCCTGGCGCGGTCTCTGTTGGTCTTGCTCTTCTCCCATGGTCTCCTGCGCCTGTGTTCAGCGGTCACCTGGTACCGCTCATTAAAGTCATGAATATGTGCATATTCATGACTTTAATGAGCGGTACCACTGTTGGCTGAACACAGGAGCCAGAGACCATGGGAGAAGAGCAGGGGCTGCAGAGACCACGCCAGGAGGGGGTGATTATATAGGACAGCTTCTCTCCCACTCCCCCGCCGACCCCCGGTATATGACTCGAGTATAAGCCGAGAGGGGGACTTTCAGCCCTAAAAAATGGGCTGAAAATCTCGGCTTATTCTCGAGTATATACGGTACCAGCATTAAATAAAATTTTTTAAATGCAAATGAAGTTGAAAGAAAACCACAATCTGTGTTCTACTAGCATACCTCTGTACACATCTCAGTATTTAGATCACTATTACCATGATCTATTTCCGTTCATCATTTCTCTGTATTCAGATCACAGATGTCACAACATGCTTCAGCCGCAAGGCAATAACTATTGCCTGCAATTGAACTGTTCTGGTTGACAATTTTACAGTGTGATACATTAATTAGGCATAAAACATGTATTTGTCTAGAGCACAGTCTGTGTAATTCCTCCCCCATTTACTGGAATTTGAAGGTCTTGAGATCCATTTGTAGGAATCCAGATATTAAAACTACAAAACAACAAAGATTACCTTTTAAGTAGAAACATATTATTGAAGAAATTTAAAAAAAATATTCAACATTTATTTAGCCTCCCTTGACAGAATAGTAGAGCCATAATTGTGCTGTATCAGAACACTAGAGCAAGGGGAAAATGAAAATGCTTGATGCAATAATGCAACTGCCCCACAATGAAGGTAAGCTACTACAATGCTGGCAACAGGATTAATTGTCCAATGTCTGATGCCAGACTCCTTCAAATATCAACTACCTGCTGGTGATCATCAGCACTAAACAAAAACCAAAAAGAAAAATGAAGGTTTTTTTTTAAAGGAGTCTCTGGGCCTATATGTGAACTGTGAATCTTTCTTATTACAGTCTCCAATTTGTGCTGGTGTCATCAGAGCTTAATCTTAAATGCAGGTGTTTGGATAACTGCTGATGACCCGGAGGATTTAAAGAGTGCTTTTAAGATAGTATCAGGATTAACTTCAGCTGGAGGATTTTAAGAAACACTGGAGGAGGAGGAGAAGGTTGTGTTTCTTCTAGATTCACCTTCCTTCTTTGATGGGGTGTCACTTAATCTTAGAAGTATGGGCTGGTCTGATGTTATCACACTACCATTCAAAGGAAGATTGCATTTCATTGGTTGTCCATCTAGGTATCTGTTGTTGTATTTTTTGTAGGCACCAACTGCATCTTCCTTTCTTGCAAGCACAACCTCCACAACTCTGGAACTCAACAATCAGGTGCGCATCAAGGCACCGCATACACAGAAAAGCTCCACGATATCTTCCTCTGTGACTCTTGGATGCAAATTATTAATAGTCATTTTTGTGCCTTCTAAAGGGCTAAACACAGACTCTTTGGGCCCCACTGAGGTTAGAGCCTTTCTGTGCAATAAAGGTGGCGATTCTGGCGAAGTCTCGTGCTGCGTAAACATGGGAGCTGTGTATGCCTCATTCTGTACCACTTTCGAAAGAGGTAAAGTTTGTCCAAGAGAAAATGAATTTCCAGACTTTCCTGGCCTTTTTTGCACAGTGTTGGCAGCTGTGATCTTCATCTTCTTGGTGGGGATAAGGAAAAGTTCCAAGTTGTCATCAATATCATCATCATCCATATCTTGTAAAGAGGAAATCTGTTGTTTCCCAAGTTCGTGGTTAACTGCCTTTATTGGCATTCCTTTAACTGTGTTCATTACACCAGAAAAAATAGTTTTCGGCTGTGAAATTTGGATGGTCTTGGTAATATGTATGGGTGAAGATGAAGAACCTTGTGCCACTGGTGAGTAGATAGTTACGGCTGGTGCACTCCTCTTTAAGCATGTCACGAGCATCTTGCACTTTACACTTTATAAACGCGAGTCTTTGGCAACCAATTTCTCACAGGCATCTTTTATTCTGAGTTTCAGATGCGCATCTGTTATACCTATCTTCTGACGGGCATCAAACGCATTCTGGTAATTGGTGGTGGGTAGAGTTGAGTGAAACAGGTCGGTCAGATACAAAAGACACCGACTTTTGCCAAAGTCGGGTTTCGAAGATCGAAACCCGACCATAGCGTGAAGTCAGCCATGCGGTCGTCGACCCGAGCGCCAAAGTCGGTTTTCCCAGAATGCTTTCAGGTGCCTTTTTTCAGCCAATGAGCTAGGACGTACACTGTGGGCAATGAGATGACATGGGCAGCGTCCACCTCCATCTTAGAGAAGGGCATTGAAGTGATTAGCTTGCTTTGGGGGCCATCATAGAGTCTATAAAAGCCCTGACCGCCGACTGCCATTTTACTTCTGCCGATCTTAACAGTAGGGAGAGGTTACTGATGCTGTTTATCAGTAGGGAGAGAGTTAGGGCTGGAAAGAGAAGTTCTTATGTGCTTGTGCTGATAGCAATTGTGCTGTACAGTTAGTGTGCAGTGACAGGGGAGGATATTCTTGTGTGCAGCAGCGCTAATTTTTAGGCTGCCTGCTAGCTGTATTGCTGTGTGTACACTGCTGTGCAGACTGCTTTTTACACAGCACAAATACTTTTATTCTTTTTTTCTGCATAGTTAATGAGCGTTCATTTTTTCCCACAACGAATAGAGCTGTACGCTCCTCACACACTACCGTGTACCGGCTCGTATCACGGACAAATACATGCTGACTATCTGAGTGTCCAAAAAAAGGCTGCACTCAAGCATACTAAAGCATGACAACATAGAATATATGAAATTTTGAATAGCAATATGGCTTTGGAATATAAGGAAAAATTTGAGACGCTTAGTATAAACATTTGGCCAAACATTTTAAAGCTCAACAACCATCGTCAAGGTGGTCTCAATTCTGTTGAGTCCCTAACCTAATGTGAACATACCTATATTAGGCTGAAAGTGCCAGTCAGGTTTTTTGTCTTTTGAATGTTAGCTTGCTGACCGAGCACTCCGCTCCCACCAGGTGGTGATTTTAATTACACCGGCTCCCTACTTTACCCATATATGCAGGCATTACTGACAGAGGTGCATATTCGCCCAGAAATTCAGATATCAGCCTAATAGAGGTATGTTCACATTAGGTTAGGGACTCAACAGAATTGAGACCACCTTGACGATGGTTGTTGAGCTTTAAAATGTTTGGCCAAATGTTTATACTAAGCGTCTCAAATTTTTCCTTATATTCCAAAGCCATATTGCTATTCAAAATTTCATATATTCTATGTTGTCATGCTTTAGTATGCTTGAGTGCAGCCTTTTTTTGGATGTTTTACATGAGGGTAGCTCCCTTTGGTTTGCACCTAGTTCACATTATTCTGGAAGTGCCAGTCAGGTTTTTTGTCTTTTGACTATCTGAGTGTGACTTTGTAAATATATACGGAGATTTAAAATTTCTCCTACACTGTTTACAGCTGTACGCTTCGGATACAGTACCCTTTTTCTGCTTTTTATATTCTGGTCTAATCCATACTGAGCCTGTGAGCGTCTGTGTGTGACTCCGGAAATATATACAGAGATTTACAATTTCCCCTACACTGTATACAGCTGTACGCTTCTGATAAAGTACCCTTTTTCTGCTTTTTATATTCTGGTCTAATCCGTACTGAGCCTGTGAGCGTCTGTGTGTGACTCCGGAAATATATACGGAGATTTACAATTACCCCTACACTGAATACAGCTGTACGCTTCTGATACAGTACCCTTTTTCTGCTTTTTATATTCTGGTCTGATCCATACTGAGCCTGTGAGCGTCTGTGTGTGACTCCAGAAATATATACAGAAATTTACAATTTACCCTACACTGTATACAGCTGTACGCTTCTGATACAGTACCCTTTTCCTGCTTTTTATATTCTGGTCTACTCCATACTAAGCCTGTGAGCGTCTGTGTGTGGCTCCGGAAATATATACGGAGTTTTACAATTTCCCCTACATTGTATACAGCTGTACGCTTCTGATACAGTACCCTTTTTCTGCCTTTTTTATTACGGTCAAATCCATACTGAGAGAGCATTTGTGTGTGACTCCGGAAATATATACGGAGATTTAAATTTTACCCTATACTATATACACCTGGTATCTTCTGATACAGTACCTTTTTTCTCCCTTTTGTATTATGGTTAGTGTTGAGCGATACGATACTGCAAATATCGGGTATCGGCCGATATTAGCTGTATCGGGCTTTCGATTCCGAGTACCAATATTTTCGTCATATCGGATACCGGAATCGGGATTGTCATTGTCACTGTCTGTGTCTGTGTCCGTCGGTCGGGTCTGTCACTGTCAGTGTCCGTCGGTCGGGTCTGTCAGGAGTCAGTGGCACTTACCTGGCAGAAGATCTCCGGCGGTCACGGGCTGGACTGCTTCATGGCCGCCATCATCTTTCCCCGGCGGTCACATGCAGTTTCTCGCGATAACTGCAGTGACTGCTGGGTAATCCCGCCGTAAAGCAGTCAGTCCGATGACGTCACCGCCGGGGAAGCAGGTAATCAGCTGTGCTGCGTTGCGATGACAGGCTCTGCCTGTCATTGCGATGTAGCAGAGCTGGATCGTCGTGGGACAGTCGTTACTATGGACTGCGTCGGACAGGTGGTATACTGTTGGTTTGTTTTTTTTCTTTTTTTACAGGAGATCGATGGCGTCGCAGGAATGAGAGTACAATAAAAGAAATGAAAACTGTGTTGTCTCTTTTATTTCATTAAAAACTTTTTTCTTGCTTTGTCTTTTTTTATGCATTTAATAACTTTGGGATTAATAATGGATCGGTGTCTTATTGACGCCTCTCCATTATTAACCGGGCTTATTGTCACCGTGCAATCAACGGTGACATTAACCCCTTATTACCCCACTTGCCACCGCTACAGGGCAGTGGGAAGAGCCGGGTAAAGTGCCACAATTGGCACATCTTTTGATGCGCCAAATGTGGGGCTGCTGTAGCCTGGTATTATCAGGCTGTTGAGGGCCAAAATCCATGGGCCTTGACAGTCTTTTAATACCAGGCCGCAGCAGTCTGCATTTTACTTGGCTGGTTAACAAAAATAGGGGGACCCCTACGCCGTTTTTTTTTCGAGGGGATCCCCTATTTTTGTTAACCAGCCAAGCTAAGCAGACTGCTGTGGCCTGGTATTATCAGGCTTGCAAGGTCCATGGATATTGGATCCTTACCAGCCTGAAAAACCAGGCCTCAGTGGTCTGCTTCATCTGGCTGGTTAACAAAAATAGGGGGGACCCCACGCCAATTTTTTTCGAGGGGATCCCCTATTTTTGTTAATCAGCCAAGATATGCAGACTGCTGTGGCCTGGTATTATCAGGCTGGCAAGGTCCATGGATCTTGGCTCCTTAACAGCCTGAAAATCCAGGCCTCAGCGGTCTGCTTCATCTGGCTGGTTAACAAAAATAGGGGGGACCCCACGCCAGTTTTTTTCGAGGGGATCCCCTATTTTTGTTAATCAGTCAAGATATGCAGACTGCTGTGGCCTGGTATTATCAGGCTGGCAAGGTCCATGGATCTTGGCTCCTTAACAGCCTGAAAATCCAGGCCTCAGCGGTCTGCTTCTTCTGGCTGGTTAACAAAAATAGGGGGGACCCCACGCCATTTTTTATTCGAAGGGAACCCCTATTTTTGTTAATCAGTTCCCTCTGACGTCACTGATTGTGTCCCTGGCTGACCTGAAGTGAAAGTGGAAAGCAATCAATTAAGCTTTCCACTTGCTCTCCTGTCAGCCAGGAGAGGAACTTATTCATTTGGGGGTTTACTGTGAGGCTGCAGCATTAGCTGCGGTCCCTGCAGTAAACATTAACCCTTTCTGAAGGATTACACCGTGGGACCTGACTGTGCATGGGATAGGTAAGAATAATTTTGCTTTTTTATTTTATTTTTATTACAGGAAATGGTTTTTGCAGTCAAATAAAAGATGGTCAAAAACATGTGTCTTTATTTCATTAAAATGATTTTTAATTAAAGTGTGTGTGTTTTATTTTTATTTCATGCAATAGGATTAATAATTGATAGTTGTCTAGTTGACAGCTCTCAATTATTAACCTGGCTTAAGGTCACCTTTCAATTGCAATGTGGCTTTAACCCCATATTAACCCATTCGCCGCCGCTACAGGGCAATGGGAATAGACGGGCAAAGTGCCAGAAAGGGCGAATCTTATTATAGATTTGTCTTTTCTGGGGTGTCTGGGGGCAGATGTTAGTAGCCGGGGGGGCCAAAAATAATGGTCCCTCTCTGGGCTATTATTATCTGCCCCCATTCGCTGGCTTTGTCTGTCTGGTTGCGAAAATAGGGCGGGAGCCCACGCATTTTTTTTAAACAATTTTACACCTCATATATATATATACATGTCATTGAATTTGTGACACATATATATATATATATATTTATATTTATAGTTCATACACTTCTACATAGTATAATAGCCCCTAATTCAATTGCAGGCTTTTGTGAAAATGCAGAACCCGACATGAAATGACACTTGGTGTACATAGGGTTAACCATGTCTTTTCATGTCCTTTGCTATCTGATTTGCACAAACAATTACATCAGTCTATAGGGTATGCCACACTAAACAATATCGCTAACGCGATCGCTAAAAAACGTCACTATTTAGCGATCCCGTTAGCGATGTTGTTCAGTGCTGCAGCTTCCAGCGACGAGCTTCCTGCTGTGATCTCGCTCGTCGCTGGAATCGTTCCGGACCCTATTTCATCGCTGGCGCTCCCGCTGGGTAAGTATCTAATCGCTGTGTGGCACCTTTTCTTAGCGATTTAGCGGTACTTTTGTACCGCTAAAGTCGTTAAGAAGATCGCTAACGGCGATAGCGTCGTTAACTATATCGCTAAATGTGGCCGCATTTAGCGATATAGAAACAATCCCGCTAGCGATCTCATTAGTATGCAACGCTAACGAGATCGCTAGCGGGATAGCTTAGTGTGGCAGTACCTTAAGTGTGCAAAATTTCACACCTGTAGGGGTTAATTAAAGGTGTAAATTCGTAGCAAAAAAGTCCGGTTTTTTTACAATGAATTTACACCTTTAATTAACCCCTACAGGTGTGAAATTTTGCACACATAGACTGATGTAATTGTTTGTGCAAATCAGATAGCGAAGGACATGAAAAGACATGGTTAACCCTATGTACACCAAGTGTCATTTCATGTCGGGTGCTTCTGTCTTTTCACAGAAGCCGGCTTTACCCGGCAATTGAATCAGAGGATATTTTACTATGTAGAAGTGTATAAACTATACATATATGTATATATATATATGTCACAATGACATGTATATATATATATATGTATTCTATGTGTGTATATTTAGTGTTTACAAGGAAATAAAGGTTTTTTTTAGTTGCGATATTTTGTTCCCATAGACTTACATGGGACTTCCGGTATCGGAATCGGATATTGCCGATATTTAGTGATATCGGCGATACCATTCCGATCCGATATTTTTAGATATCGAGCAGTATCGCTCAACACTAATTATGGTCAAATCCATACTGAAAGAGCTTCTGTGTGTGACTCCGGAAATATATACGGAGATTTAAATTTTACCCTATACTATGTACACCTGGTATTTTCTGATAAAGTACCTTTTTTCTGCCTTTTGTATTACGGTCAAATTCATACTGAGACAGCATCTGTGTGTGACTCAGGAAATATATACGGAGATTTAAATTTTACCCTATACTATATACACCTGATTTCTTCTGATACAGTACCTTTTTTCTGCCTTTTGTATTATGGTCAAATCCATACTGAGAGATCGTCTGTGTGTGACTCTGGAAATACATATGGAGATTGAAATTGTCCCCTTCACCGTATACAGCTGTACGCTTTTGATACAGCACCATATAACTGATTGTATTTTTGGTACATGAGGAAGTATGGTGAAAGAGGCCGCGGACGTCGGGGGGGGGTGCAGCTGGTACTGATGGTGGGGGTGGTGCATCTGTTGGTAGTGCCAAAAGCACAATAGCACCTAAGGCAGGTGGTGTTGAGCCTGCGTCATCGTCTGGCTCTAGAAGGCCTGGAAGGCTCCCTTTTCTGGGAGTAGGTAAACCGCTTATAAAGCCGGAGCATCAGGAACAGTGTTATGAATGTGCTAGAGATGGTTTCTGAGCAGAGGCTCCCTCTGGTGGCTACAGACAGTACTGAAACTTTCAGCGAGGAATGACAATCTGGGATCACGGACTGGTCTGATATAAGGGAGGTTCCCTCCCGTGATGGTTGCCGGTGAGCAATTGTTCTTGTCTCAATTGTGGTTCCTGGTTCATTTGGAAGTTTGCTGAGTCTTGCCTGCATCTTCTGCTATCAGATAAGATATTTTCTGCTTTTATTTTTGTGCTTGCTTTCTGCATTGTTCCCTGCACTTCTGTGGAGGTCAGACAGGTCCCTCCGGGGCTTGTGCTCCTCTCAGTTTATCTGGAGCCACTGTTGTTTGTTCATTTGCTTTTACCTGTTTTTTTCAGTGGCTGCGGCTTAGTTTTGTTACACCAGAGATCTGATTAGGTGGTAGAGATCGTGTGATTTCAGGTGTTTTTGCAATCAGAAGAGTTGGTGTTTTTTAGGGTTTTTTTTGGATTGCAGTGAGTATCTTTTCCTGTACTTTTCTGTCTAGACAGATTGGGCCCCAGCGTTTGCTCTTTCTATTTTCTGTCTGTGTCCGTGCTTCTTCTTGTCTAACCGCCATTACATGTTTGGGGGCTTCCTATTTTCTTTGGGGATCTGCTCCGGGGCAGATAGCTTTCATCTTTCTGCCTTTAGGTGTAGTTATCTCTCAGGCTGTGACGAGGCGTCTAGGATCAACGTAGGAACGCTCCACGGCTACCTCTAGTTGTGTGGTTAGTTCAGGTTACTGCAATCCAATAGGTTCCAGCCTCTCTGATGTATTGCCGTTTTTGCTTATTCTCCTCAGCTACCAAACATTACAGTATCACCGGCCCAAACTGAAAATTATATGGTACTCACAAAAGGGAAAAATAGTGTGAAAAAAAAAAAAAAAAGTCAGGGTTGTCAGAGATTTTTTTTTTTCCCTGTTTGTTGCATTTTTTTCCCTCTTTTTCTATGGGTGCTGAGGAGGATTTTTTTTCTCTCAATGGAGCTTGCACAGTTGTCTGGCCGTGTGGATCAGCTTGCCACTGAGGTTCAGAGTTTTGCTACCTATCCTGCTGGGTTGCCGGTTGCGGTACCTAGGATTCCCATGCCAGATTTGTTTTTGGGGGATCGTGCTAAATTTCTGAATTTCAAAAATAACTGTAAGTTGTTTTTTGCCTTAAAGCCTAAGTCCTCAGGGAACGCAGCACAGCAGGTTCAAATTGTCATCTCTCTCCTGTGCGGCGACCCTCAGGATTGGGCTATTTCCCTGACACCTGGGGATCCTGTTTTGAATGATGTTGATGTATTTTTTCTGGCTCTGGGGTTATTGTACGATGAACCTAATGTCACTGAAAAAACCTTGTTGGCATTAAATCAGGGTCTTGAAGACGCTGAGTTGTACTGTCAGAAATTCCGAAAGTGGGCAGTCCTGACCAAATGGAATGATGATGCTTTGGCAGCCCTTTTTCGGAAGGGGCTGTCAGAGAATGTAAAGGATGTTATGGTGGGATTCCCTGCTCCCTCTGGTCTCAATGATTCTATGTCATTGGCTATTCAAATTGACAGATGTTTACGTGAGCGCAGAGGTATGCGTGAGATAGTATTGCCTTGTGAGCCAGCTTCTGAGCCCATGCAGTGTGATAGAGTGACTTCTGGGGCACAGCGTCATGAGTTTCGAAAGCGCAATGAGTTATGTTTCTACTGTGGTGACGCCTTTCATGCTATTTCAGTCTGCCATAAGCAGGGAAGACGTTTTGCACGCTCAGTTGTCTTGTGTAGTGTTCAGACTAAATTTCTGTTGACTGTTACCCTGATTTGCAACCTGTCCACATTTTCTGCTCAGGCTTTTGTTGATTCAGGAGCAGCTATTAACCTGATGGATTTTGACTTTGCCAAACGTTGTGGGTTTCCCATGATACCCCTGCGGAAGTCTATTCCAGTACTGGGCATTGATTCTACCTCTTTGGCGGAGAATAAACCCCAGTTTTCTACTCAGGTGATAATGAGGGTTGAACCAAATCATCAGGAGAGTTGCAAATTTCTGGTGCTGTATAATCTGCATGACATTATTGTACTAGGTTTCCCTTGGTTACAGTCTCATAATCCTGTTTTGGATTGGAAATCTGTGTCTGTGACCAGTTGGGGCTGCCAATGT
The DNA here is from genome assembly GCA_033576555.1 of Oophaga sylvatica. Classification (NCBI taxonomy): domain Eukaryota; kingdom Metazoa; phylum Chordata; class Amphibia; order Anura; family Dendrobatidae; genus Oophaga; species Oophaga sylvatica. Next base: position 468,423,557 of record JARQOD010000002.1, on the reverse strand, counting down.
GTTAATGCCGACACTCATGTTTTTTCTGCCTCTCCCCAGTCTCAGGATGTCCCTGACTTTTTGACTGATTTTTCTGATGTGTTTAGCGAAAGTAAATCTGCTTCCTTGCCCCCTCACAGGAGCTATGATTGCGCTATTGAATTAGTGCCTGGTGGTAAATTTCCTAAAGGTCGCCTTTTTAACTTGTCTGTACCTGAACATGATGCTATGTGATCTATATCAAGGAGTCATTGGAGAAGGGTCATATCAGACCATCCTCTTCACCCTTGGGTGCCGGTTTTTTCTTTGTGGCCAAAAAGGATGGTTCATTGAGGCCGTGTATTGATTATCGTCTCTTGAATAAGATCACTGTGAAGTATCAATATCCGTTACCCTTGATTTCTGACCTGTTTTCCAGGGTGAAAAGTGCTAGTTGGTTTAACAAGCTTGACCTCAGGGGGGCGTATAACCTTATTCGCATTAAGCACGGGGATGAATGGAAGACGACGTTTAATACCCCAGAGGGGCATTTTGAGTACCTAGTGATGCCCTTTGGGCTCACTAATGCCCCTTCCGTCTTCCAATCCTTCATGAATGATATTTTCAGGGATTTTGTGGATACATTTCTGATTGATTATTTGGATGATATCTTGATTTTTTCCAATTACTGGGACTCTCATGTGAAACATGTTCGGACTGTGTTCCAGATTTTGAGAGAGAATGCACTGTATGTGAAGGGATCAAAGTGTCTTTTTGGCGTACAGAAGGTCTCATTTCTGGGATTCATTTTGTCTCCATCTGTTATTGAAATGGACCCGGTCAAGGTTCAGGCCATCTGTGATTGGTCCAACCTACTTCATTAAAGGCTCTTCAGAGATTTTTGGGTTTTGCCAATTTTTATCGTAAATTTATTGGTAATTTCTCTGTTATTGTTAAACCATTGACTGATTTGACCAAAAAGGGTTCTGGTGAATTGGCCTCCTGAGGCAGTCTCTGCATTTCAGGAACTTAAGCAGAGATTCACTTCTGCTCCTGTTCTACGGCAGCCTGATGTTTCTCTACCGTTTCAGGTGGAGGTTGATGCCTCTGAAATTGGGGCAGGTGCCGTTTTGTCCCAAAGAGATCCAGAGACCTCTAAGAGTAACCCTTGTGCCTTTTTCTCTCGAAAATTTTCTTCAACTGAACGTAATTATGACGTGGGTAATCGGGAGTTATTGGCCATGAAGTGGGCCTTTGAAGAGTGGAGACATTGGCTGGAAGGAGCCAAACAACAGGTGGTGGTCCTAACGGACCATAAGTATCTGGTTTATCTCGAATCAGCCAAGCGACTTAATCCTAGACAGGCCAGGTGGGCCTTGTTTTTCACACGTTTTAATTTTGTGGTTTCTTTTCTTCCTGGCACTAAGAATGTTAAGGCTGATGCCCTCTCGAGGAGTTTCTTTGCGGACTCTCCTGAGTTATCTGATCCTACTGTTATTTTGAAAGAGGGTGTAGTTCTTTCTGCCATCTCGCCCAATTTGAGACTGGCTCTGGAAGGGTGTCAGGAGGATAAACCTGAGCGCTGCCCTATTGGGAAATTGTTTGCCCCAGACCAGTGGAAGAAGAGTGTGATGTCTGAGATTCATTGTTCCGCGTTGGCTGGTCATCCCGGGATTTTTGGTACCAGAGACTTGGTGAGTCGGTCCTTTTGGTGGCCTACTTTGTCTCGTGACATCAGGGAATTTGTGCAGTCCTGTGGGACTTGGTCTCGCTCCAAGCCATGCTCTCGCTCTAGTGGTTTGTTAATGCCATTACCTGTGCCCAAGAGGCCATGGACCCATATCTCTATGGATTTTATTTCCAGACCTCCCTGTTTCTCAGACAATGACCGTTATCTGGGTAATCTGTGATAGGTTTTCCAAGATGATACATCTTGTGCCATTACCTAAGTTGCCATCCTCCTCCGAATTGGTGCCTTTGTTACTTCAGCACGTGGTTCGGTTACATGGCATTCCGGAGAACATTGTGTATGACAGAGGAGTCCAGTTTGTTTCCAGATTTTGGAGGACATTTTGTTCTAAACTTGGTGTTCAATTATCTTTCTCCTCTGCTTTTCATCCTCAGACCAATGGACAAACCGAGAGAACAAACCAGACCTTGGAGACTTATTTGAGATGTTTTGTGTCTGCTGATCAAGATGACTGGGTCTCTTTTTTGCCTTTGGCTGAGTTTGCTCTTAATAATAGGGCTAGCTCTGCCACCTTAATGTCTCCATTTTTCTGCAATTTGGGTTTCACCATCGATTTTCTTCGGGACAGGGGAGACTTCTGTATGTCCAGGTGTTGACTCTGTTGTGGAGCGAATGCAGCAGATTTGGGACCAGGTAGTGGAGAGGTTGTCTCTCTCTCAGGAGAAGGCCCAATGGTTTGCCAACTGGCTTAGGACTGATGGTCCTCGGTTTAAAGTCCTCAAGAAATATCCCTATGAGGGTTGCATCTCCAAAGTTTAAGCCTAGGTTCATTGGACCTTATAAGATCATGGGGATATCTAATCCTGTTTCCTTCCGTTTGCTTCTTCCAGGGACATTTAAGATCCATAACGTGTTCCACAAGTCCTTATTGAAGAGGTTTGTCGAGCCAGTGATTCCTATGGCTGCGCCTCCTGACCCTGTTTTGGTTGAGGGCAATCTGGAGTATGTGGTTGAGAAAATATTGGATTCTCGTTTTTCTAGACAGAAACTCCAGTATTTGGTTAAGTGGAGAGGTTATGGTCAGGAGGACAATTCTTGGGTGTTTGCTTCGGACATGCATGCTAGGAGACTGATCCGTGCCTATCACAGAGCTCATCCTGATCGGCCTGGTTGCACAAGTGAGGGTTCGGTGACCCCTCCTCAAGGGGGGTGTACTGTTATGAATGTGCTAGAGATGGTTTCTGAGCAGAGGTTCCCTCTGGTGGTTACAGACAGTACTGAACCTTTCAACGAGGAATGGCAATCTGGGATCACGGACTGGTCTGATATAAGGGAGGTTCCCTCCCATGATGGTTGCTGGTGATCAATTGTTCTTGTCTCAATTGTGGTTCCTGGTTCATTTGGAAGTTTGCTGAGTCTTGCCTGCATCTTCTGCTATCAGATAAGATATTTTCTGCTTTTATTTTTGTGCTTGCTTTTTCCATTGTTCCCTGCACTTCTGTTTAGGTCAGCCAGGTCCCCTCCGGGGTCTTGTGCTCCTCTCAGTTTATCTGGAGCCACTGTTGTTTGTTCATTTGCTTTTTCCTGATTTTTCAGTGGCTGCGGCTTAGTTTTGTTACACCAAAGATCTGATTAGGTGGTAGAGATCGTGTAATCTCAGGTGTTTTTGCAATCAGAAGAGTTGGTATTTTTTAGGGTTTTTTTTTGGATTGCAGTGAGTATCTTTTCCTGTACTTTTCTGTCTAGACAGATTGGGCCCCAGCGTTTGCTCTTTCTATTTCTGTCTGTGTCCGTGCTTCTTCTTGTCTAACCGCCATTACATGTTTGGGGGCTTCCTATTTTCTTTGGGGATCTGCTCCGGGGCAGATAGCTTTCATCTTTCTGCCTTTAGGTGTAGTTATCTCTCAGGCTGTGACGAGGCGTCTAGGATCAACATAGGAACGCTCCACGGCTACCTCTAGTTGTGTGGTTAGCTCAGGTTACTGCAATCCAATAGGTTCCAGCCTCTCTGATGTATTGCCGTTTTTGCTTATTCTCCTCAGCTACCAAAACATAACAGAACAAGTTTTGGCTTATATTGCCGAAACAACCTCCAGCTCTATCGCCTCTCTTCTGAAGTTTCAAAAAATGCAAGCACTGAGTCGTCAGTGCAGGCTCCTGGTTAGGAATAACACCTTTCCTTGTGTCCTTCACCAACCAAAAGTGAAGGATGCGGCAGGCAACAGTTCAGTTACTCCCTGGAGCTCTTTTCACATACCATGCCTGGTTATCAAGTCAAATCCTGAATTCCATAGTCCAAGATGAATCTGACATGAAGTGCACTGATGCACAGCCACTGCTATATGATTCTGCTGGTACATTCACCCAGAGTACTACATTGCCCTCGCAGTCTCCTGAGCCAGAATCTGACTCTGATGAAACTCAGGTGCCCCTTTCCGCATACTATACCACCTTACACGGTGACACAGAGGAAGGTGCAGATGAAATTGAAGAGGAGGTGATGGATGACCCAGTTGTTGACCCGGATTGGCATCCATTGGGGGAAGAGGGTGACGCTGGCAATAGCTCAGAAAGGAGGAGGATCCGCAGCAGGCATCGACATCACAGCTGCAGGTTATCTGGCAGGCCAGTAGCAGTTCAAAAACGGTTTAAAAAAACAAATAGAGCTGCAGGACAGCTTGGCCAGACGATCAAATTAGCACAGCGTGCAAGCCCTGAAAATTTATCCCATAGTAGGAAGAGTGCAGTGTGGCAGTTTTATGACCAAAATCCTATTGATGAGGCAAAGGTTATCTGTAAGAAGTGCGGAAGGACCTTTACCCAAGGGAAAAATCTCAGAAATTTGAATATCAGTTGCATGCTTAGACATTTAAACACCATGCACTTGCAAGTGTGGACGGACTACAATACCTCAGGTAGCACATGTGCACCTGTTCCGACTGAAGGTAGCCAGCAACGCTACATCGCTTCCCTCACTGTAAGCCCACCGGTTAGCACAGCACCAGCAAGAAATATTGATGTGTCGTCACAAGGCCAAAGCAGTCAGTGAATCACAATGTTTTTGCAACCAAAGACTGAATCTAGGCCATCACCACCACCATCACAATCACCAACCCCCTCTCAGTCGACCATGTCCACCGCTTGTTCCCCCATATGCAGCTCTCAAGTCCAGCTCATGCTAGCAGACACTTTGAGTAGGACAAGAAAGTACTCATCCTCTCATCCGCGTACACTGGCTTTGAACACCTACATTGCCAAACTGATCTCATTAGAGATGATGCCCTTCCGTTTGGTTGAAAGCGCAGCGTTCCGAGAGCTCATGGCCTACGCTGTCCCACGCTATGACCTACCCAGTCGGAACTTCTTTTCTAGAAAAGCCATCCCTGCCCTCCACTTGCATGTGAAAGACTGCATTGTCCATGCACTCAAACAATCAGAGAGTGGAAAAGTGCAATTCACAACAGATGCATGGGCCAGTAGGCATGGCCAGGGCCGTTACGTGTCCATCACTGCGCACTGGGTTAATGTGGTGGATGCAGGGTACACAGGGGACAGCGGCGGTGGGACAGTGCTGCCTAGCCCATGGTATAGCTAACAGTTGGCTGTAGGCGTTCGACCCTCCTCCTCCTCCTCCAGAAGCGAAAGCTTGTCGACAGAGCGCAGTCGCACGAGTACTCCATCCGCAACTCCCAGTGTTGCACACGAGGTGTCCCACTATCGAACAGCTAGTGGTAAGCGTCAGCAGGCTGTTTTAAAGATGATGTCTTTGGACGACAACAGACATACCGCGGAGGTACTGGCCGACTACTTGCAGCGAGAAACTGAGTCATGGCTGGGCAGTCTACATCTTGAGCCAGGCAAGGTAGTCAGTGATAGCGGCTGTAATTTTGTGGCTGCCATAGCCCTGGCAAAACTCAATCACACACCTTGCCTGGCTCAACCTTGATCCTTGTGGTGCAGTGCATCATAAATAATTATCCAGAGTTACCAGCCCTGCTCCATAAGGTGCGAAGACGTGCTCGCACATATGTCGCTCGCCCGTAGACTCCAGTCGTATGCAGAGGCTGCAGTGATCGCTCCACCTCCCCAAGCTCCGCCTAATCATAGACGTTGCAACACGGTGGAACTCCACCATGCACTTGGTTGAGAGGCTGTGTGAACAGAGGCAGGCTGTAATGCATTTGTGGGAGGATACAGTGCCAAGCAGTTTGAGCGCAGACATCGAGTTGTCGGGTGTGCAGTGGTCAAAGCTGAAAGACCTCTGTAAAGTCCTTCAGTGTTTTAAGGAATGCTCATGGCTGGCAAGCACAGATGACGCCATAATAAGCATGAGCATCCTACTTATGCGTCTGCTTATGTAAACTTTGATGCACATTAAGGATCTGGCGTCTGCATCGGAGGTGGAAGAGGAGGAGGAGGAGGGAAGCCTTGATGACAGTCAGCCATTGTCTGCTCAGGGAACTGTCCTGGATGAGGTAGAGGAAGAAGAGGAAGAGGATGAGGATGAGGGGGATGATTATTTTGGGGAGGAGGATGCTTCTCCGGGGCAAGAGAAAATGTTGGCTTGCCAAGGTCAGGTACAGGGTTTGTTCGTGACTGGAGGGATGTGGATTTGGCAGAAAGTGCTCCTCCACCCACCACTGGCAGTGCATCATTGACACCTGGAACATCAGCCCACATGTGTGATTATGTCTTGCGGATCCTAAAAAGGGACCCCGCATTGCCAAAATTATGAAGGATGACGAATACTGGTTGTCCAGCATCCTCGATCCACGCTCTAAAGGCAAATAACAGAACATCATGCCACAGGATAACCTAGAGCTAATATTGGCGAACAAAGAAGCAACTCTGGTAAACTGTTTGTTAGAGGCATTCTCAGCACACAGCAGCGGTGCAGGTTCTACCACAAGCCATACTGGGCAACATGGAAGAGGTGTTCGTGGTGCACACAGCCGAAGTGGCGTTGGAAACAGGGGTTTCATGACCATGTTGTGGACTGATTTCTCGATTAACGCTCACACGACTGGTAATACTCAATCGATAGCAGTTGTCAACTATGGTTCAAAGTTACCTCTCCTCCCCTCTCGATGTTCTCCCTCACAGTTCATTCCCCTTTGACTACTGGGCCTGTAAATTGGACACCTGGCCTGAATTGCCACAATATTCCTTACAGGAGCTCGCTTGCCCTGCTGGTAGTGTGCTATCAGAAAGACTCTTCAGTGCTGCTGGATCAATCCTGACAGAAAAAAGGACCCGGCTGTAGACCCAAAATGTTGGTGATTTCACCTTCATTAAAATGAACCATGCCTGGGTTTCAAAGGATTTTGTACCACCTTCCCCTGATGACACATAGGTTGCCAGCAAAATGGCTCGCTTTGTCCTCCTCTTCCTCTGACTTCTCCAATTTGTCCATTTGCAGCTGCTGAACATCCAGCCTACACCTCAACATATGCCAGTTTTTCCACCTCCCTAACTGGGCTGTACCCCCCCACGGGACGGTGTGAGCACCTGCCGCACCCGGGCAAGTGCCGGGGCCCTGACCAGGTGGGGGGGCCCACTCACTGTCAGAGTCACGGGCGTACTATGCGGGGCCCTGTGCCAGTGCCGGCGCCCACGAGTGGGCCCTGTTGTGAATATGCTAGAGATGGTTTCTGAGCAGAGGCTCCCTCTGGTGGTTGCAGACTGTGCTGGCCTTTCGGCGAGGAATGGCAATCTGGGTTCACTGACTGGTCTGATATAAGGGAGGTTCCCTCCCATGATGGTTGCCGGTGATCAATTGTTCTTGTCTCAGTTGTGGTTCCTGGTTCTTTTGGAGGTTTGCCGAGTCTTGCCTGCGTCTTCTGCTGTCAGATGGGATATTTTCTGCTTTTGTTTTTGTGCTTGCTTTTTTCATTGTTCCCTGCACTTCTGTGGAGGTCAGTCAGGTCCCCTCCGGGAGGCTTGTGCTCCTCGCAGTTTATCTGAAGCCACTGTTGTTTGTTCATTTTCTTTTTCCTGTTTTTTCAGTGGCTGCGGCTTGGTTTTGTTCACACTGAGATCTGATTTAGTGGGTGGCGAGATCGTGTGATCTCAGTATTTTTGTAATCAGAATTGTTGGACTTTTGTAGGGTTTTCTGGGTTGCAGAAAGTAATCTCTCCTGTCCTATCCTATTTAGACAGCTTGTGGCCCCAGCGTTTGCTCATTCTATTTTCTGTCTGTGTTTGTGCTTTCTTCTTGTCTAACCGCCATTACATGTTTGGGGGCTTCCTATTTTCTTTGGGGATCTGCTCTGGGGCAGATAGCTTTCATCTTTCTGCCTTTAGGTGTAGTTATCTCTCAGGCTGTGACGAGGCGTCTAGGATCAACGTAGGAACGCTCCACGGCTACCTCTAGTTGTGTGGTTAGTTTAGGAATCTGCAACCCATTAGTTACCAACATCTCAGGTGTTCGGCTGCCCGGCTGTTGTTCCTGTCCTCCTCAGCTACCTAACATAACAGTATCACCGGACCAAACTGAAAATTATATGGTACTCACAGAAGGGAAATATAGTGTGGAAAGAAAAAAGTTGTCAGAGTTTTAGAGATTTTTTTTTTTCTGTTTGTTGCATTTTTTCCCTCTTTTTCTCTGGATGCTGAGGAGTATATTTTTTTCTCTCTCAATGGAGTTTGCACAGTTGTCTGGCCGTGTGGATCAGCTTGCCACTGAGGTTCAGAGTATTGCTACCTATTTGCTAGGTTGCCGGTTGTGGAACCTAGGATTCCCATGCCAGATTCGTTTTTAGGGGATCGGGCTAAATTTCTGAATTTCAAAAATAACTGTAAGTTGTTTTTTGCCTTAAAGCCTAAATCCTCAGGGAACGCAGCACAGCAGGTTCAAATTGTCATCTCTCTCCTGCGCTGCGATCCTCAGGATTGGGCTTTTTCCCTGACACCTGGGGATCCTGTTTAGAATGATATTGATGCATTTTTTCTGGCTCTGGGGTTATTGTATGATGAACCTAATGTCACTGATCTAGCTGAAAAAACCTTGTTGGCATTAAGTCAGGGTCTTGAAGACGCTGAGTTGTACTGTCAGAAATTCCAAAAGTGGGCAGTCCTGACCAAATGGATGATGATGCTTTGGCAGCCCTTTTTCAGAAGGGGCTGTCAGAGAATGTAAAGGATGTTATGGTGGGATTCCCTGCTCCCTCTGGTCTCAATGATTCTATGTCATTGGCTATTCAAATTGACAGATGTTTGCGTGAGCGCAGAGGTATGCGTGAGATAGTGTTGCCTTGTGAGCCAGCTTCTGAGCCACCATAGGAATGCATTGAACCGCTTACTTTCCGCATGTGGCTATGTCCACCATGCGCAAAGTAAGTGGTTCATGTGCGGATGGTACCCAGGGCCTGGAGGAGAGAAGACTCTCCTCCAGGCCCTGGGTACCATATCACTGTGAAAACAATAATTAAAATAAAAAATAATGATATTCTCACCTTCCGGCAGCCCCCGCAGCCTTCCCGCCTCTCAGCGACTCTCCCGGCCAATCCCGTTCCCAGTGATGCATTGCGAGATTCACCCCAGATTATGTAGTGGTCTCGCGTGATGCTACGTCATCTGGGGTCATTGTCGCTATGCATCCTTTGGAACGGGATTGGCTGGGAGCATCGCTGAGGCCCAGGAAGGCTGCGGGGGACGCCGGAAGGTGAGAATATCATGATTTTTTAATTTTTTAATTATTTTTACATTAGATCTTTTTACTATTGATGCGGCATAGGCAACATCAATAGTAAAAAGTTGTCACACTTGTCAAACACTATGTTTGACTCGTGTGACCAACCTGTCAATCAGTTTTCCAAGCGATGCTACAGATCGCTTGGAAAACGCTAACATTCTGCAAGCTAAGATTACGCTTACAAAACGCTAGTTTTTAGCGGGAATACGCATACCAAAAAAAATGCGTATTTCCCACGGCAGTGAGGTGCGGGATTGCCACGGAAATTACCGCGGCAATTCCGCAACGTGTGCACTTAGCCTAACAGGAACTTTGGATTCCATGTGGCCATCCAGGACGTCTGTTCCAAGTGTTATTGGGGTGTGTGTAACTTTGTGGCAAGGCCGTCCTTGCATTCAATGCATAGACAAACAGTACTGGAGTACCAAATTTCTAATAATGTGAACTTTGGTTTCATGTGGCCATCCAGGACATCTCTTCCAAGTGTTTTTGGGGTGTGTGTAACTTTGGGGCAAGGCAGGCCATGCATTCAATGCATAGGCAAATACTATAGGAGACCCACTTTCTCCTAATGGGAACATTTTTTCATGAGACCCTCCTGTACGTCTCTTCAAAGGGGTATTGGGGTCCGACTAAATTTGGTGCAGGGCAGGCCTTGCATTTAATGCATAGGCTAACAGTATGGCAGTACCAAATGAAAAATTGGGAACTTTGGTTTCATGTGGCCATCCAGTATGTCTGTTCAAATGGTTATTGGGGTGCATGTAACTTTGTGGCAAGGCGGGCCTTGCATTCAATGCATAGGCAAACAGTGTGGCAGTGCAAAATTTCTAATAATGGGTTCTTTGGTTGCATGTGGCCATCCATGACGTCTTTTCCAAGTGTTATTGGGTGCGTGTAAGTTTGTGGCAGGGCAGGCGTTGCATTCACTTCATGGGCAAACTGTATGGGAGAAAAAAATAAGCATAATGGGAACTTTGGTTTCATGTGGTCATCCACTACGTCAGTTCAAAGGGTTATTGAGGTGCGTGTAACTTTGGGTCAAGGCAGGCCTTGCATTCAATGCATAGGCAAACACTATGGGAGACCCACATTCTTATAATGGGAACATTTTTTCACGAGGCCCTCCAGTACATCTCGCCAAAGGGGTATTGGGGTGTGTCCTAATTTTTGGCAGCCCAGCCACTCACTGCATAGGCATTAACAGTATAGGAGACCCACTGTTTAATAATGGGAACAACAAAGCATAGCCGGCTGATGGCCCTTTAAGAATATTAATGTCACCTGATGCCCCTATAAAAATAGGATTTGTGATTTTCAAAGTCCATCTTCATAAATGAAACAGGATGTGTCTGATGATGTGTCACACAACACATGACCAGCTAAGGTTGTCAAATGTTAAAATGACATTTCCCTGGGAATGCATTTGTATTGGTTGAAAGCAATGCTGTAGTTGAAAAACGCATCAAAAAACGCTACGTCTGAACATAGCCCAAGTGGTGGAGGTAAATTTTTTTTGGGGGGTTACTTATTTTGCCTTACATACAAATCAATTCCCTAGGAAGGATGTTCCTTAACATATTTCCCAAGAAAATCAATTTTTTCGTTTAGTTTTTGTATGTTTTAGTGTGCGCCTGTAAAAGTGGCACAATACTCTGCCAACATTGTTCACAGCAGTGACCTAGAGTCAGAAATGCTTCCATGGGTCTTCCCCATGATGTTCCCATGTCATGTAAGCACTGTTCCCATAGATTTCTGATGTTTTGATACCCTAAAAAGACCTCCTGAGGGGGGTCGCGTCAAAAAAGCTTGGGTTTCCCCATAGACTTACATTGGGCTCGTTGCTTGGGTCGAGCACCCGAGCATTTTAGTGCTTGCTCATCGCTAATGATGATACATCACATTTTACATACTTAACATGCTTGCTTGTTCTGCTGGGAAAAAAAGAATACTTTCAAAATACATTAGAAAAGACAAGAGTGAATATATTATGATGTAATATAATATGTGAATTATATTAAAAACAAAGGAACAAGAAACTTTATCATTGAAATTCCTGAAAATGGTGTAGCTACTGCCAGATGGAAATCTAGAATTAAAATTAAAATCATTTTTCTATTAGCATTATCAGTAACAGGGTTATTTTCAATAATCCAGCTTGTAAAATATTGAATGTTTAAAATTCAGGGCATCCACAAATAATGAATCTGTTACCATTTTGATGAGGTGGCCGTGACCTGGGACAGCTCTGCGCAATTTAGTTTTGATTAAATCAGACCCCAAATGCCACTGCAATTTTTTAGAGAGCTTTTAAGATCGATGTATATATGACAGGACAGGGAGAGAAAAAGATTATCATATAAAATAATAGTTGGTAAGGAGATAAAGCACGTTTGGTTTATATCACAATCCAGTGCAGTTTAAGCCCTTTATTGCTTAATGTGACATTATAATTTAATGTGCTTTGAGCAAGCACACAACCTTATTATTTCACCAAGATCTAAAATGTTAAAAATTACATCTTCTTCTGCCTCTTATACTTTAGAAAAAGTGAACTTTACACTTCTGCCTTTTTTTCAATGTACCCATTGTCATTTTTTTTAAAAAGAATTACAAAAAAAACTAAATTATAAACACATCAAATTGGTAACATCGATGAAAAAGCTATAAGCTGCAAAAAAGACCACAGGTACTTATCAATAGAATTCAGTACACTGCCTAAACTACATAAGTCTGAGATTTCTGGAAGTAAAACCTCAAGAACCCCAGTCCATCATAATCAACATTTATTTTCATAGATGTGCAGCCTTTCCCTGTTTGGGTAACTTTTAAATCTAATGTTCTATTGAAGAATAAAAGGGTCAAAATAGTCTCCTGACAAAGTGTCTCCAAAAGTAAGTTCATGTTGACAAAGTTTGTTGATTTAATTGCATTTTAGTGCTTTTTATGATTATGCTTTCTGTAATGAGCTGTTTTCTAATTTTACTAGTAAAGAAGAATCCTGAAACCTTGGCTTGCACTATGACAAGCAAAAGGGTAACAATTAGTGATGAGCGAACGTGCTCGCCACTACTCGTTACTCGCCCGAGTCTCATGGTACTCGGTGATCACCGTGCATTTCTGGGATTACTTGGCAGGAACTCGGGTCTCCACCCAACTTTTTTGGCGGTCTTTAGAGATCCAATCACAATGCAGGGATTATCGTCCAGGCAATGAAACGCCGCAGCCATCTTTGTTGTGGTCGTGTAGTGATTGGCTGGCCACACAGCATCATTAGGGGTATAAGAGACCGGATGCCGCCGTGCTCGGCGCATTCAGCTCTGGATTTAGATAGTGGATGGAGAGCTGCTGCCGAGATAGGGTCAGATTTGGGGATTTCTTAGTCAGTGTGGGGTCTACCATCCTAAAGTACTCAAATCCAGCTAAACCAACAGTCCTTCTAAGGATTAATTCCTGAGTATATAGGTTCCAGTGTTAGGTAGGCAGGGGATTGTACGTCACTCTATACATATCAGTGCAAGGCCTGCAGGCACTGTATGTGTGTATATACATATCATTGCATACATCAAGAGGATCCATTCCCTTCCTGTCTGCTGGTGCTTCTGCTGGTACCAATATGATATGTTGACCGTATATACCTATCCCCAGGTCTAATTGGCTTGGAAAAAATTTTTGGACAGGTTAATAGAGCTTATTTTATTGCAAAGAAATCCAGAACCCTTTTTTTTTCTCCATTTGCTTTTTGACAGTGCACAATACAGCCAAACCCTTTTCCTAGCACAGCGTGAAAATCCTACAATTTTAAAGGGATCCCAAAAATCACTTTTGAGTGCGCAGAGAAATATTTAATTTTTATGTGGTACGGTAGTGTAGAATTTTTTTTGAGTGTCTTACACAATTTCTTGACACCATTTTGCTGAAAACCCAAAAAAATACATATAAGCCACATATTTTACAGTGCGTTATATCTGTGACACATCTCATCCATCTGTCTGCTAAGAATTTTGGTCATTTTAGCCCTAAATTCCATATTTTTTTTGCTATCTGTCACTGTAGTTATATACAGCACTATTTAGCCTAAAAAAGTAAAAAATACAGGCCACAGATTTGTCAGTATGGTATTTCCATGCCCAGCTCATATCTCTGTGTGCTCCAAGTTTGCCAATTTTAGTCCTGTTTTCCATTGTTTTCCTGTGTGTCACTCTAGTTATATACAGCACTATTTAGCCTAAAAAAGCAAAAAATACAAGCCACAGATTTGTCAGTGTGGTATCTTCATGTCAGCTCATATATCTGCGTGCTCCAAGTTTGGCCATTTTAGGCAGGTTTTCAATTTTTTTCCTGTGTGTCACTGTAGTTATATACAGCACTATTTAGCCCTAAAAAAGCAAAAAATACAGGCCACAGATTTGTCAGTGTGGTATCTCCGTGCCAGCTCAAATATCTGCGAGCTCCAAGTTTGCTTATTTTAGGCTGGTTTTCAGTTTTCTTTCCTGTGTGTCACTCTAGTTATTTACAGCACTTGATAAGAATGGTTATGCCAAACACAATGAACTGTGTTACAATAATAGTAAACAAACAATGCAAGTCCCAGGTTATTGCAATAAGTACAAGGAAACACTTACTATTATTGTAACACAGTTCATTGTGTTTGGCATAACCAATTTTTATCAAGGGGATGCCTTGGGACTCTGCATTTTTGGTACAGTATCACTATTTTAACAAGTAGCAAGAGCAGGCTTCGTATATTAGCGTTTTATGATTTTATTCTGAAAGAGGGTGCACAGACCCTAGTCTGAAACCAGCAGCTGCTATTTTGTTTTGGTTTATTCTGATTTGTGAAGTTAAAGAGCGCCAGTGTAAAAATCTTATTTATAGATTATATACAGCACTATTTAGCCTACATGAGCAAAAAATACAGGCCACAGATTTGTCAATGTGGTATCTCCGTGCCTGCTCATATATCTGCGTGCTCCAAGTTTGCCCATTTTAAGGCCTGTTTTCCATTGTTTTCCTGTGTGTCACTGTAGTTATATACAGCACTATTTAGACTAGAAAAGCAAAAAATACAGGCCACAAATTTGTCAGTGTGGTATGTCCGTGCCAGCTCATATATCTTCGTGCTCCAAGTTGCCCATTGTAGGCCTGTTTTCCATTGTTTTCCTGTGTGTCACTCTAGTTATATACAGCACTATTTAGCCTAAAAAAGCAAAAAATACAAGCCACAGATTTGTCAGTGTGGTATCTCCGTGACAGCTCATATATCTGCGTGCTCCAAGTTTGGCCATTTTAGGCCGGTTTTCAATTTTTTTCCTGTGTGTCACTCTAGTTATATACAGCACTATTTAGCCCTAAAAAAGCAAAAAATACAGGCCACAGATTTGTCAGTGTGGTATCTCCGTGCAAGCTCAAATATCTGCGTGCTCCAAGTTTGCTCATTTTAGGCTGGTTTTCAGTTTTCTTTCCTGTGTGTCACTCCAGTTATATACAGTACTTAATAAGAATGGTTATGCCAAACACAATGAACTGTGTTACAATAATAGTAAACAAACAATGCAAGTCCCAGGTTATTGCAATAAGCACAAGGAAACACTTACTTGAATAAAGAAGTGCAGGGGTAGCAAAAACGGTGGCACTTGGAGTGGCACTTGGAGTGACGGCTGGAGTCAGTAGAGCGGGAAAATGCAGCTGGTGGTGTGGCACCAAGAGGGCACCCCCCTAGTCAGTGCGACAAAGCTTGTAGTGCTACTAGGGATAGAGGTGGGTGAAGAGCATCGGCGTGCTTTGGCCAAGAGATGCTGTCAGATAGTCCTGACGAAGAAGGCCCGTGTACCTTGGAAACGCATTGGCACTAGTTTGGCCCACTCGCGCTCCCTTCCTGTCCCTAGTTGTGGTGACGTCACCCTAACCCCGCCCTTCCCATCCCCGCTACTATCCGACAGTGTCTCTTGGCTGAAGCTCGCTGCCACTCTTCACCCACCTCTAACCCTAGCGGCACCGCAGGCTTTGTCACACCGACTAAGGGGACGCCCCCTTGGTGCCACACCACCAGCTGCATTTTCCTGCTCTAGTGACTCCAGCCATCACTCCAAGCGCCACCGTTAAATGTGGACCAAGTTCTTGCTGCCCCTGCCCTTCTTTATTCAAGTAAGTGTTTCCTAGTGCTTATGGCAATAACCTGTGACTTGCATTGTTTGTTTACTATTATTGTAACACAGTTCATTGTGTTTGGCATAACCAATTTTTATCAAGGGGATGCCTTGGGACTCTGCATTTTTGGTACAGTATCACTATTTTAACAAGTAGCAAGAGCAGGCTTCTTATATCAGCGTTTTATAATTTTATTCTGAAAGAGCGTGCACAGACCCAAGTTTGAAACCAGCAGCTGCTATTTTGTATTGGTTTATTAACTGATTTTTGAAGTTTAAAGAGCGCCAGTGTAATCATATTTATAGATTTATAGCAGCACAATTTAGCCTACAAAAGCAAAAAATACAGGCCACAGATTTGTCAATGTGGTATCTCCGTGCCAGCTCATATATCTGCGTGCTCCAAGTTTGCCCATTTTAGGCCTGTTTTCCATTGTTTTCCTGTGTGTCACTCTAGTTATATACAGCACTATTTAGCCTGCAAAAGCAAAAAATACAGGCCACAGACTTGTCAGTGTGGTATCTCCATGCCAGCTCATATATCTGCGTCTCCAAGTTTGCCCATTTTAGGCCTGTTTTCCATTGTTTTCCTGTGTGTCACTCTAGTTATATAGAGCACTATTTAGCCTGCAAATGTTCGGGGTCGAGTTCCCGCTTCTGCACAAGGGGAATCTCGAGCCATCCCGGCTGTGGTCTCACATCCGTCTCCTGCCGCAGTGGACTCTGCTCAGCTTAGACGTCAGTCCCAGCGTCTCGCCCAGTCTAACAGTGTGCAGAGGATTACTGCTGCCTCTCCAGGCTCTGCTATTGTGGCCAGTACTGGTTAGCGGCGAGCAGACGTCTTTAGGACAAAGTCCTTGTTTTCCCCTTCTGAGCATGCCCAGGGTGAGATCTCTCATTGGAGATCAGGGGTCACATGCTCAGGTACTGCAGCAGCTCCTATTGGTCCGCCAGGAAGGTCCTGTGACCACTGGTGTTCTGGAACAGTTTCATTGGTCCTTGTTTCTGGCAGGTCCTGTAGCTGTTACTATAAAAGGGTGGCATGGCTGGGCCGCCATGCGCTAGTATCATTTGCATTATGTGCTTTGCGCCAGTGTGATCATGCACGCATGTGGTTAGGGCTCGGTTGAAATAAGTCCCTAGAATACCGGCACCTCCGGTGAGGAGATTTGAGTGCAAGTGGTTAGGGCTTGGCTGAAATAAGCCCCTAGAATACCGGCTTCTCTGGTGAGGAGATTGCTTGATTGCGTTGCAGTCTGCATGATCACGGACTGCTATCCGCACAGCAGTTATCTGTGTATCCCTGTGGTGTTAACAGGACACAGTGTTTTTCTCAGCGAATCTGTGACGCAACAGGGTTTGCTTTATAACGCTGGTTCAGCGCCCTAGAGTTTTACTTTGCGGCTCAATGAAGCTAAGTGAGTTCGCACCTATCACCATATAGCGCTGTGGCATTCCCGTTAGTGGCTCTGGGGATTAACAGAGTTCGCACTTACTGCCACAGCGCGCTACGGCGTTTATTTTAGCGATTCTGCGGGATAACAGAGTTCGCTACTTTCGCCATCTTACTAGCAGCGGGCTTCGCCTGCACGGTGGACCCCGGGCTGCGAACGCACCTCTCTACTATATCTATTAGGTGCGTTCAGCAGACCCTAACATAATACTAGCACCAGGGTCTGGCTAGTAAAATGGCTGATGACCAGCGTCTACTGCGGGACATCCAGCAGCTGGAGGGTAGGTTGGCGGCTCTTGAGCGCACAACCTCAGCTGTGGATGTTACCGCAGTCGCTGTTCAGGCTGCTAGCATGGCTGCAGCCAGTGTGTCCACTGCCACCTCTGCCCCCACTATATCCCACCTCCCACTTCCAGCAAGTTTGCTGGTGACAGTAAGCAATGTCGGGGATTCGTGAGTCAGTGCTCTATACAACTCGAGCTTCTGGCTGCACGTTTCCCCACCGATCGGGCACAAGTGGACTTTGTAATATCTCTTCTGTCCGGCAGAGCGTTGGAGTGGGCCACCCAGCTGTGGGAGCATGACGACTGTGTGGTGCGGAGTGCTCCTCGTTTTCTGGAGGCTCTAAAAAAGGTCTTTCTAGGACCTCAGGTTACCCACGATGCGGCGCTCCAACTTCTGGCAAGTTCACAGGGTTCGTCCTTGGTCAGCTGTTTTGCTGTCCAATTTCGGACTCTGTCCTCGGAGTTGGACTGGCCGGATAAAGTCCTCATTCCCATGTTTTGGAGAGGATTAGCGGGCCATGTGAAAGACGTCTTGGCTACCAGGGAGATTCCCGCCACACTGGAGAAGCTTATCGCCATATCTACCCGCATCGACCTCCGTTTTCACGAGCGGAGGTTGGAGCGGTCCCAGTGTAGGCAGAGGTTCCGGCTGGCGCCCACCTTCGCTAGACCTCTAGAATCTTCCAGCCAGGCACCCGACTCCCATGAGGCCATGGAGGATTCTCGAGCGGGACCTAAGTCCCGGGCCGCTCGACTACCCGTGGTCTGGAACATCTGCCAGCAGTTAGGACATTATGCCAACAAATGTCCACAGCTGTCGGGAAAACAGTCGCGTCCAGTGACCTTGGGAGGAGGTTCACTAGACACTGCGGCATTTTCCACCAAGTTTTCCTTCAAGGGGACAATTACTGTAGGTCCATCCACGCTCACCGCCGAGCTCTGTGTGGATTCTGGAGCCGAGGGGAAATTTCATGTCCACTGCATTTGCTCTCCGCCACACTATAACTCTGGTTATGCTCGCCAAACCGGTGACTGTGCGAGTAGTGAATGGATCAACTCTGCCCTCACAAATCACCCACCAGACTATCTCTCTCACTTTATCTATGTCCCCTTTCCATCAGGAGAGTATTTATTTTCTTCTCCTGCCTGAGGGAATAGACGAGGTGTTGCTGGGAGTACCTTGGCTCCGTTACCTCTCTCCCCATATTGAGTGGTCCTCTGGGAGGATACTGGGGTTCATTAATTATTATCTCCAGTTCATCCCCCATTTCTCGACTGTGGTAGCTCCCTTGGTAGCCCTCACCAAGAAGGGAGCAAATCCCAAGTTGTGGTCTGAGGAGGTCTCCAAGGCGTTCTCTTCCATCAAGTCACATTTTGCCAGTGCTCCCATATTACATCGCCCTAATGTTGATAAGCCATTTATTTTAGAGGTGGATGCCTCTTCTGTTGGTGCTGGAGCAGTCCTTTATCAAAAGGATGCTCAAGGTCGGAAGTATCCCTGCTTCTTCTTTTCTAAGACCTTTACACCAGCAGAGAGGAATTATTCCATCGGGGACAGGGAGTTGCTAGCTATGAAGTTGGCCTTCTCTGAGTGGAGACATCTTCTGGAGGGGGCTCGTTTTCCCTTCCAAGTCTTCACCGACCACAAAAACTTGGTATATTTGCAAACGGCTCAGCGGCTAAATTCTCACCAGGCCAGATGGTCCCTATTCTTCTCTCGGTTCCACTTCACCCTCCATTTTCTCTCCGGTGAGAAGGATGTTCGGGCCGACGCTCTCTCTCGCTCCTTAGTGTCATCAGAGGAAGAGGATGAGGAGCCTCGGCTTATTGTCCCCGAAGAGAGCCTGAGAACTGTAGCCCCGGTTTCTCTAGAGTCTGTGCCTCCGGCAAGACTTTTGTGCCCACTAATTTGCGACCGGAGGTACTCTCTTGGGCACACTCGTCCAGAGTGGGTGGACACTTTGGGGCAAAGAGGAAAACTGAGTTATTGGCGAGGACATACTGGTGGCCACATATGGTCCGTGACGTCAGGAAGTATGTTCAGGCGTGTGTCTCCTGCGCCAGAAACAAGTACTCTCGACAATGGCCAGTGTTATGTTTCGGTAGCTGAGGAGATGCAGACACGACACAGCAGGCTACAAAGGAAACAGGAATCAAGGATTCAGACCAGAACAATTGATCACCGGCAACCCTGATGGGAAGGTGACTCCCTTATATAAGACCAGTCAGTAACACCTGATTTCCAATCCTCACAATCTTCACAATCTTCACTGGACAGACCAGCACGCTTGTAACCACCAGAGGGAGCCTCTGCTCAGAACTCATGCAAGCCCACTCACAACAGTACCCCCCCCTTGAGGAGGGGTCACCGAACCCTCATTTGAGCAACCAGGTTGGTCAGGATGAGTTCTATGGTACGCACGGATGAGTCTCCTAGCATGGATGTCCGAAGCAAACACCCAAGAATTGTCTTCCTGACCATAACCTCTCCACTTAACCAAATACTGGAGTTTCCGTCTAGAAAAACGAGAATCTAATATTTACTCAACCACATATTCCAGATTGCCCTCAACCAAAACAGGGTCAGGAGGCACAGCAGCAGGAACCACTGGCTCAACAAACCTCTTCAACAAGGACTTGTGGAACACGTTATGGATCTTAAATGTCCCTGGAAGAAGCAAACGAAAATAAACAGGATTAAGAATCTCTATGATCTTATAAGGTCCAATGAACCTAGGCTTAAATTTAGGAGATGCTACTCTCATAGGAATATTTTTTGAGGACAACCAGACCAAGTCACCTACTTTAAACCGAGGTCCATCAGTCCTATGCCGGTTAGCAAACCGCTGGGCCCTCTCCTGAGAGAGGGACAACCTCTCCACTACCTGGTCCCAAATCTGTTGCATACGCTCCACAACAGAGTCAACACCTGGACAGACAGAAGCCTCCGTCTGTCCTGAAGAAAATCGAGGGTGAAACCCAGAATTACAGAAAAATGGAGACATCAAAGTGGCAGAGCTAGCCCTATTATTAAGAGCAAACTCAGCCAAAGGCAAAAAAGAGACCCAGTCATGCTGATCAGCAGACACAAAGCATCTTAGATAAGTCTCCAATGTCTGGTTTGTTCTCTCAGTTTGACCATTGGTCTGAGGATGAAATGCAGAGGAGAAAGACAATTGAACAACCAGTTTAGAACAAAAAGCCCTCCAAAATCTGGAAACAAACTGGACTCCTCTGTCAGACACTATGTTCTCAGGAATGCCGTGTAAACGAACCACGTGCTGAAGGAACAACGGCACCAATTCAGAGGAGGAAGGCAACTTAGGTAATGGCACAAGATGTATCATCTTGGAAAACCTATCACAAATCACCCAGATGGAGGTCATTCTCTGAGAAACAGGAAGGTCGGAAATGAAATCCATAGAGATATGGGTCCATGGTCTCTTGGGCACAGGCAATGGCATCAACAAACCACTAGAGCGAGAGCAAGGCTTGGAGCGAGAGAAGTCCCGCAGGACTGCACAAATTCCCTGACATCACGAGACAAGGTAGGCCACCAAAAGGACCGACTAACCAAGTCTCTGGTACCAAAAATTCCGGGATGCCCAGCCAACGCGGAACAATGAATCTCAGACATCACACTCTTTTTCCACTGGTCCGGGGCAAACAATTTTCCAACAGGGCAGCGCTCGGGCCTTCCTCCTGACACCCCTCCAGAGCAAGTCTCAAATTAGGTGAGATGGCGGAAAGAACTACACCCTCTTTCAAAATAACAGAAGGATCAGATAACTCAGGAGAGTCCGCAAGGAAGCTCCTCGAGAGGGCATCCGCCTTAACATTCTTAGTGCCAGGAAGAAAGGAAACCACAAAATTAAAACGTGTGAAAAACAAGGCCCACCTGGCCTGTCTAGGATTGAGTCGCTTGGCAGATTCCAGATAAACCAATTCTTATGGTCAGTAAGGATCACCACCTGATGTTTGGCTCCCTCCAGCCAATGTCTCCACTCTTCAAAAGCCCACTTCATGGCCAATAACTCCCGATTACCCACGTCATAATTACGTTCAGTAGGAGAACATTTTCGAGAGAAAAAGGCACAAGGGTTACTTTTAGAGGTCTCTGGATCTTTTTGGGACAAAACGGCACCTGCCCCAATTTCAGAGGCATCAACCTCCACCTGAAATGGCAGAGAAACATCAGGCTGCCGTAGAACAGGAGCAGAAGTGAATCTCTGCTTAAGTTCCTGAAATGCAGAGACTGCCTCAGGAGGCCAATTCACCACATCAGAACCCTTTTTGGTCAAATCAGTTAATGGTTTAACAATAACCGAGAAATTACCAATAAATTTACGATAAAAATTGGCAAAACCCAAAAATCTTTGAAGAGCCTTTAATGAAGTAGGTTGGACCCAATCACAGATGGCCTGAACCTTGACCGGGTCCATTTCAATAACAGATGGGGACAAAATGAATCCCAGAAATGAGATCCTCTGTACGCCAAAAATACACTTTGATCCCTTCACATACAGAGCATTCTCTCTCAAAATCTGGAATACAGTTCGAACATGTTTCACATGAGAGTCCCAGTCATTAGAAAAAAATCAAGATATCATCCAAATAAACAATCAGAAATTTATCCACAAAATCCCTGAAAATGTCATTCATGAAGGACTGGAAGACAGAAGGAGCATTAGTGAGCCCAAAGGGCATCACAAGGTACTCAAAATGCCCCTCCGGGGTATTGAATGCCGTCTTCCATTCATCCCCGTGCTTAATGCGAATAAGGTTATATGCCCCCCTGAGGTCAAGCTTGGTAAACCAGTAGCGTTTTTCACCCTGGAAAACAGGTCAGAAATCAAGGGTAACGGGTATTGATATTTCACAGTAATATTGTTCAAAAGACGATAATCAATACACGGCCTTAATGAACCATCCTTTTTGGCCACAAAGAAAAAACCGGCACCTAAGGGTGAAGAGGATGGTCTGATATGACCCTTCTCCAATGACTCCTTGATATAAGACTGCATAGCGTCATGTTCAGGACAGACAAGTTAAAAAGGCGACCTTTAAGGAATTTACTACCAGGCACTAATTCAATAGCGCAGTCATAGCTCCTATGGGGAGGCAAGGATGCAGATTTACTTTCGCTAAATACTTCAGAAAAATCAATCAAAAAGTCAGGAACATCCTGAGCCTGGGGGGAGGCAGAAAAAACAGGAGTGTTGGTATTAACACATTGGCAGCCCCAACTGGTTACAGACACAGATTTCCAATCCAAAACAGGATTATGAGACTGTAACCAAGGGAAACCCAGTACGATAATATCATGCAGATTATACAGAACCAAGAATTTGCAGCACTCTTGATGATCAGGTTCAACCCTCATTATCACCTGAGTAGAGAACTGAGGTTTATTCTCAGCCAAAGGGGTAGAATCGATCCCCAGTAGGGGAATAGACTTCTGTAGGGGTATCAAGGGAAACCACAACGTTTAGCAAAATCATAATCCATCAGGTTAATAGCTGCTCCAGAATCAACGAAAGCCTGAGCAGAAAATGAGGACAGAGAGCATATCAGAGTGACAGTTAATAAAAACTTAGTCTGAACACTACCCAAGACAACTGAGCGTGCAAAACGTCTTCCCCGCTTAGGGCAGACTGAAATAGCATGAGAGGCATCACCACAGTAGAAACATAACCCATTGCGCTTTCGAAACTCATGACGCTGTGCCCCAGACACCACTCTATCACACTGCATGGATTCAGAAGCATGTTCACAAGGCAACACTATTCCACGCATACTTCTCCGCTCACGCAAACGTCTGTCAATTTGAATCGCTAATGACATAGAATCATTGAGACCAGAGGGGACAGGGAATCCCACCATAACATCCTTTACATTATCTGACAGACCCTTCCGAAAAAGGGCCGCCAAAGCGTCGTCATTCCACTTGGTCAGGACTGCCCACCTACGGAATCTCTGACAGTATAACTCAGCGTCATCAAGCCCCTGATTTAATGCCAACAAGGCTTTTTCAGCTTGATCAGTGACATTAGGCTCATCGTACAATAACCCCAAAGCCTGAAAACATGCATCAACATCACTCAAAACAGGATCCCGAGGTGTCAGGGAAAAAGCCCAATCCTGAGGATCGCCGCTCAGGAGAGAGATGACAATTTGAACCTGCTGTGCTGCGTTCCCTGAGGACTTAGATTTTAAGGCAAAAAACAATTTACAATTATTTTTGAAATTCTGAAAGTTAGCTCGATCCCCTAAAAACAAATCTGGCATGGGAATCCTAGGTTCCACAACAGGCAACCTAGCAAGATATGCAGCAATACTCTGAACCTCAGTGGCAAGCTGATCCACACGGCCAGACAACTGTGCAAACTCCATTGAGAGAAAAAATCCTCCCCAGCACCCAGAGATACAGAGGGAAAAAAAAAATGCAACAAACAGAAAAATATCTGACAACTCTGACAACCGTTTTTTCTTTCACAAATTTTTTCCCTTCTATGAGTACATACAATTTTAAATTTTAGGCCGGTGATACTGTTATGTTTCGGTAGCTGAGGAGATGCAGACACGACACAGCAGGCTACAAAGGAAACAGGAATCAAGGATTCAGACCAGAACAATTGATCACCGGCAACCCTGATGGGAAGGTGACTCCCTTATATAAGACCAGTCAGTAACACCTGATTCCCAATCCTCACAATCTTCACAATCTTCACTGGACAGACCAGCACCGCTTGTAACCACCAGAGGGAGCCTCTGCTCAGAACTCATGCCAAGCCCACTCACAACAGTACTGTTATGTTTCGGTAGCTGAGGAGATGCAGACACGACACAGCAGGCTACAAAGGAAACAGGAATCAAGGATTCAGACCAGAACAATTGATCACCGGCAACCCTGTTGGGAAGGTGACTCCCTTATATAAGACCAGTCAGTAACACCTGATTCCCAATCCTCACAATCTTCACAATCTTCACTGGACAGACCAGCACCGCTTGTAACCACCAGAGGGAGCCTCTGCTCAGAACTCATGCCAAGCCCACTCACAACAGGCCAGCTGGGTTACTTTTTCCTTTGCGGTGGCAGACAGGCCCTGGGAGATGGTCGGGATGGACTTGTGGTGGGCTTACCCAAGTCTCAGGGTTGCACTGTCATTTGGGTGATCACCGACCACTTCTTCAAAATGGTGCACTTAGTGCCGCTACCACGGTTACCTTCTGCACGGTCCTTGGCAGCATTATTTATTAGACACATCTTCCGTCTACACGATATGCCAGACAAGATTGTCAGCGATCGAGGTCCCCAATTTGCATCTCGGTTCTGGAGAGAGTTGTGTCATCTACTCTGCATTGCGTTGAACCTCTCCTCTGTATATCATCCCGAGACGAATGGGTTGGTAGAGAGGGCCAACCAGACCTTGGTCACCTACTTGCGACATTTTGTCTCTGCCAGGCAGGATGACTGGGCATCCTTGCTCCCGTGGGTGGAGTTCGCGCTAAACAATGCTGTGGCTGACTTCACCGGACAGACCCCATTCCTCTTAAATTACGGTCAGCATCCGCGGGTGCTGGTGCCCATGCCCGTGGCTTCTGCTGACTCCAGGGTGGCAGACTGGGTTGTGGAGGCACGGGACTTATGGGACCGCACCCAGGATGCCATTCAGGCTTCCAAGGAAAGGATGAGGTCTTCTGCCGATGCCCATCGGCGTCCCGCTCCGACATTTGCTCCTGGCGACCTAGTGTGGCTCTCCACCCGAAATATCAGGCTACGGGCTGGAATCCACTAAGTTGGCACCCCGCTATTTGGGTCCCTTCAAGGTTCTCAAGTGGGTGAACCCTGTGGTTTACCGTTTGGCCCTTCCACCTTGCCTTGGTATCTCCGACACCTTCCATGTGTCCCTCCTAAAACCTGTGGTCATCTCCCGGTTGCCAGAGTCATCTGCCGGGACGTCGGGTTCGTCTTCGGACAACTACGAGGTGAACGCCATTGTAGGGTGCAAGGTGGTACGGGGCAAAAAATATTTTTTGGGTGGATTGGAGGGGTTATGGGCCTGAGGATAGGTCTTGGGAGCCTGCCGAGCATGTTCATGCTCCACAGCTCATCGCTGCCTTTGAGCGTAGTGAGGCCCAGAAAAGGGGGGCCCTAGGAGGGGCTAGTACTGGTTAGCGGCGAGCAGACGTCTTTAGTACAAAGTCCTTGTTTTCCCCTTCTGAGCATGCCCAGGGTTAGATCTCTCATTGGAGATCAGGGGTCACATGCTTAGGGCTTGGCTGAAATAAGCCCCTAGAATACCGGCTTCTCCGGTGAGGAGATTGCTTGATTGCGTTGCTGTCTGCATGATCACGGATTGCTATCCGCACAGCAGTTATCTGTGTATCCCTGTGGTGTTAACAGGACACAGTCTTTTTCTCAGCGAATCTGTGACGCAACAGGGTTCGCTTTATAACGCTGGTTCAGCGCCCCAGCGTTTTACTTTGCGGGCTCACTGAAGCTAAGTGAGTTAGCACCTATTGCCATATAGCGCTGTGGCATTCCCGTTAGCGGCTCTGGGGGTTAACAGAGTTCGCACTTACTGCCACTGGCGCTACGGCGTTTATTTTAGCGACTCTGCGGGATAACAGAGTTCGCTACTTTCGCCATCTTACTAGCAGCGGGCTTCGCCTGCATGGTGGACCCGGGCTGCGAACGCACCTCTCTACTATATCTATTAGGTGCGTTCCGCAGACCCTAACAGCAAAAGCAAAAAATACAGGCCACAGATTTGTCAGTGTGATATCTCCATCCAATCTCATATATCTGCGTCCTACAAGTTTGCCCATTTTAGGCAGGTTTTCAGCTTTTTTCCAGTGTGTCACTCTAGTTATACACAGCACTATTTAACCTAAAAAAGCAAAAAATACAGGCCATAGATTTGTCAGTATGGTATATCCCTGCCGGCTCCTATATATATGCGTGCTTTGTGCCTTTTAGGCCGGTATTCAATTGTTCCTGCTGTCTGTCACTCTAGTTATATACAGCACTATGTAGTTTTGCTAAAAAAAAAAGCCAGATATTTTACAGTGTGGTAGATCTGTGAAACGCCTCATACATCTGTGTACTCCAAATTGGTGCATTTTAGACCGGTAGTCCTGTGCTTTTCTGTCTGTTTCTCAACTTATATACAGCACTATGTTGCTTTTTTTAAATAAAACATCCCACATATTTTACAGTGTGGCATATCTGTGACATGCATCATACATCCATGTGCTACAAATTTGGGCATTGTAGGCCTACCTATTCTAGTGTTTTTGCTGTCTGTTATGGTACTTTGTGGCAACAATTGGCTAAGCAAAAAACATTTGTAACTACAGTCCACATATTTTAAAGTGTGGTTTTCTCGCACACTTATCACATACAAGTTTGCTCCTAATTTAGCCATATGTAGTGAACGTGTATAATATTCTAGTCATTTACAATGAGCAGGGCGCGTGGCAAGGGACGGGGAAGTGGCTGTGATGGTCATGATGCATGCCGAGGCCGTGGGCAAGCTGAAATTGGGCCAACAAAAACACCAACATCTTCTCGCTGGACCTTAGTTTCCAAAGGCCTAGCGGACCACAGCAAGACAGCACTATTGAAGCCAGAGCAGTGTGAAAAGGTTGTTGGTTGGAAAGCGGATAATAATTCCAGTTACATGGCCACCACCACCAGCACCCTGTCTTACACACAGTCAATTCTAAGTAGCTGTGAATCTGGCCAGCATTTTCCTTACCCTGATCCTCCTTCCTCCCACCATGCAGAGTGCCCTGAGACAATTGATCCCACACTTGGATACTTCGAAGAGCTGTTCACTTTTCCATTTATACAGTCATGGCCAAAAGTTTTGAGAATGACACAAATATTATATTTTCACATGATCTGGTTTTTATGTGTGTTTGACAGATGTTTTTATCACAGACAGAAATATAATTGCAAACATATGAGTGACAAAAGCTTATATTGAAAGTTAGAATGAGTTAATGCAGCAAGTCAATATTTGCAGTGTTGACCCTTCTTCTTCAGGACCTCTGCAATTCTCCCTGGCATGCTCTCAATCAACTTCTGGACCAAATCCTGACTGATAGCAGTCCATTCTTGCACAATCAATGCTTTCATTTTGTCAGAATTTTTAGGTTTCTGTTTGTCCACCCGTCTCTTGATGATTGACCACAAGTTCTCAATGGGATTAAGATCTGGGGAGTTTCCTGGCCATGGACCCAAAATCTCTATGTTTTGTTCCCTGAGCCATTTAGGTATCACCTTTGCTTTATGGCAAGGTGCTCCATCATGCTGGAAAAGGCATTGTTGATCACCAAACTGCTCTTGGAGGGTTGGGAGAAGTTGCTCTTGGAGGACATTCTGGTACCATTCTTTATTCATGGCTGTGTTTTTAGGCAAGACTGTGAGAGAGCTGATTCCCTTGGCTGAGAAGCAACCCCACACATGAATGGTTTCAGGATGCTTAACAGTTGGCATGAGACAAGACTGGTGGTAGCGCTCACCTTGTCTTCTCCGAATGAGGCGTTTTCCTGATGTCCCAAACAATCGAAAAGGGGATACATCAGAGAAAATAACTTTACACAGTCCTCAGCAGTCCACTGCCTGTACCTTTTGCAGAATATCAGTCTGTCCATGATGTTTTTTCTGGAGAAAAGTGGCTTCTTTGCTGCCTCCTTGAGACCAGGCCTTGCTCCAAGAGTTTCCGCCTCACAGTGCGTGAAGATGCACTCACACCTGCCTGCTGCCATTCCTGAGCAAGCTCTGCACTGCTGGTAGCCCGATCCCACAGCTGAAACACTTTTAAGAGACGGTCCTGGCGCTTGCTGGTCTTTCTTGGGCGCCCTGGAGCCTTTTTGGCAACAATGGAACCTCTCTCCTTGAAGTTCTTGATGATGCGATAGATTGTTGACTGAGGTGCAATCTTTCTAGCTGCGATACTCTTCCCTGTTAGGCCATTTTTGTGCATTGCAATGATGACTGCACGTGTTTCTTTAGAGATAACTATGGTTAACAGAAGAGAAACAATGATGCCAAGCACCAGCCTCCTTTTAAAGTGTCCAGTGGTGTCATTCTTACTTAATCATGACAGATTGATCTCCAGCCATGTCCTCATCAACACCCACACCTGTGTTAATGGAGCAATCACTGAAAAGAGGTTAGCTGGTCCTTTTAAGGCAGGGCTGCAATGATGTTGAAATGTGTTTTGGGGGATAAAGTTCATTTTTTAGCCAAATATTGACTTTGCAAGTAATTGCTGTTAAGCTGATCACTCTTTATAACATTCTGGATTATATGCAAATTGCCATTAGAAAAAGTGAAGCAGTAGACTTTGTAAAAATTAATATTTGTGTCATTCTCAAAACTTTTGTCCATGACTGTATATTGGGGCCTCTAGCCCGGTCCACTTGTAGAGGGGCAAGATGAGATTCCATGTAGCGATGCCAAAATATTTGAGCAGCCAAGGTCCAAAGAAAGGACGATGATGAGACACATTTGCCGGAAAGTCTGTAGTAGGACCAGGGTGCGGAAGTGGAAGATGAGGTGGTGGATGATATAGTAACTGACTTAACCTGGCAAGAGGACATGCAGAGTGAGAATAGCAGCACACAGTGGGAGGGAGGTGTAGCGCCCCTTCAGGCAGTAAGAAGCCATGTGGTGGTTGAACTTACCAGTCCAACTGTTAGGTCTTCCCGAGTCTGTTTTTTTTTTCAAGACTTTTTTAAAATTAAAAAATTCAGGCCACATATTGAACAGTCTGGTATACCTGTCAGATGTCTGATGTATTTGTGGACCTTAAATAGTGGCAATTCATTCCTATATTTCACTGTATTTGCTGTCTGTTACCCTAGTTCTCTACACTATTTTTGGATAAAAATACAGCCCAAATATTGAACAGTGTGGTATCTCGGTAAAAATACTTCTGTTTCAAGATGTTATGGCTGCATCATGACTGCCTTAAATGCTCCCACTACTACCAGCATCATCATCTTCTCCCTCGAGTCAGTCACTGCGCAGATAGAAAGTCTGAGGAGTAGAGGGTGTATGCTTGAGCAGTATTGTACTCTGTCTCTGGATTACGAAGGCGAAATGTTCTAGATGAAATCATGAATGGGAAGAGCCGGAGGAAGCGTGAGGTCGGCCATGCGGTCGTCAACCCGAACGCTAAAATCGGTATTCCCATAATGCTTGCAGGCGCCTTTTCTCAGCCAATGAGCAAGGATGCACACTGTGGGCAACGAGATGACATGGGCAGCGGCCACCACCATCTTAGAGAAGGGCATTGCAGTGATTGGCTTGCTTTGTGTGGCATCACAGTGGCTATAAAAGCCCTGACCGCCGACCGCCATTTTACTTCTGCCGATCTTAGCGTAGCGAGAGGTTGCTGCCGCTGTTTCTCAGTAGGGAGAGAGTTAGGCAGGAAAAACAAAGTGATTCTGTGCTTGTGCTGATATCAATTGTGCTGTACAGTTAGTGTGCAGTGACAGGGGAGGATTTTGTTGTGTGCAGCAATGCTGGTTATTAGGCTGCCTGCCAGTGACAGGGGAGGATTTTCTTTTGTGCAGCAGCAGAGCTGGTTAATAGGCTGCCTGCTAGCTGTATTGCTGTGCGTACACTGCTGTGCAGACTGCTTTTTACACAGCACTAATACTTTTATTCTTTTTTTCTTCACAGTTACCGAGCGTTCATTTTTTCCCACACCGTTTAGAGCTGTACGCTTCTCACACAGTACCGTGTACCGGCTGGTATCACGGACAAATACATGCTGACTATCTGTGTGTGACTCCGGAAATATATACGGAGATTTACAATTATCCCTAGACTGTATACAGCTGTACGCTTGTGATACAGTACCCTTTTTCAGCTTTTTATATTCTTGTCTAATCCATACTGAGCCTGAGAGCGTCTGTGTGTGACTCTTGAAATATATACGGAGATTTACAATTTTTTCACTATACTATATACCCCTGGTATCTGGTGATACAGTACCCTTTTTCTGCTTTTTATATTCTGGTCTAATCCATACTGAGCCTGTGAGCGTCTGTGTGTTACTTCGGAAATATATATGGAGATTTACCATTACCCCTAGACTGTATACAGCTGTAATCTTCTGATACATTACCCTTTTACTGCTTTTTATATTCTGGTCTAATCCATACTGAGCCTGTGAGCGTCTGTGTGTTACTCCTGAAAGATATACAGAGATTTACAATTACCCCTACACTGTATACAGCTGTGCACTTGTGATACATTACCCTTTTTTCTGCTTTTTATATTCTGGTGTAATCCATACTGAGCCTGTGAGAGGCTGTGTCTGACTCTGGAAATATATACGGAGATTTAAAATTACCCCAACAGTGTATACAGCTGTACACTTCAGATACATTACCCTTTTTCTGCTTTTTATATTCTGGTCTAATCCATACGGAGCCTGTGAGCGTCTGTGTGTTAGTCCTGAAATATATACAGAGATTTACAATTACCCCTACACTGTATACAGCTGTGCGCTTGTGATACAGTACCCTTTTTTCTGCTTTTTATATTCTGGTGTAATCCATACTGAGCCTGTGAGAGTCTGTGTCTGTGTTAAGGGCCTGCGGAACGCACCTAACAGATATTAAGGAGAGGTGTGTTCGCAGCCCGGGGTCCACCATGCAGGCAGAGCCTGCTGCTAGTAAGATGGCATAAATAGGCAGTATGAGCGAACTCTGTTATCCCGCAGAGTCGCAGATGTAAACGCTGTAGCACTATATGGCGATATAAGCGGACTCTGTTAAATCACAGAGCCGCTGTAACAAAGACTGTGTCCTGTTAGACTCACAGGGAACACAGATGACTGCTAAGCGGATTGCAGTCTGTGGTCATGCAATCAGAACACAAGCAATAACCTCCTCACCAGAGTAGCCGGTATTCTAATGGCGTTTTCAGCCGAGCCCTGAACACGTGCATACAATCTCCTCACCGGAGGTGCCGGTATTCTAGGGGCTTATTTCAGCCAGACCTAACCACATGCATACATGACCACACTGGAGCAAGCACGTAACAGATTTGATACTAGCGCACGGCCGTGTGGTAAGGACAGCCTTTTATATCAGCCACGAGAAAAAAACCTTCCAGGAAGGACCAATGGGAAGCTGCTTCAGAATATCAACAACCACAGGATCTTCCTGAAGGACCAATAGAAGTGGCAGCTGTATCTGAGCATGTGACCCTGATCTCCAATGGGAGATCTTGCCCTGGGCATGCTCAGATGAAGCAACAAAGGAATTAGTCCCAAATCTGCCTGCTCAATACTGGTTGCAGCAGCAAGTCTCTGCACAGTACTGGGCCGGGCAAGACGCTGGGACCGACGTCTCTGCTGAGCAGGAACCACTGCGGCCGGATACGGATGGGGGACCGCAGCAGGACTGGCTCAAGATTCCCCCTGTGCAGGAGTGGGAACTCAAACCCTAACTTTACCCCCCATCCTATGGCCCCCCATCTTTGGGCCTCACTGCGCTCAAAGGCAGCGATGAGCTGCGGAGCATGAACATGCTCGGCAGGCTCCCAGTACCTATCCTCAGGCCCATAACCCCTCCGATCCAAATAAAAATTTTTGCCTCGTACCACCTTGCACCCAACAATGGCGTTCACCTCATGATCGTTGGTAGATGAACACGACGTCCCGGCAGATGACTCGGAAAACCGGGAAATGGCCACGGGTTTCAGGAGGGACACGTGAAAGGTGTCGGTGATACCAAGACGAGGCGGAAGGGCTAGGCGGTAAACCACCGGGTTCACCTGCTCAAGAGCTTTAAAAGGGACCCAAAACGCGAGGTGCCAACTTGGTGGACACTACACGTAGCCTGATGTTTCGGGCAGAGAGCCACACTAGGTCAGCCGGAGCAAATGTAGGAGTGGGGCGCCGATGGGCATCGGCCGAAGACCTCATCCTCTCTTTGGAGGCCTGAATGGCATCCTGGGTGCAGTCCCAAATGTCCCGTGCCTCCACAGCCCAGTCTGCCACCCTAGAATTGGCGGAAGACACGGGCATGGGCACTGGTACCCGCGGATGCTGGCCATAGTTCAGGAGGAATGGGGTCTGTCTGGTGGAGTCAGTCACAGCATTGTTTAGAGCGAACTCAGCCCACGGTAGCAAGGATGCCCAGTCATCCTGCCTGGCAGAGACGAAATGTTGCAAGTATGTGACCAAGGTCTGGTTGGCCCTCTCTACCAACCCATTCGTCTCGGTATGATATGCCGAGGAGAGATTTAACTCAATGCTGAGTAGACGACACAGCTCTCTCCAGAACCGAGACGCAAATTGGGGACCTCGATCACTGACGATTTTGTCTGGCATTCCGTGTAAACGGAAAATATGCCTAATAAATAATGCTGCCAAGGCCCGTGCAGACGGTAACCGTGGTAAGGGCACCAAGTGCACCATTTTGGAGAAGTGGTCGGTTATCACCCAGATGATTGTGCAGCACTGAGACTTGGGTAAGCCCACAACAAAATCCATCCCGACCATCTCCCAAGGACTGTCTGCCACCGGTAAAGGGAAAAGTAGCCCAGCTGGCCATTGTCGAGGGGACTTGTTCTTGGCGCAGGAGACGCACGCCTGAACGTATTCCCTGATGTCACGGACAATATGTGGCCACCAGTATGTCCTCGCCAGCAACTCAGATGTCCTTTTTGCCCCAAAATGTCCACCCACCCTGGACGAATGTGCCCAAGAGAGTACCTCTGGTCGCAAATTGGTGGGCACAAAAGTCTTGCCCGGAGGCACAGACTCAAGCGAAACCGGGGCCACCGTTCTTAGGCTATCTGTGGGGACAATCAACCAAGGCTCCTCCTCCACCTCCTCAGAGGACACCACGGAGCGAGAAAGAGCATCGTCCCGAATGTTTTTCTCACCGGAGAGGAAATGGAGGGTGAAATGGAACCGGGAGAAAAACAGGGACGATCTGGCCTGACGAGAATTTAGCCACTGGGCAGTCTGTAAATAGACCAAATATTTGTGGTCAGTGAAAACTTGAAAAGGAAAGCGAGCCCCCTCCAGGAGATGTCTCCACTCGGAAAAGGCCAACTTCATGGCTAGCAACTCCCTATCACCAATGGAATAATTCCTCTCCGCTGGTGTGAAGGTCTTGGAAAAGAAGAAACAAGGATGTTTCCGACCTTGAGCATCCTTTTGAAAAAGGACTGCTCCAGCACCAACTGACGAAGCATCAACCTCCAATATAAAAGGCTTATCAACCTCGGGGCGATGTAAGATGGGAGCGCTAGCAAAATGGGACTTAATTGAAGTAAAGGTCTTGGAGACCTCCTCTGACCACAGTTTGGGATTGGCTCCCTTCTTGGTGAAGGCTACCAAGGGAGCTACCAAAGTGGAGAAGTGGGGAATGAATTGGCGATAGTAATTAATGAACCCCATAAATCGCTGTACCGCTTTAAGAGAACGGGGTTCTTGCCAATCCATCACAACCTGTAGTTTGGCAGGATCCATAGCCAATCCCTGGGTGGAGATGATATAGCCCAGGAAAGGTAAAGACTCCTGCTCAAACATGCATTTCTCCAACTTTGCATAGAGGGAGTTCGCCCGTAACAGGTCGAAGACTTTGCAGACATCCCTCCGGTGAGAGTCAATATCTGGAGAAAAGATGAGAATATCATACAAATAGACTACTACAGAGGTGGAAAGCATTTCCTGGAAGATGTCATTGACAAAGTCTTGGAAAACGGCTGGGGCATTACAGAGCCCGAAGGGCATCACCAGGTATTCATAATGCCCATCCCTGGTATTAAAAGCTGTCTTCCATTCATCCCCTTCACGAATGCCCTGTAGTTGCTATTATAAAAGGGTGGCATGGCCATGCCGCCATGCGCTAGTATCAAATCCGTTACGTGCTTGCGCCAGTGTGGTCATGTATGCATGTGGTTAGGTCTGGCTGAAATAAGCCCCTAGAATACCGGCACCCTCCGGTGAGGAGATTGTATGCACGTGTTCAGGCTTGGCTGAAAACGCCATTAGAATACCGGCTACTCTGGTGAGGAGATTATTGCTTGTGTTCTGACTGCATGATCACGGACTGCTATCCGCACAGCAGTTAACAGTGTACCTGGACCCAGTAGGGTTACTCAGCGATTCTGTGACGCAACAGGGTTCGCTTTAGTGTTTTACTTTGCGGCTCACTGAAGCTAAGTGAGTTTGCACTTATCGCCATATAGCGCTGTGGCATTCCCGCTAGCGGCTCTGGGAGATTAACAGAGTTTGCACTAACTGCCACAGCGCGCTACGGCGTTTATTTTAGCGACTCTGTGGGATAACAGAGTTCGCTACTTTCGCCATCTTACTAGCAGCGGGCTTCGCCTTCACGGTGGACCCCGGGCTGCGAACGCACCTCTCTACATTATCTATTATGTGCGTTCCACAGACCTTAACATAATACTAGCACCAGGGTCTGGCTAGTAAAATGTCGGACGACCAGCATCTACGGCAGTTCATCCAGCTGCTGGAGGGTAGGTTGGCGGCTCTTGAGCGCACAACCTCACCTGTGGATGTTACCGCAGTTGCTGTTCAGGCTGCTAGTGCAGCGGCAGCCAGTTTGTCCTCCGCCACCTCTGCTCCGACCTTATCCCATCTCCTGCTGCCAGATAAGTTTTCTGGTGACAGTAAACTTTGTCGGGGATACGTAAGCCAATGCTCTATCCAGCTCGAGCTTCTGACTGCACGTTTTCCCACAGAGCGGGCACAAGTGGGTTTCATAGTTTCACTTCTGTCGGGCAGAGCGTTGGAATGGGCAACGTCGCTGTGGGAGCGCGACGATCGTGTGGTGCAGAGTGCTCTTCGGTTTCTGGAGGCTCTTAGAAAGGTCTTTTTAGGCCCTCAGGTCTCTCACGATACGGCGCTCCAACTGCTGGCAATGTCACAGGGTTCGTTCATGGTCAGTCAGTTTTCAGTCCAATTCCGGACACTGGCCTCCGAGTTAGAGTGGCCGGATAAAGTCCTCATTCCGGTATACTGGAGAGGTCTGACTGATCATGTAAAGGACTCTTTGGCCACCAGGGAGATTACTGCCTCACTGGAGAAGCTTATCTCCATCTCTACCCGCATCGACCTCCGTTTTCACGAGCGGAGGTTGGAGCGGGCCCAGTGTAGGCAGAGGTTTTGGCTGGCTCCCACCTTTGCCAAACCTCTGAAATCCCCCGTTCAGGCGTCCGACCCCCAGGAGACCATGGAGGCTACTCGAGTGGGACCTAAGTCTCAGGCCGCTCGAGCTTCCGTGGTCTGTAGTGTGTGCCAGCAGCAGGGCCATTATGCCAACCAATGTCCACAGCGGTTGCGCAAACGGCCGTGTCCAGTAAGCATGAGAGCAGGGTCACTGGACGCAACAGCTTTTGTTCCGAAAGTGCTTTTTAAAGGGACAATTACCATAGGTCCATCCACTCTTCCAGTCAAGCTCTGTGTGGATTCTGGGACAAAGGGAAATTTTGTGTCTTCCACCTTTGCTTCTCGCCACAACATACCCCTGGTGAATCTCACCGAGCCAGTGTCTGTTAGAGTGGTAAATGGATCAATTCTGTCCTCACCAATCACCCATCAGACTGTCCCTCTTCCCCTATCTGTGTCGCCATCCCATCAGGAGAATGTATCTCTTTTTGTTCTTCCTAAAGGAATTTGACGAGGTTCTGTTGGGATTACCCTGGCTCCGCCACCATTCTCCCCATATTGAGTGGTCTTCTGGGAGAATTATGGGTTGGGGTGAATCATGTAAAGGCAGATGCATTAGGGACAGCGTTCTGGTCACCACCACAGAGATACCCTTAGACCTCACTCCGATTCCCAAGGTTTACTGGTCTTACGCAGACGTATTCTCCAAGAGAGCTGCAGAGACGCTTCCGCCTCATCGCCCCTACGACTGTCCTATCGATCTCTTGCCTGGAGCTGAACCTCCTAGGGGAAGGGTTTATCCCCTTTCTCTCCCTGAAATGGAGGCTATGTCCCTATATATTCAGGAGAACTTGGCAAGAGGATTAATTAGGAAGTCGGTATCTCCAGCAGGAGCAGGGTTCTTCTTCGTGCAGAAGAAGAATGGAGAGTACCACCTGTGTATAGACGATAGGGGTCTTAACGCTATCACCGTGAAAAATAAATACCCTTTGCCGCTGATCTCTGAGCTCTTTGATAGGCTTCGAGGAGCAAGGGTATTTACCAAGTTAGATCTGCGTGGTGCATATAACCTGATTCGCATCCGTGAGGGGGACGAATGGAAGACGGCATTCAACACCAGGGACGGGCATTACGAATAATTGGTGATGCCCTTCGGGCTCTGTAATGCTCCAGCCATCTTCCAAGACTTTGTAAATGACATCTTCCGGGATATGCTTGCCACCTCTGTGGTAGTCTATCTGGACGACATTCTCATCTTTTTTCCAGATATAGATTCCCATCGAAGAGATGCCTGCAAGGTTTTCGACCTCTTGCGGGCAAATTCCCTATATGAAAAATTGGAGAAGTGCGTGTTTGAGCAGGAGTCTTTACCTTTCCTGGACTATATCATCTCCGCCCAGGGATTGGCTATGGATCCTGCCAAACTACAGGCGGTAATGGATTGGCAAGAACACCACTCTCTTAAAGCGGTGCAGCGTTTTATGGGGTTCATTAACTACTATCGCCAATTCATTACCCACTTCTCTACTCTGGTAGCTCCCTTGGTAGCCCTTACCAAGAAGGGAGCCAATCCCAAGTTATGGTCAGAGGAGGTCTCCAAGGCCTTTACTTCAGTTAAATCTCATTTTGCTAGCGCTCCCATCTTACATCGCCCCGAGGTTGATAAGCCTTTTATATTGGAGGTAGATGCCTCATCCGTTGGTGCTGGAGCGGTCCTCTTCCAAAAGGATGCTCAAGGTCGGAAGCATCCTTGCTTCTTCTTTTCCAAGACCTTCACACCAGCGGAGAGGAATTATTCCATTGGGGACAGGGAGTTACTAGCCATGAAGTTGGCCTTTTCCGAGTGGAGACATCTCCTGGAGGGGGCTCGTTTTCCCTTTCAAGTTTTTACTGACCACAAAACTTGGTTTATTTACAGACTGCCCAGCAGCTAAATTCTCGCCAGGCCAGATGGTCCTTGTTTTTCTCCCAGTTCCATTTCACCCTCCATTTCCTCTCCGGTGAGAAGAACATTCGTGCCGACGCTCTGTCTCGCTCCGTGGTGTCCTCTGAGGAGGTGGAGGAGGAGCCTCGGCTAATTGTCCCCATAGAGAGCATAAGAACGGTGGCCCGTTTCGCTTGAGTCTGTGCTTCCGGGCAAGACTTTTGTGCCCACCAATTTGCGACCGGAGGTACTCTCTTGGGCACATTCGTCCAGGGTGGGTGGACATTTTGGGACAAAGAGGACATCTGAGTTGCTGGCGAGGACATACTGGTGGCCACATATGGTCCGTGACGTCAGGGAATACTTTCAGGTGTGCGTCTCCTGCGCCAAGAATATGTCCCCTCGACAACGGCCGGCGGGGCTACTTTTCCCTTTGCCGGTGGCAGACAGGCCTTGGGAGATGGTCGGGATGATTTTTTGATGGGCTTACCCATGTCTCGGGGCTGCACCATCATCTGGGTGATAACCGACCACTTCTCCAAAATGGTACACTGGGTGCCGTTACCACGGTTACCGTCTGCACGGGCATTGGCAGCATTATTCATTAGGCATATTTTCCGCCTACACGGTATGCCAGACAAAATTGTCAGCGATCGAGGTCCCCAGTTTGCGTCTCTGTTCTGGAGAGAGCTGTGTCGTTTACTCAGCATTGAGTTGAATCTCTCCTCTGCATACCATCCCGAGACAAATGGGTTGGTAGAGAGGGCAAACCAGACCTTGGTCACATACTTGCAACATTTTGTCTCTGCCAGGCAGGATGACTGGGCATCCTTGCTACCGTGGGCTGAGTTCGCTCTAAATAATTCTGTGGCTGACTCCACCGGACAGACCCCATTCCTCCTGAACTACAGTCAGCATCCGCGGGTACCAGTGCCCATGCCCGTGTCTTCCACCAATTCCAGGGTGGCAGACTGGGCTGTGGAGGCATGGGACATTTGGGACTGCACCCAGAATGCCATTCAGGCCTCCAAAGAGAGAATGAGGTCTTCGGCCGATGTCCATCGGCGCCCCGCTCCTACATTTGCTCTGTGTGACCTAGTGTGGCTCTCTGCCCAAAACATCAGGCTACGTGTAGAGTCCACCAAGTTGGCACCTCGCTTTTTGGGTCCCTTTAAAGTTCTGGAGCAGGTGAACCCGGTGGTTTACCGCCTAGTCCTTCGCCTCGCCTTGGTATCACCGACACCTTTCACGTGTCCCTCCTGAAACCCGTGGCCATTTCCCGGTTTCCGATTCATCTGCCCGGACGTCGGGTTCATCTACTGACGATCATGAGGTGAACGCCATTGTTGGGTGCAAGGTGGTACGAGGCAAAAAAATGTATTTGGTGGATTGAAGGGGTTATGGGCCTGAGGATAGGTCCTGGGAGCCTGCCGAGCATATTCACGCTCCGCAGCTCATCGCTGCCTTTGAACGTAGCGAGGCCCAAAGAAGGGGGGCCCTAGGATGGGGGATAATGTTAGGGATCGAGTTCCCACTGCTGCACAAGGGGAATCTCGAGCCAATCCCGCTGCGGTCCCCCATCCATCTCCAGCCGCAGTGGAGCCTGCTCAGCAGAGACATCGGTCCCAGCGTCTCGCCCAGTTTAAACTGTGCAGAGGCTTGTTGCGGTCTTTCCTGGTTCCTCTATTATAACCAGTGCTGGAGCAGGCAGTTCGGGAACTAAGTTCCTGCTTTCTCCATATGAGCATGCCCAGGGCAAGATCTCCCATTGGAGATCAGGGGTCACATGCTCGGTTACAGCAGCGACTCCCATTGGTCCGCCAGGAAGGTCCTGAAACTACATGTGTTCTGGAATGGTTTTGCATTAGTCCTTTTCTGGTAGGTCCTGCAGTTGCTACTATAAAAGGGTGGCATGGCCGGGCCGCCATGCGCTAGTATCAAATCTGTTACCTGCTTGCGCCAGTGTGGTCATGTATGCATGTGGTTAGGTCTGGCTGAAATAAGCCCCTAGAATACCGGCACCTCCGGTGAGGAGATTGTATGCACATGTTCAGGGCTCGGCTGAAAACGCCATTAGAATACCGGCTACTCCGGTGAGGAGATTATTGCTTGTGTTCTGACTGCATGACCACAGACTGCAATCCGCTTAGCAGTCATCTGTGTTCCCTGTGAGTCTAACAGGATACAGTCTTTTTCTCAGCGGCTCTGTGACGCAACAGGGTTCGCTTTATAACGCTGGTCAGCGCCCTAGCATTTTTCTTTTCGGCTCACTGAAGCTAAGTGAGTTCGCACTTATCGCCATATAGCGCTGTGGCATTCCCGCTAGCGGCTCTGGGGATTAACAGAATTTGCACTAACTGCCACAGCGCGCTACGGCATTTATTTTAGTGACTCTGCGGGATAACAGAGTTCGCTACTTACGCCATCTTACTAGCAGGAGGCTCTGCCTGCACGGTGGACACCGAGCTGCGAACGCACCTCTCTACATTATCTATTAGGTGCGTTCCGCAAACGCTAACACACATACCAACAGTAAACAATATGAGAGACTGCAATACAGCATGTAAAATTCACATGACAGTCTGTAAAATGTCTCATTCATGGCACATAACAGGCTAGATAACATCCACATATTCCCAGACTGATTCCTGAGAGATGACGCATTTAGTTGTGATCTTCTTTGATAATTTATGAAAAAGGTGGGCAGTGGGGCACTATATCAGTGGCTCATTGACACCTGGAACATTGGCCCACATGTGTGTTTAGTTCTTGCAGATCTTTTTAGATTATTGCGTAATCCATACTGAGAATTTGAGGTTCAGTCTGCCTCCTGAAATATATACGGAGATGAACAATTCCCTCAACAATGTATAAAGCTGTACTGTACTGATACAGTTAACTTTCCTGCTTTTCAATTTGGGTGTTAGCCAGACTGGGCCTCTGACTATGGGGGTTCCTCCGGAAATAGATACGAAGATGAACAATTCCTCCAATAATATAAACAGCTGTACTGTACTGATACAGCTAACTTTCCTGCTTTTCAATTTGGGTGTTAGCCAGACTGGGCCTCTGGCTAACAGTGTTTCTCCTGAAATATATACGGAGATTTACAATTCCCCCCAAGAATGTTTACAACTGTACTCTACTTATACAGTAATCTTTTCTGATTTTTTGATTTGGGTGTTAGCCAGACTGGGCCTCTGGCTAACAGTGTTTCTCCTGAAATATATACAGAGATTTACAATTCCACCCAAGAATGTTTACAGCTGTACTCTACTTATAGAGCAATCTTTTCAGATATTTAGATTTGGGTGTTTGCCAGACTGGGCCTCTGGCTAACAGTGTTTCTCCTGAAATATATACGGAGATTTACAATTCTCCCCCAAGACTATATAGAGCTGTACTCTACTTATACAGTAAACTTTTCTGATTTTTAGATTTGGATGTTAGCCAGACTGAGACTCTGGCTAACTGTGTTTCTCCTGAAATATATACGGAGATTTACAATTCCCCCCAAGAATGTATACAGCTGTACTGTACTTATACAGTAAACTTTTCTGATTTTTAGATTTGGGTATTAGCCAGACTGGGCCTCTGGCTAACAGTGTTTCTCCTGAAATATATACGGAGATTTACAATTCCCCCCAAGACTGTATACAGCTGTACTCTACTTATACTGTACACTTTTTGGATTGTCATATTTGGGTGTTAGCCAGACTGTGGCTCTGACTGTGGGTATTAATGCAGAAATCTATACAGAGATTTTGAATATTTTCAGTATACTATATATACCTTTTATCTGGCTATACAGTACCCCTTTTTTGGGCCTACTCTTCCTCGGACTTCCCCAATTAATCCATTTGCAGCATCTTTACATCCATTATACAACTCAACATATGGCATTTTGGCTACCTCCCAATCTGGGTTGCCCACCACCCCTCCTCCACCAACAAAATTGTTATATTCTTGTGTAATCCATACTGACCCTTTGAGCGGCAGTCTGCCTATAGGCCCCTGCAAGTGGATCGCCCGCCAGGGCACTGGGGTACTCTGTACCCTGCCGGTGTCTTAAAAGGATGTGTCATGGCAGCAGAGACCTGGTCCGTGGCCCTGGCCCTCCAATGAAAAAGGGAAATATGTACATGGGATGATGAGATTTAGTGTTGCACTATTGGTTACGCCACCTGTGGTTTATGGTCAAAGCTGACCGGCACTGCAGTGCAGATCCTCAGAGACTGGTGGTGATGCAACAGAGTTTGATTAGCTCTCCACAGGCACAGCTTTTTGGCTCAGGGCAGAAGTATGAATTGTAAGATGAATGGTGCTGTTAAATGTAGCAGTGTGTACTAGGTGCCGCCGGAAGAAATTGAGATCACACATTCAGGGCAGTTTCCAAGGCTTTACTCCAAGTTCAGGTGTGCACACATGCCCGCTTGGTACAGTATCCTCCAGGTGAGGGGCTCAGGAAACTCCCAGGCACATTGTAAAGACACCTTTCCAGGACCCCTTTCAATATGTTCCTTTCTGTGTCGTCTCACGGTGTAGTATTACTCGCCTCTCCTTCCTGCCAACACCTCGCAATCATTGTCCCAAGGCAGTAGCCGCATGAAGGAGTCCTAATGACTCTGAAGTATTATGTCCCTTTTCTGAGTGTACTTCTTTTCCTCCCGAATAGGTAGATGCTCCCAATGCCTTATTGAAGATCTGTATCAGTTGGGGACGTCACATGTGAAGACAATAGCATTTGCATTGCTAATAGTAGTAACATGCATAAAACGTGGCATCTTCTTTAATTTTTTGACGGTGGCACATTATTAGCTTATGAAATTCAGGTTGCTGGAGGTCAGAGAAGCTTGGTGACAACCAGGAGGTAAATTTAAAAATGTTTTCGAAATGTAATGGGCTTATGAGTGGTGGTTCTATTAGTGCAGTGCACTCATGGTTAAATAAAAAGGCTTATTATCAGGCTGAGGTGCCGACTGTGCAGGGTTTTGGTGCAAGAGGACAGCTTAATGTTTGAAGGCACAAAAGCCCAGACGCTGGTCCAGCAAAATAGAAGGTTGAATTTGTTAAAAGTACCGAAGTCTAACGCTCCTTTGTGACTGATCACCACGGCCTACTGAGAACATAAATGTGAAAGTCAGTACAGGAACGTCAAGCCAAAAATCACTAAGGCATATGACTCCACACTTTGAATTTGTACTACCCATTTTAGTATTACTGTACTGTTAACAAATTGTCAAACTAAATTAAATTCTAAATCCCTATCTGTTTAGTGCTGCAATCTAAGCCACCTCCAACATACTTGCATTAAAAATTCCCAATTGTTCTCCAACTACACCAACTTCTATTCTATTTTTTTGTCACCATTTCCTGTGCGATGACGAATCACCTGTGAATCTCAGTGGATGAAGGTGCAAAGAGTCATCAGGGATCTTAAAGGGATGTTCATTTTCAAAGGCTTTACTCCCAGTTCAGGTGTCCACACATGCCCGCATTGTACAGTGTCCTCCAGGTGAGGGGCTCAGCAAACTCACAGGTAAATTGGGAAGGCAACTTTCCAGGATTCCTTTAAATATGTTCCTTTCTCTGTTGTCTCACCGTGTAGTATTACTCGCCTCTCCTTCCTGCCAACACATCGCAATCATTGTCCCAAGCCAGTAGCCGCGGAACCTGTGGGATAACGTCTGCTCTCCGTTTCCTTGCTATTATATGGACGCGTTTTCGGCAAAGATAATTGAGGTTCATTAGCTGAGACTCCTAGAGATTACACTGCCTCCGGCTTGCTATCTGAGTCCGAAAGTTATATAATGGGCTAAGGGGCCGGTGTCCCTTCTGCGACCTGGGTGAATGTGGTGCATGCAGTGTCCACAGGGGACAGCGGGGTTGGGAAAGTACTGCCTAGGCCACGGTGTAGGCAACAGGGATCTTCGATGCTCTCCCTAGCTGATGCCGTGTGAGAGACGTTTTCGTGCTCCCAGTATACAACCACACTGCCACTCTAGTGGAGCTGGGAGTCCTGTTTCATGTTGGGTTCTCAAGCCAAAGCTGACCGGACCTTTGACCGGGTTTTTCAA
Source organism: Oophaga sylvatica (assembly GCA_033576555.1). Classification (NCBI taxonomy): domain Eukaryota; kingdom Metazoa; phylum Chordata; class Amphibia; order Anura; family Dendrobatidae; genus Oophaga; species Oophaga sylvatica. The sequence goes on along the minus strand of JARQOD010000002.1, from coordinate 468,380,147 downwards.
AATTCCCCATCATTACCAGAAGCCCAGGCATGGGGGGGGTGGGGTTGCTCAAGAAAGTCTGAAAGGCCAGGTGCGGGGTGCTACAGAGTCCAAGACTTTCCCGGGATCTCACTCCAAGCAAGCTCAGACTCCCTCCAGGGCGACCAACTCCTGTGGCACATTGCAACCTAAGCCCTCACACTTACACAGCCTACTGACTTTGATCCTTGGGAGCCATGCTTTCCTGTTGTGAATGGGTTTGAGATGAGTTCTGAGCAGAGGCTTCCTCTGGTGGTTGCGGGCGGTGCTGGTCTGTCCAGTGAAGATTGTGAGGACTGGGAATCAGGTGTTACTGACTGGTCTTATATAAGGGAGTCACCTTCCCATCAGGGTTGCCGGTGATCAATTGTTCTGGTCTGAATCCTTCATTCCTGTTTTCCTTGTAGCCTGCTGTGTCGTGTCTGCATTTCCTGCTAACAGATAAGACATTTTCTTCTTTTTGTTTTTGTGCTATATTTTTGCATTTTGTCCTGCACTTCTGTGGGGGCCTTCAGGGTCCCCTCCGGGGGCTTTTGCCCTCTCAGTTTAGTTCAGCCACTGATGTTTGTACTTTTGCTTTTTCCAGTTTTTTCAGTGGTTGCTGTTTTGATTTTGTTACACCAGAGAACTAATTTAGGTGGAAGAGGTCGTGTGATCTCAGGTGTTTTTGAAATTAGTAGAGTTGGTGCTTTTCAGGGTTTTCTGGGATTGCAGTAAGTACCCTTCCTATCCTTCTCTATTTAGTTAGTTTGGGCCCCAGCGTTTGCTCATACTATTTTCTTTCTGTGTCAGTATTTCATCTTGTCTAACCGCCATTACATGTTTGGGGGCTTTCTATTATCTTCGGGGTTCTGCTCCGGGGCAGATAGCTTTCCTATTTCTATCTTTAGGTGTAGTTAGTTTCTCAGGCTGTGACGAGGCGTCTAGGACCAACGTAGGAACGCTCCACGGCTGCCTCTAGTTGTGGTGGTTAGTCAGGGTACTGCAATCTCATAGATTCCAACTGCTCTGGTGTATTTCCTTTTTTTACCTGCACTCCTCAGCTACCGAAACATAACAGTATCACCGCCAAAAAATTGAAAATTGTATGGTACTCACAGAAGGGAAAAAAAATATTGTGAAAGAAAAAAGGTTGTCAGAGTTGTCAGACATATTTTTCTGTTTGTTGCATTTTTTTCCCTCTGTATCTCTGGGTGCTGGGGAGGATCTTTTCTCTCAATGGAGTTTGCACAGTTGTCTGGCCGTGTGGATCAGCTTGCCGCTGAGGTTCGGAGTATTGCTACCTATCTTGCTAGGTTGCCTGTTGTGGAACCTAGGATTCCCATGCCAGATTTGTTTTTAGGGGATCGAGCTAAGTTTCAGAATTTCAAAAATAATTGTAAATTGTTTTTTGCCTTAAAATCTAAGTCCTCAGGGAACGCAGCGCAGCAGGTTCAAATTATCATCTCTCTCCTGCGCGGCGATTCTCAGGATTGGGATTTTTCCCTGACACCTGGGGATCCTGTTTTGAGTGATGTTGATGCATTTTTTCAGGCTTTGGGGTTATTGTACATGAGCCTAATGTCACTGATCAAGCTGAAAAAGCCTTGTTGGCATTAAATCAGGGGCTTGATGACGCTGAGTTATACTGTCAGAGATTCCGTAGGTGGGCAGTCCTGACCAAATGGAATGACGACGCTTTGGCAGCCCTTTTCCGGAAGGGTCTGTCAGATAATGTAAAGGATGTTATGGTGGGATTCCCTGTCCCCTCTGGTCTCAATGATTCTATGTCATTAGCGATTCAAATTGACAGACGTTTGCGTGAGCGGAGAAGTATGCGTGGAATGGTGTTGCCTTGTGAACCAGCTTCTGAACCCATGCAGTGTGATAGAGTGGTGTCTGGGGCACAGCGTCATGAGTTTCAAAAGCGCAATGGGTTATGTTTCTACTGTTGTGATGCCTCTCATGCTATTTCAGTCTGCCCTAAGCGGGGAAGACGTTTTGCACGCTCAGTTGTCTTGGGTAGTGTTCAGACTAAGTTTTTATTAACTGTCACTCTGATATGCTCTCTGTCCTCATTTTCTTCTCAGGCTTTCGTTGATTCTGGAGCAGCTATTAACCTGATGGATTATGATTTTGCTAAACGTTGTGGGTTTCCCTTGATACCCCTACAGAAGTCTATTCCCCTACTGGGGATCGATTCTACCCCTTTGGCTGAGAATAAACCCCAGTTTTCTACTCAGGTGATAATGAGGGTTGAACCTGATCACGAGGAGTGCTGCAAATTTTTGGTTCTGTGTAATCTGCATGACATTATCGTGCTGGGTTTCCCTTGGTTACAGTGTCATAATCCTGTTTTGGATTGGAAATCTGTGTCTGTAACCAGTTGGAGCTGCCAATGTGTTAATACCAACACTCCTGTTTTTTCTGCCTCCCCCAGGCTCAGGATGTTCCTGACTTTTTGATTGATTTTTCTGATGTGTTTAGCGAAAGTAAATCTGCATCCTTGCCTCCCCATAGGAGCTATGACTGCGCTATTGAATTAGTGCCGGGTAGTAAATTCCCTAAAGGTCGCCTTTTTAACTTGTCTGTACCTGAACATGACGCTATGCGGTCTTATATCAAGGAATCATTGGAGAAGGGTCATATCAGACCATCCTCTTCACCCTTAGGTGCCGGTTTTTTCTTTGTGGCCAAAAAAGACGGTTCATTAAGGCCGTGTATTGATTATCGTCTCTTGAACAATATTACTGTGAAATATCAATACCCATTACCCTTGATTTCTGACCTGTTTTCCAGGGTGAAAAACGCTACTTGGTTTACCAAGCTTGACCTCAGGGGGGCGTATAACCTTATTCGCATTAAGCACGGGGATGAATGGAAGACGGCATTCAATACCCCTGAAGGGCATTTTGAGTACCTAGTGATGCCCTTTGGGCTCACTAATGCTCCTTCCATCTTCCAGTCCTTCATGAATGACATTTTGAGGGATTTTGTGGACAAATTTCTGATTGTTTATTTGGATGATATCTTGATTTTTTCTAATGACTGGGACTCTCATGTGAAACATGTTTGAACTGTATTCCAGATTTTGAGAGAGAATGCTCTGTATGTGAAGGGATCAAAGTGTCTTTTTGGCGTACAGAGGATCTCATTTCTGGGATTCATTTTGTCCCCATCTGTTATTGAAATGGACCCGGTCAAGGTTCAGGCCATCTGTGATTGGGTCCAACCTACTTCATTAAAGGCTCTTCAGAGATTTTTGGGTTTTGCCAATTTTTATCGTAAATTTATTGGTAATTTCTCGGTTATTGTTAAACCATTAACTGATTTGACCAGAAAGGGTTCTGATGTGGTGAATTGGCCTCCTGAGGCAGTCTCTGCATTTCAGGAACTTAAGCAGAGATTCACTTCTGGTCCTGTTCTACGGCAGCCTGATGTTTCTCTGCCATTTCAGGTGGAGGTTGATGCCTCTGAAATTGGGGCAGGTGCCGTTTTGTCCCAAAAAGATCCAGAGACCTCTAAAAGTAACCCTTGTGCCTTTTTCTCTCGAAAATGTTCTCCTACTGAACGTAATTATGACGTGGGTAATCGGGAGTTATTGGCCATGAAGTGGGCTTTTGAAGAGTGGAGGCATTGGCTGGAGGGAGCCAAACATCAGGTGGTGGTCCTTACTGACCATAAGAATCTGGTTTATCTGGAATCTGCCAAGCGACTCAATCCTAGACAGGCCAGGTGGGCCTTGTTTTTCACACGTTTTAATTTTGTGGTTTCCTTTCTTCCTGGCACTAAGAATGTTAAGGCGGATGCCCTCTCGAGGAGTTTCCTTGCGGACTCTCCTGAGTTATCTGATCCTTCTGTTATTTTGAAAGAGGGTGTAGTTCTTTCCGCCATCTCGCCCAATTTGAGACTTGCTCTGGAGGGGTGTCAGGAGGATAGGCCCGAGTGCTGCCCTGTTGGAAAATTGTTTGTCCCGGACCAGTGGAAAAAGAGTGTGATGTCTGAGATTCATTGTTCCGCATTGGCTGGGCATCCTGGAATTTTTGGTACCAGAGACTTGGTTAGTCGGTCCTTTTGGTGGCCTACCTTGTCTCGTGATGTCAGGGAATTTGTGCAGTCCTGCGGGACTTGCTCTCGCTCCAAGCCTTGCTCTCGCTCTAGTGGTTTGTTGATGCCATTGCCTGTGCCTAAGAGACCATGGACCCATATCTCTATGGATTTCATTTCCGACCTTCCTGTTTCTCAGAGAATGACCACCATCTGGGTAATTTGTGATAGGTTTTCCAAAATGATACATCTTGTGCCATTACCTAAGTTTGCCTTCCTCCTCTGAATTGGTGCCGTTGTTCCTTCAGCACGTGGTTCGTTTACACGGCATTCCTGAGAACATTGTGTCTGACAGAGGAGTCCAGTTTGTTTCCAGATTTTGGAGGACTTTTTGTTCTAAACTGGGTGTTCAATTGTCTTTCTCCTCGGCATTTCATCCTCAGACCAATGGTCAAACTGAGAGAACAAACCAGACATTGGAGACTTATCTAAGATGCTTTGTGTCTGCTGATCAGGATGACTGGGTCTCTTTTTTGCCTTTGGCTGAGTTTGCTCTTAATAATAGGGCTAGCTCTGCCACTTTGATGTCTCCGTTTTTCTGTAATTCTGGGTTTCACCCTCGATTTTCTTCAGGACAGACGGAGGCTTCTGTCTGTCCAGGTGTTGACTCTGTTGTGGAGCGTATGCAACAGATTTGGGACCAGGTAGTGGAGAGGTTGTCCCTCTCTCAGGAGAAGGCCCAGCGGTTTGCTAACCGGCATAGGACTGATGGTCCTCTGTTTAAAGTGGGGGACTTGGTCTGGTTGTCCTCAAAGAATATTCCTATGAGAGTAGCATCTCCTAAATTTAAGCCTAGGTTCATTGGACCTTATAAGATCATGGAGATTATTAATCCTGTTTCTTTTCGTTTGCTTCTTCCAGGGACATTTAAGATCCATAACGTGTTCCACAAGTCCTTGTTGAAGAGGTTTGTTGAGCCAGTGGTTCCTGCTGCTGTGCCTCCTGACCCTGTTTTGGTTGAGGGCAATCTGGAGTATGTGGTTGAGAAAATATTAGATTCTCGTTTTTCTAGACGGAAACTCCAGTATTTGGTTAAATGGAGAGGTTATGGTCAGGAAGACAATTCTTGGGTGTTTGCTTCGGACATCCATGCTAGGATACTTATCCGTGCGTATCATAGAACTCATCCTGACTGACCTCGTTGCTCAAATGAGGGTTCGGTGACCCCTCCTCAAGGGGGGGTACTGTTGTGAATGGGTTTGAGATGAGTTCTGAGCAGAGGCTTCCTCTGGTGGTTGCGGGCGGTGCTGGTCTGTCCAGTGAAGATTGTGAGGACTGGGAATCAGGTGTTACTGACTGGTCTTATATAAGGGAGTCACCTTCCCATCAGGGTTGCCGGTGATCAATTGTTCTGGTCTGAATCCTTCTTTCCTGTTTTCCTTGTAGCCTGCTGTGTCGTGTCTGCATTTCCTGCTAACAGATAAGACATTTTCTTCTTTTTGTTTTTGTGCTATATTTTTGCATTTTGTTCTGCACTTCTGTGGTGGCCTTCAGGGTCCCCTCCGGGGGCTTTTGCCCTCTCAGTTTAGTTCAGCCACTGATGTTTGTACTTTTGCTTTTTCCAGTTTTTTCAGTGGTTGCTGTTTTGATTTTGTTACACCAGAGAACTAATTTAGGTGGAAGAGGTCGTGTGATCTCAGGTGTTTTTGAAATTAGTAGAGTTGGTGCTTTTCAGGGTTTTCTGGGATTGCAGTAAGTACCCTTCCTATCCTTTTCTATTTAGTTAGTTTGGGCCCCAGCGTTTGCTCATACTATTTTCTTTCTGTGTCAGTATTTCATCTTGTCTAACCGCCATTACATGTTTGGGGGCTTTCTATTATCTTTGGGGTTCTGCTCCGGGGCAGATAGCTTTCCTATTTCTATCTTTAGGTGTAGTTAGTTTCTCAGGCTGTGACGAGGCGTCTAGGACCAACGTAGGAACGCTCCACGGCTGCCTCTAGTTGTGGTGGTTAGTCAGGGTACTGCAATCTCATAGATTCCAACTGCTCTGGTGTATTTCCTTTTTTACCTGCACTCCTCAGCTACCGAAACATAACACTTTCCACCACATGGATATATGAGCCACCTGGCGTACTAGCAAGTGCAACAACCCACTGTGTATTGTGTAGGAATGTACTCGGGTGGTAGGAGCAGGCCACCTTTTTGAAAGATAATACACTTGATCTTAGCCAAAAGTCCTTGTTTATGAATGATACAGTGCCCTTTTTCAGCTTTTTAGATTATATTCTAATGGATACTGAGCATTTTATCTTAAATGTCTGCCTCCTTAAATATATACGGAGATGTTGAATTTTTGCTATATTTTTGATTGCACAAACATCCAAGGCTCTTAAAAATGTGACAGAAGTCACACAAAAAAATCAGCGCAGAAGGCGAGGATTCATGTGGACCCTTCCTGGAGGAGAGGATAACCAATAAACCATCCCCGTCCCTCCGAGGCAGAAGGCCACAGCAAGGCTCAGGGATCTTCGATGCTCTCCCTAGCCGATGCCGGGGGTGAGGCGTTTTCGTGTTCCCAATATACAACCAGACTGCCACTCTAGTGGAGCTAGGAGCTCTGTTTCATTTTGGGTTCTCAGGCCAAAGGTGACCGGACCTTTGACCGGGTTTTTCAAAATTACCCATCTTGACCAGAAGGCCAGGAATATGGGGGGTTGGGTTGCTTAAGAAAGTCTGAAAGGCCAGGTACGGGGTGCTACAGAGTCCAAGACTTATAATAACTAGTGTACTTAGGCGCTGGTGAGTATAGCCAGACAAACTGCTGCTAATAGAGAGGCAATTCCACTCTTATAACCCCTTAATAAATAAATAAATATAAATATAAAAATTTGCGCTGAGTGTCTGGAGGAAATGTGATTACTTTCTGTGTCCTGATAAAACCCTCTATACTGTGGTCAGTGTGAAATGATAAGGCTAAAAAATAGAAATGTCACTTTAAAACATAAATATATTGATGTACTTCAATTGCAGTATATGTTACTAACAGCAAAAGGATACTAGATGGGATCTTAATGCGCTTATAAGTCCCAAATTAGGGTAAAAAATTGCAAATTCCGTCCATATTAATAAATAAAACACTCGGTCCAACAGCGTTCGATGGGTAAGCGAATAATAAGGTGCTGTTCCTACCTCACTGCCACAACATTGCTCCAATGTGTGTGACCAGTAGGTCCTCAAATATACCGGTGCAGGGTTTCTTCTGACTTTACTGGGTTCTCTGATAGTGCTGGGATTCCTCTGGGTTCGCTATGATCTTCTCGGGCACTGCTCCGGCAGGTAACAGATGCCCCTCTGCTGTACTGCTGTGAGTCCACAGACTTTCCCGGGATCTCACTCCAAGCAAGCTCAGACTCCCAACAGGGCGACCAACTCCTGGGGCACATTGCAACCTAAGCCCTCACACTTACACAGCCTACTGACTTTGATCCTGGGGGAACATGCTTTCCACCAGATGGATATATGAGCCACCTGGCGTACTAGCAAGTGCAACAACCCACTGTGTATTGTGTATGAATGTACTAGGTTGGTAGGAGCAGGCCACCTTTTTGAAAGATAATACACTTGATCTTAGCCAAAAGTCCTTGTTTATGAATGATACAGTGGCCTTTTTCAGCTTTTTAGATAAAATGTCTAATGGATACTGAACCTTTCAGCGTCATTGTCTGCCTCCTTAAATATATATGGAGATTTCAAATTTTTTAATTATACTACATATATGCCTTTAATATGCTGATACAGTTCCCTTTTTTATTATTAGATTCTTGTCTTATCCATACTCAGCCTGTCAGCGTCTCTGTGGTCCTCATTAAATATATACGGAGATTTTAAAATTTTTCATTATACTACATATATGCCTTGGATATGCTGACACAGTACCCCTTTTTATTATTATATTATTGTCTTATCCATACTGAGCCTGCGAGCGTCTCTGTGTGCCTCCTGAAATATACACGGAGATTTACAATGACCCAGAGACTGTATCTAGCTGTTGGCTTGTGATACAGTACCCTTTTTACAAATTTTATATTCTTGTGTAATCGATATTGAGCCTGTGAGTGTCTGTCTGTTATTACTAAAATATAGATGGAGATTTACAATTACAACTACACTGTATATAGCTGTACGCTTCCCATACATTACCCTTTTACTGCTTTTTATCTTGTTGTCTAATCCATACAGAGCCTGGGAGCGTCTGTGTCTTACTCCTGATATATATACGTAAAATGTTGTTGATCTCACCTTCATAAAAATTAAACATGCCTGTTGTCACGGGGTCCGTCTACGGTATCACACAATCAACAGAGCAAGAGAAGTGCGAACAATCCCAAGACCTTTATTATAGGCAAAACGAAAAGATCCATAAAAAAAACCACCACACTGCGGAGACAATAGTACAGAACACGAATGCAGTTCAGTAACAGGATAAATGTCCCATGATATCAGTCCCATAATCCAGACGACAGAGTATCAAACCAAAGAAACAATCTTTCTTTCTTTCTGACGTGCTGTCTGTCTGTACACCATCTCTCCACACTGGAACTCACTTCAACCTCTCTGTCATTAGACCCACTCCTTATCTGCAAGGGTGGTCAGACCGGTTTGAAGGCTTCATGCCTTTCTGACCTGGGAAAGGTGCCTCAGGGATTAAGGCCCTACAGGGGGTGACCAGCTGCATTTGGATAGCTGAGGGGTCATGAATGGACAATCAGGAGATATCAGCAGGGGTTCATCAAAAGGCATACACACATTCAGGCTGTAGATGGTAGATGACCTAACTCAATTATCTTCCCAAAGTCTGACAATTGAGACTCTAGACAATATGTGAAATACACAGATCAGTAAAATATTAATATACACGAAATGACACCCACAGAACATATCACAACATCACACCTGGGTTTACCAAGATTTTGTAACACCTTCCCCAGATGACACATACAGGGGTTGGCCAAAAGAATGTAAACACCTGGAACAATCAACCAAACTTAGTAAAATATGGTGTAGGTCCACCTTTTGCGGCGATTACAGCCTCAATTCTCCAAGGTATGGATTCATACAAGGTGTGACTTGTTTCCAAAGGAATTGTAGCCCATTCTTGAGTTAAAACAACCTCCAGTTCTTTGAGCGACGATGGCGGCGGAAATGGACGTCTAAAGGTACTGCCACACTAAACAATCCCGCTAGCGATCACAATAACGACGCATACTAATGCGATCGCTAGCGGGATTGTTTCTATATCGCTAAATGCGGCCACATTTAGCGATATAGTTAACGACGCTATCGCCGTTAGCGATCTTCTTAACGACTTTAGCGGTACAAAAGTACCGCTAAATCGCTAAGAAAAGGTGCCACACAGCGATAAGATACTCACCCAGCGGGAGCGCCAGCGATGAAATAGGGTCCGGAACGATTCCAGCGACGAGCGAGATCACAGCAGGAAGCTCGTCGCTGGAAGCTGCCGCACTGAACAATATCGCTAACGGGATCGCTAAATAGTGACGTTTTTTAGCGATCTCGTTAGCGATATTGTTTAGTGTGGCATACCCTTAACTTGAATCCCTAAAATCGAACATAAATGCCCTGTAATGTTGAGGTCTGGGGATTGTGGGGGCCAGATGAGATGCTCAACTTCATTAGAATGTTCCCTGTGGCATGATTTAACGATTGTAGCTGTATAAATTGGTGCATTATCATCCTGAAAGATGGCGTTCCCCTCCGGGAACAGTGCTTGAACCATAGCATGCACTTGGATCGCCCGCCAGGGCAGTGGGATACTCAGTATCACCCCGGTGTGTTAAAGGGGATGTGTCACAGTGGCAGTGACCCGATCCGTGGCCCTGGGGGTCCAATAAAAGGGAAATATGTACAGGGGAGTTTGTAGTAAGGTATTTGTGACGCCACCTGTGGTTTCTGCCCATAGATAACCAGCGCTGCAGTGCAGATCCTCTGAGACTGATGGTGTGATGCAGCAGAGTTGAAATAGCTTCCCACAGTGAAGCTTGTCTCAGGGCAGTGAGATGGTATAGGAAGTAATGTTGCTGGAAGATGTTGCAGAGTGGAATGTGTGCAACAGGAAGGACTTGAGAAGACACAGTTAGATGCAGTTTCCAAAGCTTTAGGCTATGTGCACACGTTGCGGAATGTGTGCAGAAATTTCCTGAGGAAGACCGGACTTTTTCCCAGGAAAAACGCATGCGTTTTTGTCACGTTTTTTGCGCGTTTTTGGTGCATTTTTTGCGCGTTTTTCCTGAACATTCTAGGTCAATAATATATAATATATATAATATAATGGGAAATACTCAGATTTACCCGAAATTAATGAACATGCTGCGTTTTTTTTCCCAATGCGCTTTTTGCACGGGAAAAAAACGCACCATGTGCACAAAAATTGCGGAATTCATTCTAAATAATAGGATGCTTAATTCATGCGTTTTTTAAGCGTTTTTGCAAAAAAAACGCAAAAAAAATGTGAAAAATCCGCAACGTGTGCACATAGCCTTACTCACAGTTTTTGCAGGGAAAGTATCCAGGGCATTGAGTACAGATGGTGCTGGTCGGCCTGAAAGCAATTTGGAATCCCCTTATTTCAGGTGGGATGTGATGTCTCCTTTATAGCGCTGTTCTCTGAAGCACTGGCTGCTATAAGCTCCGTCCAAGTTCCTCTCTCTCTGTCTCTTGTCTAGGTGCAACTTCATTATCATAGCAGGCAGCTCTAGCCTTCTTCAGGAATAACTCAGCTTTGGAGTCTCCAGCTCACATGTGCTGCTGCTTTGTAGAAGAGTCCAAATTAGGACAGAAGAGGTCTTCTGTCCTCCGGATTCTGCTGCTGGGAGTTTAATTCACCCACTCTGTGTTATGATCTGCTACAAGCACTAAGGAAAGGTGGGAATTCTGTCCCTACAATAGGACTGAGCTGGATCCCTACGATGTAACGGGGAACCTGATCCTGCGACCAGACCCGCTAAAGTCCTCAGCTAGTCTGAACGAAGACCTATAGTTGCGAGGAAGGAATCCCTACAAGATCTAGGGACTGGGTGAAAAGATGGACACCTCCTAACAGAAAGTGTAGCAGGGAAAATAAAACAGAAAACAAATACTAAGAGATCCTCAGATCAAGCAAAACTGACAGAGTAAAGGTACTGCCACACTAAACGTTCCCGCTAACGATCACGATAACGACGCTATCGTTGGCGTGATCGTTTTAACCCCTTAATGTCCACTGACGTGCAGAGTCCGTCATGGCAAGGTGCCAGTTCCGGCACCAGGACGGACTCTGCACGTCATGGCTTTGATCTACCACTGCGTGTAAACACGCAGTGGTAGATCAGTGCCGACAGCTGTCACAGACAGCTGACAGGCACGGCAAGCGGTGCGGGGACCTTTGCCGTCGGTCCCCGCACCTACAGCGCTGTGCTTGGTCAGTCAATCTGACTGACCAAACACTGCAGCGATCGCGCAGGAGAAGCTGAAATTTCAGCTTCCCCAGCGCGATCAGTGCAGGAGCTGGCGCTGCAGTGGCTGAGCTTCCTGCACTGACAGCCAGGAGCGGAGCCCCCACCGCCCCTGGCTGTTAACCCCCTGACTGCTGCGATCCAGCGCGATCGCAGAGCTCAGGGGGGGAGGCAGAGGGTCGGGAGCTCCCTCTGCCTCAGATAGGCACCCTGCAATGTATTTGCAGGGGCCGATCTCTGCCTTGATGACCCGGGGGTTGTCATGACAACCTCTGGGTCATTTAGCTACGGGAAGCTGCTGTGATCATTGTCACAGCAGCTTCCACTATAGTTGCAATGCATTGCAATGCCAGTGCATTGCAATGCATTGTAACTGCAATAAAAAGTAAAAAAAAAGTGAAAGTCCCATAAAGGGACAAGTTAAAAAAAATCATTTTTTTAAAATAATTGTAAAAAAAATATTAAAAAATAATTTTAAAAAAATCCCCTAAAAAATACACATTTTTATGTAATAAAAAAAATAAAAAACAAAAAACATACACATGTTAGGTATCGCCACGTCCGTAAAAATCCCATCTATTAAAGGGTATCCCTAGTTAACCCCTTCAGTGAAAGCCGTAAAAAAAACACAAAAAAGTAGTAAATTATACTTTTTCCAAGCGGTATCATTATACCGCTTGGAAAAAGTGCAATAACACGCGATCAAAAAGTCAGATATAAATAATCATGGTACCGCTGAAAACGTCATCTTGTCCCGCAAAAAACAAGCCGCTATACAACATCATCAGCAAAAAAATAAAAAAGTTATAGCTCGCGGAATAAACTGATGCAAAAATAATTATTTTTTCTATAAAATTTTTTATTGTGTAAAAAACGCCAAAACATAAAAAAAAATATATAAATGAGGAATCGCTGTAACCGTAGTGACCCAAAGAATGAAGCTGCTTTATCAATTTCAACACACACGGAACGGAGGAAAAAAAAAAAAAAAAAAAAAACAATTCCTGAATTGCTGGTTTTTGTTCATTCTGATTCCACAAAAATCGGAATAGGAAACGATCAAAAAACGTTATGTGCCTGAATATAGTACCAATAAAAACGTCAGCTCGTCCCGCAAAAAATAAGCCCACAGATAACTCTGTCGGCCGAAATATGGAAAAATTATAGCTCTCAAAATACGGCGATGCAAAAATTTCTTACAAAAAATTATTCCAAGAAAAAGCATCTTTTAGTGTGTGACAGAAGCTAAACATGAAAAAAGGGTGTAAATCTGGTATCGCTGTAATCGCACTGATCCGAGGAATAAAGTCGCCTAATCACTAGTACCGCACGAGGAACGGCGTAAAAAAGAAAACCAATACTTCACCTTTTGTGGATTTGTTCATTGTGCCTCCCAAAGATCGCAGTAAGGCGATCACAGTGGTTCCCCCCACATATGGGGTATCAGCGTACTCAGGACAAAATGCACAATAGCTTTTGGGTCCTATTTCTCCTGTTAACCTTATAAAAATAAAAATTTGGGGGCAAAAAGATTATTTTTGTGGAAAAAAATATGATATTTTTATTTTCACGGCTCTACGTTATAAACTTCTGTGAAGCACTTGGGGTTCAAAGTGCTCACCACACATCTAGATAAGTTCCTTGGGGGGTATAGTTTCCAAAATGGAGTCACTTGTGGGGGGTTTCTACTGTTTAGGCACATCAGGGGCTCTCCAAACGTGACATGACACCCGCAGACCATTCCATCAAAATCTGCATTTGAAAAAGGCGCTCCTTCCCTTTCCAGCTCTGCCATGCGTCAAAATAGTGGTTTACCCCCACATATGGGGTATCAGCATACTCAGGACAAATTGCACAATAACTTTTGGGGTCCTGTTACCCTTTGGAAAATAACAATTGGGGTGGAAAGATCATTTTTGTGGAAAAGATATGATTTTTTAATTTTACTGCTCTACGTTATAACCTTCTGTGAAGCCCTTGGGGGTTCAAAGCTTTCACCACACATCTAGATAAGTTCCTTGGGGGTCTAGTTTCCAAAATGGGGTCACTTGTGGGGGTTTCCACTGTTTAGGCACACAGGGACTCTCCAAATGCGACATGGCGTCCAATCTCAATTCCAGCCAAAAAAGTCAAATGGCGCTGCTTCCCTTCCAAGCTCTGCCATGCGCCCAAATAGTGGTTTACCCCCACATATGGGGTATCAGCGTACTCAGGACAAATTGCACAATAACTTTTGGGGTCCTTTTACCCTTTGGGAATTAAAAATTGGGGTGGAAAGATCATTTTTTGTGGAAAAGATATGATTTTTTAATTTTACAGCTCTACGTTATAACCTTCTGTGAAGCCCTTGGGGGTTCAAAGCTCTCACCACACAACTAGATAAGTTCCTTGGGGGTCTAGTTTCCAAAATGGGGTTACTTGTGGGGGTATCCACTGTTTAGGCACACAGGGGCTCTCCAAATACAACATGGCGTCCAATCTCAATTCCAGCCAAAAAAGTCAAATGGTGCTGCTTCCCTTCCGAGCTCTGCCATGCACCCAAATAGTGGTTTACCCTCACATATGGGGTATCAGCGTACTCAGGACTAATTGCAAAATAACTTTTGGGGTCCTTTTATCCTTTGGAAAATAAAAATTGGGATGAAAAGATCATTTTTGTGGAAAAAACATGATTTTTTAATTTTACGGCTCTACGTTATAACCTTCTGTGAAGCCCTTTGGGGTTCAAAGCTCTCACTACACATTTAGATAAGTTACTTTGGGGGTCTAGTTTCCAAAATGGGGTCACTTGTGGGGGGTTTCCACTGTTTAGGCACACAGGGACTCTCCAAATGCGACATGGCGTCCAATCTCAATTCCAGCCAAAAAAGTCAAATGGCGCTGCTTCCCTTCCGAGCTCTGCCATGCACCCAAATAGTGTTTACCCCCACATATGGGGTATCAGCGTACTCAGGACTAATTGCACAATAACTTTTGGGGTCCTTTTATCCTTTGGAAAATAAAAATTGGGATGAAAAGATCATTTTTGTGGAAAAAACATGATTTTTTAATTTTACGGCTCTACGTTATAACCTTCTGTGAAGCCCTTGGGGTTAAAAGCTCTCACAACACATTTAGATAAGTTACTTGGGGGGTCTAGTTTCCAAAATGGGGTCACTTGTGGGGGTTTCCACTGTTTAGGCACACAGGGACTCTCCAAATGCGACATGGCGTCCAATCTCAATTCCAGCCAAAAAAGTCAAATGGCGCTGCTTCCCTTCCGAGCTCTGCCATGCGCCCAAATAGTGGTTTACCCCCATACATTGGGTATCGATGTACTCAGGAGAAATTGTACAATAAATATTGTGGTTCATTTTCTACTGATACCCTTGACAAAATTTTAAAAAATTGTGTCGAAAGAAAAATTTTGGGAAAAAAAGTTAAATGTTAATTTTTTCCTTCCACATTGCTTCAATTCTTGTGAAGTACCTAAAGAGTTAATAAACTTCTTGAATGTGGCTTTGAACACGTTGAGGGGTGCAGTTTTTAGAATGGTGTCACTTTTGGGTATTTTCTGTCATATTGACCCCTCAAATTCACTTCAAATGTGAGGTGGCCCCTAAAAAAAATGATTTTGTAAATTTTGTTGGAAAAATGAGAAATTGCTGGTCAACTTTTAACACTTATAACTTCCTAACAAAAAAAAATTTTTGGTTCCAAAATTGTGCTGATGTAAAGTAGACATGTGGGAAATGTTATTTATTAACTAATTTTTGTGACATATCTCTCTGATTTAATGGCATAACAATTAAAAGTTTGAAAATTGCAAAATTTTCAAAATTTTTGCCATATTTCCGTTTTTTTCATAAATAAACGCAAGTTATATTGAAGAAATTTTACCACTATCATGAAGTACAATATGTCTCGAGAAAACAGTCTCAGAATCGCCAAGATCCGTGGAAGCGTTCCAGAGTTATAACCTCATAAAGAGACAGTGGTCAGAAATGTAAAAATTGGCCTGGTCTTTAACTTACAAAATGGCTTGGTCGTTAAGGGGTTAAGGTCGCTAGTAGCTGCCATACTTGACAATCTCATTAACGGCGCATCAGCGGTTAGCGATCTTTTTACCGACTTTGGCGGTCGTTGGGACGTGCCACACTGCATGTACTGTGAAAATCACGACCTCGATAGGCGTGACTGAGCGCAACCTTTTGCACGCCCCTCATCACAGATTGGTGGTCACTATGTATGTCATAGATATTTATCACAGCTCTCCCGCTTTGTGATTGGTTGACCGCGTCATAAAAGACGACGTATCAGCACTCCTCTCCATTGCTCTCGAGCAGAAGCGGTTCTTTCAAATCACCAGCATCGTTCCAGTGTGTCCTGCTAGCCTTGGTAGCTACTGCGATCCAGTTTACGCCACTATTTCGGTTGCTACGTTCTACGTTGGGGTTTTCTGCGATCCAGTCTGTGGCGTTACCTCTGCGATCCAGTTTGTGACGCTAGTTTCCCTATTTTTATTTTCACAATCACACAAGTTTTCTAAGGTAGGTATTTTTTTTGTCACATTTAATTTTTATTTTGTCTTTAATTTTACAGATCCATTTTAGATCTCTGCTGTTGTTAACCATTGTCGTCCATCATGGTTTTTCATTGTTTTGTTCAGGCACGCCCACCATTCTATGATCCCAGCTCTGTCTATGTTTACTCATGCTGCGCCCACCGCCACCATTTTGTAATCCCTGATGTTTTTTGCGTAATTGTTCATCTATGTTTTTTTTCCCATTGTTTTGTTCAGCCCCCCCCACGACCACCATTTTATGATACCTGCTCTGTCTATGTTTACTCATGCTGCGCCCACCGCCACCATTTTGTAATCCCTGATGTTTTTTGCGTAATTGTTCATCTATGTTTTTTTTCCCATTGTTTTGTTCAGCCCCCGCCCACGACCACCATTTTATGACACCTGCTCTGTCTATGTTTACTCATGCTGCGCCCACCGCCACCATTTTGTAATCCCTGATGTTTTTTGCGTAATTGTTCATCTATGTTTTTTTTCCCATTGTTTTGTTCAGCCCCCACCCACGACCACCATTTTATGATACCTGCTCTGTCTATGTTTACTCATGCTGCGCCCACCGCCACCATTTTGTAATCCCTGCTCTGTCAATGTTTACTCCAGCTGCGCCCTACAACCACCATTTTATGTTCCCTGCTGTGTGCAATGTTGTAGACTACGTAAGCATTTTATTTAACCATTCTGCTGTTCTCACATAATCATTTTTTTATTACAGATGGCTGATAAGCAGGAGTTTTTGCGTGATTTTATCGAGCTGTACCGCTCAATGCCGTGCCTCTGGAAAATTAAGTCTGCAGATTACTGTAACCGGTTGAAAAAGAAGGACGCCTACCAAAAACTGGTGGAGCTCTGCAAGAGCCGTTACCCAGATGAACCGGCGGATGAGTCAACGGTGAAAAAACGGATTCAGACCCTCCGCACGGTTTACAAAAAGGAGCTCAATAAAGTTATCAATTCTACAAAATCTGGAGCGGGGGCCGAAGAAGTTTTAGGTCCCCCAACTGTGGTACTTTGATCTGTTCGCTTTAACAAGGGACCAAGAAGTACCCAGACAAGGGACATCCATGTCGGCTCAAGACCCAGTGATCCAGCCGGACACCCCTGTCATACATGTAAGTACCTTTGTATTACAACACATTTTAATGTACATGCCAAAGTGGACTTAAATTTAAAAAATATTTATGTGAAATGTAGATAAAATGGCAGAATATATCCCTTCATGTACTGATAATTTATGTAGCTCACGTTGAGGCCTATCCATTTACAAGTGTCGTTTTCACATTTTTGCTGTATATGGATGTTATAGTGAGAAGAATTATTTCTTTTTCTTTGTGATTTACCATTTGTTTTTTGTTCATGCAGGACACAGAAGAGGCCGTCTCCACACCTCCAACTGAACAAGACAGCATGCCGTTGATCATAGACGAAGTAGTCGAGCCACCATCATCTGTGCGGAGGCGGCTTTCACTTTCAGGAACGAAAAGGAAGGCTCCCACCTCGGCTCCCACCTCGGCTACTCCTGAATTGGTGGAAATTGCTAAAAAAGTTCTTACGGCAGAAAAAGAACAAACTAAAAATAACTGGCTTTGCATATTTTGCTAATGAGAGGCTCCCTACTCTGGATCCTGTTCAGCGGCTTCATGCAGAGAGACTGATGTTTGAGGTACTGACTCAAGCGTCTTTTGGAACCCTGGACAACAGATATGTCATGATGCCAAGACCGCAGTACCCGGACTACTCATGGCCGCACAATCCTGTGCCGAACCCAGTTGGGATAAACCCAAACGCTGGTGCTCCCCCTTATTTTTATTCACCGCAGAGGCAGCGTGGTAATGGCAACGATCCATCTTACCAGCAGTTGTAGTTTTTAAAATGTTTTACAAAAGTTTTTTTTGTTCTCTATGTTTTTTTTACATTGATACATTTTTTAATAAAAATCTTATTTATCTAATGAATTGTGGTCTTTTATTCTTATGTGATGTCAACTATTAAAAATGTGTATTTTTATTACATCTACTTTTCACACACGGGGTCATGGTAATACCAGCTATCATAGGTGTTCCATCATAGGGAAAAAATGAAATGAAAAAAATTTCAAAAATTAACATTTCAAAAATTTAAAAAACAATTCTTTTAAAGGCCCCTGGTCACACTAGCGCTAAAACCTTATACTAAAAATAATACAACACACCTGCGTAGATAAACGTTAAATATATAATATATATTTTTTCTCATATATATTTATATTATTTTTTTTGGAAAATAAAAAATTAAAATACTATAATAATAAAAAAAAAAATTATTAACCAAATATTTACAAAATAATTAAACAAACAAAAAAAAAATTACTGTGGGCGTGGGCCCCGCATTCCAGCCGCTGCCCTCTCCAGCATCACCCCGTGTTGATGCAGAGCTCCCATGGCAGTTTGCAGCGCTGCCACCGCTGTTTGCATGCCTGCCACAGCGCTGCTCATTGCCGCCATCAGCCGGCGGTGGGACAGCAACAGGTCCTGGGCAGTTGGGATTTCTGTGGAGGTAAAGGTAACAGTTAATAGTGAATTCTGTTGCAACATCAACATGTACATGTTATGTTAATTAACACTAAGGCTGGAGTCACACACAACCCACAAAAAATCGGTCCGTTTTAGACGGTCGATTGTCGGATCAAAATAAAAACATCACACATCCTTCTGGCATCCGATTTTCCTTCAAAGATGCGATTTAATCGCATGTGTGTGTACCTTGTAACATCCGATTTTATCCGACTTGCGAGATTTTCTCGCAGGCTTGCAAAACTGACATATAATGGATCTAAAAGAATAGTATTTAAATGCCAAAAGAAAGAATAGATATATACACATAGAGCACATATATATATATATATATATATATATATATGTCATTGTGACATATATATATACATATATTTATAATTCTTACACTTCTACATACTGTTATAGCCGCTAATTCAATTGCCGGCTTCAGTGAAATCACAGAAGCCGACATGAAATGATAGATTGTTTCCACACATTTAACCATGTAATTTCATGTATTTTTATATATGTTTGAAACATACAATTACATGAGTATATGTGTGCTAAATTTCAGACATGTAGGGGTTAATTAAAGGTGTAAATTCGTTGAAAAAAAATGCGTGGGCTCCCGCTGTATTTTCTCCACCAGACAGACAAAGCAAAGCGAGTGGGGGCAGATAATAATAGCCTAGGGAGGGTACATTTTTTTTGTGCCCCCCTGGCTACTAACATCTGACCCAGACACCCCAGAAAGGGCAAATCTATAATTAGATTCGCCCTTTCTGGCACTTTGCCCGTCTATTCCCATTGCCCTGTAGCGGTGGCGAATGGGTTAATAATCTGGCGTTATTGTCACCTTAGTATTGAAAGGTGACCTTAAGGCAGGTTAATAATTGATAGCTGTCAATTAGACAACTATCAATTATTAATCCTATTGTATGAAAGAAAAATCAAACACACACAGTTTAATAAAAAATAAGTTTAATTAAATAATCACACAGTTTTTGACCATATTTTATTTTCCTGCTAAAACCATTTCCTGTAATAAAAATAAAATAAAAAAGCAAAATTATACTTACCAATCCGATGTACAGTCAGGTCCCACGCTGTAATCCATCAGAAAGGGTTAACAGGTTACAGGTCGCAGAGAGCTAATAATGCTGTCTCAGACCTGTATTCCCCTGAATGAATAAGTTCCTCTCCCAGCGAAAGTAGAGGAATAGATTCATGAATGGAGCTTAATTGATTTATTGGCAATTTAACTTTAGTGACCTGACCTAAAGGGAAAGTGGACACAATCAATTAAGCTTCATTCATGAAACACATCCTCTCCTGTCCCAGGAGAGGAACTTATTCATTCATGAGCTTTGAGCTGAGCATGCAGGATTACTTGCACAGCTTGGCTCAAAGCTAGTTAACCCTTTGTGAAGGATTACAGCGTGGGACGTGACAGATCAGCGGAATAGGTAAGAATAATGTTGTTTTATTTTTTTTTTCTTTATTTTAGGAGATCAATGGCTTCGCACGGATTAAGTGTAAAATAAAATATGGTCAAAAAAATGTGTTTTTATTTCATTAAAATTATTTATTCTTAAAGTGTGTGTGTTTTTTTATTTACTTCAATAGGATTAATAATTGATAGTTGTCTAATTGACAGCTATCAATTATTAACCTGCCTTAAGGTCACCTTTCAATACTAAGGTGACAGTAAGTTGAGATTAACCCATTCGCCACCGCTACAGGGCAATGGGAATAGACGGGCAAAGTGCCAGAAAGGGCGAATCTAATTATAGATTTGCCCTTTCTGGGGTGTCTGGGGGCAGATGTTAGTAGCCAGGGGGGGCACAAAAAAAATGTACCCTCCCTAGGCTATTATTATCTGCCCCCACTCGCTTTGCTTTGTCTGTCTGGTGGAGAAAATACAGCGGGAGCCCACGCATTTTTTTTCAACGAATTTACACCTTTAATTAACCCTACATGTCTGAAATTTTGCACAAATACACTCATGTAATTGTATGTTTCAAACATATATAAAAATACATGAAATTACATGGTTAAATGTGTGGAAACAATGTATCATTTCATGTCGGCTTCTGTGATTTCACAAAACCCGGCAATTGAATTAGCGGCTATTACAGTATGTAGAAGTCTAGGAACTATAAATATATGTATATGTACATGTCACAATGACATGTATATATATATATATGTGTTCTATGTGTATATATCTATTCTTTCTAGTCTTTATTAAAGCTGTCAGTGTGATTTTACAGTATAGCCGGGGATGAATTGCCGGCTTTTCTAAAGGACACCGATGCGATTTCATCGCAAGTCACACAGTGTGGTCCGTTTGTAATCCGATTTTTCATCGCTCCCATAGACTTGCATTGGCGATTGTCGACCGACAATCGGTGACAATCGCAGCATGCTGCGATTGTACACGGACGTTTAAAACGGACCACAAAAAATCTGATACTGGGAGCTGCTCCATAGATTAACATAGGTCCGACTGCAATGCGATATTTCATCGCATTGCAGTCGTCCGATTTTGTCGCCAGTGTGACTCCGGCCTTACGGTTTTCGTCAGACGACACGCTGACCGCCCACCCAGAACCTGATGCTACGCCGGCTAGGGAAACACAGAAAAAAAAAAATTATATCACAACAGCCATTACACATAAGACCTAAAAAAGTTCTCAAACTTGTCTGAAGCTTATATAATGTGCGTAAATTACCTGATGGGGAGCCTGCATCCGTGTGACGGGATGATGCTGGAGAGAAGGCATTGGAAGGTGAGGTGCTTGATGACCCCAAGTGTGGAGGGGGGGTTGCTGCCAGGGAAGGGGTGCCCAGGTATGGAGATGATGGAGGTGGTGGAGGGGTAGGTGATGGAGGTGGAGGGGTAGGTGATGGAGGTGGAGAGGTAGGTGATGGAGGTGGAGGGGTAGCCGGGACGGTGGAGCCGCAGCAGCTGGTGAAGGTGGTGCTGTAAAAAATATATACAATTCAGTCAAATAATCCTTCTACTAACCCCGTTACTGCCAGTACTTCCATCTATGCCTGTAAACCCCCTCACGACAGGTACTCCCATCACTGCCTTGCCACATCACTGCCGGTACTCCCATCACTGCGGATGCAACTTGCTCTATCGGACGCATGCGCAATGTTCCCCTATCTTTAACATGGCGGGCGCAGGGTCTAGCGCTTGCACGCGTTCATGTGCGTTTGTCGTGCGCTGTGCATTTTCCTGGTGTGCGCCCATACGCGCTAGACGCTACATGTTGCATTTTTTTTTCCGGTCAAAAAAGACAGAGATGATTGAGACAGAGATGATGGAGACAGATGATAGAGCCAGAGATGATGGAGACAGAGATGATGGAGCCAGAGATGATGGAGACAGAGATGACAGAGATGTGACACATAGACAACCATGCGCCAAAAAAACGCAAACGCATGCAAAAAAGCATGAAATTGCAGACAAACACTGTTTTTTTTTGTAGAAATGTGCATGCTGATGCGACTAAATCTCGCAGCTTTTACAAGCGTTTGCATGCTTTTTTTTAATGCGCTTCATGTGCGCTCGAAACGCAGCGCTAAAAAACGCAAGTGTGAAAGTACCCTACCCCACAAAACATAACCTCTCCAGATACCCTCATCAATACTCACTCAGAGGCCTGCGGAGCTGGGCCCGGATGCTGGCGACCCTATCGCGTGAGCGGTATCGCAGGTCCGCCAGCTTCTTGCGTATTTGTTGCCTGGTCCGCTGCACATTAAAATGCCTCTCCAGGCCCCGCCGGATCCTCTGCAGGCATACCCTTTTGTGGCGCCTTGGATGCGCCACAGGTAGCCTGCAGTGGTAATCCCATCGGTCCGTCTTTTTAATTAAGTAGCGGACCTTCTTATCAGCCCACTTAGGCCCGCGCTGTGTCGCCACCGCCATTGCCGCCAGTACAAACTGCGCATTGGGCGACGCCAGCGTCATGACATCACAGCGTGCGCACGTTACGTGCGGCCGCACTCGCGACGCAAAGATGTATTGCGATTGAAATTGACCGCAGCAGCCCTGCGCACAGCCAAGCACAGATATGAGATGCTGTTGAGATCGCAAAACAACAATTACAAGCTAGGCAATGGATTTGCATATCTGTATAGCTGGATCTCGTGACAATAGTCACATTGCGATTACAATGCCGTCGCATATCTGTATGGCTGGGGCTCGAGAATCTTCACCTTGCAATCACAATAGCTTTGCATATCTGTATGCATATCTGGATAGATGGAGCTCGTGACAATACTCACATAGCGATCACAATAGCGTCGCATATCTGTATGGTTGGGGCTGATAATCCTCACCTTTGCAATCACAATGGCTCTTTGCATATCTGTATGCATATCTGGATAGCTGGAGCTCGTGACAATACTCACATAGCGATCACAATAGCGTCGCATATCTGTATGGTTGGGGCTCGATAATCCTCACCTTTGCAATCACAATGGCTCTTTGCATATCTGTATGCATATCTGGATAGCTGGAGCTCGTGACAATACTCACATTGCGATCACAATGGCGTCGCTTATCTGTGAATAGCTGTGATTCCCTGGTGAATGTTGACCTTTAACTCAAAACAAAAAATAGACAACAAAAAAGCCTTTGAAAAGATTTTAAAAACTGCAGCTGCTGGTAACATGTCTCTTTGCTATCCCCATTACTCCCTCCCCACATCTCACCCATCATTAGCCCTTCTCCCATATAGGTAAAATAATTGAAAAAACACACAAATGCATTTTTAAAATAAAAATATTTTATTATAAAAACATTGTTAAAAAAAGGGTAAAGTCAAACATTATAAAAATCAAACTAGACCTGATGCTGCCAACTCACTGCACCAGGCCCATTAAAGTATTGGCAGTACTTGTCTCTGCCGGCCTTCACATTGTCCTTGCTCCTGCCTTGATTGACAGGTTGAAGGCCTGCAATAGCGGGATCATTATCACGCCATTCTCCAAGCACCACGTCACCATTGCTGTCTGAGTCCATGAAGCCTGGCGGACTGTAAGTACCAGCATCGCGTTTTCTTAGAAAATTGTGCAGCACACAACAGGCCAACACCACAGAATCTATGGATTCCAGCTTCATGTTGATTGGAGTGTGGAAAACCCTGAAGCGGTTGGCCATTATGCCGAAGGCATTCTCCACAACGCGCCGTGCCCTAGAGAGTCTGTAATTAAAAATCCGCCTTTCCCCTGTCAAAGTCTTTTGTGGATATGGTTTCACAAGATGCTCATGAAGGGGGAAGGCTTCATCGCCCACAAACACAAAGTTTAGGTTGGCGGTGGTGTCCATGTTGGTTGGCAAGTTAAGTTTATCATTAAACAACCATTGTCCAAAATTTGTGTGCTCCAAAACGCCACCGTCAGAAACCCTTCCGTTCATGCCAACATCAACGTCAATAAATTCATAATTGGCATTAACAAGGGCCATGAGGATCACGCTGAAGTAGCCCTTGTAATTATGAAAAAAGGATCCGCTGTTGGCTGGTTGCGTGATCCGCACATGTTTGCCATCCAAGGCACCACCACAGTTTGGGAACTGCCAAATCCGTTCAAAATCAGAGGCAATAATTTGCCATTCCGCCACTGATTTGGGAAAAGGCATGTAGCTCCGTAAACTGCGGACGATGGCGTTGCATGTCTCCGGAATTAGTTCTCCAAGCAGCGACCGAGAAATTGCAGCAGAATATTGCAAATCCTTCATTGAACGTCCGGTTGCCATAAATCGCAGCGTTACTGCCAAACGTTCCTCTGCTGAAACAGCTGCACGCATCCGGGTATCCTGCCGTTCAATGAGTGGCCTCACACATTCCAGTAGGAGCTTGAATGAATCCTCCGACATCCGTAGATAATTCCGGAAATCCTGCGGATTCTTCTCCTGCAACTCCCTCACTAGATGCATGTGGGAGAATTTGGACCTCTGCTCCAGCCATTCTCTGGTCCACATGCGACGCTTTCGCTTGGAGCTCCTCTCTTCCACCCGCGCCTCCTCTTGTCGATCTGCCTCCATTGACAGTGCAACTGCCACAATCATACGCTCCGCGGTGGACAGGTTCATTATGTGTAACCTGTACGGTAAAGAAGAGAAAACTTAATTACTAATTAATTACTATTAATAAAGTGTTTAAACAAAATAAAATACAGAATAAAATAAAAAATATATAAAAAAAATATATTAAACTTTTCAGTTAACATTTAATATACAGTTTACAAACGTCTAAAATGGTGGGGGGGTGTAAAATATATAAAGCAGACGAAAAAAAAAAAAAAATAAGGTCAGGGGTTTTTAAAGTAAATAAAGCAGCCGAGAAAAAAAAAAAGGTCAGGGGTAGTGTTGAGCGATACGATACTGCAAATATCGGGTATCGGCCGATATTAGCTGTATCTGGCTTTCGATTCCGAGTACCGATATTTTCGTCATATCGGATACCGGAATCGGGATTGTCACTGTCACTGTCTGTGTCCGTCGGTCGGGTCTGTCACTGTCAGTGTCCGTCGGTCGGGTCTGTCAGGAGTCAGCGGCACTTACCTGGCAGAAGATCTCCAGCGGTCACGGCCTGGACTGCTTCATGGCCGCCATCATCTTTCCCCGGCGGTCACATGCAGTTTCTCGCGATAACTGCAGTGACTGCTGGGTAATCCCGGCCGTAAAGCAGTCAGTCCGATGACGTCACCGCCGGGGAAGCAGGTAATCAGCTGTGCTGTGTCGCGATGACAGGCTCTGCCTGTCATTGCGATGTAGCAGAGCTGGATCGTCGTGGGACAGTCGTTACTATGGACTGCGTCGGACAGGTGGTACACTGTTGGTTTTTTTTTTTTCTTTTTTTACAGGAGATCGATGGCGTCGCAGGAATGAGAGTACAATAAAAGAAATGAAAACTGTGTTGTCTCTTTTATTTCATTAAAATACTTTTTTCTTGCTTTGTCTTTTTTTTATGCATTTAATAACTTTGGGATTAATAATGGATCGGTGTCTTATTGACGCCTCTCCATTATTAACCGGGCTTATTGTCACCGTGCAATCAACGGTGACATTAACCCCTTATTACCCCGCTTGCCACCGCTACAGGGCAAGTGGGAAGAGCTGGGTAAAGTGCCACAATTGGCACATCTTTTGATGCGCCAAATGTGGGGCTGCTGTAGCCTGGTATTATCAGGCTGTTGAGGGCCAAAATCCATGGGCCTTGACAGTCTTTTAATACCAGGCCGCAGCAGTCTGCATTTTACTTGGCTGGTTAACAAAAATAGGGGGACCCCTACGCCGTTTTTTTTTTCGAGGGGATCCCCTATTTTTGTTAACCAGCCAAGCTAAGCAGACTGCTGTGGCCTGGTATTATCAGGCTGGCAAGGTCCATGGATCTTGGCTCCTTAACAGCCTGAAAATCCAGGCCTCAGCGGTCTGCTTCATCTGGCTGGTTAACAAAAATAGGGGGGACCCCACGCCAATTTTTTTCGAGGGGATCCCCTATTTTTGTTAATCAGCCAAGATATGCAGACTGCTGTGGCCTGGTATTATCAGGCTGGCAAGGTCCATGGATCTTGGCTCCTTAACAGCCTGAAAATCCAGGCCTCAGCGGTCTGCTTCATCTGGCTGGTTAACAAAAATAGGGGGGACCCCACGCCATTTTTTATTCGAAGGGAACCCCTATTTTTGTTAATCAGTTCCCTCTGACATCACTGATTGTGTCCCTGGCTGACCTGAAGTGAAAGTGGAAAGCAATCAATTAAGCTTTCCACTTCCTCTCCTGTCAGCCAGGAGAGGAACTCATTCATTTGGGGGTTTACTGTGAGGCTGCAGCATTAGCTGCGGTCCCTGCAGTAAACATTAACCCTTTCTGAAGGATTACACCGTGGGACCTGACTGTGCATGGGATAGGTAAGAATAATTTTGCTTTTTTATTTTATTTTTATTACAGGAAATGGTTTTTGCAGTCAAATAAAAGATGGTCAAAAACATGTGTCTTTATTTCATTAAAATGATTTTTAATTAAAGTGTGTGTGTTTTATTTTTATTTCATGCAATAGGATTAATAATTGATAGTTGTCTAATTGACAGCTCTCAATTATTAACCTGGCTTAAGGTCACCTTTCAATTGCAATGTGGCTTTAACCCCATATTAACCCATTCGCCACCGCTACAGGGCAATGGGAATAGACGGGCAAAGTGCCAGAAAGGGCGAATCTAATTATAGATTTGTCTTTTCTGGGGTGTCTGGGGCAGATGTTAGTAGCCATGGGGGGGCAAAAATAATGGTCCCTCTCTGGGCTATTATTATCTGCCCCCATTCGCTGGCTTTGTCTGTCTGGTTGCGAAAATAGGGCGGGAGCCCACGCATTTTTTTTAAACAATTTTACACCTCATATATATATATATATATACATGTCATTGAATTTGTGACACATATATATATATATTTATATTTATAGTTCATACACTTCTACATAGTATAATAGCCGCTAATTCAATTGCAGGCTTTTGTGAAAATGCAGAACCCGACATGAAATGACACTTGGTGTACATAGGGTTAACCATGTCTTTTCATGTCCTTTGCTATCTGATTTGCACAAACAATTACATCAGTCTATGTGTGCAAAATTTCACACCTGTAGGGGTTAATTAAAGGTGTAAATTCGTAGCAAAAAAGTTCGTTTTTTTTACGAATTTACACCTTTAATTAACCCCTACAGGTGTGAAATTTTGCACACATAGACTGATGTAATTGTTTGTGCAAATCAGATAGCAAAGGACATGAAAAGACATGGTTAACCCTATGTACACCAAGTGTCATTTCATGTCGGGTGCTTCTGTCTTTTCACAGAAGCCGGCTTTACCCGGCAATTGAATCAGAGGATATTTTACTATGTAGAAGTGTATAAACTATACATATATGTATATATTGTAACATTTCCAGGGGGTATAGCTCTAGGATCGCTGTCTGGGTAGACAGAATGGCACATAAACAGTTCATTCAGACAGCAGTTCTAGTGTAAAACTGGCCGCAACCAGCTTTATTAAAGTCCACAGCAAACAGATAAAACAAAGCATAAACAGAAAACCTGGGCTTGTCTAGCCACTAACTACACATAGATAGATTGCCCTGTCTATCCGGGTCCAGACTCTACCAGTCTGTGCCCCAAAACAACACACATGATATATGTTACCAGTATGGAGCTTCACAGATACTCCTCCTTGTGTCTGAAGGCAACTCCAACGTCCAGACTTGAGAGAGATCCACTCCTATTCAGCCGCTGTTCGCACTGATTCTCACTGAGACTACTCCTGTGTCCGGGGTACCTCCTGCACCCAGACTGAGATAGCTCACACTCCTGGAGACACCTTCTGTGCCTGGACCCCTTGTCCAGATTAAGCGTGCTCCCACTCCTGGAGTCTGCTTCTTTGTGCCAGGACACCTCCCTGTGTCCAGGCTAAAGACAGCTCCCAATCCTGGAGACTGCTTCCATGTGCCAGGACACCTCTCTGTGTCCAGACTAAAGACAGCTCTCAATCCTGGAGACTGCTTCTTTGTGCCAGGACACCTCCCTGTGTCCAGACTGAAAACAGCTCCCAGATTGTGTTTGCAGACACCTACTTCTGGTCTCCTAATTAACACCTGAGTGATTTCAGGCCTGAGCTGCAACTGTGTGTTGAATGTGAGGTGTAGTGACCTTTCTCTACCACTAGGTTTACAAAGCCACACATTTCCCTTATACCTAGGTGAAATGTACACCCCATTCAACACATATTCCTTCACTGTCTCACAATATATGTCACAATGACATGTATATATATATATATATATATATATATATATGTATTCTATGTGTGTATATTTAGTGTTTACAAGGAAATAAAGGTTTTTTTTAGTTGCGATAATTTGTTCCCATAGACTTACATGGGACTTCCGGTATCGGAATCGGATATCGCCGATATTTAGTGATATCGGCGATACCATTCCGATCCGATATTTTTAGATATCGAGCAGTATCGCTCAACACTAGTCAGGGGTGTAAAATAAATAAAGCAGATGAAAAAAAAAAAAGGTCAAAAACCATTATCAAACAACATCACAAACAATATGTACCTTGAATCCAAATATTCCGAAGATCCAAATCAAAATGGGGATGGATGGTGCTCTAGCGACTCAGACAGGATCGCAAAAACCCACCACTGCGCCATAAACAGGATCGCAAAACTCCGACACACGATACTATTCTCGCAACAACGCACAAAGAGACCCATAAAGTGCTCTGGGAACAATGGATGGGGGCGCAGTTATAATAGCTGAGGTGATTTTGTGGTCACCAATCGGAGCTGAAGGGCGTTAACGAAAGAAAAAAGAGTCCCGCCTGTGCCGCTGACTAATGCGTCGTCAACGAGGTCGCACATCGTTCACAAAGGTGCCACACTCAGCGATATATGATCACCAGCGGGACGCCAACGATAAAAATACGGTCCAGAACTCTAGTGAACGATCAGCGACATCACAGCAGGGGCCACGTCGTTGCTACATGCCACACACAATAGCGTCACTAACGAGATCGCTAAATAGTGACGTTTTTTAGCGATCTCGTTAGCAACCTTGTTTAGTGTGGCATACCCTTAAAGCACCTAAGCACCCGGCTAGCTTAAGAGTAGATAATACAATGAAGTCCAGCAAAGTCAGAAGGGCGGAGCCAGACTAAATAGGGTAAAAAGGTCATGTGACCAGCAAACTGAAACAAAACCTAACAAGAGGGTTCTAACAGTACCCTCCCTTCTAAGAGGATCCTCCGGATCCCCTAGGACTTAGGCTTATCCGGAAATCTCTTGTGAAACGCTCTGACAAGTCTAGACGCAGAAACATCATCCGCCCTCACCCATGAGTTATCCTCGGGTCCATAACCCTTCCAAGCGACGAGGTACTGCAAACCCCCTCTATACCGTCTAGAATTTAGGATGCGGGAAATCTCATATTGCCCGTCCTCCACCACCAGGGGAACAGTGGCCAACACGTCTCCCTCTGAGACCTCAGTTTTTTTCAAGAGAGAAACATGAAACACCGGATTAATCTTCCAGGAGGTAGGAAGCTCCAACTTAACAGCAGATTGGTTAATAACCTGAAGCACCTTAAAGGGCCCTACAAACTTGGGACCCAATTTCTTAGACGGAATCCTCAAGCGCAGATTCTTAGAGGACAACCAGACCATGTCACCAATAGCAAACAAAACCTCTTGTCGTTTTCTATCAAAATACACTTTGGATCTTTTGTTAGCCTCCTGAAGATTACCACGCACATCAGTCCAAACTCTCTCAAAACACCAGAAAAATTCTCCTCTTCAGGTACAGCCGATCCCAACTTGGAAAATGACCCAAATGACGGATGTCTCCCAGTACAACAAAAAAAAGGCGAACAACCAGCAGAAGCGGATGTATGGTTGTTAAGAGCAAACTCAGCAAGTGGCAGAAACTCAGACCACCCCTCTTGATTATCAGTCACAAAACAACACAAGAACTGCTCAACATCCTGGTTTTTCTTTTCTGTCTGGCCATTAGACTCAGGATGATATCCGGATGAAAACGACAAATGAACTCCCAACCTGTCACAAAAAGCGCGCCAAAAACGAGCCACAAACTGAGGTCCCCTATCAGAAACAATGTCAGTAGGAACACCATGCAGTCTGACTATTTCCTTGACAAAGGCCTTAGCGAGTGTCTTAGCGCAGGGCAGTTTGATGAAAGGAACCAAGTGACACATCTTGCTAAAACGGTCCACGACCACCCAGGTGACAGTGAAACCCTCAGAGGAGGGAAGGTCAGTAATAAAGTCCATAGCCAAATGTGTCCAAGGTGCACTAGGGACCTCCAGAGGGCAAAGCAACCCCGCAGCAGGAGTATGAGAAGACTAAAGGGTATGCCACACTAAACAGCGTCGCTAACGAGATCGCTAAAAAACTTCACTATTTAGCGATCCCGTTAGCGACGTTGTTGTGTGCGGCATCTAGCGACGACGTGGCCCCTGCTGAGATCCTGCTGTGATCTCGTTCGTCGCTGACATCGTTCCGGACCCTATTTTTATCGTCGGCGTCCCGCTGGTAAGTATATATCGCTGAGTGTGGCACCTTTTTTACGATTTAGCGGTATTTTGTACCGCTAAAGTCGTTAAGGAGATCGCTAACTGTCCTTAACGACATCGCTAAATTAGGCAGCCACTAGCGATATTATAACAATCACGCTAGCGATCTCATTAGTATGCGACGTTAACGAGATCGCTAGCGGGATTGTTTAGTGTGGCAGTACCTTTAGATCTAGCACACACAGTGCATTGACGCACCCACTTAATGACTTCCTTCTGCCATCCTGGCCACCAAAAACTGCGACCCACAAGTCTCTTGGTCTCAGAGATTCCAGGATGACCTGCCAACCGAGAGTCATGACATTCAACAAACAAATCTCTCCTCAGGGTACCAGGCACAAACAACCTCCCATGCGGCGTGTTAGATGGGGCATTCTCCTGTGCTTTAAGAATATCATCTTCCAACACGGAGTCCAAAACAGCAATAACAACCTCTTGCAAGATGTTTTCCTTCTCCTCCTCAGTACCCACCATAGGAGAAAAGCTGCGAGACAAAGCATCAGCTTTAACATTTTTAGTACCTGGGATGTAAGTAACGGTAAAATTAAACCGTGAGAAAAACAGTGCCCACCTAGCCTGATGGGCATTCAAGCGTTTGGCAGCATCAAGGTAGATTAGATTTTTATGATCGGTGAAGACTTGAATGGTAAATTCCGCTCCCTCCAAAAAATGACGCCAGTGTTCAAATGCGAGTTTAATTGCCAACAATTCCCGATTACCGATATCATAATTTAGTTCAGACTCAGAAAATTTTTTTGAAAAAAAAGCACAGGGATGTACTCCATCCGTCTTTGCCTGAGACAACACCGCGCCGACCCCCACAGAAGAAGCATCAACCTCAACCAAAAATGGTTTAGTCACATCAGGCTGTGTAAGGATGGGAGCAGAGCTGAACCTCTCCTTTAGCAACACAAAAGCCTCAATGGCCTCAGTAGTCCACTGAACCGCATCAGCACCTTTCCTGGTGAGATCGGTCAGTAGTTTGGCAATCACAGAAATTTTTTTTATGAATTTTCTATAATAATTGACGAACCCCAAAAACCTCTGTATTGATTTCACACCAATAGGTCTAGGCCAATCCTGCACAGCTTGCACTTTCACCGGGTCCATCTCAAAACCTTCACTGGAGACAATGTAGCCCAAAAAACTAAGTCTCTGTACAGCGAACTCACATTTTTCTAGTTTGGCAAAAAGTGAATTATCACTCAGTAACTGTAATACTTCACGCACACTCCTCCAATGAGACTCCAAATCTGGTGAATAAATCAAAATGTCATCTAAATACACAACCACACTTCTGCCGATCAAAGGTCTAAGGATGTCATTAATAAGATTCTGAAAAAATGCCGGAGCACTGGAAAGTCCAAAGGGCATGACCAGATTCTCAAAATGACCCAGTGGAGTGTTAAATGCAGTCTTCCTTCATCCCCCTCCTTCATGCGCAACAAATTGTATGCCCCTCGAAGATCAATTTTCGAGAACCACTTGGCCCCCACTAACTGATTAAACAAATCAGGAATCAATGGCAGTGGGTAAGGATTGCGTACAGTAATCTTATTAATCTCACGAAAGTCTAGACAAGGCCGTAAACCGCCGTCCTTTTTTTTTAACAAAAAAAAATCCAACCGCCACAGGAGAATTGGAAGGCCTAATGTGACCGGCGGCCAAGCTTGTCTGTATGTATTCCTCCAAAGCCTTTCTCTCGGGAATAGTCAAATTAAATAAACGACTTTTAGGAAGAGTCGCTCCAGGGACAAATTCAATTGCCCAATCATAATCTCTATGAGGAGTCAAAATATGCGATTCCTTCTCAGAAAAAACTTTCCAAAAATCCTGAATAGGTACAGGTAACTCCCCCTTAACTACAGCAGCAATACGCCCGTTACAACACTTGTCATAACAATTGGGACTCCAGGACTTAATTTCATTGGTAGACCAATCCAGTACCGGATTGTGCAATTTTAACCAGGGTAACCCCAAAATCACCGGTGAGGGCAAATTATTCAAAACTACCAAATCCAAATTCTCTTGATGAACACCATTAATAGTAAGAGGAAATTCACAGATATGGTGAGTAACATTTTTCAAGTGAGAACCATCCACAGACACCACATTAATAGGGGAAGACAGAAGTTTGGGTTTTAATTTTAGTTTTTCCGAAAATTTCCCATCAATCACATTGAGAGTTGAACCACAATCCACAAATACCCGAAACTCCATTAATTCCTCCTCAACAGCAGTGGTAGCAGAAAGAAAGACACCTTTATTGTTTAAACAAGCTATGCGGGCGAAACTGACCTCATTTTTTTTTTTCTCTTTATTCATTCGAAGCGCACAGTTCTTAATAAAATGCTCAGATTTGCCACAATAGAAACACAAGCCCTTAGCAAATCTGCGTTCTTTTTCCCGAGAGTGAGGTGTCATTGCTCCAATTTCCATCGGCTCTCCAATGTCAGTACAGTCCCTTTCCAAACTTGGAGTTGACAAGGCAGATTTACTCTCATTAACCCTTGCACACAGTCTCCTATCCACCCGTATGGCTAATTGCATAGCCTCTTGCAAGTTACCAGGTATGGGATAAGCAATCAGCAAATCTTTAACCCTTTCACTTAACCCTGCAAGAAATAAACTTTTCAAAGCTGAATCGTTCCAGCCCACCTGAGTGGACCACCTTCGGAAGTGAGTACAATATTTTTCCACATTACCTGATCCCTGTCTCAAACGTCTCAATTCTGTCTCAGCTGATGAAACACGATCCGGATCGTCATACAATAACCCCAAAGCAGAAAAAAAAACTATCCACAGATCTAAAGCATGGATCACTAGGCTGCAGAGAAAAGGCCCAGTCCTGAGGTTCTTTGCACAGAAGTGACATTATGAACCCTATGCGCTGTGATTCATCACCAGGGGATCTGGGTCTCAAACGGAAATACAACAAGCAAGCATTTTTAAAAGAAAAAAAATCTTGTTGTTCACCAAAAAATAAATCAGGCAAACGTACCTTAGGCTCCAGGAAATGTGCTCCAGAACAACTACTCACGTGTTGCTTTATCTCAGCCACCTCCAGAGAAAGTACCTGCAGGCGTTGAACCAAATCCTGAACCGAAACCATGATGGAAACAGAAAATCTTTCCTTAGAGATTTTTTTTTTTTTTTGGCTGGACTTACTGTTATGATCTGCTACAAGCACTAAGGAAAGGTGGGAATTCTGTCCCTACAATAGGACTGAGCTGGATCCCTACGATGTAACGGGGAACCTGATCCTGCGACCAGACCCGCTAAAGTCCTCAGCTAGTCTGAACGAAGACCTATAGTTGCGAGGGAGGAATCCCTACAAGATCTAGGGACTGGGTGAAAAGGTGGACACCTCCTAACAGAAAGTGTAGCAGGGAAAATAAAACAGAAAACAAATACTAAGAGATCCTCAGATCAAGCAAAACTGACAGAGTAAAGCACCTAAGCACCCGGCTAGCTTAAGAGTAGATAATACAATGAAGTCCAGCAAAGTCAGAAGGGCGGAGCCAGACTAAATAGGGTAAAAAGGTCATGTGACCAGCAAACTGAAACAAAACCTAACAAGAGGGTTCTAACACTCTGCCTCGGACTCCGGGGTCCGGTTTCTGGCGCTCAGACCTGGGGAGTGAGCTCTCTAAAGCCCATCTTTCCCCAGCTTGTCTCTACACGTCTGTCCTCTCTCGTCCCCCCAGCCAGACTCCTGACTCCTCCCCCAGCCAGAATATTCCAGAGATGATCTCGTGAAAATCAAGTGTTAGGGCTCCTCTTCTGATCTGGAGTAAGCAAAATATTGGATGCTGTGTAACCTGTTAAAGGGATCCTTCCTTCCTTTCAGGCATGACATCACTCTCTCCTGGAGGGAGGCAAGGTCATTGTGGAAACCAAACTCCTGGGGTGCCACATACCCCTACTACAATTCAGTACTCCTGGACTGAGGAAACCTAATAGAAAAACATATTGTAACTATTTACAACAATTGTTACATCAAATAAATACATTTTTTGTGAAGTCTTGAAATGGGGTGTCCTTTTTCACCCTAACAAAGTACAATGTGAGGGACCCGTCTCAAACTCTCAACGTAGGCCTTGTGCGGGCTACAAGGTATGGTTGGTTTCCCTTTTGGACCACGTCTTCATCCACGCCAGACGGTTTTTGCTCTGTAGTCATTAATATTAACTATTTCCAAGCATTGTCCTGGTCACTCCGAGTTTAGTGACACAATTGTCCATTTAAAGAATGAAAGCAGAATGGTTAAAAGTTGCAATTATCAACATTAACTTATTTGCAATACTAGTACAGTAGCATGTTAGTCCATATACCTGGCTGGGATCTGACCTCTAGTACTACGGACTGATTTACGCAGTACAGGTGTCTCAGTGATCTAGCCTGGTCTAATATGTGTATTGGTAAGCTAGGCAGTAACCTTCAGCGATTTCCTAGACTCACTGTGGGTGTGACAGAAAAACCGCTAGCAGGGTGCAGATTTTCACGTTCCACTGCAGGTGTGGCTTCTGGCACTTGAACTGGCAGTTCTTCAGGCTGATCCTGAGTCACTTCTCTTTCAATCACTGTTGTTGGGCAAAGGTCAAGATGGCCACTACTATGGCCTGGTTTACTCTTGTCCAGTTCGACGGGAACTCACCAAGTACAGTGCGGACCTTTTCTTCCACTTTTTCAACTGACGAAGGAATGTCCTTATCTCCAATCTTTCCCTTTAACTGGTCATGGCACGATTTTAAGTGATCCCTGGACACTGCTGTGGAGCTTTCTCTTCTATCCTTACTGATAAGGGACACCTTGGTATTGTCGAAGTACGAGGGCATAATGGTATATGGCTCAGCTTCCCATTGGTCGTCAAGCTTGTGGAGTCACCTTTTCCTTTTGAGTACCTATTCTCCAGGTGACAAGGGAACTGCAGGTGCAAGCTGGTTGTAATTTCTTTCTTGCTTTTGTCTTGGCTGAGACAAACTCTTCTCTACAGATTCTTGCACCTTGCGGTACTGTTGCTGCCGCTCAGTATCCCAGTCTGCATCTGGTGATGTCACCTCAGGTGTCAGGACTCCCATGTACAAATCAATTGGTAATTTGCCAGGTCTTGCTCTCATTAGGTAGGCTGGTGTACAGTTGGTAGAATTAACCGGAATGTGGTTGTAGACACCCACCAGATTGGGCTACTTTTCTGGCCACAAGTTTCTCTCTTCCAGAGGCAAGGTCTTCAACAGGTCAATTACCACTTGGTTCATCTTCTCACACATGCCATTTGTCATTGGATGGTACGGTGTTCTGATTTTCTTGCAGCCGTACATGTTACAAAACTCCTGGAACACTTCTGCTTCAAAGGCTAGGCCTTGGTCAGTAAACAATCGTTCAGGATAACCAAGAGGGGACGACAAAAGTGTTGTTGAAATGCTTTTGCCGCTGACTTCGCTGTTTGGTTCTTGACAGGCACGACTACCAGGAACCTTGAGTAATGGTCAACGATGGTGATGGTGTAGACATAGCCTGTACGGCTAGGAGTCAGCTTCACATGGTCCAAGGCTACCAGTTCAAGCAGCTGTTTGTTGATTATTGGCTGCAACGGGGCTCGCTGGCTGTTGCGATCTTTCCTAATAGAAAAACATATTGTAACTATTTACAACAATTGTTACATCAAATATATACATTTTTTGTGAAGTCTTGAAATGGGGTGTCCTTTTTCACCCTAACAAAGTACAATGTGAGGGACCCGTCTCAAACTCTCAACGTAGGCCTTGTGCGGGCTACAAGGTATGGCTGGTTTCCCTTTTGGACCACGTCTTCATCCACGCCAGACGGTTTTTGCTCTGTAGTCATTAATATTAACTATTTCCAAGCATTGTCCTGGTCACTCCGAGTTTAGTGACACAATTGTCCATTTAAAGAATGAAAGCAGAATGGTTAAAAGTTGCAATTATCAACATTAACTTATTTGCAATACTAGTACAGTAGCATGTTAGTCCATATACCTGGCTGGGATCTGACCTCTAGTACTACAGACTGATTTACGCAGTACAGGTGTCTCAGTGATCTAGCCTGGTCTAATATGTGTATTGGTAAGCTAGGCAGTAACCTTCAGCGATTTCCTAGACTCACTGTGGGTGTGACAGAAAAACCGCTAGCAGGGTGCAGATTTTCACGTTCCACTGCAGGTGTGGCTTCTGGCACTTGAACTGGCAGTTCTTCAGGCTGATCCTGAGTCACTTCTCTTTCAATCACTGTTGGTTGGGCAAAGGTCAAGATGGCCACTACTATGGCCTGGTTTACTCTTGTCCAGTTCGACGGGAACTCACCAAGTACAGTGCGGACCTTTTCTTCCACTTTTTCAACTGACGAAGGAATGTCCTTATCTCCAATCTTTTCCTTTAACTGGTCATGGCACGATTTTAAGTGATCCCTGGACACTGCTGTGGAGCTTTCTCTTCCATCCTTACTCATAAGGGACACCTTGGTATTGTCGAAGTACGAGGGCATAATGGTATATGGCTCAGCTTCCTATTGGTCGTCAAGCTTGTGGAGTCGGCTTTTCCTTTTGAGTACCTGTTCTCCAGGTGACAAGGAAACTGCAGGTGCATGCTGGTTGTAATTTCTTTCTTGTTTTTGTCTTGGCTGAGACAAACTCTTCTCTACAGATTCTTGCACCTTGCGGTACTGTTGTTGCAGCTCAGTATCCCAGTCTGCATCTGGTGATGCCACCTCAGGTGTCAGGACTCCCATGTCCAAATCAATTGGTAATTTGCCAGGTCTTGCTCTCATTAGGTAGGCTGGTGTACAGTTGGTTAAATTAACCGGAATGTGGTTGTAGACACCCACCAGATCGGGCTACTTTTCTGGCCACAAGTTTCTCTCTACCAGAGGCAAGGTCTTCAAGAGGTCAATTACCACTTGGTTCATCTTCTCACACATGCCATTTGTCTGTGGATGGTACGGTGTTCTGATTTTCTTGCAGCCGTACATGTTACAAAACTTCTGGAACACTTCTGCTTCAAAGGCTAGGCCTTGGTCAGCAAGCACTCGTTCAGTATAATCAAGAGGGTACGACAAAAGTGTTGTTGAAATGCTTTGGCCGCTGACTTCACTGTTTGGTTCTTGACAGGCACGACTGCCTGGAACCTTGAGTAATGGTCAATGATGGTGATGGTGTAGACATACAGTTAGGTCCATAAATATTTGGACAGAGACAACATTTATCTAATTTGGTTCTAGACATTACCACAATGAATTTGAAACAAACAAATCAGATGCAGTTGAAGTTCAGACTTTCAGCTTTCATTTGAGGGTATCCACATTAAAATTGGATGAAGGGTTTAGGAGTTTCAGCTCCTTAACATGTGCCACCCTGTTTTTAAAGGGACCAAAAGTAATTGGACAATTGACTCCAAGGCTATTTCATGGACAGGTGTGGGCAATCCCTTCATTATATCATTCTCAATTAAGCAGATAAAAGGGCTGGTGTTGATTTGAGGTGTGGTGTTTGCATTTGGAAGGTTTAGCTGTGAAGGAAACATGCGGTCAAAGGAGCTCTCCATGCAGGTGAAACAAGCTATCCTTAAGCTGCAAAAAAACAGAAAAAACCCATCCGAGAAATTGCTACAACTTTAGGAGTGGCAAAATCTACAGTTTGGTACATTCTGAGAAAGAAAGAAAGCACTGGTGAACTCATCAATGCAAAAAGACCTGGGCGCCCACGGAAGACAACAGTGGTGGATGATCGCAGAATACTCTCCATGGTGAAGAGAAACCCCTTCACAACAGCCAACCAAGTGAACAACACTCTCCAGGAGGTAGGCGTATCAATATCCAAATCTACCATAAAGAGAAGACTGCATGAAATTAAATACAGAGGGTTCACTGCACGGTGCAAGCCACTCATAAGAATCAAGAATAAAAAGGCTAGGCTGGACTTTGCTAAAAAACATCTAAAAAAGCCAGCACAGTTCTAGAAGAACATTCTTTGGACAGATGAAACCAAGATCAACCTCTACTAGAATGATGGAAAGAGAAAAGTATGGCGAAGGCGTGGTACAGCTCATGATCCAAAGCATACCACATCATCTGTAAAACATGGCGGAAGCAGTGTGATGGCTTGGACATGCATGGCTGCCAGTGACACTGGGTCACTAGTGTTTATTGATGATGTGACACAGACAGAAACAGCCGAATGAATTCTGAGGTATTCAGAGCCATACTGTGTGCTCAGATCCAGCCAAATGCAGCCAAACTGATTGGTCGTCGTTTCATACTACAGATGGACAATGACCCAAAACATAAAGCCAAAGCAACCCAGGAGTTTATTAAAGCAAAGAAGTGGAATATTCTTGAATGGCCAAGTCAGTCACCTGATCTCAACCCAATTGAACATGCATTTCACTTGTTAAAGACTAAACTTCACACAGAAAGGCCCACAAACAAACAACAACTGAAAACCACCGCGGTGAAGGCCTGGCAGAGCATCAAAAAGAAGGAAACACAGTGTCTGGTGATGTCCATGAGTTCAAGACTTCAGGCAGTCATTGCTAACAAAGGGTTTTCAACCAAGTACTAGAAATGAACATTTTATTTACAATTATTTAATCTGTCCAATTACTTTTGGTCCCTTTAAAAACAGGGTGGCACATGTTAAGGAGCTGAAACTCCTAAACCCTTCATCCAATTTTAATGTGGATACCCTCAAATGAAAGCTGAAAGTCTGAACTTCAACTGCATCTGATTTGTTTTGTTTCAAATTCATTGTGGTAATGTCTAGAACCAAAATTAGATAAATGTTGTCTCTGTCCAAATATTTATGGACCTAACTGTAGCCTGTATGGCTTGGAGTCAGCTTCACATAGTGCAAGGCTACCAGTTCAATCGGCTGTTTGTTGATTATTGGCTGCAACGGGGCTCACTGGCTGTTTCGATCTTTCCTCCGCAAGTTGCATGGTCCACACTCTCGGCAACAATCTTCAATGGCATTCCTCATATCAATCCAGTAGAACCTCTCGTGAAGTATGACCTCTAACTTCTTCCATCCGAAGTGTCCTGCTCCATTGTGTTACGCTTCCAGGACCATTGATGCATCTCGCCTTGGGACTGCCACCTGCCAGACCAGTTTGTCAGTTTGGGCATTGACACTTCTCCGACACAGCTTTCCCTCGTAGATGAACAGTCTGCCCTTTTCCTTCCACAACTGTTGGGTCTTTTGTGGAGCATCTGAACCAGGACGCGAGTCACCTTGTGCCAGTAGCTCCTTTACCAGGCGGACTGCTGGGTCGCTATTCTGTGTCTCTGCCCACTCATGGTGAGGCAATGGGTTAAAGGTAGCCTCTTTTGTGATGTAGCGCTTGTTTTTCACCCCTTGGGCACGTTGAGTCGCTATGGAACGGTGGAAGGCAGGTAACTCGATTTCTTAGAGTGTCTCCAAATCTTCTCCCCCATCTGGTAATTTGGCCATTCTGGACAGTGCATCAGCATTGGCATTCTGATGCCCCGCTCTGTACTTGATGGTGAACTCATAGTAGGACAGCCGGGCCATCCATCGCTGCTCCAGCGCACCTAGCTTTGCGGTTTCCAAGTGAGTCAGCAGATTGTTGTCCGTGAAGATGGTAAACTTTGCTGGAGCTAGGTAGTGTTTGAACCGCTCGGTCACAGCCCAGACGATGGCGAGGAACTCCAGCTTGAAGGAGCTGTAGTTGTCAGGATTCCTTTCAGTGGGAAGAACTTTCCTGCTTGACATAGGAGATCACTATTTCTTTGCCATTCTGTACCTGCAAGAGTACTGCTCCCAGTCCAACATTGCTGACATCAGTATAGAGGATGAATGGGTGGTTATAGTCTGGTTAGGCCACAACTTCATCCCCCGTAAGAGCCATCTTCAACCAAGTGAAGGAACTTTCCAGTTCGTCATTCCAATCAAACATAGAACTCTTCTTCTTGGCCTTCTTGGGCTGGCCCACAAGATTTTGCAGAGGTGCGGCTATTTCAGCGAAGTCCTTGATGAACCTTCGGTAGTAGCCTACCAACCCGAGGAACTGGCGTATTTCATGGATGTTGCTGGGCCTCTGCCAGAGCTTGATAACAGTGACTTTGTCAAGGTCTGGTGCCACGCCTGCTGCGCTCACTACGTGGCCTAGGTACTGCACATTGGGCTTCAGAGGTGGAATTTGGACGGCTTCACCTTTAGGCCAAATTTGGACAGGGCTTCGAACACCTTGGCCAGGTGCTCCAAATATTCCTCATGGGCCTTGGAGAAGACAATGACGTCATCTAGGTACAACAGAACTGTATCAAAGTTCATGTGTCCAAGACAACACTCCATCAACCTCTGGAACGTTCCTTGCTCACTGCAAAGCCCAAAAGGCAAGTAGTTGAATTCCGAGAGGCCCATTGGTATTGCAAAGGTGGTCTTCTCTTTGTCTGCCTCTGCCACAGGAACCTGCCAATACCCACTAGTGAGATCTAAGGTAGAGAAATAGTTAGCAGTTCTCAGTGCAGCTAGTGATTCCTCTATCCTAGGTAACGGATAGGCATCTTTGTGGGTAATGCTGTTAAGTTTCCTGTAATCAACACACATCCTCATTGTACCATCTTTCTTTATAACAAGGACTAGTGGAGCTGCCCAGGGGCTACAACTGTCTCTGATCACCCCAGCATCCTTCATCTCTCGTAGCATACTCTTGGCACATTGGTAGTGATTTGGAGGTACAGGGCGGTACCTTTCTTAAATGGGCGGATGATTTCCAGTGGGGATATGATGTTGGACCCCTTTTACCTGCCCAAAGTCTAAAGGGTGTTTGCTGAATACCCGTTTAAACTCTTGCACTACTCTGTAAACCCCATTCTTTTGGTGTGGAAGGGTGGAGTCAGTGCCTACATGCAGCTGCTGATACCTATCCTCCAGCTGTTTTGCAGAGCCATTGTCCTATGACGGGTCGAATGAGACCAAGGGTTCTTCTGTTTGAATTCCGTTGTTACTGACAGTGAACAGCATAGCAACGGTGGCATACCGAGTTATTTTGGCCTCCTCCTCCCCACAATTTAAGATGCGTGCAGGTACCCTCCCCTTGCGTACATCAACTACCCCTCTGGCTGTCAGGATATTGGGCCTACTATCAGAGTACACTGGTTCTTCCAGGGCTTGGTAATCTCTTCCTCTGAGGCCTATGGCTGCCTGACACCAAATTAACATTTCAGTTTTTGGGGGTATTGCAATGAGGAATGCATCACTCACTCTGACACTGCCTACTTTTCTGCCAGATAGCTCTACCTGCTGTTTTTGTATCAG
The DNA here is from genome assembly GCA_033576555.1 of Oophaga sylvatica. Lineage (NCBI taxonomy): Eukaryota > Metazoa > Chordata > Amphibia > Anura > Dendrobatidae > Oophaga > Oophaga sylvatica. Next base: position 468,338,040 of record JARQOD010000002.1, on the reverse strand, counting down.
GGCCTTGATCTCCTTTTCCAGGACCTGTTGTTCACTGGAACCATCATTTTCGGCTACCTGTTGCAACAAAACAATAACCTCGGCAAGACAATTTTCAAACACAATAGTACCTAAGGTCATCATTGGGTTACATTATCGTCAATCAATGTATACAATTATCATACCTTGGGCTCTTAATTCTACTCACTCACCTAATGGTCACCTTTTATACCACTTCTATGGCAACAGCTGACCATTGATGGTGACTACTATCAACTCATCATCTGGGCCGTGAGCAAGATCAGAGTCAGCTCAATACCGTTTGAAAAGAATATATGGCATAGTCATCACCTGAGAGCCAGTGTCCAGCAAAGCGTTTATTCGGATGCCGTCAATCACAACTGGGAGGACCGGTCGACCTCCGACGTACTTGGGTCGCAAGTTCTGTGGGCCTGGTCGTCTTACTCCTGGGGGTTGGCCCTCTGCCCCAGGGGTCGCTCGACAGAATCTTGCGATGTGCCCTGCTTTTCGGCAGGGTGGAAAATGGGACGTCCGTCATGGTCGTAGCGATCGTTGTCCCTCCCTCTGATTGGGGGTATCCTCTTCTTTCATCACCATGGGACGTCATCTGGACTTGAGTCTAACTCTATCTTCTCCTTTTGGGGCACTTGCAAGGACTGCACGGTTTTGGTTACTGCAGCCACACTTTTGGTCAGCTCCTGAACCTGCCGACGCATCTCTGCAGACGGGTCATCATCCACGGTCTGTGTGTCAGCCTGAGCGAGAGCCTGAGGGAAGAATGCCTCCTGGTTGTATGTAATGGCTGGGCTCCTATGTGGCACTGGAAGGCTGACATTTGGGTCATGTTTCGCCCGGATAGCTCTGTCTTTAAAGTCTGCAAAGCTCAGGTCAGGGTTCTGTTGGCCCATGATGCGCAGCTGTGACCTCTAGGTGCTGGACAGGAGTCCCTCAACAAACAGCTCCTTTAACAATCTGTCTCCATCCTGCACGCTGCCTGGGTCAATCTGTCTTAAGGCCCGCAGTGCCTCCTGAAGGTTAAGAGCATAGTACTGTCCTGCACTCTTTGCTTCACCCAAAGAACCTCATCTTTATTTCTGCTGCCGTGCGGGTGTCAAAGGTGCTCTTTTGCTTAGCTAGAATTTGCTTGACAGTCTCTTTATCTGCGTCCTACCAGGACATTACTTCTCTTTGAACTGCACCAGTTAACTGTCCAATGAGAATGCTTACTTTTTGGTTTTCACACAGGGGTACACATCAAATAAACTGCACAGTCTCTCCCTGAAATCGCTCAGGGTATACGGCTCCCCTGAGCATTGTGGTAGCCATGCCACTCCCGGTATATATGGCATTGAGAGCGGCATTATAGGGACTGCTGCGGCGGTTAATAGATCTTGCTGTGCTCTGGGGCTGTGGCTGCGCTGGCCGCTGGATTATGCTGTGCTATGGGAGCTGCGGCTGGACCTGACTCTGCATCTTGCGTCGCTATGGGGGCTGCGGCTGCGTCCGCCGCTATATCTACTTTTGCGGTAGACATTATCTTCCCCCCCCTAGTTAATCTTAGCCAGGCTCTGCGTTTCCACTGGCTTACCAGGCTATTGCTCTGCCAGCGCGGAGAGTGGTGCACACCGTGACTCCAGGCCTCAGCTTCCTGTTCTCTGCCAGCTGCCGTTTTCGCGCGCAGCACCTCACTTTTCAGCGCGCTCTCACTCTGGCTACGCCAACGACGGCACGCTTCTTTTTTCCCTGTGCGCCCCTTGGCGTTGTAATGGCGACAATCACACAAAACTTTCACAAAGTCTCTGGCACAAAAGACTTTTCAAAATAGGCACACAGAACCCGTTGGCACCGGGCTTCGATATCCTGTTTGTGACGCCAAAATGGATTGCCCGACAGGGCAGTGGGATACTCGCTACCGGGCCAGTGTATTGAAGGGTCCGTGACCCTGGGCGTCCAATAAAAGGGGAAATATTTACAGAATATGATAGAGTTTGTAGTAAGGTATTTGTAACACCACTTGTGGTGTATCTGTTCACAGATGACCAGCGCTGCAGTGCAGATCCTCTGAGACTGATGGTGTGATGCATTACAGTTGGAATAGCTTACCACAAGTGAAGCTTGTCCCAGAGCAGAGAGATGGTAAAGAAAGTAATGATGCTGAAAGATGGAGCACAGTGGAGTGTGTTTTGCAGGAAGGATTGAGGAGACACTGTCAGATGCAGTTTCCAAAGCTTTACTCACAGTTTTTGCAGCCAAAGTGTCCCGGCCACTGAGTACAGATGCTGTTGGAGTCAGTCGGCCTGAAAGCAATTTGGAATCCCCTTACTTGAGGTGGGATGTGAGGTCTCCTTTCTAGCGCTATTCTCTGAGGCACTGGCTGCTATAAGCTCCGTCCAAGTTCCTCTCTCTGTCTGTTGTCTAGGCAGAAATTCACTCTCGTAGCAGGCAGGTGTAACCTGCTTCAGGAATCACTTATGGAGTCTCCGGCTCACATGTGCTGCTGCTGTGTAGTAGAGTATTAGTTTGGGCATAGAATCTGCTGTCTACTGTCCTCCGGATTCTGCAGCTGGGACTTTAGTTTACCCACTCAGCCTCGGACTACGGGGTCCGGTTTCTGGTGCTCCAACCTGGGTTGAGCTCTCTATAGCCCCTCTTTTCACAAATTTGTCTCCACACGTCTCTCCACTCTTGTCCCTCCAGCCACACTCAATAAGTCCTCCCCCAGCAAGAATGTTCTCGAGGAGCTCTCCTGAAATCAGGTGTTGGTTCTCCCCCTTCTGGTCTGGAGTATGAAAGGTGTTGTATGCTGTGTTACCTGTTAAAGAGATCCTTCCTTGCTTTCAGGCATGACATCACTCCCCCCTGGAGGCAGTCAAGGTCACTGTGGCAACCAAATTCCTAGGGTGCCACACACTTGCAGGCATGGACTGACTACAAAATGTAAAAATCCCCCCCACCAGGGCAGGCGTCAGCACCTGGCGCACCCGGGCAAGTGCATGTTCCTTGAGCAGGTGAGGGGGGGCCGACTCGTGGGTGACGACACTGGCTCAGGGCCCCTGTTGTGAACATTTTGGAGATGACTTCGGAGCTGAAGCTCCCTCTGGTGGTTGCTGAGGGTATTGAACCTATCTTGAATACCAAGAGTCCTACACCCGCAGATAACGAGTGGGTGTCAGGTGGTACTGACTGGCCTGATATAAGTGAGCTGATCTCCCATGATCCTCGCCGGTGATCAATTGTGCTTCCTGGTTTAGTTTGGAATTCAGCTTGCTTTCCTGCTGTCTCCTGCTTGCGTTCAGATAAGTCTCTTTCAGTTTTTTTTTTCTGTGGTTTGAATTCCTTGCTTTTTGCTGCATTGCTTTTTGTCTTCAACCGGGTCCCCTATGGGGGGCTTTGGCTGGTCTCCGTTCAATTTTTGTATTTGTTCATTTGCTCAGTTCTTGTGATATTTTTCTGCTGGGTAGCTACGTGTCCACACCAGAGATCTGATATAGGTGGTCGAGACCGTGTGGTCTCAGTGTTTTTGGATTCAGAAGTGTTGGAGTTTTTCCTAGGGTTTTTCTGGGTTGCAGACAGTATTCTCTCCTGTGCTGTCCGATCTAGACAGTTTTGGGCCCCAGCGTTTGCTCAATCTATTTTCTGTCTGTGTTCGTATTTTCATCTTGTCTAACTGCCATTATATGTTTGGGGGCTTCCTACTCTTTTGGTGTCTACTCCGGGGCAGTTAGCTTCCTCTTTCCATCTTCAGGGATAGCTATCTCTCCGGCTATGCCGAGGCGTCTAGGACCACCGAAGGTACGCTCCATGGCTGCTTCTAGTTGTGTGGTTAGCTTAGGGGTCTGCAACCTATTAGTTTCAAACCTCTCTGGTGTTAGGCTGCCTATGCGGTTTTTTGCTCCTGCCTCCTCAGCTACCATAACATAACAGGCCCCTCACAGCACAAACATTTGTTTCTGACGGTGGGATGGGCCCTCTCGCCGTCAGACGTACTGGTGTACTATGAGGGGCCCTGTGCCAGTGCCGTCGCCCACTAGTCGGCCAACCCTGCTTGCTAAGGGCCACAGCACTTGCAATATTAACCTCTCCATGCTCCACCGCTGTGACATCTACCGCATTTCCTGACAGTAACATTCAGGTTACAGAGCACAATTACGACACGTCTGTACTCCCTCTGCCTAAACAGTCCAAGTGCAGAGAGCTGTAAGATGGTGATGCTGAGGAGGCCAGAGTAGAGCAGTGCACAGCAAGGAGAGTTATTACATTTTTTTTAGGTTTTGAGGAATATATGGGTATCATTTTACACTGGATTATTTATAATGTGGACCATCATATATGGAGCTTTCTTTTGGCCCATAACACACTGGAACATCATCCATGGGGCCTGTCTTGTATTGGAGGATTCTAAATAGGGCAGATCAGACACTGGAGCAGCATTTACGTGACCCATTACACACTGAAACATTAATACTTGGGCCCATTATATATGGAGCTTTCTTTTGGCCCCTAAGACAATGGAGCATCATCCATGGGGCCCATCATACACTGGAGTATTGTAAATGGGGGACATCAGACATTGGAGCAGCATTTACGGGGCCCATTATACACTGGATAATGAATAATTGGGACCATTATATACGGACCATAATTTTGGCCCATAACACACTGGAGCAGCAGCCATGGGGCCCATCATATACAGGAGCATTCTCAATGGGGCAGATCAGAGACTGGAGCAGCATCCATGGTGTACATCATATCCTGAAGTATTGTAAATGTGGGACAGCAGACACTGGAGCAGCATTTACGTGGCCCATTACACACTGAAACATTAATACTTGGGCCCATTATATATGGAGCTTTCTTTTGGCTCCTAAGACAATGGAGCATCATCCATGGGGCCCATCATACACTGAAGTATTGTAAATGGAGGACATCAGACACAGTAGCAGCATTTATGTGCCCATTAAACACTGGAACATTAATTTTTGGGCCCATTATATATGGAGCATTCTTTTGGCCCATAAGATACTGGAGCAGCATCCATGGGCCCCATCATATACAGGAGCATTCTCAATGTGACAGATCAGAGACTGGAACAGCATCCATGGGGCCCATCATATACTGAAGCATTGTAAATGGGGGACAGCAGATACTGGAGCAGCATTTCCAGGGCCCATTATACACTGGATAATGAATAATGGGGCCCATTATAGATGGACCATGATTTTGGCCCATAAGACACTGGAGCAGCATCCATGGACCCATCATACACTGGAGTATTGTAAATGGAGGACGTCAGACACAGTAGCAGCATTAAAGTGGCCCATTACACACTGGAACATTAATAATTGGGCCCATTATATATATGGAGCTTTCTTTTGGCCCATAAGACAATGGAGCATCATCCATGAGTCCCATGATGTATTGGAGCATTCTAAATGGGGCAGATCAAACACTGGAGCAGCAGTTACGTGGCCCATTACCCACTGGAACATTAATTAACGGGCCCATTAGATATGGAGCTTGATTTTGGCCCATCATACAATGGAGCATCATCAATGTGGCCCATCATATACTTGAGAATCATATGGGGTTCATTATTTATGGCGCATCATATAGGGTATAAGGCATCATATGGGGCCTATTCTGTTTGGAGCATTATATGGGGCTCATTATTCTGTATGGCGCACTATGTGGTGGCCATAATACTGTATGGAGGAATATAGTGTCCGTTTTTTGAGCTATTGTAGATTTTAACATAGACATCAGTCATGTCATGTAAGAAACAAAGTATTTTTCATTGTACTAATACCAATATTTCTGTGCCGTATCGGAGCATGATGAATTGTGGTATGTGTTAAAGAGGCCGACTGACACTCTTTGGCCCTGGGCCCACAAAAACCGGGAGCCATCCCTACACCCCCCACAAATTAAGCCAAATAACCCCCATTTTTCAATGTGTAACCATTATTATAAAGTCAATTAAGGTTGCCAAGCTTAAGTAATAATGATTGATGTTGTTGCCATTGAAATGGGCACTGTAGGTGTGTTTACTGTCCTCCACTCCCTACCAACTTTGCTTTCCCATTGACTTGCATTGGGTTTCGCATTTCGGACGAAACCCCGACTTTTCACGATAGTCGGCGGATTTAGCTCGACCCGACTTTTGCGAAAGTCGGGTTTCATGAAACCCGACTCGACCCGAAAAAAGGAAAAGTCGCTCATCTCTATTTGATACGTTAGCTACTTTTTCCCTTGTTTCTTCTACATCCAATTACCGTATATACTCATGTATAAGCCGACCCGTGTATAAACCGACCCCCCTAATTTTGCCACAAAAAACTGGGAAAACGTATTGACTCGCGTATAAGCCTAGGGTGAAAAATGATTATGCCCCCATATCATGCTCCACAGATTATGCCCCCATATGCTCCACAGATTATGCCCAATATGCTCCACAGATTATGCCCCCATATGCTCCAGATTATGCCCCCATATATTCCACAGATTATGCCACCGTATGATCCACAGATTATGCCCACATATGCTCCAGATTATGCCCCATATGTTCCACAGATTATGCCCCCATATGCTCCAGATTATGCCCCCATATGCTCCATATTATGCCCCCATATGTTCCACAGATTATGCCCCCATATGCTCCAGATTATGCCCCATATGTTCCACAGCTTATGCCCCATATGCTCCATATTATGCCCCATATGTTCCACAGCATATGCCCCCATATGCTCCAGATTATGCCCCCATATGCTCCAGATTATGCCCCATATGTTCCACAGTTTATACCCCCATATGCTCCATATTATGCCTCCATATGCTCCAGATTATGCCCCATATGTTCCACAGCTTATGCCCCATATGCTCCATATTATGCCCCCATATGCTCCAGATTATGCCCCATATGTTCCACAGCTTATGCCCCATATGCTCCATATTATGCCCCCATATGCTCCAGATTATGCCCACATATGCTGCACAATTATGCCCCATAGTATAGGCCTCATATGCTGCTGCTGCTGCAAAAAAAAAAAAAAATGACATACTCACCTCTCGTCGCTGGGGCCAGGTGCCGATGTCCTGAGCAGGCGGTGACACCGGCGCGCTATGTGGGACAGGTGCCGGTGTCACCGCTCGCTCAGGACCCCGGCACTTGTGATATTTACCTGTCCTCTCTGCACCACTGCACTGCTCCCTCGGTCTGACTCCTCTAGCTGTGAATGATCTGGCAGGGGGCGCGGCGCACACTAATGATGTCATCGCGCCCTCTGCCTAATCATTCACAGCCAGAGGAGAGTCAGACCGAGGGAGCAGTGCGCGGCGGTGGACTGAGGGACAGGTAAATATCACTATACTCACCCCTCCGCCGCGCGTCCCTGCAGCCTCTCCTCTTCTCCCGACTCTCTCCGCAGCGCTTCAGCAGTCACGTGGTACCGCTCATTAAAGTCATGAATACAGTTAGGTCCATAAATATTTGGACAGAGACAACATTTATCTAATTTTGGTTCTAGACATTACCACAATGAATTTGAAACAAAACAAATCAGATGCAGTTGAAGTTCAGACTTTCAGCTTTCATTTGAGGGTATCCACATTAAAATTGGATGAAGGGTTTAGGAGTTTCAGCTCCTTAACATGTGCCACCCTGTTTTAAAGGGACCAAAAGTAATTGGACAATTGACTCCAAGGCTATTTCATGGACAGGTGTGGGCAATCCCTTCATTATATCATTCTCAATTAAGCAGATAAAAGGGCTGGTGTTGATTTGAGGTGTGGTGTTTGCATTTGGAAGGTTTAGCTGTGAAGGAAACATGCGGTCAAAGGAGCTCTCCATGCAGGTGAAACAAGCTATCCTTAAGCTGCAAAAAACAGAAAAAACCCATCCGAGAAATTGCTACAACTTTAGGAGTGGCAAAATCTACAGTTTGGTACATTCTGAGAAAGAAAGAAAGCACTGGTGAACTCATCAATGCAAAAAGACCTGGGCGCCCACGGAAGACAACAGTGGTGGATGATCGCAGAATACTCTCCATGGTGAAGAGAAACCCCTTCACAACAGCCAACCAAGTGAACAACACTCTCCAGGAGGTAGGCGTATCAATATCCAAATCTACCATAAAGAGAAGACTGCATGAAATTAAATACAGAGGGTTCACTGCACGGTGCAAGCCACTCATAAGAATCAAGATTAAAAAGGCTAGGCTGGACTTTGCTAAAAAACATCTAAAAAAGCCAGCACAGTTCTGGAAGAACATTCTTTGGACAGATGAAACCAAGATCAACCTCTACTAGAATGATGGAAAGAGAAAAGTATGGCAAAGGCGTGGTACAGCTCATGATCCAAAGCATACCACATCATCTGTAAAACATGGCGGAAGCAGTGTGATGGCTTGGGCATGCATGGCTGCCAGTGGCACTGGGTCACTAGTGTTTATTGATGATGTGACACAGGACAGAAACAGCCGAATGAATTCTGAGGTATTCAGAGCCATACTGTGTGCTCAGATCCAGCCAAATGCAGCCAAACTGATTGGTCGTCGTTTCATACTACAGATGGACAATGACCCAAAACATAAAGCCAAAGCAACCCAGGAGTTTATTAAAGCAAAGAAGTGGAATATTCTTGAATGGCCAAGTCAGTCACCTGATCTCAACCCAATTGAACATGCATTTCACTTGTTAAAGACTAAACTTCAGACAGAAAGGCCCACAAACAAACAACAACTGAAAACCACCGCGGTGAAGGCCTGGCAGAGCATCAAAAAGAAGGAAACACAGTGTCTGGTGATGTCCATGAGTTCAAGACTTCAGGCAGTCATTGCTAACAAAGGGTTTTCAACCAAGTACTAGAAATGAACATTTTATTTACAATTATTTAATCTGTCCAATTACTTTTGGTCCCTTTAAAAACAGGGTGGCACATGTTAAGGAGCTGAAACTCCTAAACCCTTCATCCAATTTTAATGTGGATACCCTCAAATGAAAGCTGAAAGTCTGAACTTCAACTGCATCTGATTTGTTTTGTTTCAAATTCATTGTGGTAATGTCTAGAACCAAAATTAGATAAATGTTGTCTCTGTCCAAATATTTATGGACCTAACTGTATGTGCATATTCGTGACTTTAATGAGCGGTGCCATGTGACCGCTGCAGGAAGGAGCCGGAGATCGTGGGAGAAGCAGGGGGCTGCAGAGACCGCGCCGGCGGAGGGGTGAGAATGATCCGACACCCCCGCCGACCCCCGTATATGACCCGCGTATAAGCCGAGAGGGGGACTTTCAGCCCTAAAAAATGGGCTGAAAATCTCGGCTTATACATGGGTATATATGGTACATTCACCAGAGCCAATTCTATTGAATTTTTTCTCATCTCTTCAAATCACGAGTTTCCTTTCTTCTACTGTTCACTTTTCTTACTTTTTGGCAAACTTAAGCCGATGCTTCTTATGTGGATAATGAAGTTGAGGCTTCTTCACCTTTTTTTGCGACACCATTGTAGACTTGTGTAATGTGCGTTGCATGGAGTTTGGATTAATGTTTGTGATCTTACTGTTATGAAGCATACAAGCCACCTCCACTTCTGTGTTTTTCTCGCCAGAACTTATAGACATTGTGATGAGCCAACTACTTGACTCCGATATTTTGCATTGACGTCCACCTCTTGACTTTTGAATGGATGGACGGACTTCATTTCATATTTTTCCAACTGTCTTGGCACTCACATGATGCAGTTTGGAAATTTTCTTGGCTGAGAGACCACTTTCAATGAGCTGGATGATGTTTCTCTTTTCTTTGGAAATCTGCTTCAAGCTGCTCCACAATTCAAACCAGTGATCTTTTGCTTGGGAATCAATCTAATAACACACTGAGATATTAGGGAACGTGAGAACAGGTTGTATTTTGAATTATACTGGAAGAAAAATATTTTTCCACCACCAGGAGTAAAACAGTAGCAATACACTTATATAACAGGAATCTGCACAATTAATCATATGTAAAATAGTTGCACGTCAAATTTATGATCGTCTATAAAATTATGGTAGTCTCACTATTGAAACTGTAGTTGATGGTGAGATATGGAGCCTATAAGTCAAAAGTTCAAAACATTGTTACCCTTTTGCTTGTCAATGTACATCACAGCAGGGAACCCATATTTATTTTTCTAAGTAGAGATCACAAATCTCCAGAATCCAGATGTTTAAAATCAACTCTAAGCCCTACAAAGTCTGCAAATATATAGAAAAAAAGAAGGTCATTGGGAATGGGGAGGTGCTCATGAAAAAAAAGCCAAAAGTAGTTCAACAAACAAAACTCTCTCATAAAAGAATTATTTTATTAAGGGTTCAGTTAGTATAAAACGTAAATTGAAAAATCACGTAAAGCTTTAAAATATTTAGGATATTAGGACTTTGCAGGAGACGTTTTGGCTCATCAGGAGCCTAGTTCACTCAGTCACTGCAAAACACAAATTATTGTATGAATACAAATTATACTGTATCTTATATGGACAAGCAAAAAAAAATGCATATACATAAAACATTATCATGTGATTCAATACATCAAGTAGATAAAGCAAAAATGCACATTAGACTGTATCCAGAGTAAGTATAAAAAATACAGAGTAATAAAGCATCATAAGGAAAATACCATGAAAATACCAGGAAAATATGTATGGACATAGTTATGCAATGCATAAGGCCAATATCATATGGAGTGGTAAGTATATATCAAAAACCTGGTCAAGTATATAAAGAACTCACCAGTGTATCGAAAGAATATGGTATCACAAATGCAACAATGCTGCTGGCAAAATGAATCTAGATTACTGCTCAGGAAGTATGGCAGCTGTGTTTGGTGAGTGTCATGCTAATTGCTCACATTTAAACCATAGATTACCGAAGTAGGTGTAAAAAGGGGTGGAGTCAATGTGTAATGACCTATTAGTCAAAATATGTCTAAAATATGTCTTAAAAAAATGGAGTTGAATGTCTGGCGTCATGTGACTTAAATGTATAAAATGACACCCTGGTGTGTATAAAAGCACAAAAATAAAGCTTACTATAAGATGCAAAATGCACTTGTGTAAGAGTAAGTTGATGTCAGATGATGCTGTGCGTGTCATAAGTAGAGATGACAGAACCTTTTAGGCTAAGTGCACACATTCAGGATTATTTGCGTTTTGTTCGCGATTTTTCGTTGCAAAAACGCGTCAAAAATGCATGAATAAAGCATCCTATTATTTAGAATGAATTCCGCAATTTTTGTGCGCATGGTGCGTTTTTTCCGTGAAAAAAACGCATCGCGGAAAAAGAAGCAACATGTTCATTAATTTCGCGTAATTCTAGCGTTTTTCCCGCTATATTATTGACCTAGAAAGTTCAGGGAAAATCCGCGCAAAAAAAACGCGCTTTTTTTCCGCGATAAAATTCCGGTTTTGCTCAGGAAAATTCTGCACACATTCCTGAATGTGTGCACTTAGCCTTAAGATTCGGATTGGCGAACTTCCCTATGTTTGCCGAACAGTTCGCCTAACATATCCAAAACCCATTGAGTTCAAAAAGAGGTAAAACCAAACACATAGACAACACATTAAGGGGGGCTGCAAAAACTGACAAAACAGCTCAACTTAGAGGCAGGCACCAGGAAAAGTGGCATCAATTGATCCAGAGTACAAATAGTATTTTTGCGCAGCATACATTGATCCATGGGGCACGGCCTGGGACAAGGCTTGGACCAGCATTTCTAGCTTTTTAGTATTGAACAGTAACAGGTAGATGAGTGACAGGTTTAGGCCTGGTACCCAGTGAGCCATGCCAAATTCAGGCAACACACATGAGGGAGACCCAACTTGGAGTCCAAAAATTAGGGGCAGGTACCAGGAAAAGTGGCATCAATTGACCCACAGAAGAAATTGTATAATGGTGTAGCAGTCAAGCATGGGCTATGCATAAAACAGGGTCTGGACTAGCATTTACAGCTTTATATTTAAATTAAAACTTAAGAGGTGGATGAGGGACCAGTGTAGGACTGCTGTGATGGGAGCCCTGAAACCTCATGCAACACCTCAAACTGCTTTTCTGCTCAGCCACACTCAGGTGGCATAAAATATCACCTTTGTAGACTACTATTGTTAGAAACATTTAAGGATTTTAACACAAGTAGTTGACTGAAGTAAGTGCTGGCCTGCTGGTTTGGTAGCCCTACTGCTTCAGGCAACACACATGAAGGAGACCCAACTTGGAGTCCAAACATTTCTAAAAATTAGGGGCAGCACCAGGAAAAGTAGCATCAATTGACCCACAGTAGAAATGTTATAATGACTTAGCAGTCAGGCATGGGCCATGCATGAGACAGGGTCTGAGCCAGCATTTACAGCTTTTAATTTAAGTTAAAGCTAAGAAGAATATGAGGGACCGGTGTAGGACTACTGTGCTGAGAGCCCTGAAACCTCATGCAACAGCTCAAACTGCTTTTCTGCTCAGCCAAACTCAGGTGGCACAAATATCATCTCCATAGACTACTATTGTTAGAAAAATTTAAGGACAGTAACACAGGTTGTTGACTGAAAGTAAGTGCAGGTATGGGAGCCCTACTGCTACAGGCAACACACATGAAAGAGACCAGCTTAGAGTCCAAACACATGAAAAGTGGCATCAATTGACCAATAGTAGAAATTTTATAATGGCACAGCATGGATGGATGCGACAGTGCCTGGCCCAGCATTTCTAGCTTACAAATTGATCAGTAAGAGGTGGATGATTGACAGGTGTAGGCGTAGTGCTCTGAGATCCCTTCCACTACAAGCAAACCATCAGATGGAAACCAAACTTGGGAGTCTTCACATTTCAAAAAATAATTGTCACACACCACTAAAGTGGCATCAATTTCCCCAGTGTAGAAATAGTATAATGGGATTTGACACCCCTTTCAATATAGGCAATCCACCAGATGGAGATCCAACTTGGAGTCTTCACATTACAACAAAAAATTGTCACACACCACTAATGTGGCATCAATTTCCCCAGAGTGGAAATAGTATAATGGTGCTCCGAGACCCCATGCACTACAGTCAACTCACAAGTTGGAGACCCAATTTGGAGTCACCACATTTCAAAAAATTATTTACAAGACGTACCAATGTGAGGCTGCGAAAGAAGGGGAGTTAAGCAGACCGTCCAGTAACAGAAGTTGACAGTTTTTCTTGGATAGGATGAGTGTTTGTTCAGTAAAGGTTTCAGTAACATTTCCACCTACCCCATACACCCTGAACCACATCTTTTCCCCCTTCCACCACAACATCACTTTTTCCCACTCATGTTAGATGTACCCTTCCCCTCTTTTAACCAGCTGTTTCACCACCCTGGGCCCAGACCTGTCAGTCACCTGTCACTAAACTGTCAGTAAGTATATATTTGCTCAGATAATGTGGCTGGACCACAGAATTAGCACAAAAGATTTATATGCTGAATTGTGGACTGTGGCTGGACCACATACAGTGCCTTGCGAAAGTATTCGGCCCCCTGGGACTTTTCAATCTTTTCCCACATATCATGCTTCAAACATAAAGATACCAAATGTAATTTTTTTTGTGAAGATTTACCAAGTGGGACTCAATTGTGAAATTGAACCAAATTTATTGGTTATTTTAAATTTTTGTGGAAATACAAAAACTGAAAAGTGGGACGTGCAATATTTTTCGGCCCCTTTAGTTTCAGTGCAGCAAACTCACTCCAGAAGTTCATTGTGGATCTCTGAATGATCCAATGTTGTCCTAAATGACTACTGATGATAAATATAATCTACCTGTGTGTAATCAAGTCTCTGTATAAATCACGTGCTCTGTGATAGTCTCAGGGTTCTGTTTGAAGCACAGAGAGCATCATGAAGACCAAGGAACACAACAGGCAGGTCCGTGATACTGTTGTGGACAAGTTTAAAGCCGGATTTGGATTCAAAATGATTTCCGAAACTTTAAACATCCCAAGGAGCACTGTGCAAGCGATCATATTGAAATGGAAGGAGTATCATACCACTGCAAATCTTCCAAGTCCCGGCCATCACTTTAAACTTTCATCTCAAACAAGGAGAAGACTGAACAGAGATGAAGCCAAGAGTCCCATGATCACTCTTGATGAACTGCAGAGATCTACAGCTGAGGTGGAACAATCTGTCCATAGGAAAACAATCAGTCGTACACTGCACAAATCCGGCCTTTATGGAAGAGTGGCAAGAAGAAAGCCATTTCTCAAAGATATCCATAAAAAGTGTCGTTTAAAGTTTGCAACAAGCCACCTGGGAGACACTCCAAACATGTCGAAGAAGGTGCTCTGGTCAGATGAAACCAAAATCAAACTTTTTGGCAACAATGCCAAACGATATGTTTGGCATAAAGGCAACACAGCTCATCACCTTGAACACACCATCCCCACTGTCAAACATGGCTGTGGCCTGATTTTCTTCAGCAGGGACAGGAAAGATGGTTAAAATTGATGGGAAGATGAATGGAGCCAAATACAGGACCATTCTTGAAGAAAACCTGTTGGGCTCTGCAAAAGACCTGAAAGTGGGACGGAGATTTGTCTTCCAACAAAACAACGATCCCAAACATAAAGCAAAATCTACAATGGAATGGTTCACAGATAAACGTATCCAGGTGTTAGAATGGCCAATTCAAAGTCCAGGCCTGAATCCAATAGAGAATCTGTGAAAAGAGCTGAAAACTTCTGTTCAGAAACTTTCTCCATCCAACCTCACTGAGCTCGAGCTGTTTGCCAAGGAAGAATGGGCAAGAATTTCAGTCTCTCAATGTACAAAACTGATAGAGACATACCCCAAGTGCCTTACAGCTGTAATCGCAGCAAAAGGTGTCGCAACAAAGTATTAAGTTAAAGGGGCCGAATAATTTTGCACGCCCCACTTTTCAGTTTTTCTATTTCCACAAAAATTTAAAATAACCAATAAATTTGGTTCAACTTCACAATTGTGTCCCTCTTGTTGTTGATTCTTCACCAAAAATCTACATTTGGTATCTTTATGTTTGTAGCATGATATGTGGGAAAAGATTGAAAAGTTCCAGGGGGCCGAATACTTTCGCAAGGCACTGTAATTAGCATAAAAGATTTACAGTAGATGCTGAAATGTGGTCTGGTGGTGGGACCATAAAATTAGCATAAAAATTTAAGGCTGGGTCTCACATAGCGATACACCAGCGATCCCGACAACGATCAGGATCGCTGGTGTATCGCTATATTATCGCTGCTGAGCTGCCAAACAGGCAGCTCAGGCAGCGATCAGCACAAGGACACTGCGGGTAAACATCGCTAGTTACCCGCAGTGTACCTTGGATACCAGCGCCCTGATGCAGGGAGCTGGTAACCAAGGTACACATCGGGTTTCCAGGCGCTGCGCGATCAAAAAAATGTCCAGACATTTCAGCGACGATCAGCGATACCCGGCAGGGGGGCTGATCGTCGCTGAATGTCACACACAGCGATATCGCTGGTGAGCTCGCTGCTGCGTCACAAAACTAGTGACTCAGCAGCGATCTCGCTAGCGATATCGCTACGTGAGACGGGGGCTTTACAGTAGATGCTGAAATGTGGTCTGGTGGCGGGACCACACAATTAGGACAAAGGATTTATAAGCTGAAATGTGGAAAAGTGGTGGGATTACACAATTAGCACAAAAGATTTATATATTGAAAATATGGACTGGTGGTTGGACCACACAATTAGAACAAAGGATTTATATGCTGAAATGTGGACTTTTGGCTGGACTACACAATTAGCACAAAGGATTTATATGCTGGCGACTAGTCGGTGTAGCACAGAATCAGCAGCACTATGGATTTATATGCTGAAGTGGTGACTTGTGGCTGCACCACAGAATTAGCACTCCAGATTTATTTGCTGGAAGGTCTATCTGAACTAGCTGAGAATAAACCGCCTAGCTAACTATCTGACTATTTGCAGCAGAATCAGCCTCACTACAGTGTTACACTCACAAAATGTCGCAGAAGGCACATGTCCACTTTTTATATGGAGAGAGACATGTGACTTTGGCAGCCAATGCTACAAGCCCTTATGTCTGGACATTGTGGATGTTTCTGCGAGCTGATTGGCTACTGGAATTTCCACACATAAATTTGATAAAAAAATAAATAAATTAATAAAAGTTTGCCACTCCTCTGACCTCTCACAACCCTCTCCCATCATCCAACACGTCCCTCCACAGTACCACTATCTTAGCCAAAGTCCTAAGAAAAGCATTACTGAAAACTTGATCATTTTGCCGATATTGAGGAAAATGTTTGGGATTCCGAACACAAATCCGTATGTGCAAGGTTCGTTAAAATTTGAGATTGGCAAACCTTTTCTGAACAAGCTCTCTCATCTCTAGTCATAAAGCTTACTATAAGATGTAAATCGCATCATAACATGGGCGCGTATAAGAGTAAGTTGAAGTCAGATGGCACTATGCGTGTCATAAGGCTTACTATAAGATGCAAATTGTGTCATAACATGGGTGTGTATAAGTTGATGTCATATGACTCTGTGCATGTCATAACAGTAGGCGTAGCTTGATGGGTGTGGTCATACCAAATTACTACATGGTTTCTCCATGTACAATGTCTGATGGCAACGCAAGCGCGAGAAACTTCTCCTGCTCGTGGTGCCATCAGACAGGTCCCGGGAGTTCAAAGCTAATGAACTCACTTCACCTATGTGAAGTCAGCATGAGCGCAGTAGGAAGTTTTCCCACGGCGCTCACACTAATGTCAGAAAGGTAAAGTGAGTTCATTGGCTCGCCATGTCATCAGACAGGCAATAGGAATTCACAGGGAGACACTGAGTACACGCTGCTCAGTGTGTATGCTGGATGACAGGCTATATGGTCGCATCATGCAACCATGCAGCCTGCCATCTAGATGTAGCAGAACTAGACCTGTCATGGGAAAAAAGGATTATCATCTTCTCTGCGGAAAGGTGAGTAATATTGCTGCTTTTTTTCACTCTGTTGCAGAAGACAATGATGTCGGTGGAATGGTCGAGGTCGTAAGTATGGCTTAATTAAGATTAATTTAAGGAGTCTGTGTCATTCTTTCAATAAAATTACTTTTTTCTAGGTTTTTTTGTTTTTATAAGATATGACTATGGGGATAGTAATGGGGGCATCTTGTTGACGCCTCTCCACTACTAAACTCGGGGCTTGATGTCACCTGACAATACAAAGGTGACATCAACACCCCCAACTATCACCCAACTTGCCACCAATATAGGGCCAGTGAGAAGAGCGAGGCTAAAGCCCCCGTCACACTAAGCGAGATCGCTAGTGAGATCGCTGAAGCGTCACCGATTTTATGACGCAACAGCGACCTAGCCAGCGATCTCGCTTAGTGTGACACGCAGCGACAACCAGCCCCCCTGCTGGGTATCGCTGATTGTCGTTGAATGTCTTGGACCATTTTTTCATCATTGGTTGCATGTGACAGCGGGAGACCAACGATCAGTGAGCTGGTATCCAATGTACACATCGGGTAACTACTGCGCGGCGCCTAGTTGCCCGATGTGTACCCTGGATACCGGTTCCTAGCTTCTGCTGTAGAGTGCTGAGAGCCGGTATCTAGGGTACATATCGGGTAACTAGGCGCCGCTCAGCGCTTAGTTACCCGTTGTGTACATTGGATACCAGCGTGCTTGCTGGTTCTGATCGCTGGTGAGTCTGCCCATGTGA
The DNA here is from genome assembly GCA_033576555.1 of Oophaga sylvatica. Taxonomy (NCBI): domain Eukaryota; kingdom Metazoa; phylum Chordata; class Amphibia; order Anura; family Dendrobatidae; genus Oophaga; species Oophaga sylvatica. Next base: position 468,320,297 of record JARQOD010000002.1, on the reverse strand, counting down.
CAGCTCACCAGCGATCAGCTAACGATGCCACAGTGATCCCATCCACATCGTATCGTTGGTGGGATTGCTGGGACATTGAAGAGTGTGACAGGACCCTAAGTGCCAGAACTGGCACATCTTAGAGATGCGCCTTTCCTGGGGCAGCAGTGAGCCTGTAGGGGGGCAGTATCCATGGCACTTTCCTAGGCTATGAATATCGGCCCGCAGCTCTCTGCATAGTCTTTGCTGGTGGTTATTAATTTTAGGGGGACCCCACATCATTTTTTTAGGGTCCCCGATTTTAACAGCCAGTAAAGGCTAAGTATTCAGTTGGAAGCTTATATTAATAGCCTGGGGATCTCCATCGGTATTACCACCTTCCCCATTGCCCCCAGCCATCGGCTTTCCCTCTGCTGGTTAAGAAAATTATGCGACGGCCTACGCCATTTTTTTCAGAAAAATAATTTTTATTAATTAAATACATGTACAGTAAGCTGCACACACACTGTTCTAATTGTATATGTCACTAATATCTGTATATCTATCTTTTCTATGTTTATTTACTGTATGTAATCCATCTATTCTATGCTGTCGGCTCCGGCTGTGTTTTTACAGTACATGGCTGCTGAATTGCTGGCTTTTCTTCTATCTATGTAATATATATAATATATGTACAGTATATACACTATATATGTGTGTCACTGACATCTATATATCTATGTATTCTATGTGTATATATCTATTCTATCTATTTTATTCTAACCGGTCAGGCTGTGATTTTTCTGTACGTGGCAGATGAATCGCCGGATTTCATTCTATCTATCTATCTCTCTACAAACGTGGTCAAAATTGTTGGTTCCCCTGTTTAATGACAGAAAAACTGCATTCAGATCTGATTGTATTCGCTTGACACTTGCATAACACTTGTGCGACTCTCGGCAGTAAGAATAGGACCAATTTTTTATAAGTTTAGTGTTACTCCAGCCTAACTGTATAAATGATATACAAATATAAATTAAAATTATAGACAGGTATGGAATACTGAAAGGAATCAGCTTAATATGTGAAAAAGTTAGTGGGAAAATGCCAACAGAAAAGGAAAAACTGAAGATAAAACAGGGAGGGAAGGGAGGGGGAGAAAAAAATAAACAAATAAATAAAACAAGACAGTATTTTTTAATATGTTATACAGCAGACACATTTAATTTTTTTTGTTATAGGGCCAAGATCTCCATCTGTGCATGCACCGCCGCCAGCTGCCATTTTCCCAGAGTCCACCGCAAAGTAAACCATGGAAGTACGGGGCTCCGGGTTTTGACAAAATGTCGGTGGAATTCCAGCAACACCGAACGCCAGCAGCATCACACATTCAAACACCCCTTTCTCCCAGTCTGGGTCCGCAGCATTGCATCACTCCTGCCTTCACCAGCAGTGACCCAGGGACCCCGCTTCACCACAGCCACCACCCTCCGTAAGCAATAAGATGCATTGATTGTAAGAAGCAAGTCCATTTTATTAAAAAAAGGTTTTTTTTTCCTATTTATGTCCTCAAAATTTGAGGTGCATCTTATAAACCACAAAATACGGTAGCTTAAGTAAATCAAAATTGTATTTTTTATTAAAAAAGTAGAAATTTCAGCATAATATATGAAGGAAGCAAGAAGTTCTAAAAATTAGGGACTCAGATAAACCCTGTATTAGAAATAAGACTGGCCCATCACCACAACATACATAAAAAATTTACTTCAAAACCTTGTATCATCATTCACACACAAAACATGCACTTAATAGCCCTCTGTGTCTCTACACATACCGGTTGTTGACCGGTTCACGCAGCATTATGTGAACACCCTGTTTGTTTTATTGTTTGCGTGTCTTCCCTATTGATCCATAGATTGTAAACTTGCAAGCAGCGCCCTCACTCATATCTGTTGATTTATGTTGTTATTATTATTCTGTAACTTCTTTTATTGAACAAGAAAGGGGGGAGAAGCCAGCGCCGCACATGGTCAGCATGAAATACATTAAGTGCATCTGCACATATTAGTTTCTAACTGTTTTTTTAAAAATGAGACATTTGGCAAATAATTGATCAATTCTTTGAGCCACCCCGCCACGACAAGGCATTCTCATATGGGGCAGTCCTACTCTACGTTTTCTATTATCGCTGTGCCATTACGGCCTCCTAAATATATTAAAAACAAGACTGCAAAAAAACTGCAAAAATAAGACTGCAAATAAACTGCAAAAGTACCTGAAGCATTGCTGAATCACTCCCATGGTGCCAGTAAGGCAAGCGCAGGTAAAAGCCGACCAGGTCCAAAAATGGACATTTCAGATCTGACCTCTACACTTGCCAAACCAGCAACCACAGATGAAGGGTGAAACAGGCCCAGACACAGGTGCACAATTACACAGAGCCTGGGGCAGGGCAGGGCAGGGCTGCTGTATGTGTGTACAGCAGCCTAGGTCAATCACAAAAAGAAAAAAAAAAAACAGATAAAATGGCATGCATAACCGGGCACGCACGGCAACAAGTGGTGGTCAGCCATGTACCAACATCGAACAAGAAAGGGGGGAGAAGCCAGCGCCGCACATGGTCAGCATGAAATACATTAAGTGCATCTGCACATATTAGTTTCTAACTGTTTTTTTAAAAATGAGACATTTGCCAAATAATTGATCAATTCTTTGAGCCACCCAGCCACGACCAGGCATTCTCATATGGGGCAGTCCTACTCTACGTTTTCTATTATCGCTGTGCCATTACGGCCTCCTAAATATGTTAAAAACAAGACTGCAAAAAAACTGCAAAAGTACCTGAAGCATTGCTGAATCACTCCCATGGTGCCAGTAAGGCAAGCGCAGGTAAAAGCCGACCAGGTCCAAAAATGGACATTTCAGATCTGACCTCTACACTTGCCAAACCAGCAACCACAGATGAAGGGTGAAACAGGCCCAGACACAGGTGCACAATTACACAGAGCCTTTTTGCAGTTTTTTTGCAGTCTTGTTTTTAATATATTTAGGAGGCCGTAATGGCACAGCGAAAATAGAAAACGTAGAGTAGGACTGCCCCATATGAGAATGCCTTGTCGTGGCGGGGTGGCTCAAAGAATTGATCAATTATTTGCCAAATGTCTCATTTTTAAAAAAACAGTTAGAAACTAATATGTGCAGATGCACTTAATGTATTTCATGCTGACCATGTGCGGCGCTGGCTTCTCCCCCCTTTCTTGTTCGAACTTCTTTTATTGTCTGTACAAGTCCCCTGTAAAATGAAAAGTGCTGAGAAATATGTTGACGCTGCAGAAATAAAATTATTATTATTATTATTTTTTATTAAGGAAGGCCTCATACACATTCTGTTCAAATTATTATATAATGGTACTCCTCCTAGGCTCATAAAGGCTATGCAATAAGTGCAAAGTCTTCCAGAAATTACACGCAGGGTCATCTTTGCACCTTTGAAGGCACCCACTATAGAACCTTGTTCAAATATTGTAAACAAAATGTAGTTGTGGTACTTCTACGTTTATAAAAGTTCTGCACACAGTGCAAAGTGTGCAAACATTACAAACATTGTCAACCATATACCCTTCAAGGAACCCACTGTAGTACAAATATCACAAAACTGTAGTTGTGGTATTTCTACACTCATAGAGGCTCGGCGCACAGTGCTAAATCCTGCCAAAAAATTACAACCAGGTAGTGCAAAGTCAGGAAAACATTATCCGGAGGGTCATCGAGTCATCTATAGACCCTTGAACAACAACGGGCGGGCCTAATTCAAATATTGAACATTACAAACAATTTATGTGCTGCAGTTATCTGATGGTATGGAAAAGTCAGGGATAATCCCAGCTTTGTTCATTTTTATCAGATTGAGCCAGTCAGCACTTTCTGTTGACAGCCTGTTTGTTATTACCACCACGACAGCACTAAAAATTAACTCAGACAAGAAGATATCAGCAGGGCAGCACAACACCTCCAAACCAGAGTGGGACAGCTCATGTCAGGTGTCCAGCCTTGAGACCCAATAGTTGAAGGAATTAGGGAATACGCTAATTAGGGAGTACGCTGGTTTTGTTGGCCAGGTATTGCTTTACTATCTTTAAAATCTTTTCCCTCCTTGTCAAAAATACCTGGTCATCAGGAATGCTGGGAGGGTGTCATGAAATTGGCCCATGCATTTGACAGTAACCCTTGACTCTGTTGTACATAGTGTGTGTCTACCTCACCTCTCCTCCTTGATTGGGCAAAAAAACTTGACCTCTGCCACAAGCCTTGTCTGATGGGATGTATTTCAACATGTTTTCCTCAATGGCCTTCTGTCATAGCATCATTTTAGTAGATCTCTCCACCCCAGGAAGGAGAGATGGAAGGGTTTAGCAGAGTGAACAACCAGTGCTCTTTTTTGGCCAAGATAAATGTAAAGTGAGGGTCACAGGAAAGGCAATGAATGGTACATAAAGTCTGCCATATGTGCCAAGTCCCTACAGTTAACATTTCCCTGTCTCCACCATGATGACTACTCTCCATCTCCTCTTCCATCTCTTCCTCATCAATGCCCTGCTCAGCCCATTCATGTAGGAGAGATGGATGACCCTTTTGTGGGTACTAGCCTCAACCAGTTCCTGTTTCTCCTTCTCTTCCTCAGTCTCCACCTCCTCATTGTCCTGCAATCTGCACTGAGCAGATGAGATAAGGCTGGGTTGGGTTGTATCTCCCTGTCTTATGTCTTCTAACATCTCCACCTGGTCCGCATGCAAAGCTTCATGTTTAATTATCAGCAGCAACTGTTTAAGTAGGCACAGAAGAGGTATGGTTGCACTGATGATGGCATCAACAGCGTTCACCATCTTTGTGAAGTCCTCAAAGTTTTAAAGGTGGAGGAAACAACATTGATAGAAGTATAGCCAACAATACTTGGCGTAGGTAGCACATGTGCCATGCCAGGGTGGGACAAGGCCCCGGTCCTCCACAATATTCATCCAGTGTGCAATCCCTTGTCACAAATATTTGTCCATGTGTTGGTTGCTAAGTGGACAATCCCAGTAACCGTGTTGGAAAGGACATGGGCAATATTCCTGGACATGTGTTGGTACAATGGGGGATGCCACTCTGGAAGAAATGGTTGCGGCTGAGAACTGAGTGCTGAAGGACCTTATTTATACACCTGTAGCAGGCCAATTATTGTTTTTATTTCAAATCAATGAAATTTCACACAGATCAAGTTCTACAGTGTGTATGACAATAGTTATTTTTTGAACAAACAAATTTGTACAGTTGTAGCATGCCAATTTTTGTTTTAATTTAAATCCAACAAAATTTCACACAAAACAAGTTCTACAGTATATATGACGATAGTTAATTTTTGACCAGCCAAATTTGTACACCTATAGCAGGTCAATTTTTCTTTTTTATTTCAAACCACCGAAATTTTACACAAAGTAGGTTATATGGCAAATATGACAAGAGTCAATCTCTAGAACAAAAATATTTTGTGAAGTGTACTATGTCAAGGAGATTTAAAAGTTTTAAACCATCTTAATTTCGCACAAAGCACGTTAATCCCTTAACCACCGGAGATAATTTGTTTTTGCGTTTTCGTTTTTTGCTCCCCTTACTCCCAGAGCCATAACTTTTTATTTTTAGGTCAATATGGTCATGTGAGGGCTTGTTTTTGTGGGAAGAGTTGTTCTTTTGAACAACATTAGTTTTAACATAGCATGTACTGGAAAACAGGAAAAAAATTCCAAGTGCGGTGAAATTGCAAAAAAAGTGCAATCCCACAGATGTCTTTTTTTTTACTGTGTTCACTAAATGCCAAAACTGGCCTGCCATTTTGATTCTCCAGGTCATTACGAGTTCATAGACATTAAATATGTCTAGGTTCTTTTTTTATCTCAGTGGTGAAAAAAATTCCAAAGTTTGTAAAAAAAAAAAAAAAAAAACGTGCCATTTTCCAATACCCATAGTGTCTCCATTTTTAGTGATCTCAGGTTGGGTGAGGGCTTATTTTTTACACACCGAGCTGACATTTTTAATGGCACCATATTGGTGCAGATAAAATCTTTTTATCGCCCATTATTGCATTTTAATGTAATGTTGCGGCAACTAATAAAATCTAATTCTGACATTTTGCCTTTTTTTCTCGTTATGCCGTTAACGATCGGGTTAATTATTTTTTTATATTGATAGATTGGGCGATTCTGAACATGGCAATACCAAATATGTGTATGTTTGATTTTTATTTATTGTTTTATTTTGAATGGGGCAACTGGTGTGTGATTTGAACTTTTAAATTTTTATTTTTTTATATTTATAAAAACTATTTTTACTTTTGGCATGCTTCAATAGTCTCCATGGAAGACTAGATGCTGCCAAATTCCGATCGGCTCTGCTACATACAGACGATGATCAGATCGCCTGTATGTAGCAGAATTGCTCATTTGCTATGAGTGCCAACCAATCCAACAGTAGCAACCATAGAGGTCCACTGTAGTCCTCTGGTTGACATGCCAACCCATCCGTGACCCACGATCACGTGACGGAGTCACCGATGGCGGGATTTCCGGTGCACTTGCCGAAAGCGCGAGTTAAATGCCGCTGTCAGAGATTGATGGCGGCTTTTAACGGGTTAACATCCGGGGTGGATCGCGATTCCACCCACTGCTGTTAGAGGCATATATCAGCTGTTCAAAACAACTGACATGTGCCGGAACAGATGTGTTCTCAGCGCCAGAACCCACCTTAAAGGGAGGGAATCCGACATCGGCGTACTATTACACCCGATGTCGGAAAGGGGTTAAACTGTATGGATGACTAACTGAATCCAGGAAAAGTTTTTGAAAATTATTTTTGGAGTTCTATATACAACTGTAATGTATCAATAACTGTGCTAAACTGCATGAATGACTAATTAAATACAGAATTTTTATTACTTTTTTGGAGTTATATATACCATCGTAATGTATCACAAAGCACTTAATACTTTATGGATGACAAATTCAATCTTGAAAAATTTTTGAATGTAAATATTTTGAAAGTGTACTCCTACACTCTTAAAAGCTTTGCAGAAAGTGCAAAGCCAGGAAAAAATTACAAGGGGTCATCCAGTCCATAGATGCCTGAAAGGCAACAACTGGCAGGCCTCATTCAAATATTTTGAAAGTGTAGCTGATGTACTTCCAGACTCATAAAGGCTTGCACAAAGTGCAAAGCCAGGAAAATACTTATAAAGTGGGACATCCAGTCATCCATAGACCCCTGAAAGCCAAAAACTGATGGGTCTCAATATTTTGAAAGTATAGTTGATGTCCTTCACACTAATACAGACTTTGCACAAAGTGAAAAGCCAGGTAAAAATTAGAAGGAGAGTCATCCAGTCATCCATAGACCCCTGAAAGGCAACAATTGGCAGGCCTCATTAAAATATTTTGAAAGTGTAGTTGATGTACTTCTACACTCATAAAGGCTTTGCACAAAGTGCAAAGCCAGGAAACATTATAAGAGGTTAGTACAATAATCCTCTTCAGGTACCCGCTTCTTCTCCTTCCTCGGGAGGCTGGGGGGAACTGTCTCCACCTGATTCCTGGAGCCCAATTCTTAGCTCCCTGGACTGTTAGTGACCTGGCATTCAGTAGTGCCAGAACCCCAGACATATAGTAATGAGCAATCATCCCATGTGTTACCTGCACTATCGCCTGCTCCTGCATATGAGGTGGGGAACACCAAGGACAGTCCAATCTCTTGAGAGTGGTCACCTCACCTCGCGCTGCCTCAAGGAGCCTCTCAGATGCTTGGTCATTTTGCAAGACGGGTTCATCATTCTCCCTTCCTTCTAGGATCACACCCATTGCATACCAGCGATGTTGCCCTTCCATTTTGAGGAACGTGATTCTGATCCCAGTCGTTTTCCCTTGCAGCCATCGAGCCACATGTTCAGTCTCTACTGCCAGCTGATTGAACAAAATATGATGACTAGTCCAAGCTCTTCTGTGGACCCCCATCTTCGCTGACTGTTGTACATTACAACCGCCAACGAGATGCCAACTCTCTATACCTTGCGGCTAGCGGAGACACTAGCATGTCTACAGCCCTGGTCCTGGCTTGCCTCTTTATCTCTTCTGACCAGCCCAGGCCCCGCAGTCCTCTCACTGGTTGCTGGATCCTGGTTTTCAAGTCTTCAATTCACAAGAATCCAGCTGTGAAGGCTGCTTCCTGATCTCGGGCCTTGGTAGTTCCGGGAAAGTGACCGCATCTGAACCACAGGCTCCTGCCACCTTCACTCTCGCATCAGCTTGGTCTAGCTTCGATATTCCGCTGGTCACTCCCTAAGGAATATTGCAGGATTCTGCAAGAGGCTGGGACGAGGCTGACAGAGTAAATATGTATATGCTTGGCATGACAATCAAGCATCATGGTGTTCTGTTATAAATGAACTAGCAGGGCTCTCGCTGTATACTTGAATACCTGTGGGAAAACAGGTGTGTAGTTATCTTCAGCAGTAGGATGCCAGTGTTGCTGATGGCTCATGGTCAGCCAAGAATCTTCTCCTGGACTATCATGTCATCTACATTGTGTGCACAATTGTTAAGCAATTTGTATTTTTGATCTTTAATTTTAATATTGAACAACTACAATGCTGTTGGTCAATCCAACAGGTTAATAAACCTGAACCTTGAATATTTAAGAAAGTAAACTTCAGCTTTTGTCTTTCTTATGAGAATATAAATTTATGTATAATTTTTGGGTAACTATTAGTGTGCAGAATTATTATGCATCAGCCGTGATCCAGGCCTCAATTCTTTTGACAAATGTTAGGTTTTGCATACTTGTCGTAGATAACCTGGTCCTCTTTTGTGTGAGAAATCCACCATTCACACTTAAATGACACTGGAGGCTGGATAAAGCAATACTCCCATGGCAAACTGGTCCAATTTCTTGAGCCAGAAATCCTTTGGATTGGGGATTCAGAGTTCATGCCTAAGAAAGGGCACATTCTAGGATGACTGAACCCTGCTGCTCAAACTGTGTGTGATGTGCACCAGGTTGTCACTATGCAGAAAACATCTGGTCCATCATATCAATATAGGTGGGTGTTTATGCTGCTGATTGGCTCTTGTTTTAATCCCTAAAGGGTATGCCACACTGAACAATATCGCTAACGGGATCGCTAAAAAACGTCACTATTTAGCGATCCGTTAGCGATGTTGTTCAGTGCGCAGCTTCCAGCGACGAGCTTCCTGCTGTGATCTCGCTCGTCGCTGGAATCGTTCCGGACCCTATTCACGTGGCGCTCCGCTGGGTAAGTATCTAATCGCTGTGTGGCACCTTTCTTAGCGATTTAGCGGTACTTTTGTACGCTAAAGTCGTTAAGAAGATCGCTAACGGCGATAGCGTCGTTAACTATATCGCTAAATGTGGCGAACATTAGCGATATAGAAACAATCCCGCTAGCGATCTCATTAGTATGCGTCGTTATATGTGGTATCGCTAGCGTGGATTTTTTTAGTGTGGCAGTACCTTAAAAATCTGGAACAGGTGGGGAGTGCTTGTGTTTATCAATGAAAGCTAGTGGTCTGCTGGTCCAGTCATGCAGGCAGCAGGAGTTTGATTGGCAAATGACTTTATGCTGATAGTAAGCCAATTTGTGCTTCCCTTCAAAAGCTGGGAAAAATTCCCCCATTTTGCTTTTATAATGAGGGTCTAAAAGTGTGACTATCCAATAGTCATCACTTTGCTTCATGTCAACAAGAAACCTATGTTCCCATGCCCTACAACATGATCAAGGGCCCTAAGCTCCATTATCGCAACCTCACTGCAACAGTTATCATAGCCAGCATGTTAGTCATTGTCATTTTGTCTCTCAGTGTCTGCCTTGTCCCCTCCCTGCATTAAGTCTACTTCCTCCTCCACTTCCATCTACTCCTCCTACTTTCTCAACCTCCTCTTGCTACTCTCCATTCTGCAACATGATACATGGATCTTTTATGACTGCACAAGCACACGCACATGGTTAACGACAAAGAGAAACTAATAACTAAGGGTTTCAGGTTTGATTCATCGTATCGGCTGAAAAAAGTAATTTGAACCTAAGTGATTGGACTTGAGTCAAACATGACCTCAAAGGAGGTTTAAAGTAGATATCCGGGACTTCAAATGAAAAAAAAAAGGAATGCAGTTGCTAACAGAGCCCACTATCTGTCTGTTGCACCTGGCGATCTCTGCCAGAGATTCAGCTACTCCCTGTCAACAGAGCAGGAGTTCCTCTTCCTGCTGATATGGTGGCATTACTAGTATCTTGCTGATTGACAGCCTGCTTCCCCCAATTAGGCAGCAGAAAGTCAGCTATCAATCAGCATGACACCAGTAGTCCCGTACTGTCAACAGAAAGAGAAACTGCTGATCTGTTGATAGGGACTAACTGAATTTCTGGAAAGAGTGGTCAGTGACTGGCGCCGAGTACAACAGACAGGTGGTTGCCTCAGTTAGCAACTACGTGCTTTTTTTTTAACCCCTTCACCCCCAAGGGTGGTTTGCACGTTAATGAACCCTGGCCAATTTTTACAATTCTGACCACTGTCTCTTTATGAGGTTATAACTCTGGAACGCTTCAACGGATCTTCGCGATTCTGAGAATGTTTTCTCGTGACATATTGTACTTCATGTTAGTGGTAAAATTTCTTCGATATAACTTGCGTTTATTTTTGAAAAAAACGCAAATATGGCGAAAATTTTTAAAATTTTGCAATTTTCAAACTTTGAATTTTTATTCCCTTAAAACAGAGAAATATATCACACAAAATAGTTAAGAAATAACATTTCCCACATGTCTACTTTACATCAGCACAATTTTGGAACCAATTTTTTTTTTTGTTAGGAAGTTATAAGGGTTAAAATTTGACCAGCGATTTCTCATTTTTACAACAAAATTTACAAAGCCATTTTTTTTAGGGACCACCTCACATTTGAAGTCACTTTGAGGGGGCTATATGGCAGAAAATACCCAAAAGTGACACCATTCTAAAAACTGCACCCCTCAAGGTACTCAAAACCACATTCAAGAAGTTTATTAACCCTTCAGGTGCTTCACAGTAACTAAAGCAACGTGGAAGGAAAAAATGAATATTTTACTTTTTAGCCACAAAAATGATCTTTTACAAACTTTTTTTTTATTTTCACAAGGGTAAAAGGAGAAAATGGACAGATAAGGTTGTTATGCAATTTCTCCTGAGTACGCCAATACCCCATATGTGGGGGAAAACCACTGTTTGGGCACACGGCAGAGCTCGTAAGGGAAGGAGCGACGTTTGACTTTTTCAAACTAAAATTGGCTGGAATTTAGATTGGATGCCATGTCGCGTTTGGAGAGCCCCTGATGCGCCTAAACAGTGGAAACCCCCCACAAGTGACACCATTTTGGAAACTAGACCCCCTAAGGTACTTATCTAGATCTGTTGTGAGCACTTTGATCCCTCAAGTGTTTCACAAAAGTTTATAAAGCCTGGGTGTGAAAAAAAAAAAAATCAATTTTCCACAAAAATGATTTTTTTAGTCCCAAATTTTTGAATTTTCCCAAGGAAATTGGACCCCAAAAGTTGTTGTCCAATTTGTCCTGAGTACGCTGATACCCCATATGTGGGGCGGGGAAACTGTTTGGGCGCACGGCAGGGCTTGGAAAGGAAGTAGTAACGTTTTGGAATGCAGACGTTAATGGGGGTCATGTTCCGTTTGCAGTGCCCCAGATGAGCCTAAACAGTGGAAACCCCCCACAAGTGACCCCATTTTGGAAACTAGACCCCCTAAGGAACTTATCTAGATCTTTGATGAGCACTTTGAACCCCCAAGTGCTTCACACAAGTTTGTAATGCCCGGGCATGAAAATAAAAAATCCTATTTTTTTCCCACAAAAATTATCTTTTAGTCACTAATTTTTTATTTCCCAAGGGTAACAGGAGAAATTGGACCACATAAGTTGTTGTACAATTTGTCCTGAGTACGCTGATACCCCATATGTGGGGGGGAACCACTGTTTGGGCGCACGGCAGAGCTCGGAATGGAAGGAGCACCATTTGACTTTTTCCAACCAAAATTGGCTGGAATTGAGTTTGGATGCCATGTTGCATTTGGAGAGCCCCTGATGTGCCTAAACAGTGGAAACCACCACAAATGACCCCATTTGGGAAACTAGACCCCCTAAGGAACTTATATAGATTTTTGTTGAGCAATTTGAACCCCCAAGTGCTTCACACAAGTTTATAACGTAGAGCCGTAAAATTAAAAATCATATTTTTTCCACAAAAATGATCTTTTCACCCCAATTTTTATTTTTCCAAGGGTAACAAGACTCCAAAAGTTATTGTGCAATTTGTCCTGAGTGCGCTGATACCCCATATGTGGGGGTAAACCACTGTTTGGGTGCATGGCAGAGTTTGGAAGGGAAGGAGCGCCGTCTGACTTTTTCAACGCAGAATTGGCTGGACGCCATGTCGTGTTTGGAGAGCTCCTGATCTGCCTAAACAGTGGAAACCCCCATAAATGACACCATTTTGGAAACTAGACCCCTCAAGGAACTTATCTAGATGTGTGGTGAGAACTTTGAACCCCCAGGTGTTTCACTAAAGTTTATAACGTACAGCCGTAAAATAAAAAATCTTTTTTTTTTTTACAAAAATGATTTTTTCGCCCCCAATATTTTATTTTCACAAGGGTAACAGAAGAAATTGGAACGCAAAAGTTGTTGTCCAATTTGTCCTGAGTACACTGATACCCAATATGTGGGCGAAAACTACTGTATGGGCACACGTCGGGGCTCGGTAGGGAAGTAGTGACGTTTTGGATTGCAGACTTTGATGGAATGGTCTGGGGGCGTCATGTCACATTTGGAGAGCCCCTGATGCACCTAAACAGTGGAAATCCCCCACAAGTGACCCCATTTTGGCAAATAGACCCCACAAGGAACTTATCTAGATGTGTGGTGAGCACTTTAAACCCCGAAGTGCTTCACAGAAGTTTATAACGCACAGCCGTAAAAATAAAAAATCTTTTTTTTTTTTTACAAAAATGATTTTTTCGCCCCCAATATTTTATTTTCACAAGGTAACAGGAGAAATTGGACCCCAAAAGTTGTTGTCCAATTTGTCCTGAGTACGCTGATACCCAATATGTGGGAGAAAACTACTGTATGGGCGCACGTCAGGGCTCGGAAGGGAAGTAGTGACGTTTTGGATTGCAGACTTTGATGGAATGGTCTGGGTGCGTCATGTCGCATTTGGAGAGCCCCTGATGCGCCTAAACAGTGGAAACCCCCACAAGTGACCCCATTTTGGAAAATAGACCCCACAAGGAACTTATCTAGATGTGTGGTGAGCACTTTGAACCCCGAAGTGCTTCACAGAAGTTTATAACGCACAGCCGTAAAAATAAAAAATTTTTTTTTTTTTGCAAAAATGATTTTTTCGCCCCAATATTTTATTTTTACAAGGGTAACAGGAGAAATTGGACCCCAAAAGTTGTTGTCCAATTTGTCCTGAGTACGCTGATACCCAATATGTGGGAGAAAACTACTGTATGGGCGCACGTCAGGGCTCGGAAGGGAAGTAGTGACGTTTTGGATTGCAGACTTTGATGGAATGGTCTGGGGCGTCATGTCGCATTTGGAGAGCCCCTGATGCGCCTAAACAGTGGAAATTCCCAACAAGTGACCCCATTTTGGAAAATAGACCCCACAAGGAACTTATCTAGGTGTGTGGTGAGCGCTATGAAGCCCCAAGTGCTTCACAGAAGTTTATAATGTACAGCCGTAAAAACAAAAAAATAATTTCTTTTGTACAAAAATGATATTTTCGCCCCCAGTTTTTTATTTTCCCAAGGGTAACAGAAGAAATAGGACAAATTGCACAATAACTCTTGGGGTCCAGAGTATGCTGATACCCCATATGTGGGGATAAACTACTGTTTGGACGCATGGCAGAGCTCAGAAGTGAAGGAGCACCGTTTGACTTTTTCAACGCAGAATTGGCTGGAATTGAGATCAGACGCCATGTCACATTTGGAGAGCCCCTGATGTGCCTAAACAGCGGAAACCCCCCAATTCTAACTCCAACCCTAACCCCAACACACCCCTAACCCTAGTCCCAACCCTAACCACAAAACTAACCCTAACACACCCCTAATCCCAACCCTAACCCTAATCCTAACTTTAGCGCCAACCCTAACCCTAACTTTAGCCACAACCCTAACCCTAACCCTAATGGGAAAATGGAAATAAATAATTTTTTTAATTTTATTATTTTTCCCTAACTAAGGGGGTGATAAAGGGGGTTTGATTTACTATTTATAGCGGGTTTTTATGATTGGCAGCTGTCACGCTAAAAGACGCTTTTTATTGCAAAAATAGTTTTTTGCATCGCCACATTTTGAGAGCTATAATTTTTGCATATTTTGGCCCACAGAGTCATGTGAGGTCTTATTTTTTGCGGTATGAGGTGACGTTTTTATTGGTACCATTTTTGAGCAGGTGACATTTTTTGATCGCTTTTTATTTCGATTTTTGGGAGGTTAGAATGAACAAAAATCAGCAATTCATGAATTTCTTTTGGGGAGGCGTTTTTATTGTTCCGCGTGTGGTAAAATTGATAAAGCAGTTTTATTCTTCGGGTCAGTACGATTATGGCGATACCTCATTTATATCATTTTTTTATGTTTTGGCGCTTTTATAGAATAAAAACAATTTTATATAAAAAATAATTATTTTTGCATCGCTTTATTCTGCGAGCTATAACTTTTTTATTTTTTCGCTGATGATGCTGTATGCGGCTCGTTTTTTGCGGGACAAGATGACGTTTTCAGCGGTACCATGTTTATTTATATCGGTCTTTTTGATCGCGCGTTATTCCACTTTTTGTTCGGCGGTATGATGATAAAGCATTGATTTTTTGCTTCTTTTTTTTTTTTTTTAAGGGGTTCACTAAAGGGGTTAATTAGTGGGACAGTTTTATAGGGGGGGTCGTTACGGACGCGGCGATACCAAATATGTGTACTTTTATTGTTTTGTTTTTTTTATTTACAGGAAGAAATGAATTTATTGGGGAATATTTTTTTTTTTTTTAATTTATTTTGGATTTTTTTTTTACACATGTTTATTTTTACTTTTTTAACTTTTTTACTTTGTCCCAGAGTGGGACATCACTGTATTTTATCAGATCGCTGGTGTGACAGTGTGCACAGCACTCTGTCACACCAGCGATCGCACAGGCATAGATTCAGGCTTCTCAGTGCCTGCTCTCGGCAGGCACTGAGGTAGCCGCCTCCCTCCAGGACCCCGGCGCCATCTTGGATCCGGGTCCTGGGAGGGAGGAAGCCCTCAGAACAGCGCGATCACATCGCGCTGGTCTGAGGGTCTCAGGGGGGCGCGCAGGGAGCCCCCACCCTGCGCGATCCTCCCCTGTGCCCCCAGTACACCGCGATCATGTTTGATCGCGGTGTGCTAGGGGTTAATGTGCCGGGAGCGGTCCGTGACCGCTCCTGACACACAGTCACGGGTGTCAGCTGTGATAATCAGCTGACACCCGGCGGCGATTAGCTGCGCTCCCCTCAGGAGCGCAGCTGATCGCCTATGACGTACTATCCCGTCCATGGGCAGAATGGCACGGGTTTTATGGACGGGATAGTACGTCTAATGTCAGAGAGGGGTTAAAGTTCAAAGTTTTTTAAAGTTTAAAACATATTAAATAAAAAAAATGAAGGCATAAAAAATAAAAAAATATATATATTCACTCGCCCTAGACCAACCCTTTACCAGTCCTACCAATGCAGCTCCCTGCCTCTTCTTCTAGTCATCACTTTGTGTCTTTTAGCTTCAAGTTTTCTGACCTTCTGGTTTTCAGGTCCTCCAGAATTGACTCTTCTGGTCAAGTGGCGTGTGATGTACATCATTTCTTTTTAAAGTGTCAGAATCACAAGACTAATTTATAGGGTACCGTCATTTTCATTTTACCGATAAACTATTTTAGAGTACAAATCATGATTTTGCCAAGTTTCCTGAAAACCCCATGAAATTCATAAACGTTTGTGAGAAAAATATTTAGAATTGAGAGTCCTCAGTGGTTGATACCTTTTAATGGCTAACTGAAAAGATGGTAACAAATTGCAAGCTTTCGAGACTATTCAGGTCTCTTCATCAGGCAAAGACTAATACAACATCTGAAGAATCACATATTTATACACAACACAGCACAGAAATAATGCAATAGATAAGACAAGTGACGTAAAGCAGAACTGTCAATATGGGAGAGGGATGAACAGTTGTGGCAATAAATATTGGACCAGTTCATAGATAAGGAGTATGAAAGTTTTATTGCCCTCTGATTGGAGTCTGGTAATGTTTTGTAATGCTCCCACAGGGTCTTTAGGAGCAAATTCCTTAATTGATGTAAAAGGCCATAAATCCATGCGATATGTTCATTCCAGCATTGAGAGTGTCAAAGGTCGTTATCAGTTTGTATTCACAAACTCTTTTGTGTCTCTGAGATGTGAAATTACCTTTCAATACAAGTAATTTCATGTCCATCATACTATGACCGGAGATACAAAAATGTTTAGCCACAGGTAGATCCATTCTCTTTTCTCTTATTGTGTGGCGATGAGAATTCATCCTTGTTCTCAGTTTTTGTCCGGTTTTGATGGTCAAAATAGCACAGAGTATTACACAATTATATCCAGTAAAAAATTAAGCCTGATGGGCCCAAAATAAATCAATAGCGGAAATGACATACTGCACAAAATTAATTGTTAATGCATTTGTAAAAACAAATATTTTGAAAAGTAAATAGCTAGAATTTAAAATAATCCATTTTCCCTTAAAGAAAAAATAGCAGTATTTAATAGCTTCATTGTATCATTATTTGCCTTAGCCTTTTCAAATGCTTTATTCACTTTCCAGCTACCTTCGCTTGCCCTTTTCTGTTTTGACACTCAATTTCCTTGTCACTGTCCACTGTCATTGGGATCCTTCATGTCTCCTTTGTACTGTTAGTCTCTGGTCTGTGTTACTATTGTCACCTCAGCTCTTTGAATGGATGTTTGTGTCTTACTGTCACATTTCTTTAGTAGTCAATGTCTTTTAACTGTCAATGTTCTTAATTTTCCCTGCAGCCATCTGACACAGTTATCCTTTCCTGACAGCATTAGACACTATAAGAGACAAGCTTCTCCAATGGGTTAATTTGAATAGTACAGATGATAGTGGAAACCATCATGACATTACAGATCCCCATCAAAGATATTCTTTATAGCATGACAAAACAAACAATATCATCTAATTATGGCCATAAATCAGCAAAGTTTGATTGTTGTTCCAGAAAATTGGTTTTCCAATTAATCTCCTTATTACCATATGCTCTAATCTGAAGCATTACAATATGGAAAAATTACAATGACATTCAGATAAAGTGATGCTCTGCTTAATCAAATCCAAAATATTTATTTCATGTACCCAACTATACAAACTTGTATAATTAATGCATGAATTTGCAATTAAAATTGCCTGCTACAGACAGGAGGAAAAAAAAGCTGAAGGATTTTTAATCACAAAGAGTCTTATATTTTTCATCCATGACAAGAGAACGATTTTTAACCTCTGATTAGTTCTTTATGCTAAATATGGCGCCGACAGTATCATAAATCTTAGGAGTACAGAAATGGACATTGGGTTTGGAGTATTCAGGCAGGAGACAATCTACTTCATCTCCTGTTTTGGAGATTGTCAAATCTTCGGCTCGTTAATCAGTGGTGCCATGTTTGACAGAGATTGTTTGCTGGAAAATGTCTTCACTGCATACCTGAATGAGTTTGTGATGCTGAAAATTGATACAAACAAATGATCAATTATGTGTTTGATACAGCAGTGAATTTCACTGTCACAAAACGGCATTAAAACTCATTTCCATGGCAGAATATGAGACTAGTTATTTAATATCTGTCATTCATAAAATAGCTGCATATTACCCAGCATTAAAAAACACAAGCTCAGACTGGCATGAATCATGATTGTACAAATAGAAGTACATAGAAATAAAAAAAAAATGACTGAAGTGAGAGTGTGCAACCTACCTTTCCATGACTATCATTAAGAACACAATATATCATGATTATAGATGAGTGATTCTGCCAAAATTGATCTAGGGTCTTTCCAGACCTCAAGGCTTAATAAATTGAGGGGAGAAAAAAAATGATACACTGTACGCACATATCCTTACCCCCATTTCTTTCACAAGTATAACTCCAAGATCATCTGGATTTGCTCATCTAGATACAAATGTACTTTATCACATCATGCTAAACAAACCAATGGCATAATACCTAGTGATGAGCGAGTATACTCGTTGCTCTGGTTTTCCAGAGCATGCTCGGGTGTCCTCCGAGTATTTTGGCATGCTCGGAGAATTAGTTTGTGTCACCATACCTGCATTATTTGCGGCTGCTAGACAGCCTGAATACATGTGGGGATTGCCTGTTTGTTAGGAAACATTTTGATTAAGAATTTTTCTTTTTTTTTTTTACAACAAAACTATATTTCTAAATGACATGAAAACAGCCATATTATTCACTTTATCATGCTACAGCATAGTCTATTTACTCTATGTGTGGGATAACAACTCACTTTTGATTAATTGTATTTATACTTATTTATGAATGTTGGATGAATTTTTCCTAAACATATTTCTATTAAGTTTCTAAGTACCATCTATCGGAACGATGTAACTGCACAGGCGCTGCCGGTGCCATCTTGATGGAGCCTATTTTTTTCTCTACCAAAATAGCAACAGTCGCTGCACCTGTGCAGTAGCATCAATCAAGTATCAATAGATGCTACTGTGCAGACACCGCTGGCGCCATCTGGATGGAGCCTAATTCTTTATTTTTAGAAAAATGGTGCAATTGGCTCTTTGGTTAAGATTTTTTTTTTGGAACAAAACTATATTTCTAAATAACATTAAAACAGCCATAATATCATGCTACAGCGCATTCCTGATGAATGTGATTTTTTTTTCAAACCATAATTCTATGCAGTATTTAAAACAGGGGCCAGGTCACTGAGGAATCATTAACTTGTCATAAGCCATACAGATGAACATGTAAGAACATGTAAGAAGAGCACCACATAAAGACCCCCTTACCCCACAGGCCCATCCCAGAGCACGAGAATCTCATTAACTGAAAACTACAAATAAGGATTAAAAATTATCACAAGACTGATTTCATCAACCCAGGTATAATTTTAATCAGTATAACAGTGTCATCCTCAGAGCCCACACCCTAGGGTTAGCAGCATTGCAGGTCAGGACTGAGATTGGAGCAGTCCAAGAGAAAAAATGAGGGATGAATTGATGACAGTAATTGGCAAATCCGAGGAACTGCTAGATTGCCTTCAGACTGTCAGGACGAGGCCACTTCAGAACCGCAGATAACTTCTCAAGGTCCATCCTTAGTCCTATCTCAGAGATGATGTACACAATGAACAGAATAGAAGTTTGCTCAAAGACACATTTTTCAAACTTGACATACAAATGATTCTTCCTCAGTCTCTGCAGTACCTGGCGAACATCCCTCCTGTGTGTGGGCAGATTGGGAGAGAAAACTAATATGTCAACCACCATTCACAAGTAGGGAATGTCCCGGAAGAAATTGTTCACCAGTTATTGAAAGACTGCTGGGGCATTACAGAGCCCAAACGACATTATGCAATATTCATAATGGCCATTCTGAGTGTTAACCCCTTAACGACCAAAGGTATTTTTAATTTTGCATTTTCATTTTTTGCTCCCCTTATTCCCAGAGCCATAACTTTTTCATTTTTTGATCAAAATGGCTATGTGTGGGCTTGTTTTTTGCTGGACATGTTGTAATTTTGAATGACATCATTGGTTTTACCATGTTGTGTACTTGAAAACGGGAAAAAAATTCCAAGTGCGGTGAAATTGCAAAAAAAGTGCAATCCCACACTTGTTTTTTTCCTTTTTTCACAATGTTCACTAAATGCTAAACCCGAACGACCACTATGATTCTTCAGGTCATTACGAGTTCATAGACACCAAACATGTCTAGGTACTTTTTATGCAAGTGATGAGAAAAAAATCCAAACTTTGTTTAAAAGAAAAAAAAATTGCGCCATTTCTGATACCCATAGCGTCTCCATTTTTCGTGATCTCAGGTTGGCTGAGGGTTTATTTTTTGCGTGGCTGAGCTGACGTTTTTAACAATACCATTTTGTTGCAGATATATTCTTTTAAACACTTATTGCATTTAAAATGCAATGTCGTGGCGACCAAAAAAAAGTAATTCTGGCATTTTAACTTTTTTCTCGCTACGCTGTTTAGCAATCAGGTTAATCCTTTTTTATTGAATTGATAGATCGGGTGATTCTGAATGCGGCGATGCCAAATATGTGTGTGTTTGATTATTTTATTGTTTTATTTTGAATGGGGCAAAAGGGGATGATTTGAACGTTTACATTTTTTATTTTTTTAGTAATTTTAAAAACATTTTTTTTAACTTTTGGCATGCTTCAATAGTCTCCATGGGAGACTAGAAGCTGCCATTGCCCGATCGGCTTTGCTACATACAGGCGATGATCAGATCACCCTTATGTAGCAGATTTGCTGACTTGCAAATCGCGATTCCACCCGCGGCTGTTCCGGGCACATGTCAGCTGTTTTGAAAGATGTGGGCTCACCGCTGGAGCCCACATCAAAGGAAGGGAGTCCGACATTGATATAATTGTACGCCAGATGTCGGAAAAGGGTTAAAGGCAGTTTCCATTCATCCCCTTGGTGTATTGGCATAAGGTTATACGCCACCTCCTTGCAGGTCAAGTTTGATAAAGACTCTGGACCCTTTCAGACAATCAAACATATATAAGAACCCTATAGTTGATACAGAGACGAGGTGAACCGTCCTTTTTCTTAAGAAAGAAGAATCCGGCTCCAGCCGGAGAAGTAGACTTCCAGATAATTGGACATGGCTCTGGTCTCAGCCTGGGACAGAGGGTAGATATGGCCTGGTGTAGGAGAAGAGCCAGGAAGGAGGTCTATAGGGCAATTGTACTGTCTTGTGTGGTGGTGGTGTTTCCACCTCTTTTTTTATCGAAGACATACGAATCGTCATCAAAAAGGAAGTAAGGGAAAAAAAGAATAAAAAATCAGTTAGTCACTGCTGTTACAAAAGGGAGATTTTAACGCAAGAATATTTGAAAATAGTTTAGATTATGGAACTAAATAGATAGGGATTTAGAATGAAAATTACTAAGGGTGAGTTTCCACGGTCAGGAAACGCTGCGTGTTTGGCGCTGTGCGCTGGCGCAGCGCCAAACACGCAGCGTCCAGATGTTACAGCATAGTGGAGGGGATTTCAAGAAATCCCGTCTCCACTATGCGTAACAATACGCAGGTGGCAGACCTGCGTAAACGGACATGCGGCGCGTCTTTTTAGACCGCAGCATGTCCTCGCGTATTGCGGCGACGGTGCGTCGCCGCAACAGAATTAACACAGGGCTATGTAGCCCTGCGCTCTTTCCGGAGGTGTTCCGGAGGTGTCCTGAACACCTCCGGAAAGATCGCGCGTCATAAAGGGGGCGGGGCTTAGACGGAGCGGAATTTCCGCTCCGTCCAAAGCGCTGTGGTTCCGGACCGTGGAACCACAGCCTTAGCCTTGGAGCCACTCCTTTAACAGGCTCACATGTGCTTCCAGTTTACTTGGAGGACATGCACTCTCTCCCCTGTAGCAATATGCAAATTTTGAGAATATGTTCTTTACTGTGTGCAAAAACCCTGCTACATATAAATTGTCACTTTGACAGTTCCTATTCCATTGCCTCTTGTTTGCTGAAACTGAGGTTATGAAGGCTAAAAAATCTAAAAAGCTTTCAATAAATATCTACATCTATCCAGCTACTGCAGGATTAGTCTTTGCTATAAACTAATACAACTTGATAAGGCCCTGCATATACCATCATGAGTACAACAGCGACTTAGGATGGCCTCTATGAATATTTAATAATGCAATTTGGCCACAGCAATTCTTCTATTGCTTTTCAATGTCTTTTCAATGACAAACACAGCAACGTGAAATAGCTATACCGTATGCAATTTTAAATATAAAATATTCACTACAAACATATACTGGATATACATACAGTTATATGAAAAAGTTTGGGCACCCCTATTAATCTTAAGCTTAATGTTTTATAAAAATTGGTGTTTTTGCAACAGCTATTTCAGTTTGATATATCTAATAACTATTGGACACAGTAATGTTTCTGCCTTGAAATGAGGTTTATTGTACTAACAGAAAATGTGCAATCTGCATCCAAATAAAATTTGACAGGTGCATAAGTATGGACACCTCACCAGAAAAGTGACATTAATATTTAGTAGATCCTCCTTTTGCAAAAATAACAGCCTCTAGTCGCTTCCTGTAGCTTTTAATGAGTTCCTGGATCCTGGATGAAGGTTTTTTTGACCATTCCTCTTTACAAAACAATTCCAGTTCAGTTAAGTTTGATGGTCGCCGAGCATGGACAGCCCTCTTCAAATGATCTCACAGATGTTCAATGATATTCAGGTCTGGGGACTGGGATGGCCATTCCAGAACATTGTAATTGTTCCTCTGCATGAATGCCTGAGTAGATTTGGAGCGGTGTTTTGGATCATTGTCTTGCTGAAACATCCATCCCCTGCGTAACTTCAACTTTGTCACTGATTCTTGAACATTATTGTCAAGAATCTGCTGATACTGAGTGGAATCCATGCGTCCCTCAACTTTAACAAGATTCCCGGTGCCGGCATTGGCCACACAACCCCAAAGAATGATGGAACCTCCACCAAATTTTACTGTGGGTAGCAAGTGTTTTTTTTGGAATGCTGAGTTTTTTTGACGCCATGCATAACGCCTTTTTGTATGACCAAACAACTCAATCTTGGTTTCATCAGTCCACAGGACCTTCTTCCAAAAAGAAATTGGCTTCTCCAAATGTGCTTTTGCATACCTCAGCTGACTCTGTTTGTGGCGTGCTTGCAGAAACGGCTTCTTTCGCATCACTCTCCCATACAGCTTCTCCTTGTGCAAAGTGCGTTGTATAGTTGACCGATGCACAGTGACACCATCTGCAGCAAGTTGATGCTGCAGCTCTCTGAAGGTGGTCTGAGGATTGTCCTTGACTGATCTCACCATTCTTCTTCTCTGCCTTTCTGATGTTTTTCTTGGCCTGCCACTTCTGGCCTTAACAAGAACTGTCCCTGTGTTCTTCCATTTCCTTACTATGTTCCTCACAGTGGAAACTGACAGGTTAAATCTCTGAGACAGCTTTTTGTATCCTTCCCCTGAACAACTATGTTGAATAATCTTTGTTTTCAGATCATTTGACAGTTGATTTGAGGAGCCCATGATGCCACTCTTCAGAGGAGATTCAAACAGGAGAACAACTTGCAAGTGGCCACTTTAAGTAGCTTTTCTCATGATTGCATACACCTGGCTATGAAGTTCAAAGCTCAATGAGGTTACAAAACCAAAAAAAGTGCTTTAGTAAGTCAGTAAAAAGTAGGTAGGAGTATTTAAAACAAGAAAATGATAAGGGTGCCCATACTTATGCACCTGTCAAATTTTGTTTGGATTCAGATTGCACATTTTCTGTTAGTACAATAAACCTCATTTCAAGGCAAAAACATTACTGTGTCCAATAGTTATTAGATATATCAAACTGAAATAGCTGTTGCAAAAACACCAATTGTTATAAAACATTAAGCTTAAGATTAATAGGGGTGCCCAAACTTTTTCATATAACTGTATAATCTCCCATTAAATCATCTTAAGAAATGTTGTATATTTTAAATTTCTCACATTTATCCTGACTTTTTTAGATATATCTTATTAACCCAGATGCAGACAAAGGAACAATTAAACAATTTAATTTTATTTAAAACATTTCTAAGTCCCAGAAAGTGAAAGAATTAAAGTGGTTGATTACTTCTGGACAACCCCTGCTTGACCAACATGTTTCCAGTGATTTTAATGTTTGCCTTAAGTAGGTATGTTTTTGTCATGTGACTACTGCAGCCAATCATCCGCCTCTGATCAAATACAACTTTCACTACTCCATCGGAGCAAACATCGCTGGAACGGCATTGATCCAAAAAGGAGAACATCTTTATTTATTTTTTTATTTTACATGATGTTATGTCCACTGTACACTCCAGGTGACCTGTGCAGCTGGTTTCCATCTCATCTCTTGATGTGTTGAGATATGAAGGAGGGGGAATTTGAGAAATGATTGACCATAGCATGTTAGGATGTGTGTATTTTCCTGTGTGTATTTTACTATATATATGAGTGTGCATGTATAATTTCCTGTGTGTATGAGCATGCATGTGTATTTTTCTGTGTGAATGGGCATGCATGTTTATTTTACTGTGTGTATTTTCCTGTATGTCTAAATGTGCATATGTATTTTCCTGTGTGTCTGAGCATACAAGTGTATTTCCATGTGGGTAGAAAATTGTGTGTAATTTCCTGTTGAATGAGCATGTCTGTATTTTTCTGTGTGTATAAGCATGCGTGTGAATTTTCCTGTGTGTATAACTGTGCATGTGTATTTTCCTGTTTATGAGCATGCATGTGTATTTTCCTATGTGGGTATTTTTCCCTGTGGGTATTTTCCTGTGTGTATGAGCATGTTTGTGTATTTTTCTGTGTGTATGAGCGTGTGTGTGATATCACACACATGTGAACAGATCCCGTCTACATTTACTGCAGTCGTAATATGAGCTAGTTGTACACTATTATTTTCATGGCACATTACAACAGCTGCTCCCCCTAGTGTTTTAAAGTGGGGATCAAACTTTTTTAAATTGTTTTTCACATTTTATTTAATTAAAAATAAATGCTAATTTTTCAAAAAATGAAAATATTAATATTTTACTTTTTTTAGTTGCTGTAATTTTTTTTAAGTTCCCTGAAACTTCCTTAACCGATCTAGCATAGTAAATGACATCACAGTTTCCACTGTACCAGAAGTCTGCTGCCTCAGAGTAACCTTTGACTTTGCCCTGTCCTTCAAACCATACATTCAAGCTCTTACCACCTGCATGTGAAGTCTATGCCCCAAAGTGTCTGATTTTCTCCAGACTCGGAATTTTCAGAAATAGCATTAATACTCATCTCGTCAAGAAAACTCAGAGCATGCAATAACTTTGCTGTCACCTCACCACCATTACACTGTGTTCCAAATTATTATGCAAAAATGGTTTAGGAGTGATAAGGTAAGAATTTTTTTGTTTGTCAGTTAAACTTATTGATGGTGATGTGTGTCAGGGCTCTTTATATCACTGTAAGCAATTGCAGACCCCTGTGCTAATTAGTTTGGCAGGTGTGTCCAATGAAAGGCAAGACTACTTAAGAAGGCTGTCCCACATTATTAAGCAGCCTACATTTTCTGCCAAAATGGGAAAGAAAAAGGATGTGTCGGCTGCTGAGAAGCAACAAATTGTGGAGTGTTTAGGTCAAGGCATGACTACAATCAACATTGCCAAAACACTTCTTTGTGATCAAGAAGTATGTAGCTGATTCACAGTCGTGTGCGTGCTGATAAGGGAAAATTGAGGACTCTTTCCTACAGGCAATTACGTCAGGTTAAAAGAGCAGTGGCAAAAAAAGCCTTGTCATAGCAGCAGACAAGTTTTTGAAGCTGCTGGTGCCTCCAACGTCCCCCGAACAACAAGATGCAGGGTCCTTCAGTGGTTTGCAGCTGTGCGTAAGCCATCCTGTCGACCTCCTCTATCCACTGCACACAAGCAGAAACGGCTCCAGTGGGCCAAACAATACATGAACACTGACTTCAAAACTGTTTTGTTCACCGATGAGTGCCATGCAATGCTCGATGGTCCAGATGGATGGCGTGGAGGATGGCTGGTTGATGGACACCCCATGCAAACACGGCTACAGCGCCAACAAGGAGGAGGTGGAGTAATGTTTTGGGCTGGAATCATGGGGAGAGAGATTGTCGGCCCCTTTAGGATCCCTGAAGGGGTAAAGATGAACTCCATAGTGTATGTTGAGTTTCTCAAACAGCACTTCCTGCCATGGTTCAAGAAGAAGAACTGTGCATTCCGCAGCAAGATCATTTTCATGCATGATAATGCACCATCTCATGCTGCACATAACACATCTGCATCTCTGGCTGCTATGGGCATAAAAGGGGACAAACTTATGGTGTGGCCCCCATGCTCCCCTGACCTCAACCCCATTGAGAACCTCTGGAGCATCATCAAAAGGAGGTCTATGATGGCCGGAGGCAGTTCACATCTAAGCAACAGCTCTGGGAGGGTATTCTGTCCTCATGCAAAACAATTGAAGCAGAAACCATCCAAAACCTTACAAATTCAATGGACGAGAGCGTTCAGAAGCTCCTTTCGAACAAGGGGTCCTATGTGCAAATATAACATCACCTAGAATAAAGTTCTGAGTTGAAAACTGTTTGATTTCAGTTTGTAATAACCTGCTAATGCTTATAATTTAAAAAAATGACAATTTTTTTGTTCTTTATTAAAATGAAAAGGTTGAAAACTCTGCTGTGCATAATAATTTGGAACATGCATTTTGAGTGCAGTTTGAGTGTATTTTTTAAAAAATATACCGTTATCATAGGCAGTTTGTATAAAAACCTTTCAATTGTACTCTAATAGTTATTTGACTGGAAAATTACAATGACTGCAATTCATATAGGTAATTTGGGAAAATCGGAGAAAATATTATTTGCATAATAATTTAGAACACAGTGTAGAGCTGCTGCAACCCAGCCAACCTTCTGTCTCCTTCCCCATTAACCTGTAGACTGTAAGTCCACAAAGGCAGTGTCCTCTCCGCTCTGTACCAGTCCATCACCAATATTTTGTTCATTGTAATTTGTACCTGTATTTTGTATGTAAACGTTTTTCACGTGTACAGCACCATGGAATCAATGATGCTCTAAAATTAAATAATAACAACAATTAGGAAGTTACCGCAGACATATGATTGAACACAAATTAGCAGTGATGAATAGACAAACTTTTTACTTGCTAACTCACTTGCAGTGATGAGATTACACACAGGAATAGTACCTAGCCTGCACAGAAAGTCTGGTCACACATATTAGCAGCAACAGAGTTCACCAGGTCTGATCTAGGAAGTAGTTGCAGACTGTTAAAGAAGAGTTTGCTGGAAAGATGATTACTCAACTGTGTAAAGTGGATGATGAGCCAAACTCTCTTTATACACTGGAGCTGAAAGCAATGCTCCCTGAGAAAACAGACAACACAAGACACCCTAAGACGGCCTTGAAAAAACGTAGATAATATTGTCAGAGGTGTTTGCCAGGTTATCTCAGTAATTCGGCATGGACCAGCACAGAGGAAACTGGCCACAGTGGAAGGATACAAAAGCCTACCTGCACTGCGACAGATGAGTAACACCAAAGTAATAAAACACTTTTATGAAGAGTTTTTTTAAAATTATGAAGTGAATTTCATTTTAATAGGTAATAAAATATAAATAAGAATCAGGGTGCTCACCACTGCCATGTTTCATGTTAATTATTATTACAGGAACTGAAAAACATGGAGAAAACATGTCATATGACAATTTCACGTGATCACACACCTCGTCATAGACTTCATGTGTCACGATTCGACTGACGAGTGATTTGGGACCAGGGTGCACCTTTCCTGGCCCTAACACTAGGGGGCGCCCTAGCTTGCCCTGTTCCCCGGGATACTTCAGGTGGCAAAGATGCCTGGGCCTCCGCCCTTGCCTTTTCTCCTACAACAGCCCTTCATCTGTCCTCTTCTATGTACCTCTTCTATGTTCTGTGTACCGCAATACACCAACCCGACAGATAGGGTGACTGTTATGATCTGCTACAAGCACTAAGGAAAGGTGGGAATTCTGTCCCTACAATAGGACTGAGCTGGATCCCTACGATGTAACGGGGAACCTGATCCTGCGACCAGACCCGCTAAAGTCCTTAGCTAGTCTGAACGAAGACCTATAGTTGCGAGGGAGGAATCCCTACAAGATCTAGGGACTGGGTGAAAAGGTGGACACCTCCTAACAGAAAGTGTAGCAGGGAATATAAAAACAGAAAACAAATACTAAGAGATCCTAAGATCAAGCAAAACTGACAGAGTAAGGCACCTAAGCACATGGCTAGCTGAAGCGTAGATAATACAATGAAGTCCAGCAAAGCCAGAAGGGCGGAGCCAGACTAAATAGGGTAAAAAGGTCATGTGACCAGCAAACTGAAACAAAATCTAACAAGAGGGTTCTAACAGTACCCTCCCTTCAAAGAGGATCCTCCGGATCCCATAGGACTTAGGCTTATCCGGAAACCTCTTGTGAAACGCTCTAACAAGTCTAGACGCAGAAACATCATCCCCCCTCACCCATGAGTTATCCTCGGGTCCATAACCCTTCCAAGCGACGAGGTACTGCAAACTCCCTCTATACCGTCTAGAATTTAGGATGCGGGAAATCTCATATTGCCCGTCCTCCACCACCAGGGGAACAGTGGCCGACACGTCTCCCTCTGAGACCTCAGCTTTTTTCAAGAGAGAAACATGAAACACCGGATTAATCTTCCAGGAGGTAGGAAGCTCCAACTTAACAGCAGATTGGTTAATAACCTGAAGCACCTTAAAGGGCCCTACAAACTTGGGACCCAATTTCTTAGACGGAATCCTCAAGCGCAGACTCTTAGAGGACAACCAAACCATGTAACCAATAGCAAACAAAACATCTTGTCGTTTTCTATCAAAATACACTTTGGATCTTTTGTTAGCCTCCTGAAGATTACCACACACATCAGTCCAAACTCTCTCCAAAACAGCAGAAAAATTCTCCTCTTCAGGTACAGCCGATCCCAACTTGGAAAATGACCCAAAAGACGGATGTCTCCCAGTACAACAAAAAAGGCGAACAACCAGCAGAAGCGGATGTATGATTGTTAAGAGCAAACTCAGCAAGTGGCAGAAACTCAGACCACCCCTCTTGATTATCAGTCACAAAACAACGCAAGAACTGCTCAACATCCTGGTTTTTCCTTTCTGTCTGGCCATTAGACTCAGGATGATATCCGGAAGAAAACGACAAATGAACTCCCAACCTGTCACAAAAAGCGCGCCAAAAATGAGCCACAAACTGAGGTCCCCTATCGGAAACAATATCAGTAGGAACGCCATGTAGTTTGACTATTTCCTTGACAAAGGCCTTAGCGAGAGTCTTAGCGCAGGGCAGTTTGATGAAAGGAACCAAGTGACACATCTTGCTAAAACGGTCCACGACCACCCAGATGACAGTGAAACCCTCAGAGGGGGGAAGGTCAGTAATAAAGTCCATAGCCAAATGTGTCCAAGGTGCACTAGGGACCTCCAGAGGGCAAAGCAATCCCGCAGCAGGAGTATGAGAAGACTTAGATCTAGCACACACAGTGCATTGTCGCACCCACTTAATGACTTCCTTCTGCCATCCTGGCCACCAAAAACTGCGACCCACAAGTCTCTTGGTCTCAGAGATTCCAGGATGACCTGCCAACTGAGAGTCATGACATTCAACAAACAAATCTCTCCTCAGGGTACCAGGCACAAACAACCTCCCATGCGGCGTGTTAGATGGGGCATTCTCCTGTGCTTTAAGAATCTCATCTTCCAACACGGAGTCCAAAACAGCAATAACAACCCCCTCTTGCAAGATGTTCTCCTCCTCCTCCTCAGTACCCACCATAGGAGAAAAGCTGCGAGACAAAGCATCAGCTTTAACATTTTTAGTACCTGGGATGTAAGTAACGGTAAAATTAAACCGTGAGAAAAACAGTGCCCACCTAGCCTGACTGGCATTCAAGCGTTTGGCAGCATCAAGGTAGATCAGATTTTTATGATCGGTGATGACTTGAATAGGAAATTCCGCTCCCTCCAAAAAATGACGCCAGTGTCCAAATGCGAGTTTAATTGCCAACAATTCCCGATTACCGATATCATAATTTAGTTCAGACTCAGAAAATTTCTTTGAAAAAAAAGCACAGGGATGTACTCCATCCGTCTTTGCCTGAGACAACACCGCGCCGACCCCCACAGAAGAAGCATCAACCTCAGCCAAAAATGGTTTAGTCACATCAGGCTGTGTAAGGATGGGAGCAGAGCTGAACCTCTCCTTTAGCAACACAAAAGCCTCAATGGCCTCAGTAGTCCACTGAACCGCATCAGCACCTTTCCTGGTGAGATCGGTCAGAGGTTTGGCAATCACAGAAAATTTTTTTATTAATTTTCTATAATAATTGGCGAACCCCAAAAACCTCTGTATTGATTTCACACCAATAGGTCTAGGCCAATCCTGCACAGCTTGCACTTTCACTGGGTCCATCTCAAAACCTTCACTGGAGACAATGTAGCCCAAAAAACTAAGTCTCTGTACAGCGAACTCACATTTTTCTAGTTTGGCAAAAAGTGAATTATCACTCAGTAACTGTAATACTTCACACACACTCCTCCAATGAGACTCCAAATCTGATGAATAAATCAAAATGTCATCCAAATATACAACCACATTTCTGCCGATCAAAGGTCTAAGGATGTCATTAATAAGATTCTGAAAAAATGCCGGAGCACTGGAAAGTCCAAAGGGCATGACCAGATTCTCAAAATAACCCAGTGGAGTGTTAAACGCAGTCTTCCATTCATCCCCCTCCTCCATGCGCAACAAATTGTATGCCCCTCGAAGATCAATTTTCGAGAACCACTTGGCCCCCACTAACTGATTAAACAAATCAGGAATCAATGGCAGTGGGTAAGGATTGCGTACAGTAATCTTATTAATCTCACGAAAGTCTAGACAAGGCCGTAAACCGCCGTCCTTTTTTTTAACAAAAAAAAATCCAACCGCCACAGGAGATTTGGAAGGCCTAATGTGACCGGCGGCCAAGCTTGTCTGTATGTATTCCTCCAAAGCCTTTCTCTCAGGAATAGTCAAATTAAATAAACGACTTTTAGGAAGAGTCGCTCCAGGGACAAATTCAATCGCACAATCATAATCTCTATGAGGAGGCAATACCTGCGATTCCTTATCAGAAAAAACTTTCCAAAAATCCTGAATAGGTACAGGTAACTCCCCCTTAACTACAGCAGCAATACGCCCGTTACAACACTTGTCATAACAATTGGGACTCCATTACTTAATTTCATTGGTAGACCAATCCAGTACCGGATTGTGCAATTTTAACCAGGGTAACCCCAAAATCACCGGTGAGGGCAAATTATTCAAAACTACCAAATCCAAATTCTCTTGATGAACACCATTAATAGTAAGAGGAAATTCACAGATATGGTGAGTAACATTTTTCAAGGGAGAACCATCCACAGACACCACATTAATAGGGGAAGACAGAAGTTTGGGTTTTAATTTTAGTTTTTCCAAAAATTTCCCATCAATCACATTGAGAGTTGAACCACAATGCACAAATACCTGAAACTCCATTAATTCCTCCTCAACAGCAGTGGTAGCAGAAAGAAAGACACCTTTATTGTTTAAACAAGCTATGCGGGCAAAACTGACCTCATTTTTTTTTCTCTCTTTATTCATTCGAAGCGCACAGTTCTTAATGAAATGCTCAGATTTACCACAATAGAAACACAAACCTTGAGCAAATCTGCGTTCTTTTTCTCGAGAGTGAGGTGCCATTGCTCCAATTTCCATCGGCTCTGCAATGTCAGTACATTCCTTCTCCAAATTTGGAGCTGACAAGGCAGATTTACTCTCATTAACCCTTGCACGCAGTCTCCTATCCACCCGTATGGCTAATTGCATAGCCTCTTGCAAGTTACCAGGTATGGGATAAGCAATCAGCAAATCTTTAACCCTCTCACTTAACCCTGCAAGAAATAAACTTTTCAAAGCTGAATCGTTCCAGCCCACCTGAGTGGACCACCTTCGGAAGTCAGTACAATATTTTCCACATTACCTGATCCCTGTCTCAAACGTCTCAATTCTGTCTCAGCTGATGAAACACGATCCGGATCGTCATACAATAACCCCAAAGCAGAAAAAAAACTATCCACTGATCTAAAGCATGGATCACTAGACTGCAGAGAAAAGGCCCAGTCCTGAGGTTCTTTGCGCAAAAGTGACATTATGAACCCTATGCGCTGTGATTCATCACCAGAGGATCTGGGTCTCAAACGGAAATACAACAAGCAAGCATTTTTAAAAGAAAAAAAATCTTGTTGTTCACCAAAAAATAAATCAGGCAAACGTACCTTTAGCTCCACGAAATGTGCTCCAGAACAACTACTCACGTGTTGCTTTATCTCAGCCACCTCCAGAGAAAGTCCCTGCAGGCGTTGAACCAAATCCTGAACCGAAACCATGATGATACAGAAAATCTTTCCTTAGAGATTTTTTTTTTTTTTTTTTTCTTTGGGCTGGACTTACTGTTATGATCTGCTACAAGCACTAAGGAAAGGTGGGAATTCTGTCCCTACAATAGGACAGAGCTGGATCCCTACGATGTAACGGGGAACCTGATCCTGCGACCAGACCCG
This sequence comes from Oophaga sylvatica, assembly GCA_033576555.1. Classification (NCBI taxonomy): domain Eukaryota; kingdom Metazoa; phylum Chordata; class Amphibia; order Anura; family Dendrobatidae; genus Oophaga; species Oophaga sylvatica. Next base: position 468,287,691 of record JARQOD010000002.1, on the reverse strand, counting down.
CTAAAGTCCTCAGCTAGTCTGAACGAAGACCTATAGTTGCGAGGGAGGAATCCCTACAAGATCTAGGGACTGGGTGAAAAGGTGGACACCTCCTAACAGAAAGTGTAGCAGGGAATATAAAAACAGAAAACAAATACTAAGAGATCCTAAGATCAAGCAAAACTGACAGAGTAAGGCACCTAAGCAAACGGCTAGCTTAAGAGTAGATAATACAATGAAGTCCAGCAAAGCCAGAAGGGCGGAGCCAGACTAAATAGGGTAAAAAGGTCATGTGACTAGCAAACTGAAACAAAATCTAACAAGAGGGTTCTAACAGTGACACAGACAAGGGTAAACTGAAAACTCCGCACACACAAAATATAAACTCACATATAGCAGAGGCATTCACCAGGGTGTGTAGGGAGGGAGAAGAAAGTAAAACAGGGAAGGATAAGGAATTTCCAATTGTATAAACCAGGCAACAGTCGCTAATAAAATTTCTCCAGCACTCCTTCACAACACCAACTTCTCCCACTCCAATATCATGCAGCAAATTGCTAACTCTGACAATGACTAGGTAATCAAGCCCAGATTTTATAGGAAAAGGAGTGGCTAATCAAGCACAGCTGAATGTATAAGCTTTCCATTATGACTGATTAACCCCTGTTCTGCTGGAAGAAACAAACATGTTTAAAGCACTGGAGAAGTGCTTCATCTCAGCTTAGAAGGAGCGACAAGATGCTGTGGTCTTCTGATTTTGCTCCGTTGCGGTAACCGTGACATCAAGTTTAAACCTTTGCCTCCCCCTTAAATACATGCAACTTAATTATCACCAATTTTCAAAATACATGTAAATGAGAATTTACATGAAGAATTCAATAATATAAGAGGTAGGAACTACACATAACACAGACATACTAATACAGAAAACTACAAAATTTGCAATATTCACAAACCAAGAATTGCTGTAAAATTTGTGTGGTCATTAAGATTGAGGGGTCTAGTGCCTCTTTAAAAAGATGTGACATAAAAGATGAGAATCCCCAGGGCTGTGTAGTATTTGTGCAAGAAGACTGTCATCTACTGTCCAAGCAGGACCCTGCAGAACTGACCAGAAGAGGAAGAGTTTCAGGAGGGAAGAGTGTGGATGGAGCACTGGGTCAGGTGACCTTGATGATGGCAGTTCCCCAGTATAAAAACCAGAGCGCCAAAATAGGGGGAGATTTGGACCAAGTAGAGGAGTGGACACGGCGTGTGTCAGGAGAGACACGCAGGCCATGACAGAAAGCCATTCTACAACCTTCCTGACAGTGAAAATCTGAGAAAATGGACAGGAATTCTTTTGCATTTTGTTTGTATAATGGTGTATTTCTGAGTAATGGTCTCAATATCCAATCCACTTAGTGGGAAAGAGGCTCAGAAACTGATTCCATTCCCAGTACAATGGGATGGGAAGCTTTACAGAGAGTTGACTTAAGAAATTTTGGCATTAAATAACAACATAGTTTTTGTGAATGGTCAAGGAATATTCCTTTTCTACGACCCATTTTAACAGTGTTCTGAGTATATTTAGATTTCTAAACATTGGATCTTTGTACAATTACTCATAGACTACGGAGTCATTTAATTAACGTGTTGGTTCTTGTTAACTACAGTAATTAAGTAAATACCTCCTTTTCTCCCTCAGTCAAATTTAGAGTGGTCACAGGGTTTATCAAGGCCTTAATGTCTCTGATGACTTGTTTAAATAAAATGTCTATGGGAGAGCTGACGGGCAAGGGAGGATTGATGGTAGATGGTAGATGGCATACCTCCTGTAAATATTTGATCATTGAGAATGTATCTTTCCCCATCAATTTCAATATCCATTGTTTGATATAATATTTGATTGTCCTCACTTGAAAATATAGGGTTATGGCTAAAATAAAGTGCTCCTATTGGAATCTGTCTTTCATTCACTATCTGTGTGTACACTAATGCTTTATTTTTATTTTCTGCATACATTTTATGTGAGTCCATGTTGTGCTCTGCTTTTTCTAAATCTATAAGTCTAATTGAAACTGTATTATAGCAAAATCAGAACATACATTCACCCAAAAGAGAAATATTTGTGAGATTTTATTATCCCATAATAGAGTAGACAATATGATGTTCAGTTGTACAGTATTTCTTGCCTCCCCTAGGAACTCTGCTTCCTCTTCACTTCTTTATTTATACATTTAAGAATCTTATTATGTTCTTCAGAAAATTCCCTAACATCTTAAAACGTTTATCAATCTCAGTAATTTTCAAACCAATAAATGTTTTGCAAATTGCATAAAAAAAGATAAGATTTAATCAGGAAATGAATTTCTGAACAAATATCAACTTTTGATTTTATACTATACAGTATAATTGTGTGTGTTTTTTGATGATGTACAGCGGCTTGCAAAAGTATTCACCCCCTTGGTTTTTAACCTATTTTGTTACATCACAACTCGTGTTTAAATATTTTTGTAATCGGATTGGTGTGAGATACATCAGCACTAGTGATGAGCGAACACTAAAATGCTCAGGTGCTCGTTGCTCGGGTCGAGCAAATTGGAATGCTTGTGTGCTCGACTCGAGCAACAAGCCCAATGTAAGTGTATGGGAAACCCGAGGATTTTTGCCGCGACCCCCCCGGAGGTCTTTTTAGGGTATCAAAACATTAGAAATCTATGGGAACAGTGCCTCAAATGACATGGAAGCATCATGGGGAAGACCCCTGGAAGCATTTCTGACTCCTAGGTCACTGTTGCAAACAATGTTGTCAGAGTGTTATGCCACTTTTACGGGCGCACACTAAAACATACAAAAACAAAACCAAAATGGACTTTCCTGGGAAATATGTTAAGAAACATCCTTTCCAGGGTAATGATTTGTATGTAAGGCAAAATAAACAACCCCCCCAAAAAATGTACCTCCACCACTTGGTCTATGTTCACACATAGCGTTTTTGATGCATTTTTCAACTTTAGCATTGCTTTCAACCAATACAAATGCATTCATTGGGAAATGTCTTTTTTTAACATTTACAACCTTAGCTGGCCATGTGGTGTGTGACATATCATCAGGCACATCCTGTTTCATTTATGAAGGAGGGAATCTGAAAGTCACAAAGCCTATTTTTAAAGGGGCTTCAGGCGGCATTAATATTCTTAAAGGGCTATCAGCCTGCTATGCTTTGTTGTTCCCATTATTAAACAATGTGTCTCCTATTGTCAGGGGGCAGTTGTAGGAATACAGGGGACGAGGAACCTGGACCCCTGAACTGCCCCTAAAGCTAAGGGAGGGCCCTGTTTTTCCTTAACTTGGGGGTACACTTGAAGATAGTGAGGCCCAAGCCACCAACCTGTCCCTGTCTCCTCTTTAGCCCTGAGCTAAACCCACCAACCCCCTCCACAGGAGGTGAGACAGAGAATAAAATGAATTACACCAAAACAACAAAAAGGAAATACAGACACCTAGGGGTTAAATAACTAAACAATAAACACTTAGCTTGCTCTGCTGCAAAGCACGGAATGGCAGAGAAAGGCACCAAATCAGGGAAACAGCAGAAGTACCACTGCGCTCAAGAAGCTCCTGACTTCAGCTTGGTTGGTCTCCAAAAGGTGGCAATATCACCAACAGTCAGCTGACGCCTCAGAGGACCTTTTAAAGGATGAAGGTAGTGGTCACCGCCTACTCCTGAAAAGTCAGAAGCAATGCAATTACACCAGCGGCCACTGGGGGAAAAGACTGATATTAACCCTCGATGGCCTGAAAGGAAAAAGGTTTTAACATGGAAAGCATAATCTGCCACAGATCCAAAAGTGGATTGTGACACCTATACTGTTATTGCCTATGCAGGGAGTGGCTGGGCTTCCAAAAATTAGGACGCAACCCAATACCCCTTTAATGAGACGCACAGGAGCGCCTCATGAAAAAATTTTCCCATTATAAGAAAGTGGGTCTCCCATAGTGTTTGCCTATGCATTGAATGCAAGGCCTGCCTTACCCAAGTTACAAGCACTCCATTAACCCTTTGAACTGACATAGTGGATGACCACATGAATCCAAAGTTACTGCCCTGCCACAAACTTACAAGCACCCCAATAACACTTGGAACAGATGTCCTGGATGGCCACATAAAACCAAAATTCCCATTATTAGAAATTTTGTACACTGTTTGGCTATGCATTGAATGCAAGACCCACCTTGCCACAAAGTTACATGCACCCCAATAACCCTTTAAACCGACTAGTGGATGGCCACATGAAACCAAACTTCCCATTATGCTTATTTTTTTACTCCCATACAGTTTACCCATATAATGAATGCAAGGCCACCCCTGCCACAAACTTACACGCATCCCAATAACACATGGAACAGACATCCTGGATAACCTCATAAAACCAAAATTCCCATTATTAGAAATTTGGTACTACCATACTGTTTGCCCATGAAGTGAATGCAAGGCCTGCCCTGCACCAAATTTAGACGCACTTCAATACCCCTTTGAAGAGATGAACAAGAGGATCTCATTAAAAATGATCCCATTAGGAGAAAGTGGGTCTCCCTTAGTATTTGCCTATACACTGAATGCAAGGCCTGTCTTGCCCCAAAGTTACACGCTCCCCAATAACACTTGGAACAGACGTCCTGGACAGCCACATGAAACCAAAGTTCCCATTATTATGAATTTTGTACTCCCATACAGTTTGCAGTTTGTAGCGAATGCAAGGCCTGCCCTGTGCCAAAGTTACACGAACCCCAATAACCCTTAGAACCGACGTCTTGGATGGCTACATGAAACCAAAGTTCCCATTATTTTTCATTTGGTATTGACATATTGTTTGCCTATGTATAGAATGCAAGGCCCGCCTTGCCACAAAGTTACACGCACCACAATAACACTTTAAACCGACATCCTGGATGGCTACATGAAACCAAAGTTCCCATTATTTTTCATTTGGTACTGCCATACTGTTTGCCTATGCATCAAATGCAAGGCCTGCCATGCCCCAAAGTTACAGCGCCCCTATAATCCTTTGAAGTGAGGTAGTCGAAGGCCACATGAAACCAAAGTTCCCATTATTAGAAATTTTGTACTCCCATTCTGTTTGCCTATGCATTGAATGCAAGGCCCACCTTGCTACAAAGTTGCATGCACACCAATAACACTTGGAACAGACATCCTGGATGGCCACATGAAACCAACCAAACCAAAGTTCCCATTATTATAAATTTTGTACTCCCATAAAGTTTGCCCATGAAGTGAATGCAAGGCCTGCTCCAAATTTGGATGCACCCCAATAACCCAAAAACAGATGTCCTGGATGGCCACATGAAACCAAAGTTCCCAATCTTATTTATTTGGTACTGTAAGGAAAGGGACGTCGACATTTTGTATAGGGCCTTACCAGCCTCCATTTTGTCGGTTCACAGAGCCACAGACTGCTAACTACATAGGGCCTATTAGCATATCCAGTACGACCGGTTTTGATGTCCACTATGAATCAAAAGGGCTTTAATATGCTAATTGGTTTAGGCCAGTGTCTGAATGGGATGGTCATTGGTATGTTGAATGGCTCGGACTCAGGCCAGTATTTCCTGCTCCTGTAAGGTTCTTTGTACATGTTCTTGAAACTCAGTTTTCCGTCAGCCATTTTGCTTTCTGTCTTGCTGCAGCTATCTTGCCCTCAGTCAATATGGAGTTTTCAGCTTTCATGTTCCCACCCTGATTCTCTCCCTCTTGCTTCTTAAGCAGCCACAGCTGAGCAATCAGTGCTTCAGAACCTAGCCTGCAGTGAACCTGTGACCTGACTCCTGGAAGCCTTGGACTATGTACTCCAGCTATTCCTACTGAGGAACTCTGAACACTTGTGGACTCTGGAACCTGCTCTTTGAAAGATCCACGTTTGCATGGACTTACGGTAACAGAGAAAAGATCCTGAACCTGTTGTGGAGAGTGATTGCTGAGCTTAAGTTACTCTGGCCTGCTGTGTCTCCTGCTTCTGTATCTGCAAACTGTGTGACTATTTTTGCCACTTGTATGAAGTAATACAAGACCTTCTATATCAAACCTGTGTCTCATGTATTTTCATCGCACCCAAGCACAAGACGCTATATGAACTGTACTACATACATTACAGCTCCATATGAATTGCAGGCCAGTTAATATGCGTGCTTCAAAGCAAAGGGGAAGGGCCTAGCAGGTTTAAGAGCTGTAGCCATGAACAGGCTGCTCTGAATCCACTTTACACACAGCAGCAAGAAGCACACGGGACAGACCTTGCCAAGGGTGCAGCAACACATGCTTTGGGGACTATCCAGCAACTGAAGACTGTTACCTGGGGATGGCAGAGCCCCCTGCCTTCCCATGACCATACTACCCGGTAATATTGATCTATAGCTTATACCTTTAAGCCTTGTAATTATCGTTGTATTTTTTCTCTGACTGCAAATCCATTGTAATTACGTTGTATAGCTTTACTGTATATTTCTATAATTATCTAGTGCGCCCTTAAGGCGATTAAACCATAAAATTAATCTTGGGCTGATGCTTTTACTCTGATCACGAATCTTAGAATACCCAGTGGGTAACAGGACAACCTCCCCGGCGGCCATTTGCTCTAGGTGCAGTTCCCTTACTGACCTGAGAGACAAAGGGGGCGCCGGAGAGCTGTACCTGTGGAGTTACGTCCCATTGTTGACGTGGGAGGAAAGGGGATCGTCCGTCACATTTGGTAGCGGCGGTAGTATCAGAAGCTGTGATACCCAGGCTACCATGTGGCGGTCGGCTTAGTTCCTCACAATTGGTGGCAGCAGTGGGATCAGAGTAATAGTGTGCGTGGGACCCCTACTCCTAGACACTAGAGACTACCAGCGGTACTTTCACTGCTGGGGTTTTAAGGTCAGCCCAGCACTAGACGGTCAGAGTGTAAATATAATAAGTTGTGTGCAAGGTCAGGGTTGCAGCTGTGTCAGTAACCAAAGGTTCCCAAGATGGCGGAAGGCACCAGGAGTAGGGCAAAGGGGGAGGCCAATGCTGTGGTCTATGAGGGGTTCGATACCGATGAGGGGGAGCTCAGCCAGGGCTCCCAAGGAGCCCGACCCCGTGCTCAGTCTCACAGTGGACTGTCCACCCTGCCCGTCCCAGCCTGTCCAGATCGGAGGCCCTTTTCCAAGCGGCTAATGCACAGCTCGAGGCTGGTAATGACGCCGCCTATGACAGACTCCTGGTGGCGGCAGAGAAAGCAGCAGAGCGTGAGCATACAGAACGTGTGTTGCAGGCTGCAGAACGCCGTGAAGCTGCAGAGCCCGGCACCGACTGGAGATGTCTCAGCACGGGCCCCCGCTGGATGCACCAGGCCCACCGGAGACAAGGGCTTCCAAGGTCCGGGCGGAGGACTTTCCCTTACTTGAAAAGGATGGAGACCTGGATTCCTTTCTGCTGGCTTTTGAGAGGACCTGCCTCCAACATCATCTGGCCCCGGATCAGTGGGCAAGGTACCTGACCCCCCGTTTGAGGGGTAAGTCCCTGGAAGTTTTGGGGGACTTACCTGCCGGGGAGGAGCAGGACTACAACAGCATCAAGCGGGCCCTGATCCAGCACTACAACCTCACCCCGGAATCGTACCGCAGGAAGTTCAGAAGCCTGCAGCGGGGTTCAAAGGACACCTGGACCGACCACATGCGGGCCCTGCTGAGAGCTGCGGAGCACTGGACCTCGGGTCTAGAGCTCACTACCCGCCAGGAGGTCCAGGAACTGTTTGTCATGGAGCAATTCTTGTGGAACTGCCCAGAGGACCTCCAGCAGTTCCTCCGTGACCAGAAACCAAAGGGGGCTTCTGCTACAGCCGCCCTGGCAGACGAGTAAGCCAACAACAGGGCGCCGGAGCCAAAGAAGCCTGCCAGCAGCACCTGGAGAGGGGGTAAGCCCAATCCTGCCCCAGCCCTATATCCACCCCCAGAGCGCAAGGGGTGTACCCCCCGGCTGCCCTCTCCAGGCCAGGAACAGAACCCAGACGTCATAATTGCAATCAGCCAGGACACTTTAAGGCTGCGTGTCCCCAGCGTCAGAAGGCCCCATCCCTGTCCCAGAAACCGGCCACTGTTTTGTGTGTGGGAGGGGGTGGTGGGAGGTCCCTAGACAATTACCAACCCATCACCATCGGCCGCTCAGCGGTCATGGGACTGCGGGACACAGGTGCTGAACGAACCCTGGTACGCCCTGAGGTGGTGTCCCCTCAAGACTTGGTACCTGGGAAAACCCTTTCTGTCTCCGGAATTGGAGGCGTCGAACCGGCGCTGCCCGTTGCCAAGGTGTATTTGGACTGGGGCGCCGGGAGGGGGATGCGGGAGGTGGGAGTAACGCCGAATATTCCTGCAAATGTGTTGCTTGGGACCGATTTGGGGCGGCTAGTGTCCCAGTATGTGGCCACTGAACCCCCAAGTTTGGCTCCCCAAGAATGTCATGACTCTACTGTGAATGCTAATGTTAATGTATTGAATGTGCCTCCAACAGTGGAGGAGGGAGTGAAACCTGATGGTAAGCCATGCACTGACACTACACAGACAGGGCTCACAGTGAGGACAGGTGAGGAGGCTGCACGGGAGAGCTCAGAGGTGGGGGGAGGGGCTGCTATGGGCAGTGTAGGGCCCCTAAGTGAACCCAGCCTGCTGAGTCTAGGGCCCCTGCAGGAAGAGGAACAGGCCATGGGGGGAGGGGCGTCCCGGGAGAGGAGCCACCAGGTAAGACCCCAGGGCAGGAGTTCCCCACATCCGGGATGTCAGGAAGTCACGGATTTCAGGCAGCGTTGGTAGCTGACACTAGCCTGAAGACTCTCAAGGAGCAGGCGGCACAGCATCCCCTGGAATCCGACCGCGAGCGAGTGGTCTGGGACCAGGGATGGCTGTACCGGGTAACGGTCCAGCAGGGTTCACCGGAGGCGTGGCCCAGGGACCGACAGTTAGTGGTACCCCATCCGTTCAGGGCGGAATTGTTGCGGATCGCACACGAGATTCCAATGGCCGGACACCTAGGGATCACTAAAACCAGGGCCAGGCTAGCTCAGCATTTCTACTGGCCTGGAATGAGGACCGAGGTGATAGCCTACTGTTGTTCGTGTGACACCTGTCAGAGGGTGGGGAAGGCGGGGCCGCACCCCAAAGCCCACTGGTAACTCTGCCCATCATCGAAGAGCCTTTCTCGAGGGTGGCTGTGGATCTCATTGGACCTCTGTCCACTCCCAGCCGCTCCGGGAAATGCTTCATACTAACGGTAGTGGACTATGCCACCCGGTACCCGGAGGCGGTAGCTTTGTCGTCCATTCGGGCCGACAAAGTGGCCACTGCCTTACTGGAGATTTTCTCCAGAGTGGGGTTTCCCAAGGAAATGCTCACCGACCGAGGGACCCAGTTCATGTCGCAGCTGATGGAGTCTCTCTGTAAGCAGGTACAGGTGCAACATCTGGTGGCCAGCCCGTATCACCCACAGACCAATGGCTTGTGTGAGCGGTTCAATGGCACCTTAAAGCAGATGCTGAAGATGTTGGTCGACTTCCACGGGAGAGACTGGGAGCGGTATCTCCCACACCTGCTGTTTGCCTACCGGGAGGTCCCACAGGCCTCAACGGGGTTCTCCCCCTTTGAGCTCCTGTGTGGGCGACGTGTACGGGGGCCCCTTGCTCTGGTGAAGGAAGCATGGGAAGGGGATTTAGCCACCCCTGGAGTGTCGGTCATTGAGTATGTTGTGCGCTTCCGGGACCGAATGATGGCCTTGACGCGGCTGGTGCATGACAATATGGCCCAAGCTCAGGCTGACCAGAAGCGATGGTACGACCAGAATGCTTGTGAGCGGACCTACCAGGTGGGTCAAAAGGTGTGGGTACTGGTCCCCATACCCCAAAACAAGCTTCAGGCGGCCTGGGAGGGTCCATACCTCGTGCACGAGCAGCTCAACGCCGTCACCTACCTGGTCACCCTGGATCACGCCCGTGGAAGGAGGAAGGCCTTCCATGTGAACATGATGAAGGCCCATCATGAGCGGGAGGCTTATGCTCACCCAGTGTGCAACCTTCCAGAGGAAGGAGAGGCAGAAACCCTCCTCGATCTGCTCACCCAAGCCAAGGCGGGTGGACCAATCGAGGATGTGGGGGTTGGCCACCAGCTCTCGGAGGACCAACGTTCCCAGCTGGGGGCCACCCTACACCTCTTTCAGGAGCTGTTCAGCAGCCTGCCCGGAAGGACTGAGGCAGCAGTCCATGACGTGGACACTGGCAACCACCCCCCAATCCGGCGTTCAGCATATCGGGTCTTTCTTGAGGTGCAGCAGCAGATGCGCCAAGAGATAAACGAGATGCTGAGGCTGGGGGTGATCCAAGCGTCCAACAGCGCGTGGGCTTCGCCTGTAGTCCTCGTCCCTAAAAAGGAGCGAACTACGCGGTTCTGCGTGGACTACAGGGGGCTCAACGCTGTGTCGGTCACCGATGCGTACCCAATGCCACGCATCGATGACCTGCTCGACCAGCTGGCCGGGGCCAAGTACCTGACCATCATGGATCTGAGCAGGGGGTATTGGCAGATTCCCCTGACCCCTAGGGCACGGGAACGCTCTGCCTTTATCACCCCATTCGGACTGTACGAGTCCACGGTGATGCCCTTCGGCATGAAGAATGCCCCTGCCACTTTTCAGCGGATGGTCAACACGCTGCTCGAGGGACTGGAAGGGTATGCGACCGCGTACCTGGATGACATTGCCATCTTCAGTCCCACCTGGGAGGATCACCTAGAGCACCTGGCGCAGGTGCTCGGGTGGATCCAGCGAGCAGGCTTGACCATTAAGCCGGAAAAATGCCAGCTGGGTATGAGTGAGGTCCACTACCTGGGACACCGGGTAGGTGGGGGAACTCTGAAGCCAGAGCCCGGGAAGGTGGATGCCATCGCATCCTGGCCCACCCCCAGGACCAAGAAGCAGGTGATGTCCTTTTTGGGTACTGCTGGGTACTATAGGAGGTTTGTTCCACACTATAGTGCCCTTGCCAAGCCCCTGACGGACCTCACCAAGAAAAGGCTGCCCGTCGCAGTCGACTGGACAGTCGCCTGCGAGACAGCTTTCCAGGCGCTCAAGACCGCCCTTTCTAGTTCTCCAGTACTACAGGCAGCCGACTTCACGCCGCCATTCTTAGTGCAGACCGACGCCAGCGACTTCGGCCTCGGTGCTGTGCTCAGCCAGGTTGACACTACGGGCCATGAACACCCCATTTTGTACCTGAGCAGGAAGCTCCTGCCGAGGGAAGTGGCCTATTCCACGATGGAGAAGGAATGTCTGGCAATTGTGTGGGCCTTGCAGCGTCTGCAGCCATACTTGTACGGACGCCAATTCACCGTGGAAACAGACCACAACCCTCTCAGCTGGTTACACACAGTCTCTGGGACGAATGGGAGGTTGCTACGCTGGAGCCTCGCTCTCCAACAGTACCACTTCACCATTCGCCACAAAAGAGGCAGGGACCATGGTAACGCTGATGGGTTGTCCCGGCAAGGAGAGGGTGCGGTAGGGCGCACGGGGGAACACAGGAATGTGATACCCCCTAGCGCCCTGAAAAGCAGGGAGGTGTAAGGAAAGGGACGTCGCCATTTTGTATAGGGCCTAAACCAGCCTCCATTTTGTCGGTTCACAGAGTCACAGACTGCTAACTACATAGGGCCTATTAGCATATCCAGTACGACCGGTTTTGATGTCCACTATGAATCAAAAGGGCTTTAATATGCTAATTGGTTTAGGCCAGTGTCTGAATGGGATGGTCGTTGGTATGTTGAATGGCTCGGACTCAGGCCAGTATTTCCTGCTCCATATGAATTGCAGGCCAGTTAATATGCGTGCTTCAAAGCAAAGGGGAAGGGCCTAGCAGGTTTAAGAGCTGTAGCCATGAACAGGCTGCTCTGAATCCACTTTACACACAGCAGCAAGAAGCACACGGGACAGACCTTGCCAAGGGTGCAGCAACACATGCTTTGGGGACTATCCAGCAACTGAAGACTGTTACCTGGGGATGGCAGAGCCCCCTGCCTTCCCATGACCATACTACCCGGTAATATTGATCTATAGCTTATACCTTTAAGCCTTGTACATTATCGTTGTATTTTTTCTCAGACTGCAAATCCATTGTAATTACGTTTGTATAGCTCTACTGTATATTTCTGTAATTATCTAGTGCGCCCTTAAGGCGATTAAACCATAAAATTAATCTTGGGCTGATGCTTTTACTCTGATCACGAATCTTAGAATACCCAGTGGGTAACAGGACAACCTCCCCGGCGGCCATTTGGCTCTAGGTGCAGTTCCCTTACTGACCTGAGAGACAAAGGGGGCGCCGGAGAGCTGTACCTGTGGAGTTACGTCCCATTGTTGACGTGGGAGGAAAGGGGATCGTCCGTCACATTTGGTAGCGGCGGTGGTATCAGAAGCTGTGATACCCAGGCTACCATGTGGCGGTCGGCTTAGTTCCTCACAGGTACTGAAACACTGTTTGCCTATGCTTTGAATGCAAGACCCGCCTTGCCACAAAGTTACAGGCACCAAAATAACACTTTAAACCAACGTACTGGATGACCACATGAAACCAAAGTTCCCATTATTATAAATTTGGTAGTCGCATACTGTTTGCCTATGGATTTAATGCAAGGCCTGGTCTGCCCCAAAGTTACATGCACCCCAATAACCGTTTGAACTGACATAGTGGATGGCCACATGAAACCAAACTTCCTATTATTAGGAAGTTGGTACTACCATACTGTTTGACTATGTAGTGACTTGCTAAGCCTGAAGAACCTGCATTGGAGAAATGCAGTGTTTTTGGATGAAGAAACTGCAGTGGAGAATTGCAGTGTTGAGGATGAAGAGCCAGCAGTGGAGAATTGCAGTGTTGAGGCTGAAGAACTTGCATTGGTGAATTGCAGTGGTGAGGCTGAAGGAACTGCAGTGCAGTATCTCAGTGTTGAGGATGAAGAACCAAAAGTTGAGAATTGCATTGTTGAAGGAGCTGACCTTGAAGGAGCATTATTATGAACTGGGTCTCCCATACTGTTTGGCTATGCAGTGAATGCAAGGCCTGCCCCAAATTTGCACGCACCTCAATCCCCCTTGGAAGAAACGTGGATGAGAGCCTCATAACAAAATTTTCCCATTACAAAGGAGTGGGTCTCCTATACTTGTAATGCTCATACACTAAGTGTATGGGCTGACAAACATTTCCCTCTGTGGGGTACACATCAACATACTGTGTAAACTTTTTTTTACTGGTATCAAAAACACCCTTTAACACAATAACATGGCTGTTGCATCAAGGACCACGGTCACCATGGGGATCTAGAGGTGCTGGATGATGAGGATGAGGAGAAAGAGGAGAACTACACCAGCAAATAGGTGAAATCAGGAAGCGCATACCCATGTGTGGGTGTGAAGAGTTAAGAATTCTGCAACAAGGGTCCTCTGGCACTGCACCATTTTAGTAGACCTGTCTGCCTCTGGAATAATTGACAGAAAGTTCTCCTTGTAGCATGGGTCTAGAAGTATCGCCAACCAGTAATGACTGTCACCCAAAATTTTAAGAACACGAGGGTCACTGGAAAGGCAGCGTAACATAAACTCAGCCATGTGTGCCAGACTGCTAACAGGCAAGACTTCAGTGTCCTCACCAAGAGGATGACTGAACATGCTCTCCTCCTCTCCTCCTCCCTGTCTTCAGGCCATCCATGCTGAACAGACGGTATGACAGTTGTGCTAGTAGTACCATCTAGAGCGCATGAAGGTAGCTTCTGTTCTTCCTCCTTCTCCTCTTCCTTATTGTTACCCAGTCCACATTGGGATGAGATGAGGCTGGGCTGTGTGTAATCACCCTGTATGGCTCCTTGCTCCGTCTCATCAATCTCCACCTGCAATGCATCCTCTTTGATTGTGAGCAGAGAGCATTTCAGAACACAGAGTAGTGGGCTAATTATGGCATCATTGCCGCTCACCCTCTTGGTGGAGCCCTCAAATAACCCAATTTTTAGCCCACAGATAGGTGAGGCATGTAACGGAGATACCACACTTTAAAATATCTGGCCTGTATTTTGTTTTAAAACAGCAAAATAGTGATTATAATTAGGCTAAGACACAGCAAACAAAATTCAATGGAGCCCTCAAATGGCACAATTTGTAGCTCACAGATAGAGAGCCGTGTGACGAAGATACCCCACTTTCAAATATCTGGCCTGCATTCTTTTTTCCACAGCAAACTTATGTCAATAACTAGGCTAAGACACAGCAAAAAAATTCAATGTAAGCCTGAAATGCCACAATTGTTACACAACAGATAGGTGAGTCGTGTGAAGGAGATACCAGACTTTAAATTATCTGGACGGTATTTTTTTTATAAACAGAAAAATAGTTTCACTAACTAGCCAAAGACACAGTGAAAACAGTTCAATGTAGGCCTGAAATGCCACAATTTTTAGCCCACAGATAGGTAAGGCGTGTGACGGAGATACCACACTGTAAAATATGTGGCCTGTATTTTTATTTTTTACAGCAAAATAGTGTCACTATCTAGGGTACTGTGGCATTCTCATGTGGTGTATGGCTGAGGGTTGTACTCCTGACAGGGCATGATGTTTCTTATGGTGGCCAAGCTTTCTGTCAAGTTACAGACACACAGGAAACTCCACAATACAATGGTTGCACAGTAACTCCTAGAGGCAGAAGATTATGATGTTGGTAGCAGTTGGTGCATTTGAGCCCTAGTCATGAAGCAGACATAAGAATTTGAAACAGAAGTCTTTTTACTGAAGGTAATGGGGCAAATTATTATTTACAAACAGCAGTAAACTCAAGTGAAGGACAGAAATATACTGTCAAAACTTAGTCCCTAATCCCGAAGTTCTAATGTACATTGTCATCTCTGTGAATATGGTCCAAAAATGTTCCCACTTGTTTTTCTCGCTGTTCTGGTACTAGTCGAGTGTGATTTGCTAGCTCTTTCATTAAAGAATAATCAGCTCTCATTCTGTCATTTAAACCTGTTAAATTGCAGAATTCTGGAATCGGAATAATAGGCCCTATTGTCATTTTTCCTGGACCTCTTGCTTGTTAGGGATTGTGTATGAGAGCAGGCTGTTTCAGGTCTGTGATCTGCATGATATATTGATTTTTGTAATAATTGATAAAACTGATTTCACAGCCATCTGACTGCTTGAAAGTAGATTCTGGAGTTAAATGTACAATTGTTGTATTTGATAAGAACTATCTGTCCAATCAGTTTTTTACTGCAAGCATCATAGAAGGCTTGTGATCTAATTTTCGAGTGCAAATTGTACATTGCATCCAGAACAGTTTCACTTCGAAGGACTTTGTGGCTCACACCAATGCACAATGTGATATTAGTCTTATACCGCAAAATTGAGGTGGTAAATCCTTGCCACACAGATAGGTTGTGTGTTCTGACTTCTGTAACATCATTTGGGTGATAATAATTCAGACCTATTTGCATCATATTCATCATCTTCAGAAGCCTTTTGAATATAATGCTGTAAAAGTGAAAGCAGGTTGCTGAAGTTGGTGGTAACTCATTTGTCAAAGTAATTCTAATCTTTAATGTTTCACCATTGCGTGTGTGGCTAACCACCTCATTGATCTTATTTAGTTTTTTTGGCGAAAAAAAAGAACAGCTCCATCAAAACCATGTGCTTTTCCTATTAATTCGTCATGCTGGTAAAGTAGAGCTGACCTCAGGGATCTAGATTCCATCTGTGGTCTGCAGTCAACATGGTACTGGCACAAGACCCACTGGGGTCTAGCAATCAATTTGACATAGTTTGTGCACAGCTGAATAGAGTAGCCAGAAAAACCAGATTTTGATTCTATGACATGTTGGATGGATTGTCTAGTGGAAACATCAATATCATGGAAGTGAAGTTACATCTACGACCACCACGCTCTCCAACTGACACATCTTGAAATCCAGCTGAAATGTCAAAATCTTTAGCTTCGGGTCTAGCGACTGCAGGGGCTACCTTTTGATGTCCTCATCCAACAAGTTTAGTGTTAGTAGGTGATGGCTTGTCAGAATCCATTCCAGGAACATCAGGCTTGAGTGGTTGCGAGTCCTGTCCCCTTGGATTTTCCACATGCTCTTGCTCTGGCTCTTCCAGTCATGATTTAATCTAAAAGCTTTTGCCTTTGTAATCCGCTGACAGAGTACAACATCGCCCAAGCATTCACCCTCTGCTCCTCAGACTGTCTATCTGCGCAGTAACTGCCTTTAGGCAGAAGATGCTGATGCTGGTAGTAGTTGGTGCATTTGAGCCCCAGTCATGAAGCAGCTGTAAGAATTTGAAACAGAAGTCTATTCAATGAAGGTAATGGGACAAATTATTATTTACAAATAGCAGAAAACTGAGGTACAGGATTACACTCACAGTTGATTGCTGTGCACCTGCAGACAGGCAGATTTTAGTAACCTCTGGTTTTAAGTCAGAATATCTCTTCTTCAGCACTGTGCTCTGTTTCTGCCTTGAGGTAATTCTTCCTCCTAGAGTTGCAATGGTAGTCTTTCTCATATGAGTACTATTAACTCCCCTTTTCTTGCCAGTCCCCTTTTTAAACAAAGCCGGCAGGGAGAAAGTAGGTAATTGCTTCACCTATAAAATAGCTTCCTCTTCTCAAGATGTCCGACCACCAACTGCTACTTCAAATTTAAAACTCTTTCCCAGGACTTGGCTACTCCCTCTTCTAGGTGACTTTAGAGCTACAGTCATTGGCTGACTGCCCTGAGGCATTTTTCCAGAACCTTCTGCATATTAAAATAGAGCTGGGTCAACTGATCAAGCCGGGGAGGAGAAGATTAACCCTTTTTGTGCTGCCTGTCAGCAGGTCTTACAACGTATTTAAAATGCACAGTCCACATAAAAAATCACAGCATTTATATGAAACACACTGTATATACAGTATCCCATAGAAATGGCCACTTTGTGGGAAATCACAGTAGCACACAGCAAAAAACAGTTCAATGTAGGCCTGAAATGCCACAATTTTTTAGCCTACAGAGAGATGAGGCGTTTGACGGAGATACCACACTGTAAAATATGTGGCCTGTATTTTTATTTTTTACAGGAAAATAGTGTCAAGAACTAGGGTAACACATAGCCAAAACAGTTGAATGGAGGCCTCAAATGCCACAATTTGTAGCCCACAGGTAGATGAGGCATGTAACGGAGATACCACACTGTAAAATATGTGGCCTATATTTTTTTTTTTTTTACTGCAAAATTGTGTCACTAAGGTAGTACACAGCAAAAACAGTTCAATGTAAGCCTGAAATGCCAGTTTTTAGCCCACAGATAGCTGAGTCATGTGATGGAGATACCACACTATAAAATATGTGGCCTGTATTTTTTTTACAGCAAAATAGTTTCACTAACTAGGTTTTATGGAAATTTAATTAGGATAAATCTATCCTGAAGTGTTTGTTGGTGCTGTTCCCAATTTTCTATGAAATGTCTTTTTGAGCACTCAGAACGAAATGAGGACTGTCCACAACGGAAGTGTCAGTATAACAGTTCGTCAAGACTACTCATTTATTATTCATTCAAGGTTTTATACGTTTACAAAAAGGGGCTGGTTAGTCAATTAACATACAATTAAAAGCTGCTAGATTATTGGCTGTTCTAGTGTAAGTATGATAATTATAATAATTATGATAAAAGGGCTGAAGTTGCAGATTTATTGTTTTTTGTTCTTTTGCCCTAGCTTTCTTGCATGACTAGTAAAGTAAACAATAGATATCTACTAAGACTTTCTGTACTTGTACCTTTTGAAGGCCAGGGTAGTCTTTAACGACTGATTATAGCTGGCTTCAGCTTTTTGCATAGATATGTGTGGGCACAGAATTTTTAGCAAGTGAGATCTATCTAACTGTGAATGTATATATATGAATATACTTTGAATATATGGAATACATATATATTTCCATGACAGTCCCCCCTTAGATACCACTTGCCCTAAAAACCTGCTCCTGTCCCAAAGCGCTGCAACTCTTTTGTGCTGCCGGCGGGTTGAGATATGCCTAGGGCATGTCTCCCCCACCGAATACAGACTTTTCGCAAATGGGCGGTCAGGAGGACTGTCCCAAGCAGGGGTTCATGTGTTTGCAATCATAGTCTCTTTATTTAACTGCATGTTCAGAAAAAACGTGTGTATTCTTCATTAGGTAGGTCATCTGTCTGGTCAGTCAGAGCATCCACGACATCCTTCATGGCTTAGGTGTCTATCCTGGTACGGGAGCTTCCTTGCAATGCGATACGTGGATCCAAGCAGGCTTTCCCTCTAGTTACACAGAGGTTGGTGTCATTTGGGGCTCTTGGACAGGACCATCAAATCTGGCAGTGAAGAGAAAAACTCGAGAATGGACATTAGTTTTTGACCAATTCAATTACATAAGCAAATAAGATATCATTTTGCATATTCTGCTGCTGAGGGAAGAATGCACCTAACTTGGGACTAGACCCAAACAAAATTTCATATGGTGACAGCTTTTCTGGGTCTCTGGGAGTGTGCCTTCGCTAAACAGTGCAATTGGGAGTGTGTCATGCCATGGTTTGCGTGTCTCTTGGGAAATTTTCAGCATCCTATTCTTAAGTGTTCCGTTCAGTCTTTCTACCTTCCCGCTGCTCTAGGGGTGGTAAGGAGTGTGTAGGCCTAGGTCTGACCCTACTGCTAATCGGGTTTCGTGTGTCAGATTTGCTGTGAATGCGGGTCCCTGATCACTTTCTATCATTTCTGGAACCCCGTATCTGCACACTATTTTCCGAAAGTAGCTGCTTTGCAGTAGTCTTTGCTGACTTGAAACGCTTCTGTTCATCTTGAAAATACTTCTTTGACCACAATGGCGTATTGGAATCCTTCACTTGGCGATATCTGGAAGTGGTCTATCTGGATCCTTTGAAGCTGGTAGAGTGGTCTTTCCAGATGAGGTGAGGGGGACTTTCTTCCATACGTCCAGGCTTGCATTTGCCGCAGGTCAGACAGCTGCTGGTGAATTTGGCTGTTACGGTGGAGATCCCTGAAGCGAACCAGTAAGCACCAATCAGATCATTCATCTGTGTCTTTGATATGTGGGTGTGGGTCCATGTACCCATTGGACCACCATAGGGTGCATACTTTGTGGTAGGCAGAGTTTGAAGTCCATTATTGATAGCCTTCCTTCTTCACGTGTTGCTTTTTTCGCATTCAGCTCTTCTTCTCCTTTTGGAGCTTGGTCTTGCAACTTCTTGAGCAGATCCCAGGACGTCTTTTTGTCAGGTTTCTTGTCTTCAGTCGTCATGTAGTAGCCGTCCGGCTCTACGACCTCTCCCACTTCTCCATGTTGTCTTCCTTTGGCCGCTTCTTTGGCTGCCATGTCCGCCATGTTATTGCCTCACGCCTCTTCTGTTCTCAGTTTTCCATGCACTTTGATTTTTCAAATTTCCACCATTTTGGAAGTTGGAGTACACCCAGCAGGTCCCTGAAGGCTCCATGATGCTTCACGGTTGTCCCGTTTGCTGTGATGAAGTCCCTTGTAGCCCAGATGGGTCCAAAGTCGTGTGCTATGCCATGCGAGTACCTGTAGTTGGTGTAGATGTTTGCAGTCTTGCCTTCTGCCATCTGGCAGGCCTTTGTCAGCGCTATCAGTTCTGCTTCCTGGGCTGACAGGCTAGGTGACAGACTTCTGGACCACAGGATTTCTTGATTGCTGGTCACTGCACTTCCTGTGTGGAAACTTCTTCATCATCTGCAAATCTGGAGCCATCCAAGTAGAGGATAAATTCTGTAAATTTTGTTCTGGAAAGTCCATATTGTATCCCCCCTTGGGAGTGGGAGTAGAGTAGCCGGGATGAGACTGTAGGTCTGGAGACGATGACATTATGAGACAAAGGCGATAGAGGTGCCACAAAGATGCCTGGCGGTGGGGAGATTATTGTTGGTTGAGCTTGATTGAAGATTGCCAAGATGTCGTGTGGAGTGAGAGTTTCCAGTGGCTGTCCAAGAGTGATGTCAGCAACCTTGTCCAGGAAGGTGTGTGCTGCAGATACTGCCATCAGGCAGGAGGGTGCTCCTCTTGCAACTGGATCTAAGCGGGCTGAGAGGCAGCCTAAAAGTCTCTGTTTTTCCCCATGAATCTGTGTCAGGACTCCAGTAGCATGACCTTCTTTCTTCCATCAGGTAGACGGAAAGACTTCTCGTAGTCAGGTAGGCCTGGTATTGGCGCTGAGACTGTGGAGTTCTTCCAATCTCCTGAATGAGTTGAAGGCTGCGTCCGATAGAAGGAGCGGGGTTGCGTTGATGCAAGCGCACAGAGGCTGCATTAGGACTGAGGCATCAGGGATCCAGGTTCTGCAATACGACACTAGACCAGGGAAGGCCTGCAGCATTTTCGGAGTTGTTGGGGGAGCCATCTTCTCCACAGTGGTCTTCCAGTCATTTGACAGGTGTTTCGTCTGGATACAGTGTCCCAGGGATGTAACTTGCTTCTGACATCACTGGACTTTCTTCTTCCAGACCTTGCGTTGCTGTTCTTCCAGGTAGAGTAGGAGAGACAAGGAATGGACTGTGCAGGTATCGATGTCAACCACACAAAAGAGAAGGTCATCCACGTGTTGTAGAAGAGTGACTCCTGCATATTCTGCAATCCAGTTGACGAGGATGGAGGACATTGTCTTGGTGAAACTTGAAGGGCTTGTTCTGAGCACCTTGAGGCAACACTGTCCATATGCACTGCACAGGTGTGTGAAGGCTGGCCTCCAGGTGGAGGGGAACACTGAAGAAGGCACTGGCCAGGTTGATCACCGTGAATACCGTTGCGATGACTGGGACTTTTGAGAGCAGAGTGTGCGGGTTCAGCACTGTTGAGGTTTCAAATACTGTAGCCTCTTTCACGGCCTCCAGGCCTTGCACCATTCTGAACTCAGTGGGGTTTACAGTCTTTTTCTTTACTGTGGAAAGCTGGTATTGATTCCGATGGGCGAGGCAGCCCAGTTTGGCCTTGTCCTTCAGTATGCGGCAGGGGACTCCCATCTGCCGGCGCAGAGCTGGAGGGAAAACAAGCCGTCTACTAGGATCTACATCATGAGAGATGACGACCAGCTGGCTTTCTTGTTCTCCACCAAGACAGTCACTGTGTTAGCACCTGCTCTGGTCACAGGGGTCTTCTTGTTGGGACGTCTCCTTAACCGGCTGCTTTTTTCTCAGCATGGGCCATCAGTTGTTGCTTTTTCTCCAGCTCGGTCTCAGGTCAGTATTTGTGCACAAGTTTGAAGATCTGAGTGGCTTTTTGCCGGTCTAGGGCCTGGGTGAACTGGTTGATTGCAGGGGGCACCTCCTGGTGCTTGCAAAAGATGAACCTCTGGCGTTGGAGCCGGATGAGGTGTTGCCATTCCATGAAGCGAGTAGGGTCCTTCTTGAGTTGAATATCCTGGCCAATGTCAAAGTTCTCAGGCCGTCTTCTTAGGCGAGTTCACTTAGACCTTCAGTTGGTCAGAGACATCTTGACTCTGGGTGATGGAGTGGCTTTTCTGGTACTATGTCCAGCACCTCCTGTGATAGGTCTGCAGTGTGGTTGTTCCTGTTTCTTCTTGGGTCAGGGGTGAAGAAAGTGTCATGGTCCCATCTTCCTGGAACACTCTGGTCACTTTCAGCTTCTGCAGTAGGTCCACTCCCAATAGGTTGAGGGTGCAGGTCTTTGACACAACAAACTGGGACATGATGGAGTGTTCTGGCTGAGTCCACATGCTCAGGGGCTTCATAATCTGGAAATGTCTGACTTGACCATCAATTTCCATGCAGGACGCAGAAGTTTCTGATAGATAGGTGAGGTTGCGGAGTTCCACAAGAAAGGATCTGACTACGCCATCCACTCTCAGGATATTGGTCCCACTGGTGGGGTTCCCTGTGGACTTGGCGTGCTCCTGTCCTATGGACGGGGTTCTTCACTGCTTTCTGTGTTTCTTCTTCTTCTGTGCGAAGTCAGTGTTCTGCACAGGTTCCGGAAATGACCAAACTCGCCACAGTTGTAACACTGGACATCCCTTCTGTCCCGGCGGGACTCAATCCTTTTTGCTACTGCGAGCAGGGTATCCATTGCTATTGACGTGTACTCAGGCCTGGCTACTACCAGTGGTTTCCTGATTGGTTCTCTAAGTCCATGCACAAAAGCCTGTGCCAACATCCGTCTGTGTGTCTGATCATGGGTAATGAGGCCCAAATCTTGAAACACTTGCATCACTCTGTCATGGAACTTCTCCACAGACTCTGTCTTGTCTTGACTCATGTCATGTAGGCTGAGAGCTTGTCCTGTCAGTCTGCTTTTTGCCCATTCGCAGAGCTGCTCAATTAGCTTTGGTCCTGTCTTCCAGGCATACGTATCTAACTCTGCTGGAAGCTTGAAGTGTTCTCTCATAGTTGGCCAGAATGCATCACCTGCTTTTATTTCCATTACGGTCCAGAGATCAATCCAGGCTGCTGCATACGCTCGCTGGATCTGCTGCATTTTTTGGCAAAATGGCATGGGGTGTATCCCTGGGTCTGGCAGCATACTGATCACCTGGCTTGGGATGAAGGGCTCATAGGATGGTGCCTCTACCTGTCCCTGCTCTATTGGTGCTTGTGTGTTTTCTTCCCTAGTATTGGGCAGCATGTATGACGTTGTGTCTTCATCTTCATCAGATGAGGAGTGACATGGTGTGCTTGGTGCATATACTGGGTGATGTTGCGGGGGATCAGTGTCATAGTTCCATGTTGGCAGCTCTGCTTGGCACTGAGGTTCCTCTTTTGTGTCTGCAGCTACACTTCCCCCCTGTGAAGCCATGGCTGTGGGCTCTGCTAGCTGTTGTGTCTGGGGGCTACCTGCAGCATTTTGGTGGGATTTGCACTTTCTTCTCCTAATATAATGACTGGCAATGTTTGTACTGTGCTTGGGATAGACAGGGTGCCCTGTGCTGGAGGCACTGAATACAGGGACACCACATTGCTTTGATTGGGCGTTGACCCAGTTGATAACGAAGTAGAAAAAAAGAGGAAGAGAAGGGAGGTGTGAGTGAGGAGCAGTGGGATGTGCCTGAGAGGAGGAGGAAGGAGGAGAAAGATCAGAGGGGTGTGATGTGGAGGAGAGAGGGAAAGAGGAGGAGGGAGAGATGGAGGGGAGAGAGGAGAAAATGAAGGAGGGGAGGGAGAGAAGAGTGAAAGGGGGAAAGGAGAGAAAGATGGAGGAGAGAGAGAGGAGAAAGATGGAGGGGGAGAAGTAGAAGAAGATGAAGAAGAAGATTTGAGAGTCGGAGAGGAAGAGATAGAAGAAGAGGAAGAGGAAAAAAATGGATGTGTCAGAGATGTGAGGGAGGGGAAAGAAGGAATGACAGGGAAAGAAGGATAGAGAGGGAAGGCGGCGAGGAAAGAGGAGAAAAGTCTGAAGAAGAAGGAGAAAGGGACTGAGAGAAGAAAAAGGAGAGGGTGTCCCCCCTGTGGCTCTTGAGAGGGGACCATTGAAACAAAAATGCCTTCTCCCTGTGGAGAGAGGCGGGGAGCGTTTTTCCCTGTACAAGGCTTCTTATTCAATGAGAGCAGCCTACACCTGTCCCGTGTCTCCACATGATGGACATGTGATGTGTGTGACTCTGAATTCTGCTCTTGTGACATGTCAGTGATCATTTTCTCACAGACGATTTAACACCTTTTCAATCTTATTCACATAAAAATCACTTCCTGGTCCGTTCAAATTAACTTGCTGTACCTTCTTCACGATGCACCACTGCTCTTTTATAGCAGACGGTAATCTATAAACAAACTTTCTTGTTGCCTTTCAAACAAAAAACAGGAAAAAACATTTCATTATGCAGCGTAAAGTCTGCCTGTCCATTTGCTTCTCACGTACTCTGACCTTTTATTCACATGCCTAGCCCTTTGATTCTCACGTACTGTGTCTATTCCAAAAACCTATTCAACAAAGGTGATTAAAAATCTGAAAACTGCTGCATTCTGGTTCTGTGTGTCTTCGCTGAATGCATGATGGGAGGGGTGAGTGAAGCCGCTGCGCAGTTTGTGTGTGTGTTCTCCCTCAGCCTGCAGTTTCCTTATCTGTGGAGTGACCTTGGTCTAAAGCAAGCTAGTAGATCTTGCTGGTTGGAGAGTAAAACTCTAAAATAAGTTGATTAGAAAAATCTCTCCAAAATCATTTAAAAATGTACTTAAAAGAAAAACTTTAAAAACAAAAGTTAGATTTAGTAAAAAACTCTAGGAAAAGAAAAAAAAAATTGACCAAAAAGGGAGGGAAAAAAAAAACGTATTAATCATAAAACTCTGAAAAACAACCCTTGTTACTAAAACAGCTAATTAAAAACAGAAAAGAGGTGGAAAAACTGATTGTAAAATGATAAAAAACAAAAAGAAAAAATACTTTAAAACTTTTGTCAGGCAGCGTAGGCTGTATCCTCCCGCCCTCTGGGAGAAAAAAAAATAAATAAATCTCGCTGCTGCCAGCACTTCCCCCTCCCTTATATCTCTGCTTGCTGTCTCTACAGGCACTGAAATCACGTATCAAAAAAAGATTATCCATATAGAATAGCAAAAAATGAATACAGTTCAGTCTGAATGCCTGAGAATTTTCACGCTACAGCTTGTAGCCAAAAAAAACTAGCTTAAAAAGATCAAAACCAGGAAACAGATGTGACAACGTGATTAGCAGAGGAGGGGGTCAAAGGGGTTTCTTGCTGCTGCAGCCAGCAGTGAATGAGATAGTGACAGAGCGCACGCTGCTCTGAATGAGATTTAAAGCGACAGTACCTGATACAGACAGTGACACGTACAATGAGACAGACACCCGGGAGAATACGAATCCCTCTTTTGATGATCTGTGACACATACAAGCTGCTCTGGTAACTGATAACTCACCAATTGCACTGAGCACGGCAATACTCCAGGTCTACCACTTCTGAAAACCGTACGCCTTGGCCGGCGCGCCGGTCACAGTAATCTGTAATAGCCTGTACAAAATTCCCACCCTTCACACCTGGAATACTGGGAGTGTCTCCCTCCGATGTGTGAAAGAATCTGTGAGAATTTATCCAAACAAAGCCCCCACCCTTCACACCTGGAATACTGGGATTGTCTCCCTCCGATGTGTTTTGGAATCTGTGAGAACTTATCCAGCAATTTGGCTTTCCTGCTATACAGCTTCCAGAAATCAGCAAGCAAAACACTGTCACCGTTCCAACTTTTCTCCTGGTTCACATAAAACATAAAACACATACACAGCACAGCAGCAAACACCTTATATCCCAGGGTTTTGGATAAGGGTGTGGACTTTTTACACTACCTGGGAATGCGGTGGTGACCACACCTGACCGGCAAGAGGTGTAAGACCTGGACTGGACACAAGGGACTTTCAGGTAAGATGACAAGATTTTTTACCTTACTTATGGAGCTGCGCAGTCTCCGTCCCGTGAGCCAAGGCCATGGCCAACACCTTGTCTCTCCGGTCAGCAGGTCCCCGTGCGTTTCGTCCACTGCCCCGCGTGCAGGCGCCAACTGTTATGGAAATTTAATTAAGATAAATCTATCCTGAAGTGTTTGTTGGTGCTGTTCCCAATTTTCTATGAAATGTCTTTTTGAGCGCTCAGAACGAAATGAGGACTGTCCACAATGGAAGTGTCAGTATAACAGTTCGTCAAGACTACTCATTTATTATTCATTCAAGGTTTTATTCGTTTACAAAAAGGGGCTGGTTAGTCAATTAACATACAATTAAAAGCTGCTAGATTATTGGCTGTTCTAGTGTAAGTATGATAATTATGATAATTATGATAAAA
This sequence comes from Oophaga sylvatica, assembly GCA_033576555.1. NCBI lineage: Eukaryota > Metazoa > Chordata > Amphibia > Anura > Dendrobatidae > Oophaga > Oophaga sylvatica. The sequence continues at coordinate 468,261,834 of JARQOD010000002.1, read as the reverse complement.
GGGCTGAAGTTGCAGATTTATTGTTTTTTTGTTCTTTTGCCCTAGCTTTTTGTATAGATATGTGTGGGCACAGGATTTTTAGCAAGTGAGATCTATCTAACTGTGAATGTATATATATGAATATACTTTGAATATATGGAATACATATATATTTCCATGACAGGGTAGCACACAAACAGTTCAATGTAGTCCTGAAATGCCACAATTTTTACCCACAGATAGATGAGGCATGTGACAGAGATACCACACTGTAAAATATGTGGCCTGTATTTTTATTTTTTTACAGCAAATTAGTGTCAAGTACTATGGTAACACACTGAAGAACAGTTGAATGGAGGAGTGAAATGCCACAATTTGTAGCCCACAGATAGGTGATTTGTGTGATGGAGACAGCCCACCTTCAAATATCTAGCCTGTATTTTTTTTTTTTTACAGTAAAATTGTGTCAATAAGTAGGCTTAGACACAGCAAAAACAATTCTATGGAGGCCTGAAATGGCACAAGTTTGAGCGCAATGATATGCGATCGTTGTGGTGGACAAAACCCAGTGTAAAATATCTGCCCTGTAGCTAAATATTTTTTTTGGCAGCAAAATGGTGTCAACAAATTATATAAGACACTCCAAAATTTTTTTTACAGTACCACAAAAATGGCAGAATTTTCTGCGTACTCATATGTGTTCGCTGGGATGGGCAAACCCGTTTAAAATAGCTGGATTTTCACAATGTACTATGAAAAGGATCTGGCTGTACTCTGCAGTCCCAACAAGCAAATGGAAAAAAAAAAACTTGTGCTCTGGATTGCTTTTGAATAAAATAATTAGGATTAAGATGCAAAAAAAATTATTCCTGGCACTGATACCTGGCTGGCCGCACAGCATCATCAGGTCTATATCAGTCCTGGCACCGCCATACTCATCAAATTCAGCTCTGGAATCAGATAGTGTAGGGAGAGTTGCTGACAAAAAAGGGTCAGATTTGGGGGTTTCAAAGTGTGGGTATACCATAATTGAATACACAAATCCAGCTAAATCAACAGTCCTTCTAAGGAATAATTATGGGGTATATAGATTGCAGTGCTAGCTAGGCAGGGAGTGTATGTGGGTATATACATATCAGTGCAAGGCATGCAGGCACTGTATGTGGGTATATAGATATATAGCATTAACTAAACTAGGAGATAGAGACTACACGGTGGTTGCATAGCTGATTCTAACACAGACACGTAAATGCATTAGACTCTCACCGGAATGTGTGGCGCCCTGCGTCTTATCCGCCACAAAAAGGGTTAAAAGTGTACTGTTTTATATGTGTGTTGTAAGCAATGGGAGTTATGCTTCTCTGCTAGGCAGGTACACATAATTTGCCTCACTCCCTTACTGGTCTGAAGCTAAGAGCTTGGTAGACGTACCCTAATTGGGAAGGGGGAGGAGCAGAGTTGTTGTTCGGTGTGAGGAGAAGATAGAGGAACGCTGGGGACGCCATTACACATGTGGGTGATCCCTAAGTGTGATCTAGCAAACAGGGAGCCAGCCCCTAGATCATTCAGGCTTCCAAGGCTGGATGATAAGCTGAGGGACTGCGTGGGTTTACTCAACCAGCAGTAGGTGTTTTTTCTCTCAGAATTACAGCAGTGACCAGGATCAGTGAAGAGTCTTCAGTACAAGCTGATTCACAAAGGATTCAAGCTGCATGTGGCTGAAGGAGAAATACACAGTCAGTAGAAGCGATACTGGGAAGTTCTAAACCCCAGAAAACCTTGGTCAAAGAAGGGATTAGATAACAGGAGGATACACTGAGCCCTGGCAGAGAAAGTTAACTCCCAATACCCGGAGCAAACTGTAAACTGTGAGAGTTGTAATATCTTTTATGAACTGCAACAGGACTCCAGTAAATGTTAAAGTGACTTTCCGTGTCTCCTGCTTCATTACTCAGTGCCTTCTACTTATATCACCATCTCTGGGGAGACCTGCCCTGGTTGGAGAGAGTTTAACATCTGCACTGCCATCACCATCTACTTCCCCAGAGATCCTCTGCAGTGCCGGCTATAATACAGTCGAACACTCCAACTGGCGTCACAAATCACTAAATAAACTTTATCCCTTGTAAATATATCCCCTTTTAAATTGACCGCCTGGGGCCACGGACCGGGTCGTCGCCGCCGTGACATCCCCCGTAGAGGTCAACAGGCTCGGTACCGAGTACCCCACGGCCCCTCGGGCATGACAAATGTGCTGGTCAGGAGCAGTGCTTTGTAGGGAGGGCCAGGAACACGTGTGATTCACTCTAAGCCTGAGAGAAAATGTCTGCATGTTTAGTTTTTCCCCCGGGAAGCTAAGGGGCACTTCTTAACCATAACACACTGCTCAATTAAAAGGGAAATGGTCCTTAAACATGGAACAGGACAAATGGGTACCTAATGACCTCTAATGGTTATAGTTGGTACTGCACTATGAATTAACTAGCAAGACATGAATGGGCAGAACACTATCTGATTCCAAAGCTGAATGTGACAAGCATGGTGGCGCCAGGTCTGATATAGACCTGATGATGCTGTGCAGCCAGCCAATCACTTTAATGCCACAACCAACAAGGCTTCAGCATTACAGTGCATGGCAGACAATCCCTGCATGTTGATTGGCATTCTAAAGAGCGCCAAACATACAGGGCGGGGACCAGAATTCCCACCGAACAATCCTGAAAATGCTCGCCGCTCGCCGAGCACCGTGAGTACAGCGATGCTTGGCCGCGCACAGAGCATTACCGAGTATGAGCAAGGAAAAGAGGTACGGAGCTGCAGACATTATCAAACAGCAATAGAATGAATTGAGTCCACTATGACGGCTGGGCGGGTGCTCCTTCGGCTGGTGAGCACAGTAAGAGTAGAGAAAAAAAAAATATTTTATCTATGGTGCTGGAGTGCCTTTTCACTTCCTTTTTTTTCTCATTAATGAGTTTGCTCGCTCATCACTAATCTGAAGTAAATAGTCTAAGTTAGTGAAGTAAAGAAAAAAAATTCTAGGGATAAATTAATTTTATGGGATCAAATAACTAAAAATTGTCATGTGCACGTGTATTCACCCGTTTTGCTATGAAGTCCCTAAAAATCTCTAGTGCAAGCATTTACCTTCATAAGTCACATGCTTAGTGAAAGGAAGTCCACCTGTGTGCAATCAAAGTGTCACATAGTCAATATATGCACACCATTTTTAAAAGGACACAGAGGCTGCAACACCATTAAGCAAGAGGCGCCACTAACCAAAAAACACCATGAAGACCAAGGAGATCTAAAAAAAAATAAGGGACAAAGTTGTTGAAAAGTGCAAGTATGGGTTGGGTTATAAAAAGTATTCCAGTCTCTGATGATCCCCAGGAGCACCATCACACCCAATATCATCAAAAGAAAGAACATGATGCCACAACAAACCTACCAAGGGAGGAACTGCCCACCATAATGCTCAGCCTTGGCAAGAAAATAATTAATCAGAGAGGCAACTCACAGACCTAAGGTAACCCTGAAGAAGCTGCAGAGTTACCAAGCAGAGACTGGAGTATCAGCCATAAACCCCATAGAGGTGGCCTTTATGAAAGAGTGGGCAAAAAAAGCCTTTAATTACACACTAAAATTTTAAGGCTTGTTTTGAGTTTGTCAAAAGACATGTTCTAGATTCCCCAATTGTATGGAGAGAAAGGTGCTCTTGTGAAATGAGAAAATTGAACTTTTTGACCACCAAAGTAAACGCTATGTCTCTCGCCAAACCAACATCACAATCTCATCACAACAACACCATTCCCACAGTGAAACATGGTGGTAGCAGCATCACGCTGTGTAGGTGTTTTCCAGCAGCAGGAACAGGAAAAATGGTCCAAGTTTAGGGGAAGATTGATGTTGCAAAATACAGGGATATTCTTGAGCAAAAACTTTTTTCAGTCTGCCTGTAATTTGAGAATGGGTCGGAGGTTAATGTTCCAATAAGACAATGAAACACAGCATACTGCTAAAGTAACACTCGAGTTTTAAGGGGAAACGTAAATGTTTTGGAGTGGCCTAGTCAAAGTTTAGACCTTAATTCAATTGAGAATCTGTGGTCAATGGGAACCATCTAACTTCAAGGAGCTGGAGCAATTTTACCTTAAGGAATGAGCAAAAATCTCAGTGGCAAGATATGTAAAGCTCATAGAGACTTATCCAAAGCAACTTGCAGCTGTAACTTTGGCAAAAGGAGGCTCTACAAAGTACTGACTTTAGTGGAGTTGAATAGTTATGCACACTGAAATTTTCAGTTATTTTGTTCTATTTGTTATTTTTTTCATAATAAAAAGAAAACCAAATGTTTACAGTTGTAGGCACGTTCTTTACATGAATTGATTAAAACCCTGAAAAAAGTGAAATTCCAGGTTGTGAGGTAGTAAGACACAACAAATACCAAGGGGGTAAATACTTTTGCAAGCCACTGAAGCTGGGTGTCTTGCATCTGAGCTGTCTGAAGTGTAGCTGAGCTGTATGTGTGGTAGATAAGCAGAGTGTGTTGATGAAGCTGAGCTGTGTGTTGATGTAGCTGGACTCTGTGTATGTGTGCATGTATGCTTTGTGTAGCAGATCTCTGTAAGTGTACATTTAGCAGAACTGCCTGTTCTCAACAGAGCTATGTATATTTTACTTGCTGTGTGTGTAGCATAACTATGTGCGTATTTAGTAGAGCTGTATGTGTAGCAGAGATGCCAGTGTATATACAGCAGAGGTGAGTATGCATTTACTGTGTATGAAGCAATGTGTGCACTACAGCAAGTGTTCATAATGCGCATGCTGCAAAACCATATGTGTACTGTATAATATGAAAGCTACAGAGAAACACTAACAAAAGTTCCATTACCTCCCTTTTCTACCTTAGTGTCATGTGTGCATCGCCACGAAGATCGTCGCGGTTGCACATTCTGACTTCTCACAGCTGAGTTGCTGTTTCTTTGTGTTTGGCAGTTAGGGAGTTAATTCTGTCTGTGCTCAGTTCTGGGACTGGGTGCAGTTTCTTCCGGCTGCAATTAATTATTTGTTGATTGGTTTCCTTTAAATCTCTGGTTGTCTGTGTTGGGAGTTGCCAGTGAAATTCTTCATGCAGACCACAGATAGGATTGTATCTGTATAGACTTAAGTTAAAGAGCTCCTTAGTTGTTTTAAGCTCACCTTGCTTAGAGTTTAATATCCCAGATCATTTATGTTCCTTCTGTGTTTGAGTGTGTATGCAAGTCTGTGTTTTCTCCAGTCTGTCTTATATGTCAAATCTGTGTATTTAGCAGAGATCAGCCAATATCCCTTTGGTGGTAATCAGAATCCTTCTTAGGACTGATTACAGGGTTCAGGGACTGATAGGAGACAGGGTTAGGCTGGAGACTTGGACCTCTGAACCATTATCAGTACCTCCAAGGTGAGGGATTAGTTAGGACCCCAGTTTAGGGTCAGGTTAGACCCCGGTCCTCCTCTTTCCTGTGACAGTGTATCAAGTCCTCAAGATTAACCCTGAGTTCAACGGATATCGTGTCAGGTAAATCTATTCTATATTTACATGCTGATGTTGCTAATCTATATGTTGTATAGAGTGTTGTTCTTTTAAGAATAGTTTACTGACATCGTACACATATCATAAGACCGCGTGACATTTTCACTGGCCAATAAAATTATTCCCAGTTGCCATGGATCCAGTAGCCCAGCTGGCTCTGCAGTTGCAGGGATTATCCATGGAGCTGACGGACATTAAGTCCAAAGTTTTGTCTCCCTCGGAGCAAACCAGATTTGAACCTAAAGTAGCTCTCCCGGACAGGTTCACTGGTGGGCGAGACAAATTTTTTACCTTCAGGGAAGCATGTAAATTGTATTTTCGGCTTCGGCCTCGATCATCAGGGAGTGAAGAGCAGAGAGTGGGAATTGTTATCTCGCTCCTACAAGGGGACCCTCAATCCTGGGCCTTCTCCCTTCCTCCAGGATCCCGGCTCTACAGTCAGTAGATCGATTTTTTACTGCCCTGGGTTTGGTATATGATGACCCAGATCGGGTCTCTCTTGCTGAGACAAAATTACGTAAGATACAGCAGGGAGATCGTCCGGCGGAGGAATTTGCTTCTGAGTTCCGTAGATGGGCCACAGATACTCAGTGGAATGACCCAGCTCTTAGGAGCCAGTTTTGTCATGGGCTTTCTGACAAATTAAAGGACGTTTTGGCTCAGTATGATTCTCCTCCATCACTGGAGGCTGCTATGGCCCTAGCTATCCGTACTGATAGACGGCTCCGGGAGAGGTGCGAGGTAACTCCGCCCCCTGTTGTTACTCCACCTACTACTAAAGTCCCTTATGTTGAGGTTCCCCTTGTCTGTTCGGAGGAGCCTATGCAGTTGGGAGGGACATCATTTCGTAGGAGGGGATTGGCGGTACGCCGCAGGACTAGAAGGTGTTTCTTCTGCGGGAAAGAGGGACATTTTGTTGGGGGATGTCCATCCCGTGCCTTGTTGAGCAAAAAGTCGCCGGAAAACTGTTAATCCCAGGTTGTGTGGTGGACGACAACCTGGGAGTATGTATTTCGTCCGCTAGTTCTTCTCAGTTCCTTGTACCAGTGGAGGTGGTGGTTGGTACGAGAGTGGAGAGATTTTCTGTTCTTCTTGATAGTGGGTCCGGGGCTAATCTGGTTGACGCTCAGTTTGCTCAGGCTCAAGGTATGCATCTGAGTGTATTGGTCAAACCGATCCCTATATTCTCCATTGACGCCAGGCCTCTCGGCCAAGGTAGCTTTGTTCATGAGGTTCATAACATTGACCTTCGGGTAGGGGCAATACATAGGGAACTATTATCTTGTTATGTGTTGGAGGGTCTACCTACTCCTATTGTGTTGGGACTTCCTTGGTTGGTTAAACATAACCCTGTGATTAATTGGCAGTCCAGAGATATAAGCCAATGGGGGGAGTTTTGCAAAAGTAACTGCATGAACACAGTCATCAGTGCGGTCGTGCCTAGTACTTTGCCTCCTTTTTTGGAGGACTTTGGGGATGTGTTCTCTGAGGAGGGGTGTCAGGAGTTGCCTCCTCATCGCGTGTATGACTGCTCTATTAATTTACTTCCTGATGCTAAGTTACCTAAAGCTAGGTTATATAACCTTTCTGGTCCTGAGAGGCAGGCTATGAAAGATTATATTTCGGAAAGTCTGGCCAAAGGGCATATTAGACCTTCATCTTCCCCAGTGGCCGCGGGGTTCTTCTTTGTGAAGAAAAAAGATGGAGGCCTACGCCCTTGCTTGGATTTCCGCGAACTTAATCGGATTACTGTTCGAGATCCGTATCCACTCCCTCTGATTCCTGATCTCTTCAATCAAATTGTTGGCGCCAAATGGTTCTCTAAATTGGATCTCAGGGGGGCGTATAATCTGATTAGGATAAAAGAGGGGGATGAGTGGAAAACGGCGTTTAACACGCCGGAGGGACATTATGAGAACCTTGTCATGCCTTTTGGTCTGACTACTGCACCAGCAGTATTCCAACATTTTGTTAATGACATTTTTCGACATCTGGTGGGGCTGTTTGTGGTCGTATATTTGGATGACGTTTTAATTTACTCACCAGATCTTGTGTCTCACCAGGAGCATGTGAGACAGGTGTTGCAGATCTTGCGAGACAATAAACTATACGCCAAACTGGAAAAGTGTGTATTCGCCGTACAGGAACTTCAGTTTTTGGGTTTCTTGGTGTCAGCCTCCGGTTTCCGTATGGACCCTGAAAAGGTGAGAGCAGTGCTTGAATGGGATCAGCCAGAGGATCTTAAGGCTCTGCAGCGTTTTCTGGGGTTTGCTAACTACTACCGGAAATTTATTTGTAATTTCTCATCTGTTGTCAAACCTCTCACTGACATGACAAGAAAAGGGACGGATTTTTCTAAATGGTCGGACAAAGCTTGCCAAGCTTTTTCCTCTTTGAAAAAATGTTTTGCTTCGGCACCCGTTCTCATCCAACCAGATGCATCACAGCCGTTCGTTGTGGAGGTGGACGCGTCTGACGTAGGGGTGGGTGCAATATTGTCCAGGGTCCGTCCCCTGGTAAATGGCATCCGTGCGCTTTCTTTTCTAAAAAATTGTCGTCCGCCGAAAGGAATTATGATATCGGCAATAGGGAACTTTTGGCCATTAAGTTGGCTTTTGAAGAATGGCGTCACTTTTTGGAGGGGGCAGTCCACCCGGTCACCGTCATTACTGATCACAAGAACCTGCTGTATTTGGAATCTGCTAAGCGTCTGAATTCCAGACAAGCTCGATGGTCGTTGTTTTTTACCAGGTTTAATTTTGTTGTCACTTATCGCCCTGGATCTAAGAATGTTAAGGCGGATGCCTTGTCTCGCAGTTTCCCAGGGGCCGGGAAAATGGATGACCCGATTCCTATCCTTCAGGAGGGGGTGGTAGTGTCGGCTGTATGTTCTGAGCTTGAGGAGGAGGTGTTAGAGGCTCAGGGGGACGCCCCTGCAGGACCTCCAGGGAGACTGTTTGTCCCAAATCAGTTGAGACAAAAGGTTATTGAGGCACATCATAATTCTGCTTTAGCAGGACATCCAGGGAGTAAGGCTACTTTAGATCTCCTTTCTCGCCGGTTTTGGTGGCCTAACGTTAATAAAGATGTTTTAACTTTTGTCGCGTCCTGTGGGGTTTGTGCTCGCTCTAAGACCCCTCATACCCGTCCGTCTGGGACCCTCTTACCCTTGAAACTTCCGGAGCGTCCATGGACTCATTTGTCTATGGACTTCATCACGGACCTTCCTCAGTCGTCAGGGAAGACTGTCATACTGGTGGTTGTTGACAGGTTCAGTAAGATGGCACATTTCATTGCTCTTCCTGCCCTCCCTAATGCTAAAACTCTGGCGCAGGTGTTCATTGGGGAGATTGTGAGACTTCATGGGTTGCCTTCTGATGTGGTGTCAGATAGGGGGTCTCAGTTTGTGTCCAAGTTTTGGAGGGCATTTTGTTTACGTCGGGGGATGCAATTGTCATTTTCCTCGGCTTTTCATCCGCAGACCAATGGTCAGACAGAGCGTCTGAATCAAAGCCTAGAGACTTATCTTCGGTGTTTTGTCTCAGAGAACCAGGAGGACTGGTCTTCTTTCTTGCCTCTGGCAGAGTTCGCTCTTAACAACAGGCGGAGCGAGTCCACTGGTAAGTCCCCGTTTTTTGGGGCATATGGTTTTCATCCCCAGTTTTGTACATTCAATGGGGGGGGCCCTTCTGGGGTTCCTGAGGAGGAGCGTTTTCTCGTCGTCACTTGCTTCAGTGTGGAGAGGTGTATTGAATAATCTGAGTGCTATGGGGAACCGTTATAAACGTATGGCTGATAGGAGGAGAGTTTCTGGTCCAGATCTTAATGTGAACGATCTGGTATGGTTGTCTACCAGGAATATAAAACTTAAAGTTCCCTCCTGGAAGCTGGGCCCCAGATTCATCGGGCCGTACAGGATCAGTTCCATAATTAATCCTGTGGCATTTCGTCTGGACCTCCCTCCTACGTTTAAAATTCATAATGTGTTCCACAAGTCATTACTTAAGGGTACGTGGCACCAGTCATACCATCACCTCTACCTCCTCCTCCAGTGGTGGTCAATGGTAACTTGGAGTTTCAAGTGTCAAAGATCATTGACTCACGTTGAATCGCCGGTCCCTTCAGTACTTGGTGCATTGGAAGGGGTATGGTCCAGAGGAGAGGACGTGGGTTCCTGCGTCTGACATTAACGCAGATCGTTTGGTGCGGACCTTCCACAGAACTCACCGGGCAAACCTGGCCCTGAGGGTCGGAGGCCCCTCGTAGAAGGGGGGGTACTGTCATGTGTGCATCGCCACGAAGATCGTCGCGGTTGCACATTCTGACTTCTCACAGCTGAGTTGCTGTTTCTTTGTGTTTGGCAGTTAGGGAGTTAATTCTGTCTGTGCTCAGTTCTGGGACTGGGTGCAGTTTCTTCCGGCTGCAATTAATTATTTGTTGATTGGTTTCCTTTAAATCTCTGGTTGTCTGTGTTGGGAGTTGCCAGTGAAATTCTTCATGCAGACCACAGATAGGATTGTATCTGTATAGACTTAAGTTAAAGAGCTCCTTAGTTGTTTTAAGCTCACCTTGCTTAGAGTTTAATATCCAGATCATTTATGTTCCTTCTGTGTTTGAGTGTGTATGCAAGTCTGTGTTTTCTCCAGTTGTCTTATATGTCAAATCTGTGTATTTAGCAGAGATCAGCCCATATCCCTTTGGTGGTAATCAGAATCCTTCTTAGGACTGATTACAGGGTTCAGGGACTGATAGGAGACAGGGTTAGGCTGGAGACTTGGACCTCTGAACCATTATCAGTACCTCCAAGGTGAGGGATTAGTTAGGACCCCAGTTTAGGGTCAGGTTAGACCCCCGGTCCTCTTCTTTCCTGTGACAGTGTATCAAGTCCTCAAGATTAACCCTGAGTTCAACGGATATCGTGTCAGGTAAATCTATTCTATATTTACATGCTGATGTTGCTAATCTATATGTTGTATAGAGTGTTGTTCTTTTAAGAATAGTTTACTGACATCGTACACATATCATAAGACCGCGTGACACTTAGCACATTAAAATTAGTGATATTGACTCAATTTCTTCATACTGCAAGGAAAGTTATTATAATAAGTAGGAAATATGTTTTTTTTTATATTTGTTGCCTTCTAAACCTGGGTTTCATCTTATAGTAAGTTGTGTCCTGTAGTTTAAAAAATATGGTATACACAGTATAGATGATAAAAAAATGTGGTAAAGGACAAAGTAGGACAGAGTACTAAAAAATCACACAGTCTTGAATGTAATCACTGTTGGTTAAAGCTCAGAGAATCTCTAGAAATTTGTTCAGGTAGTTCAATCAAAAAGACTGACATTGATTTGATAGAAAAAAATATGATCTGAAATTAAACTGCCCTGAAAAGACTTTATTATGCGCTGAGATCTTTCCTTCCCCAAAGCATAACAAACAAGGGACTGGAAATGGATTAAAAAACTAAAAAAATGGATGTAAAAAAAATTTTGCTCTCCATCTTCTCCTCACAGAGTGCGCTGATTCTCCATACGAGAGAATTGAATCATACTGTACATTGATAGGAGTGTCAATTGCATAATCGACCCGATTCTCTTGGATGAGGGAATCTACAGTCATTTGACCCTAACCTGAAATGGGATCTTCAGTATTCTATTGTGTAGTTGACCAACTAGTATTTAATAGTAACAACATAATCTACATTTAAAAAATGTACTTTTTTCTAAATTTGCAGTTGTGCTGCACCAATATTAATCTATAGTAAGATGATTCAATCACTCAGTCTAAAAGACCAAGTGGTCAAGTCTTTTACTATCTCAGCAACCCCTTATATTCACACCTCTACATACATAACTGCTCAATTTCTATTTAAAGTTCTTCTCAAATTCTATTGTGAAGAATAAATTCTTGAAAGGGTGAGATAAGAGATGTACTCAGCATGCTCACACCAGCAAAGCACAAAAGGAAGATTAGATGCAGACCTGTAATTTGGAACACCTAAGTGCATCCAGATATTAGATTTTTTATAGCTAAGATTGAAAGGAAGTATGCATGGTTTCAGTGAGAGAGAACATATGATTAGGTTAACTTGAAAAATACTTAATGTGACACCATATGTTATCACTTCAAAAATTGAAAAATAGAACACCACTGGATAGCAAAGGGGAAAGCGAAGATCTTCATGGTAATAACTCTCAAGGGCAGGAGTTATTTGGTAAAAGAGACAAGTTTTTTACTCTGAATATGTATGAGAAAATTTGTTTCATATGGCCTTTCTCATCTGCTTTGTGAGAGGACTAACAGTCTTCTATATATGATTCTTCAAGCCTACTCTTAATATTTTATCCATAAACCCTGAGAATCTTTATTTCTGAGCAGTCTATTAGTGATGATACTAGATGTCCACTCCATACTACTTGTATCAGTCAGACTGAGACAGATGTATAATGTTTTAATGACTTCAAAATCAACTTCACCCACAAAAATGCTGCAATTTTACTCTGTTTGATTGTATTTTCACTAGTGATGGGCGAGCACTAAAATGCCCGGGTGCTCGTTGCTAGGGTCGAGCAAATTGGAATACTTGGGTACTCGGACAGAACAACGAGCCCAATATAAGTCTATGGGAGACCCAAGCATTTTTGCCGCAATCCCCCCCAGGGGTCCTATTAAGGTCTAAGCATGCCTGAACTGATGGAAACACTGCTGAAATGACACGGGGACATCATGGGGATCGCCCCTGGAAGCATTCCTGACTCCTAGTTCACAGCTTTTAACAATGTTGTCAGAGTTTCATGCCATTTTTACTGGTGCACCAAAAAACATAACAAAAAGGAAACAAAATGGATTTTGCTGGGAAATATGTTAAGGTACATCCTTTCCAAGTTAATGACTTACATATAAGGCAAAATAATTAATCCCAGACCAAAATATTCCTCCGCCATTTGGGCTATGTTCAGACGCAGCGATTTTGAAGCATTTTTCAACTTTAATATTGCTTTCAACCAAAACAAATGCATTCACTGGGTAATGGCATTGTAACATTTAACAACCCTAGCTGGCCATATGGTGTGTGACACATAAGCAGACAGATCTTTTTTCATTTATGAAGTAGGGACTCTTAAAGTCACAGAGCCTATTTTTACAGGGGCATCAGGCAGCACTAATCTGCTTAAAGGACCATTATTAAACAGTGGGTCTCCTAAACTGCAGTGAGTGGATGGGCTGCCAAGAATTACGATGCACCCAATACCCCTTTCACGAGATGTCCAGGAGGACTTCCGTAAAAAATGTTGCATTTAATGTAAGGCCTGCCCTGCTAACAAATCATATGCACCCCAATAATAAGCCTTTGAACCCAGGTACTGGATGGGCACAAGAAAATCCACTTCACATTATTCCTTCTGTACTCCCATTCTGTTTTTTTTTGCATTGACTGCAAAGCCTGCCCTGCTACCAAGTCATATGCACCCCAATAAGACTTTGAACCCAGGTACTGGATGGGCCAAGGAAAATCCACTTCACATTATTCATTTTGTCCTTTCATTCTTTTTTTTTTTGCTTTGACTGCAAGGCCTGCCCTGCTACCAAGTCATATGCACCCCAATAAGACTTATAAGGGAGGGAGAAAAGGCTATAGGTAGAGAGGAGGAGGGTAGCAAAGGCCATTTCCATTGACTATAAAGAGATCTTCAGTAGCCCTCTGAGACTTTTACCACCTTCTGTAGCATGTACATCCAGACCTTTAGCAAATTTCTAGAGGAGGAATATTCAAAAACACAATTATGAGACGTTGCTTTTCAGCAGAGGAACATCTTATCGTTACTCTAACAAGATTCTCTTTTTGTATTGGAAATTCAATATGCCTTCTTTATGTTAAAGTTAGCTTAAAAAATTCAGATATGATGTGAGTGACTTATTTACTGGGCAAAAAGTTGCTAATATCTTCTCAGAGTTGCAGCTAGACTTCATTTCTTCAGGAGTCAGGTGCAAAAGGTTTAATCTATTAACCTCACCTGGCATATAAATAACTTAGGCCAAAGTGTGTTTTTTTGCACCTCCACATTCTTAGGCCTCTTTCACACTTCAGTCGTGCGACGTCAGTCAAAATCCGCCAAAGTGTGAAAAAAGAGGATCCGCCATTTTTTCTTGGCAGATCCGCTTTTTTCCCATTGACTTGCATTAGTGGCGGATTTTGACGGATGGTCGTCCGTTAGGTCCGTTTTTTGATGGATCCGCCAATAATGCAACTTTTTTTATGTCTCGGTAAAATAGCGGACTATGGCAGATCCGTCAAAAAACTGAACTAACGGACAACTATCCGCCAGCGGATCCGTTGTTCCCATAGAAAATTCATTGAAAGTGCCCAGAACACTGTCGGGGTCTCTCTCTCTCTCTCTCCCTCTCTCTCTCTCCTCGGTCCGGACATGCGTACCTGCATTTTCTGGCTTATGTTCCGGGTTGAAAAGTTTATGGCGGACCCATCAGAAAACGGATCAGTTTGCATCCGTTTTTTACCTTTTCTGGCGAATCCCCATTTTCACACTTTGATGGATTTTAACTGACGTCAAGTGACTGAAGTGTGAAAGAGGCCTTACACAGCCATGTACCAGAGCAGTTAGGCTGTTTAACCCTTCTGCTACACCCCTACTCTTATAATAAAGTTTAAATACTTAGTAATGACAATATACCTGTTTTTCATGAGGAAAGATGGGGATATTATTTTATTATATTATACTCTGCTGAAATATTTTTTTTTTTATCTGTGCAGTTTTCTTGCCTCCAGAATATCATTTTCTGCACAACACTTTTATTTTTTTGGTGTGGACATCTACTATTTCTACTACTGTGTGTTTGTAGTGTGACCTTTTCTGGGACTGATAAAAGCAAGCGGTAATGCGGAAGCCTACACAATTACAATAGCTGAAATTTCTGAGATTTTTTATGCTACTGTACAATTTCTGTACTGCTTTAGTGCAATAAATGGCAAGCACATCTGGGTGAAGAAGCTTCCACACTTAGGGTGCAGCCATTACAATTGTAAAGAGTACTTTTTGGTAGTACTTTTAGCCTTGGCAGACACCCAGATATTGAGAATTTTGATTTACAAATATTCAGGGCTTCCTGAATGGGTCACGCGTAGCGATAAATAAATTTCTTTGAGTGATGTTGAATTCTTCTTGAATCTTGCAAAAATCTATATTCTCTAGAATACAATTTTTTATAATTTGTGTTGTGCAAATTCAGCAAAACGGCAATGAGCTGGATACCATTTTGCTTAACCCCTTAAAGGGTTGAAAAAATGTTACAAAATGTTAAAAAAAACAAAACTAATACTCATATCATTGCTCACCTTTCCATACACTTTCCTGCTCACTGCATGCCATCCAGTCCTTTGATTTCAGTGTAATTTGTGGACAGATCCATAAAATTTGGATGCAATACCGATGATATATATAGGATCTGATTTTTTGCTCATCCATTGATTTGAGTGGACAATTCTCATCTGAAATATGGAAGCGAATAGTGTATGCTGCAATTTACAATAATTATTGAATAACATCGGTCATTGTGCTGTCCATATTAGATCTGATTTCAGTAACAAATGTGCGTATAATATCCTTGGCTGAATGAGCTCACATGAGTAGAATAACTTTTAAAATTTTACTTTTATTAAGTACTTAAATAATGTATATTTTAAAAAAGGCAAATTATTCTCTTAATAAAGGTAAATAATTTTCCACAAAAAAAAAACAAAGCAAAACAAAAAAAAAACTATTGTCAGGAAATGCCCCACACTGATAATACAGGTAGGTGTGTGTTTTGCTTTTACCTTTCCCTGTGTGTCCCTAGGAAGTTGAAACTGCATAGAAGCTGAGGTTGGCACCCTATAAATAACTGCTAATGGTGCCCCCACTTAGCATTGGCTGATCCTGTCTAGACCTGATACTTTCTGGTCTATTGCATCAGACAAGAAAACCCATCAAACCAATAAAAAATCAGGTCACATAATCACTTCAAATAAGACAGTCAACCTGCCAGGATCTTGCATATTGCCATTTGATGAAGGCACTGTATGTGCATATTTAAACATTCAGATATTTGCCCTATAACCACTTGCAGTGGGTGGTTTATATCTACAGTACAGACTAAAAGTTTGGACACACCTTCTCATTAAAAGATTTTTCTGTATTTTCATGGCTATGAAAATTGTAGAATCACACTGAAGGCATCAAAACTATGAATTAACACATGTGGAATTATGCATTACACTTTACAAAAAAGTGTGAAACAACTGAAAATATGTCTTATATTCTAGGTTCTTCAAAGTAGCCACCTTTTGCTTTGATTACTGCTTTGCACGCAGAAAAGGTGAATGGCTGGACTCTACATGCCTGGTTCCCACCGTGAAGCATGGAGGAGGTGGTGTGATGGTGCACGGGTGCTTTGCTGGTGACACTGTTGGGGATTTATTCAAAATTGAGCGGTGAGCGGTCCAGCTCACCCCAAACCGTCTCGATTGGGTTCAGGTCTGGTGACTGTGGAGGCCAGGTCATCTGGCGTAGCACCCCAGCACTCTCCTTCTTGGTCAAATAGCCCTTACACAGTCTGGAGGTGTGTTTGGGGTCATTGTCCTGTTGAAAAATAAATGATGGTCCAACTAAGCGCAAACGGAATGGAATAGCATGCCGCTGCAAGATGCTGTGGTAGCCATGCTGGTTCAGTATGCCTTCAATTTTGAATAAATCCCCAACAGTGTCACCAGCAAAGCACCCCCACACCATCACACCACCTCCTCAATGCTTCACGGTGGGACCCAGGCTTGTAGAGTCCATCTGTTCACCTTTTCTGCGTGCAAAGCAGTAATCAAAGCAAAAGGTGGCTACTTTGAAGAACCTACAGTCATGGCCAAAAGTTTTGAGAATTACATAAATATTAATTTTTACAAAGTCTACTGCTTCACTTTTCTAATGACAATTTGCATATACTCCAGAATGTTATAAAGAGTTATCAGCTTAACAGCAATTACTTGCAAAGTCAATATTTGGCTAGAAAATGAACTTTATCCCCCAAAACACATTTCAACATCATTGCAGCCCTGCCTTAAAAGGACCAGCTAACCTCTTTTCAGTGATTGCTCCATTAACAAGGTGTGGGTGTTGATGAGGACATGGCTGGAGATCAATCTGTCATGATTAAATAAGAATGACACAACTGGACACTTTAAAAGAGGCTGGTGCTTGGCATCATTGTTTCTCTTCTGTTAACCATGGTTATCTCTAAAGAAACACGTGCAGTCATCATTGCAATGCACAGAAATGTCCTAACAGGGAAGAGTATCGCAGCTAGAAAGATTGCACCTCAGTCAACAATCTATCGCATCATCAAGAACTTCAAGGAGAGAGGTTCCATTGTTGCCAAAAAGGCTCCAGGGCGCCCAAAAAAGACCAGCAAGCGCCAGGACCGTCTCTTAAAAGTGTTTCAGCTGTGGGATCGGGCTACCAGCAGTGCAGAGCTTGCTCAGGAATGGCAGAAGGCAGGTGTGAGTGCATCTGCATGCACTGTGAGGCGGAGACTCTTGGAGCAAGGCCTGGTCTCAAGGAGGGCAGCAAAGAAGCCACTTCTCTCCAGAAAAAACATCATGGACAGACTAATATTCTGCAAAAGGTACAGGCAGTGGACTGCTGAGGACTGGGGTAAAGTTATTTTCTCTGATGAATCCCCTTTTCGATTGTTTGGGACATCAGGAAAAGGCCTCATTCGGAGAAAGACAATGTGAGCGCTACCACCAGTCTTGTCTCATGCCAACTGTTAAGCATCCTGAAACCATTCATGTGTGGGGTTGCTTCTCAGCCAAGGGAATCGGCTCTCTCACAGTCTTGCCTAAAAACACAGCCATGAATAAAGAATGGTACCAGAATGTCCTCCAAGAGCAACTTTTCCCAACCCTCCAAGAGCAGTTTGGCCATCAACAATGCCTTTTCCAACATGATGGAGCACCTTGCCATAAAGGAAAGGTGATAACTAAATGGCTCAGGGAACAAAACATAGAGATTTTGGGTCCATGGCCTGGAAACTCCCCAGATCTTAATCCATTGAGAACTTGTGGTCAATCATCAAGAGACGGGTGGACAAACAAAAACCTAAAAATTCTGACAAAATAAAAGCATTGATTGTGCAAGAATGGACTGCTATCAGTCAGGATTTGGTCCAAAAGTTGATTGAGAGCATGCCAGGGAGAATTGCAGAGGTCCTGAAGAAGAAGGGTCAACACTGCAAATATTGACTTGCTGCATTAACTCATTCTAACTGTCAATATAAGCTTTTGTTACTCATATGTTTGCAATTATTATATTTCTGTCTGTGATAAAAACATCTGTCAAACACACATAAAAACTAGAGGGCAGCAGATCATGTGAAAATATAATATTTGTGTCATTCTCAAAACTATTGGCCATGACTGTAGAATATAAGACATAATTTTCAGTTATTTCACACTTTTTTGTAAAGTGCAATGTATAATTTCACATGTGTTAATTCATAGTTTTGATGCCTTCAGTGTGATTCTACAATTTTCATAGTCATGAAAATACAGAAGAATCTTTGAATGAGAAGGTGTGTCCAAACTTTTGGTCTGTACTGTATGTATGTTATCACCTTAGCCTGTGGTTACTTACCTGGTTTAACTAGGTAATTTATCGGATATTGCATTAGGTCAGGTCAAGACAAGGTCAGCTGAAAATGAGCTGGGGGGGGGCGCCATTTGCACTTATCAGTAAGGTCACAACCACTGACAGGAAGTTTTAACTCCCTAGGTACACACAGGGAGAGATAGAACCATAACACCCACCCACCTGTGTTAGCGGTGTGGGCATTTGCTGTCAATTGCTTTTTTTTGTGAATATTATTTACTTTTGTTTTGAGGCTACTTTGTCTTTTTTAAATATACATTATTTACGTAATTAAAATTTTTTTTTTACAAGGTATTCTTTTTTGTAAACTGCACATAAACTACTCTAAATTTTGTAAGCCATGTTTCAGATAAGTCACACACAAATCATGTGCGACTTGCATTGAAATGTATGGCAATGCGTGACTTGCAACTGTAAGGGGTTACAAGAACTGTTGTGTTATACTAACGCGTCCCGGTTAAGTATTAGTGCTGCACATATCAGTGTATATATTCTTGTGACTTGTATTGTATATATTCTTGTCTTTATATTTAATGTTTTCTTGTAATGCTGCTATGTATATAATATTGATTTCCATAGTTTGATTAGGGACAGTATAGTTCCTTAGTTTGGACACTAGATGGGGCACACCTTAGTATGATGAGTACTGTATATAGTTAACATAGGAGGGGTCACTGTGGATAAGGCAGGAAAGACTTTCTGATTAGAGTCAGTAGGGCCAGGGAATCCGTGCAGTCCAGAAGGGCTTAATGCCCGAAACGGCACTGTGTCCCCATAACGTTACTAAAGGAGAAGCCCAGCCATCCAGGGCCAGTAGACCAGAACAGCAGCAGAGACAGCAGTGACAGCAACAGTAGGAACTGGAGCTGCAGGAGAAGTCGCGGCAGTACAGAAGGGCAGGTCGCTCACCATGTGGCAGTTCATCGCATGGGCTGATGACCTCAGATCTGGGGCGAAATGGCTGAGGGAATCCCCAAGCACAGTGAGTCTGGACAGGGAGGATGCTGAGGAACCATGCTGTGTGACAAGGAGAGGAGTACAGGGAAAGAGGAAGAAATTTGCAGTATGGAATCTGTTGTTGATGCTATAACGAATATGGATGTGCTGCAAAAACAAGAGAGTGAAGATGTACATTTAAAAGTTGAAATCTACTGTGTCTCAATTTGTGTAGAGCCAAACAAAGGAAGTCTCCAGCAATGAAGAGGAGACCCTGATGGTGCAAAAAGCGAAGCCACAGGTATGCAGAGTAATGGATACTGTTTTCATGTGATGGAAGACCAGGGAACGAATACACCATTAACCTCGGCCATGACTATGGCCCTGGCCCTCCCTCACACAATCAGCAACAGAAAATATTTGAAAACACTTAACACTGTGTTGCAGTCACAATATGTCACAATAAGTCACAAGTTGCAATGTGACACCATAAGAAATTATTACATCCAATATTGGAATATACTATATGGTATCAAAGAAAGCATGCATATAGACCGCAATTCATAATAGCACTGTGTCACATAGCATATAGTAGTTAACATTGTGGCCACTATGGCAGGACACAGTGAATGAAGTTAGGAGGTTCACACATTCATGAATACAATGCTAAGACATGAATATTCTAATTCTAAGGGCCTCCATACAATGCAGACATAATAACATCAGAACACATACGACCTTAGGTAGAGCCGAGAATTCCCCGACGCGCGTTTCGCATTAGCTTCGTCCTGGGGGGGGTGTAGATGTCGTATGGTGCTAAGTGTACCCATATATACATTTCCCAGTCATACAATTACCATCTTAATCTCCACATGTGATAATCCGGCTTCCAGCGTGTGACGCACCATAGAGGCGATTCCGCCAGCCGTGCAGCCACTCCCCCATCCGACACGTCAGAATAGGGAGGAAGTCACATCGAACCCGGCTGGACGCGTCCCCATGGCACCGCACAACATCGCGAGATAACGTCGTCAGTGGATAGACCACGCCCCCGTCCGACGTGTCAGGGCAAAGGGGCGGTATCTCACCAACCTAACGAATGCATCTTAGCGATGTTATGCTGGGAGGACTCAGTGGCTGAACAGCTACAGGTGGCAGGATGAATCATGTTAAATAGTAACGCAATATACACATAACTTGGACCATTTACATCTGAATAAAATAATATAATGCCATTATGTAGGTGGAAGGAGAGAATGTGCATAATGCTAAACAAAGCATCACTATAAAGATAATTTACAATCCCCAGTGTATTTACACAGCAACATCTCCCATATTGAAAATTATAGATATAACTAAAAAATGAAAAACAATAAACTGATAAAGGGCATACACTGTATGTTATATATAATGTGCATATTATAAGTACATATAGAATAACGGAGTCATGTTCAGCCACTGAGTCCTCCCAGCATAACATCGCTAAGATGCGTTCGTTAGGTTGGTGAGATACCGCCCCTTTGCCCTGACACGTCGGATGGGGGCGTGGTCTATCCACTGACGACGTTATCTCACTTGTCATTTGACGCATGGTAGCATGTAGCCCTAGCCTTAAAAGGAACTTGTCATGTCCAGAAACTCTATTTGCCTGCAGATATAGTGTTACTCTGCAGGTCAATAGCATTAAAATCATACCTGACTCTCTACATTACTGATTAGTGTGTACACTTGTTTTCTCCCTGTAGCTGCTCACTTTCGGTCATAGGGGCGGTCCAGGCAATAGTTACAGTCATCGCTCACTATACATTGTGTTCTGCTGTAAATACTCCCTGGCTCTTTAATTGACAGCCTGCTTTGTACTGAAGCTGCACACATGCTGCAGAGGAGGAATGATTACAACCATGAGGAGTTGAATACAGCCACACTTACAGTATAGTGAGCTGTGACTATAACAGCTCCCTGGACTAGAGATGAGCGAATTTGTTCGGATATTGGCCCCGAATCTGATTTTGACATATTCGTGCTATATTCAAACACTATTCGGGCCGAATGTATGTCTTATGATCGGTTGCGAACATAATTTCATAATTTCAACGATAATTTCAGCTCTCATTGACTCTAATGACGTTCGGCTGTGTTCGACAAATATTACAAAAACAATATTTGATTCCGATCATATTCGGAACCGAATTAGAACAAATTCGCTCATCTCTACCCTGGACCTCCCCTATAACTGTGAGTGGCTGTATGGACGATGTAATTTCACTTTCTCCCTTAGCTGCTCCAGGAAGGCAGGCAGGCATAATAATTTTAATGCTTTTTACCAAAATATTAGCTCTGTATCTGCGGGTAAATAGCATTTCTGGACTTGACAGGTTCATTTTAAACTAAAGAGAAAATTGCTTCTGGCAAAAAATTGCTATATTATCATTATAAAAGTGGGCAAAGAGATAAAAATGCAGGCTGTACAAAGCTCACTAAATGATTATCTAATTTAGGATACTATTGCAGAATAAATTTTGGTAAGATGTTACCTAGCAGTGCACCACTGGATGTGTAATAAAATGTGTGTGGGGTTCCAGTAGTTGAATTTCAGCACATTGAGCTTTGTGGACAAATTATAGTCATATGCCAATAATGTCTATCCTGTAACAACAGTGTATTGTTCTAATTGGCTGTTTGTACAAAATTAATTAATAATGTACATTGAAAATGTGGAAATAACATTTTTTTTTTATAGATAGTTACATTTTTTGCCAATGTAAGAATATCCGTCAATCCATCATCCTTGGCATATACTTCAGTTCAGATACAGTAAGTCCAACAGTTACATTCAAAGCAAAATCTAATCTTCATTTTCTGAGAATCTGTCTGGCATATTCAAGCACATTTGTTGGCTTTTTCGGTGACAGCACATTCAAAATACCAGCACATTGTAAAATGACAGAAATGCATGGGCTTTAATTTCAGTGACAGTCATAATATATATTAGCAACATTGACAAGCAACTTAGCAACCGTTTCAATTTTAGATGTAATTGCTCACAAGAAACACAACTTCATTGCAGACACTTCTGGCAAGACATCTGCTGATGATTTTCAAGTTCATTCCTCTGTTTGAATCATTTAATAAATATACTTACAGGTACAAGACTGATATCAGTCACAAAGAGCAGAAAGAAGAAAGTTGTTTTTCTCCCATACTTTTATGTACTTTTAGTTACATTCTTGTTTTTACGGAGGCTGCATTCACCTTCCTGAGGATGGAAGTATTTATTATTATTGCCATCAATATTATTCATCAACTGTATCCATAGTCTAACGTCACCAAGAGAATAGTTTTATTTCTGAATAATAGATATTTTGCAAACTTAAGTTGGATTAGTGTTAGTGATGAGCATATAGTAAAATATTCAGATTCGGAAAAATCAGCACAAATAATTTCTAATGTCCGTGTATTCGTACTGTATGACGAATCCTATGCAAGTCAATGGGAAAGCCGAATATGTTTCTGCTGGACCCAACAAACAGGTCTGGGGATCTGAGAAAAAAAGCTAAGAAAATATATTTTCCTGCATAATTACATGTATATAAAGCAATATATATATATATATATATATATAGTGAGACAGTGAAGGGGTGCGTACTGGATGGGGTGTACATCTCGCCCAGGTTTCTTAGCTGGGTGGCATAAGGAATGTAGGAGTGAAGGTAGGATGGCAGTACGACGTTCACTCCACTCCCCATCCAGTACAGGCTTGCAGCTCAACCCTGAGTGCACTCAGCTGTTTAATTAAGCAGCCAGAAATAGGTGATAGAGTTACACAGACGGAGCACTCAGTCTGAATCTGACTTCAGACGCTGCTGGAGTCTCCTGGAAGCCAAGCTCTGGTAAATACAAAATATGTGTTGTTTTGGCCAGGCTGTTAGAGCCTAGACCATGGTAGTGAGGTAACTAACTGTGTCTAGCTAGCAGCCTGACAGGCTTAGGATTTTGGTTTATGATTTGGTTTATGTTTGTTGCTGTGGACTTTAATAAAACTGGTTGCCGCCAGTTACACCAGTACTGCTGTCTGTGCTTGAACTTTTCTATGCCACTCCGTCTACCCGAGACGGCGATCCCAGAGCTATATACCCCCCTGAACTGGTTACAATTGGTGCTCGAATGTGGGCAGCACAGTGGCTAAAATAGCAGCTAAGAAACGTTTGTCAAAGCAGCCTTAAAGAGACAGTAGCCCTAATAGTGTCTGCACAGCAGAGCTGAACTTGCTGTGGTAAAGACTTTGGAGTGTGCATGTCCTGGGTAAAGACTGCCATAGCCAGGACAGACAAGTCTGACAGCATGGAGGAGCTGATTAAACATATGGCACAAGCTAGTGTACAACAGCAGGAGACTAACCGATTATTAATGGAGCAGGTTGCAGCACTACGCCAGGCTCTCAGCACCTCATCCCAGAGTGATGACGCAAGGTCACCTGCGTTGTCCGTGGTAAAGAAGGCAGTAAAACAGACTCTGCAGAAGATGACGCCTCATGATGATGTGGAGGCATATCTAGCTATATTTGAAAGACTGGCAGAGAAGGAGAATCTGCCACCATCTGAATGGGCCGTGGTGGTCGCACCTTATCTGACTGGGGAACCTCAAAAGGCCTATTTTGACCTTAGCGAGCAGGACAGCAGAGACTATGCCAAGCTGAAAGCGGAGATTCTTGCCCGCCTCGGTGTTACGATTGCAGTCCGTGCCAGGAGAGTCCATAACTGGAGATACAGTGGGGACAAGCCTGCTCGCTCACAAATGTATGATCTAATTTATTTAGTAAAGAAGTGGCTGGAGCCTGACGTCAGCACCCCTGCCCAAATGGTCGAAAAATTAGTGGTGGACCGGTACATCTGGGCCCTTCCTCCTGAGGTGCAGCTCTGGGTCAGACAGGGAGACCCCAAAGACGCCAATCAACTGGTTAGCCTGATTGAGAGGTACTCCGCCACCAAAGACTACCTCCGTGACCAGCCGTCCGAACGGTCGTCACTTCGGAGTTCCCGGCCTCCGACATCACCGGTAAGAGGGTTCCAGCTGGTGGGGCCAGGGGGGCTGCTGATAGAAGGGGCCAGGCCCAAGGGGACATGTGTGAGGCAAGGGCCGATGCTTCCCTGTCGGGAGTTCCCAGGCCTAGAAAGGTCTCCCCGTCTGAACCACCAGACCTGAGACAGTGTTGGAGATGCCGTGAAAGGGGTCATATTTCATCCAACTGTCCACTAGTGGGGGAACCTATGGACTGTGATGCTGGAAGGTCTCTCTCTCTCTCCTCGCGGAACCAGTGTGCGTGGCCACCCCAGCCGAGGAGAATGGCCCACAGGTGTCCCAGGTGGTCATAAATGGCTGCCCCGTACAAGCCCTCCTAGACTCAGGGAGTCGAGTGACTCTGGTACATGCCAGCCTGGCTGATAGGGACTTCATCCCCGATAAACACCTGAGCGTGGTGTGCATCCATGGAGATACCAAAGTCTACCCGTTGACTTCCGTGGACTTCATCACAAAACTCGAGGAGATCTCGTATGAAGTGGGGGTAGTGAAGAACCTGATGCACCCAGTCATATTGGGTCGTGACTTTCCCTGTTTTGGGGTCTTTGGGGAAAAAAACGGTTCTACCAGACAGTGTGATGAAGCTCCTACTGAGGTTGCGCGGTCCATAGGGGCGGAACACAATGCTAGTGTGTTGTTGAACGTAGGGGATGATAATGATAATGATAATGATGAATTTCCATTACAAGTGATGCTGGGGGAGGGGATAATGGTTCTCTGAAACAGAATGTCCCTGACCTACCTGTGTCCCGTGGCAATTTTGGGAGTGAGCAGTTGCGAGACCCCACTCTTAAACATGCCAGGGAAAGTATAACTGTTCTAAATGAGATCCCACAAGAGCCCGGCTCTGATAAACGATTTCCCCATTTTGCCATGAACCATGACCTGCTATATAGGGTCACTAAGGTCAATGGAGAGGTCGTGAGTCAGCTCCTGGTACCTAAACCATATAGAAGTATGTACAGAAAGTGAGTGAGGTCACCTACAAAGTACACCAACCCGGGAGACGGAAGCCCTACCAGGTCTATCATATCAACTTAATCAAGCCCTGGAGAGACAGAGAGTCATTGTCGGCCTCGGGTGAAGTAGAGAAAGGGTTAAAACCACCTCTACCTCCTGTGATAATTGGTGAGACCTTGTCCATACACCAAAAACAGGAAGTACGGGAGTTTCTGCAGAAAAATCAGCAGAGGTTTTCAGACTTGCCCGGCTGGACTTCTCTCGTGAAGCACCATATCGAGACCGAGCCCGGTACTAAGGTCAAACTGAAGCCATACAGGATACCGGAAGCCCGCAGAGAGATAGTCTCTACTGAGATCAAACGGATGCTAGCACTCGGCGTCATTGAGGAGGCCCAAAGCAAGTGGTGTAGCCCGATTGTCCTGATCCCAAAACCTAATGGAACCTGGAGGTTTTGCAATGATTTTAGAAAGTTGAACGACGTGTCAAAATTTGACGCATACCCGATGCCACGGGTAGACGAGCTAATCGAGAGGTTAGGGGGCCCCGTTATATTACAACCCTCGATCTGACAAAAGGGTACTGGCAGATACCCCTGTCTGATGAGGCAAAAGAAAAAAACGGCCTTTGCAACCCCTGACGGCTTGTTTCAGTATCTTGTGATGCCATTCGGGTTGCATGGAGCCCCGGCTACCTTTCAGAGGCTTATGGACCTAATCCTGCTCCCGCATCAAGACTATGCGGCTGCCTACCTGGATGATGTGGTAATTTTCAGTTCCGATTGGAAGAGCCACCTCGCTAAGCTGCAGGCCGTCTTAGACTCGATAGGCGGAGCTGGGCTGAACATAAACCCAGAGAAATGTGCCATTGGCCTAGAAGAGGCAAAGTACCTGGGCTACGTCATTGGCAGGGGGTTGATTAAGCCACAAGACAATAAGGTAGAGGTGATTCAGAACTGGCCTACACCCCTCACAAAACGACAGATCAAAGCGTTTCTGGGCAGCACTGGGTACTATCGCAGATTTGTACAAAATTTTACCTCCATTGCTGCCCCGTTGACCGACCTGACAAAGGGTGGGAAGTCAAAAATGGTAGTTTGGAATCCGGAGGCAGAAAAAGCATTTCAGTCTTTGAAAATGGCTTTATGTCAAAGCCCAGTTCTGGTCACCCCTAATTTCAGTGAGGAGTTTCTTGTTCAAACTGATGCCTCTAATGTGGGGTTAGGGGCGGTTTTGTCGCAGGTCGTGAAGGGTGAAGAGCACCCGGTCATGTATCTGAGTCGGAAACTGACACCGGCTGAACAAAATTATGCCATTCTGGAGCGAGAGTGCCTCGCAATCAAATGGGCGCTGGACTCGCTACGTTATTACCTCTTAGGCAGGAAATTTAAATTACAGTCAGACCATGCTCCTCTAGCATGGATGCAGAAGAACAAGGAAAGGAATGCCAGGGTGACAAGATGGTTCCTTTCGCTTAAAGAATTCAATTTCTCGGTAGAACATAGGCCTGGGAAGTTACAGGGTAAGGCCGATGCCTTGTCCAGAGTTCACTGTCTCTTTGGAGATGTTGACCAGCCCTCCGGTCTGGAGAAGAGGGAGGGGGATATGTGAGACAGTGAAGGGGTGCGTACTGGACGGGGTATACATCTCGCCCAGGTTTCTTAGCTGGGTGGCATAAGGAATGTAGGAGTGAAGGTAGGATGGCAGTACAACGTTCACTCCACTCCCCATCCAGTACAGGCTTGCAGCTCAACCCTGAGAGCACTTAGCTGTTTAAATAAGCAGCCAGAAATAGGTGATAGAGTTACACAGACGGAGCTCTCAGTCTGAATCTGACTTCAGACGCTGCTGGAGTCTCCTGGAAGCCAAGCTCTGGTAAATACAAAATATGTGTTGTTTTGGCCAGGCTGTTAGAGCCAAGACCACGGTAGTGAAGTAACTAACTGTGTCTAGCTAGCAGCCTGACAGGCTTAGGATTTTGGTTTATGATTTGGTTTATGCTTGTTGCTGTGGACTTTAATAAAACTGGTTGCCGCCAGTTACACCAGTACTGCTGTCTGTGCTTGAACTTTTCTATGCCACTCCGTCTACTCGAGATGGCGATCCCAGAGCTATATACCCCTCTGAACTGGTTACAATATATGTATACCTCCTCTTTAGCATATATTCACATGGAGCATTTTGGATTTGGTTTTTCCTTTTATGTTTGTCAGGGCTCTCACTCCTACATTTGGGAGATCGCTCCCTCATTCAAAATCGTTAGCTAGATAGTGGAATACATATTCCACATCACTTTACAATGCCAGCTAAAACATGGCCATTTGAATTTTGGGCTTCACCCACCACCACCACCACATTCACCGCCACATCATTTTGCGGCCCCTGCTGTTGTGAATGGGTTTGAGATGAGTTCTGAGCAGAGGCTCCCTCTGGTGGTTACAAGCGGTGCTGGTCTGTCCAGTGAAGATTGTGAGGACTGGGAATCAGGTGTTACTGACTGGTCTTATATAAGGGAGTCACCTTCCCATCAGGGTTGCCGGTGATCAATTGTTCTGGTCTGAATCCTTCATTCCTGTTTCCCTTGTAGCCTGCTGTCGTGTCTGCATCTCTTGCTAACAGATAAGACATTTTCTTCTTTTTGTTTTTGTGCTATATTTTTGCATTTTGTCCTGCACTTCTGTGGGGGCCTTCTGGGTCCCCTCCGGGGGCTTTTTGCCCTCTCAGTTTAGTTCAGCCACTGATGTTTGTACTTTTGCTATTTCCAGTTTTTTCAGTGGCTGCTGTTTTGATTTTGTTACACCAGAGAACTAATTTAGGTGGAAGAGGTCGTGTGATCTCAGGTGTTTTTGAAATTAGTAGAGTTGGTGCTTTTCAGGGTTTTCTGGGATTGCAGTAAGTACCCTTCCTATCCTTTTCTATTTAGTTAGTTTGGGCCCCAGCGTTTGCTCACACTATTTTCTTTCTGTGTCAGTATTTCATCTTGTCTAACCGCCATTACTTGTTTGGGGGCTTTCTTTTATCTTTGGGGTTCTGCTCTGGGGCAGATAGCTTTCCTATTTCTATCTTTAGGTGTAGTTAGTTTCTCAGGCTGTGGCGAGGCGTCTAGGACCAACGTAGGAACGCTCCACGACTGCTCTCATGCTATTTCAGTCTGCCCTAAGCGGGGAAGACGTTTTGCACGCTCAGTTGTCTTGGGTAGTGTTCAGACTAAGTTTTTATTAACTGTCACTCTGATATGCTCTCTGTCCTCATTTTCTGCTCAGGCTTTCGTTGATTCTGGAGCAGCTATTAACCTGATGGATTATGATTTTGCTAAACGTTGTGGGTTTCCCTTGATACCCCTACAGAAGTCTATTCCCCTACTGGGGATCGATTCTACCCCTTTGGCTGAGAATAAACCCCAGTTTTCTACTCAGGTGACAATGAGGGTTGAACCTGATCATCAGGAGTGCTGCAAATTTTTGGTTCTGTATAATCTGCATGACATTATCGTGCTGGGTTTCCCTTGGTTACAGTCTCATAATCCTGTTTTGGATTGGAAATCTGTGTCTGTAACCAGTTGGGGCTGCCAATGTGTTAATACCAACACTCCTGTTTTTTCTGCCTCCCCCAGGCTCAGGATGTTCCTGACTTTTTGATTGATTTTTCTGATGTGTTTAGCGAAAGTAAATCTGCATCCTTGCCTCCCCATAGGAGCTATGACTGCGCTATTGAATTAGTGCCAGGTAGTAAATTCCCTTAAGGTAGCCTTTTTAACTTGTCTGTACCTGAACATGACACTATGCGGTCTTATATCAAGGAATCATTGGAGAAGGGTCATATCAGACCATCCTCTTCACCCTTAGGTGCCGGTTTTTTCTTTGTGGCCAAAAAGGATGGTTCATTAAGGCCGTGTATTGATTATCGTCTCTTGAACAATATTACTGTGAAATATCAATACCCGTTACCCTTGATTTCTGACCTGTTTTCCAGGGTGAAAAACGCTACTTGGTTTACCAAGCTTGACCTCAGGGGGGCGTATAACCTTATTCGCATTAAGCACGGGGATGAATGGAAGACGGCATTCAATACCCCTGAAGGGCATTTTGAGTACCTAGTGATGCCCTTTGGGCTCACTAATGCTCCTTCCGTCTTCCAGTCCTTCATGAATGACATTTTCAGGGATTTTGTGGACAAATTTCTGATTGTTTATTTGGATGATATCTTGATTTTTTCTAATGACTGGGACTCTCATGTGAAACATGTTCGAACTGTATTCCAGATTTTGAGAGAGAATGCTCTGTATGTGAAGGGATCAAAGTGTCTTTTTGGCGTACAGAGGATCTCATTTCTGGGATTCATTTTGTCCCCATCTGTAATTGAAATGGACCCGGTCAAGGTTCAGGCCATCTGTGATTGGGTCCAACCTACTTCATTAAAGGCTCTTCAGAGATTTTTGGTTTTGCCAATTTTTATCGTAAATTTATTGGTAATTTCTCGGTTATTGTTAAACCATTAACTGATTTGACCAGAAAGGGTTCTGATGTGGTGAATTGGCCTCCTGAGGCATTCTCTGCATTTCAGGAACTTAAGCAGAGATTCACTTCTGCTCCTGTTCTACGGCAGCCTGATGTTTCTCTGCCATTTCAGGTGGAGGTTGATGCCTCTGAAATTGGGGCAGGTGCCGTTTTGTCCCAAAAAGATCCAGAGACCTCTAAAAGTAACCCTTGTGCCTTTTTCTCTCGAAAATTTTCTCCTACTGAACGTAATTATGACGTGGGTAATCGGGAGTTATTGGCCATGAAGTGGGCTTTTGAAGAGTGGAGACATTGGCTGGAGGGAGCCAAACATCAGGTGGTGGTCCTTACGGGCCATAAGAATCTGGTCTATCTGGAATCTGCCAAGCGACTCAATCCTAGACAGGCCAGGTGGGCCTTGTTTTTCACACGTTTTAATTTTGTGGTTTCCTTTCTTCCTGGCACTAAGAATGTTAAGGCGGATGCCCTCTCGAGGAGTTTCCTTGCGGACTCTCCTGAGTTATCTGATCCTTCTGTTATTTTGAAAGAGGGTGTAGTTCTTTCCGCCATCTCGCCCAATTTGAGACTTGCTCTGGAGGGGTGTCAGGAGGATAGGCCCGAGTGCTGCCCTGTTGGAAAATTGTTTGTCCCGGACCAGTGGAAAAAGAGTGTGATGTCTGAGATTCATTGTTCCGCATTGGCTGGGCATCCCGGAATTTTTGGTACCAGAGACTTGGTTAGTCGGTCCTTTTGGTGGCCTACCTTGTCTTGTGATGTCAGGGAATTTGTGCAGTCCTGCGGGACTTGCTCTCGCTCCAAGCCTTGCTCTCGCTCTAGTGGTTTGTTGATGCCATTGCCTGTGCCCAAGAGACCATGGACCCATATCTCTATGGATTTCATTTCCGACCTTCCTGTTTCTCAGAGAATGACCACCATCTGGGTAATTTGTGATAGGTTTTCCAAAATGATACATCTTGTGCCATTACCTAAGTTGCCTTCCTCCTCTGAATTGGTGCCGTTGTTCCTTCAGCACGTGGTTCGTTTACACGGCATTCCTGAGAACATTGTGTCTGACAGAGGAGTCCAGTTTGTTTCCAGATTTTGGAGGACTTTTTGTTCTAAACTGGGTGTTCAATTGTCTTTCTCCTCGGCATTTCATCCTCAGACCAATGGTCAAACTGAGAGAACAAACCAGACATTGGAGACTTATCTAAGATGCTTTGTGTCTGCTGATCAGGATGACTGGGTCTCTTTTTTGCCTTTGGCTGAGTTTGCTCTTAATAATAGGGCTAGCTCTGCCACTTTGATGTCTCCGTTTTTCTGTAATTCTGGGTTTCACCCTCGATTTTCTTCAGGACAGACGGAGGCTTCTGTCCGTCCAGGTGTTGACTCTGTTGTGGAGCGTATGCAACAGATTTGGGACCAGGTAGTGGAGAGGTTGTTCCTCTCTCAGGAGAAGGCCCAGCGGTTTGCTAACCGGCATAGGACTGATGGTCCTCGGTTTAAAGTGGGGGACTTGGTCTGGTTGTCCTCAAAGAATATTCCTATGAGAGTAGCATCTCCTAAATTTAAGCCTAGGTTCATTGGACCTTATAAGATCATGGAGATTATTAATCCTGTTTCTTTTCGTTTGCTTCTTCCAGGGACATTTAAGATCCATAACGTGTTCCACAAGTCCTTGTTGAAGAGGTTTGTTGAGCCAGTGGTTCCTGCTGCTGTGCCTCCTGACCCTGTTTTGGTTGAGGGCAATCTGGAGTATGTGGTTGAGAAAATATTAGATTCTCGTTTTTCTAGACGGAAACTCCAGTATTTGGTTAAATGGAGAGGTTATGGTCAGGAAGACAATTCTTGGGTGTTTGCTTCGGACATCCATGCTAGGAGACTTATCCGTGCTTATCATAGAACTCATCCTGACCGACCTGGTTGCTCAAATGGGGTTCGGTGACCCTCCTCAAGGGGGGGGTACTGTTGTGAATGGGTTTGAGATGAGTTCTGAGCAGAGGCTCCCTCTGGTGGTTACAAGCGGTGCTGGTCTGTCCAGTGAAGATTGTGAGGACTGGGAATCAGGTGTTACTGACTGGTCTTATATAAGGGAGTCACCTTCCCATCAGGGTTGCCGGTGATCAATTGTTCTGGTCTGAATCCTTCATTCCTGTTTCCCTTGTAGCCTGCTGTGTCGTGTCTGCATCTCTTGCTAACAGATAAGACATTTTCTTCTTTTTGTTTTTGTGCTATATTTTTGCATTTTGTCCTGCACTTTTGTGGGGGCCTTCTGGGTCCCCTCCGGGGGCTTTTTGCCCTCTCAGTTTAGTTCAGCCACTGATGTTTGTACTTTTGCTTTTTCCAGTTTTTTCAGTGGCTGCTGTTTTGATTTTGTTACACCAGAGAACTAATTTAGGTGGAAGAGGTCGTGTGATCTCAGGTGTTTTTGAAATTAGTAGAGTTGGTGCTTTTCAGGGTTTTCTGGGATTGCAGTAAGTACCCTTCCTATCCTTTTCTATTTAGTTAGTTTGGGCCCAGCGTTTGCTCATACTATTTTCTTTCTGTGTCAGTATTTCATCTTGTCTAACCGCCATTACTTGTTTGGGGGCTTTCTTTTATCTTTGGGGTTCTGCTCCGGGGCAGATAGCTTTCCTATTTCTATCTTTAGGTGTAGTTAGTTTCTCAGGCTGTGACGAGGCGTCTAGGACCAACGTAGGAACGCTCCACGGCTGCCTCTAGTTGTGGTGGTTAGTCAGGGTACTGCAATCTCATAGATTCCAACTGCTCTGGTGTATTGCCTTTTTTACCTGCACTCCTCAGCTACCGAAACATAACACTCTGCTTGACATTTTCAGAGTGCCAGTAGGTGCTGTGAAACCTGAGTTTGGGAAAGGCCCTCAGGTGGCCCTGTATCATATATTTGGGAGTTCTCTCCCTTATTCAAAATTGTTAGCTAGATAGTGGGATACATATTCCCCATCACATTACAATGCCAGCTAAACATGGCCATTTGAATTTTGGGCTTCACCCGCCACCACCACCATGTCCACCGTGACATCATTTTGTGGCCCCTGCTTGACATTTTCAGAGTGCCAGTAGGTGTTGTGAAACCTGAGTTTGGGAGGTGGCCCTGTATCATATATTTAGAGTGCTCTCCCTAATTCAAAATTATTAGCTAGATTGTGGAATACATATTCCCCATCACTTTACAATGCAAGCTAAAATATACCTATTTGAATTTTGGGCTTCGTCTTCCAACACCACCACCACGTCCACCGCCATGTCATTATGAGACTCACGTTAGACATTTTCAGAGGGCCAGCAGGTGCCATGAAACCTGAGTTTTGTGAGCTCCACAGTTTATTTTGGCCACTGGATCCCAATGGAGCCACTGTCATAGCGGGTGAAGCCGCTGTAAGTTAAATATAATAAAGCAGTTGGGGGAGCTGCATGCTCAATGTCAGTAAATTGAATTCTACCAGACACCAAAAGCATTAGAATTAAATTGTGAATAGAGTGTATGCAAGCGAGGGCCTGTAGTGTGGTCAGTCTGTCAGGCCTGAAACCCATGTTATGAACATGTACAAACCTCATTTTAATTGGAAGCAGCCTCCTCAAGGGAAAGAGACAGGAGTGCTATTGGCCAATCTACACAAGCCTACACACTTCTTCTGGAAACTACCCAACTAGGCAAAATTTATTTTTTGCATGGTTTTGAGCAACAATTGAGTAATTACAGGATAAGTCCCAGAGAGTGACGAGGTCTATTTAATGTATTGCTCAGGTGACAGGCAGTGGCTACAGAGCTCAGGTAAAGGCCTTAGGGTGGCAATGACCATGTTCCAATAAGTGTAAGGCTGTGACCTGAATAGGTCTGTGTAATGTATTAACCCAGTCTCTTTGACCTGCTTAAAATGTACAGAAACTGGCCATTACTCAAGCACAATATGTTTTTAAACCAAAATGTAGAAAATGTAAGGGAAGCAAAAGTTTTATAAAGAGACACAAGTCTCATTTAGGAGCCTGGAGAAGCCAGGAATGGTCTTTGTCCAGCATTGGACAAAGTAAAGTGCTAACGAATATGTATGCCCTATCTAACTAACAATTTGGGTAGAGACATACAGTACAGACCAAAAGTTTGGACACATCTTCTCATTCAAAGATTTTTCTGTATTTTCATGACTATGAAAATTGTAGAATCACACTGAAGGCATCAAAACTATGAATTAACACATGTGGAATTATACATTACACTTTACAAAAAAGTGTGAAACAACTGAAAATATGTCTTATATTCTAGGTTCTTCAAAGTAGTCACCTTTTGCTTTGATTACTGCTTTGCATGCAGAAAAGGTGAACGGCTGGACTCTACATGCCTAGTTCCCACCGTGAAGCATGGAGGAGGTGGTGTGGGGGTGCTTGGCTGGTGACACTGTTGGGGATTTATTCAAATTTGAAGCGGTGAGCGGTCCAGCTCAAACCAAACCATCTCGATTGGGTTCAGGTCTGGTGACTGTGGAGGCCAGGTCATCTGGCGTAGCACCCCAACACTCTCCTTCTTGGTCAAATAGCTCTTACACAGTCTGGAGGTGTGTTTGGGGTCATTGTCCTGTTGAAAAATAAATGATGGTCCAACTAAACGCAAACCGGATGGAATAGCATGCTGCTGCAAGATGCTGTAGTAGCCATTCTGGTTCACTATGCCTTCAATTTTGAATAAATCCCCAACAGTGTCACCAGCAAAGCACCCCCACACCATCACTCCACCTCCTCCATGCTTCACGGTGGGAACAAGGCATGTAGAATCCATCCGTTCACCTTTTCTGCATGCAAAGCAGTAATCAAAGCAAAAGGTGGCTACTTTGAAGAACCGAGAATATAAGACATATTTTCAGTTATTTCACACTTTTTTGTAAAGTGTAATATATAATTCCACATGTGTTAATTCATAGTTTTGATGCCTTCAGTGTGATTCTACAATTTTCATAGCCATGAAAATACAGAAAAATGTTTGAATGAGAAGGTGTGTCCAAACTTTTGGTCTGTACTGTATATGCTGACAAGGGACAACTGAACGCTGCATTGGGACAATGAACTGGACGTGGTTGCTGACTGTTGTGTCTGTGCAACTGCAGGTTGTGGGCAAGAGGCATAAGCGCTTCCTTCCTGGACAGCAGATTGGGAAGGACGTAACACAGGGGAAGGGCCAGTGGTTTCACCCTCAGACAGATTTTGTACACAGACGTTCCGGACACCTATTGGGTTTGCTGCATTTGTCAGCAGTATATGGCGTATGCTGCAGAGATATTATGTCTAATTTCCCTTTATAAAGGGATGCGTGGTTAAAATTTTCAAATTAGCAGAATATATATAGAGCATGTTTCATTACTCATATAATTATTCTGTGTAAAGCTGAAAACAGAAGAAGTGTGTGGTGCATATTTATGCATTGATGTTCCACAATGTCCAAGTGCAGACCCAAAAATCAACATCAGGCTCCCAGAAACACACTTAACCCCTTAATGTCCACTGACGTGCAGAGTCCGTCATGGCAAGGTGTCAGTTCCGGCACCAGGACGGACTCTGCACGTCATGGCTTTGATCTACCACTGCGTGTAAACACGCAGTGGTAGATCAGTGCTGACAGCTGTCACAGACAGCTGACAGGCACGGCAAGCGGTGCGGGGACCTTTGTCATCGGTCCCCGCACCTACAGCGCTGTGCTTGGTCAGTCAATCTGACTGACCAAACACAGCAGCGATCGTGCAGGAGAAGCTGAAATTTCAGCTTCTCCAGCGCGATCAGTGCAGGAGCCGGCGCTGCAGTGGCCAGGCTTCCTGCACTGACAGCCAGGAGCGGAGCCCCCACCGCCCCTGGCTGTTAACCCCCTGACTGCTGCGATCGAGCGCGATCGCAGAGCTCAGGGGGGGAGGCAGAGGGTCGGGAGCTCCCTCTGCCTCAGATCGGCACCCTGCAATGTATTTGCAGGGCCCGATCTCTGCCTTGATGACCCGGGGGTTGTCATGACAACCTCCGGGTCATCTAGCTACGGAAAGCTGCTGTGATCATTGTCACAGCAGCTTCCACTATAGTTGCAATGCATTGCAATGCCAGAGCATTGCAATGCATTGTAACTGCAATAAAAAGTAAAAAAAGTGAAAGTCCCATAAAGGACAAGTTAAAAAAAATCATTTTTTAAAAAAAATGTAAAAAAAATATTAAAAAAATAATTTAAAAAAAATCCCCTAAAAAATACACATTTTTATGTAATAAAAAAAATAAAAAACAAAAAACATACACATGTTAGGTATCGCCACGTCCATAAAAATCCCATCTATAAAAGCGTAACCCTAGTTAACCCCTTCAGTGAAAGCCGTAAAAAAAAACACAATAAAGTAGTAAATTATACTTTTTCCAAGCGGTATCATTATACCGCTTGGAAAAAGTGCAATAACACGCGATCAAAAAGTCAGATATAAATAATCATGGTACCGCTGAAAACGTCATCTTGTCCCTCAAAAAACAAGCCGCTATACAGCATCATCAACGAAAAATAAAAAAGTTATAGCTCGCGGAATAAACTGATGCAAAAATAATTATTTTTTTCTATAAAATTTTTTATTGTGTAAAAAACGCCAAAACATAAAAAAAAATATCTAAATGAGGAATAGCCGTAACCGTAGTGACCCGAAGAATAAAGCTGCTTTATCAATTTTACCACACACGGAACGGAGGAAAAAAAAAAAAAAACAATTCCTGAATTGCTGGTTTTTGTTCATTCTGATTCCACAAAAATCGGAATAGGAAACGATCAAAAAACGTTATGTGCCTGAATATGGTACCAATAAAAACGTCAGCTCGTCCCGCAAAAAATAAGCCCACAGATAACTCTGTCGGCCGAAATATGGAAAAATTATAGCTCTCAAAATACGGCGATGCAAAAATTTCTTACAAAAAATTATTCCAAGAAAAAGCATCTTTTAGTGTGTGACAGAAACTAAACATGAAAAAAGGGTATAAATCTGGTATCGCTGTAATCGCACCGATCCGAGGAATAAAGTCGCCTAATCACTAATACCGCACGAGGAACGGCGTAAAAAAGAAAACCAATTCTTCACCTTTTGTGGATTTGTTCATTGTGCCTCCCAAAGATCGCAGTAAGGCGATCACAGTGGTTCCCCCCACATATGGGGTATCAGCGTACTCAGGACAAAATGCACAATAGCTTTTGGGGTCCTATTTCTCCTGTTACCCTTAGAAAAATAAAAATTTGGGGCAAAAAGGTCATTTTTGTGGAAAAAAATATGATTTTTTTATTTTCACGGCTCTACATTATAAACTTCTGTGAAGCCCTTGGGGGTTCAAAGTGCTGACGACACATCTAGATAAGTTCCTTGGGGGGGTCTAGTTTGCAAAATGGGGTCATTTGTGGGGGGTTTCTACTGTTTAGGCACATCAGGGGCTCTCCAAGCCGACATGACACCCGCAGACCATTCCATCAAAGTCTGCATTTAAAAACGGTGCTCCTTCCCTTCCGAGCTGTGCCATGCGTCAAAATAGTGGTTCCCCCCACATATGGGATATCAGCGTACTCAGGACAAATTGCACAATAGCTTTTGGGGTCCTATTTCTCCTGTTACCCTTATAAAAATAAAAATTTGGGGGCAAAAAGATTTATTTTGTGGAAAAAAATATGATATTTTTATTTTCACGGCTCTACGTTATAAACTTCTGTGAAGCACTTGGGGGTTCAAAGTGCTCACCACACATCTAGATAAGTTCCTTGGGGGGTCTAGTTTCCAAAATGGAGTCACTTGTGGGGGGTTTCTACTGTTTAGGCACATCAGGGGCTCTCCAAACGTGACATGACACCGGCAGACCATTCCATCAAAATCTGCATTTGAAAAAGGCGCTCCTTCCCTTTCCAGCTCTGCCATGCATCAAAATAGTGGTTTACCCCCACATATGGGGTATCAGCATACTCAGGACAAATTGCACAATAACTTTTGGGGTCCTGTTACCCTTTGGAAAATAACAATTGGGGTGGAAAGATCATTTTTGTGGAAAAGATATGATTTTTTTAATTTTACTGCTCTACGTTATAACCTTCTGTGAATCCCTTGGGGGTTCAAAGCTTTCACCACACATCTAGATAAGTTCCTTGGGGGGTCTAGTTTCCAAAATGGGGTCACTTGTGGGGGGTTTCCACTGTTTAGGCACACAGGGACTCTCCAAATGCGACATGGCGTCCAATCTCAATTCCAGCCAAAAAAGTCAAATGGCGCTGCTTCCCTTCCAAGCTCTGCATGCGCCCAAATAGTGGTTTACCCCCACATATGGGGTATCAGCGTACTCAGGACAAATTGCACAATAACTTTTGGGGTCCTTTTACCCGTTGGAAAATAAAAATTGGGGGTGGAAAGATCATTTTAGTGGAAAAGATATGATTTTTTAATTTTACAGCTCTACGTTATAACCTTCTGTGAAGCCCTTGGGGGTTCAAAGCTCTCACCACACATCTAGATAAGTTCCTTGGGGGTCTAGTTTCCAAAATGGGGTTACTTGTGGGGGGTTTCCACTGTTTAGGCACACAGGGGCTCTCCAAATACGACATGGCGTCCAATCTCAATTCCAGCCAAAAAAGTCAAATGGCGCTGCTTCCCTTCCGAGCTCTGCCATGCACCCAAATAGTGGTTTACCCTCACATATGGGGTATCAGCGTACTCAGGACTAATTGCACAATAACTTTTGGGGTCCTTTTATCCTTTGGAAAATAAAAATTGGGATGAAAAGATCATTTTTGTGGAAAAAAACATGATTTTTTAATTTTACGGCTCTACGTTATAACCTTCTGTGAAGCCCTTGGGGTTAAAAGCTCTCACAACACATTTAGATAAGTTACTTGGGGGGGTCTAGTTTCCAAAATGGGGTCACTTGTGGGGGGTTTCCACTGTTTAGGCACACAGGGACTCTCCAAATGCGACATGGCGTCCAATCTCAATTCCAGCCAAAAAAGTCAAATGGCGCTGCTTCCCTTCCGAGCTCTGCCATGTGCCCAAATAGTGGTTTACCCCCACACATGGGGTATCGATGTACTCAGGAGAAATTGTACAACAAATATTGTGGTTCATTTTCTACTGATACCCTTGACAAAATTTTAAAAACTTGTGTCGAAAGAAAAATTTTGGGAAAAAAACTTAAATGTTAATTTTTTCCTTCCACATTGCTTCAATTCTTGTGAAGTACCTAAAGGGTTAATAAACTTCTTGAATGTGGCTTTGAACACGTTGAGGGGTGCAGTTTTTAGAATGGTGTCACTTTTGGGTATTTTCTGTCATATTGACCCCTCAAATTCACTTCAAATGTGAGGTGGCCCCTAAAAAAAATGATTTTGTAAATTTTGTTGGAAAAATGAGAAATTGCTGGTCAACTTTTAACACTTATAACTTCCTAACAAAAAAAAACTTTGGTTCCAAAATTGTGCTGATGTAAAGTAGACATGTGGGAAATGTTATTTATTAACTAATTTTTGTGACATATCTCTCTGATTTAATGGCATAAAAATTAAAAATTTGAAAATTGCAAAATTTTCAAAATTTTTGCCATATTTCCGTTTTTTCATAAATAAATGCAAGTTATATTGAAGAAATTTTACCACTATCATGAAGTACAATATGTCTCGAGAAAACAATCTCAGAATCGCCAAGATCCGTTGAAGCGTTCCAGAGTTATAACCTCATAGACAGTGGTCAGAAATGTAAAAATTGGCCTGGTCTTTAACCTACAAAATGGCTTGGTCGTTAAGGGGTTAAAGAGACCATGAGAAGGGCAACACAATAAACAAATTATAATAACAGAATATATAGAGATTGAGAGTAGAAGTTTGAACATTGCACATTGTACAATGTACAAAGTTTTCCAAAAATTACCCAAGGGGTCAAAGAGACCATGATGGGGACCTCACAATACATTTTGCAGTTATTAGAATAGCTAGTGATAGTGAGTGCAAGTTTCACCATTGCTCAATGTACAAAGGTTTCCAAAAATTACCTAAGGGGTCTGCATCATAAACGTCGAAAGAGGCAGTAATAGGGACCTCACAATACATTTTGCAGTTATTAGAATAGCTAGAGATAGGGAGTACAAATTTCACCATTGCATAATGTACAAAATTTTTCAAAAATTACACAAGGGGTCTGTATTATAAACGCTGAAAGAGACCACGATGGGGACCTCACAAAACATTTTGCAGTTATTAGAATAGCTAGAGATAGAGAGTACAAGTTTCACTATTGCAAAATGTACAAAAATTTCCAAAAATTTAAAAACATTACCCACGTGAGGTATACATATATAACCACTAAGTACTTGTTGTAGTAGCAGGAGGAGTAGGATGTGATTTCCAGAACAAAATGGGTTTGGATGGTAAGGGATGGACTTTAAGACAACTTCCAAAAAAGAACTTTTGGACTTCATTTACGTTGGGTTGCTGTCATCCGTAGGGCTTGGAAAGTTGGAGGAAATCCATCACTTGTTCAATATTAGAAGAGACAGCATGTCTGCATTTTGCATTGGCGTGTGTGCCTGTCCGTTATGATTGTACCGGCTGAACTAAAAACCCGCTCAGACAATACACTTGTGGCAGGGCATGTCAGCACCTCAAAATCGTACAAGGAGAAGTTGGGCCAAGTGTACAGCCTGTACAACCAATAGGTAAAGGGCACTGAAGAATCAGGAAGGACGCTGCTATGGTCACTTACAGTGGGAAAAATGAGTATTTGATCACTTGCTGATTTTGTAAGTTTGCCCACTGACAAAGACATGGAGAGTCTATAATTTTAAGGGTAGGTTAATTTTAACATTGAGAGATAGAATATCAAAAATAAAATCCAGAAAATCACATTGTATTTAATATAAAAATGTATTTGCAAGTTGCACAACTGCTAGATAAATATAAACTATTTATTTAACCAATAGAAATGTTTTTTTTATATCGCCTTAACCCTGCTGTACTGTTCGGGTCAATATGACCCGAAATGATTTTTGAGACCCTGTAGATTTTTTATATAGAGGATTTGAAACTAGTGGTATCTTGACTTCTCCTCATTTGTGGAGCTCTATATATTTTTTTTTTGTTTGTTTGTTTTTTTTGTTAACTTTTTGCTACACGCTGATTGTTACACTTGTACTGTTCAGGTCAATATGACCCGATAGCATTTTATACTGTTCTACAGGTCTCTGATTATTTCTGACTGCAAAAGTTATGTTTTTTTATGTGTACTTCATCTCAAAATGGTGGTGGTTTCACTGTTCTTATCAGTAAGCAAGTAATTATCTAGTATTATCCATTTTCTGTTTGTGAGAGAGGAGACTGGTTGTCCATTGAGGGGCAAGTAGTTTATGGTGATAAATGGAAAAAATTAGATGTGACAGCTAGTGTTGAGCATTCCGATACCGCAAGTATCGGGTATCGGCCGATATTCGCGTTA
The DNA here is from genome assembly GCA_033576555.1 of Oophaga sylvatica. Classification (NCBI taxonomy): domain Eukaryota; kingdom Metazoa; phylum Chordata; class Amphibia; order Anura; family Dendrobatidae; genus Oophaga; species Oophaga sylvatica. The sequence continues at coordinate 468,220,643 of JARQOD010000002.1, read as the reverse complement.
TCGGAATTCCGATACTTAATTCCGATACTTTTTCAATATCGTATACCGGAATCGGAAGTTCCCATAATTCTTTGAGAGGCAATGTGATTTTAGTCAGCCAATGAGGAATCCTACGAAGTGTGGGCACATCCTGTAATGCTGCGGTCATCTTAACTAATGGCATGGCTGTGATTGGCTGCTGAAATGATGTCAGAATGCACTATAAAAGGCGCCGCAGCCATTTTAGCGTCACTGTGCTGTGAACTCAGTAAGGGACAGAACGCTGCTGTGCTGACTCTGAGGGACAGTTAGATATTGCGATTTTGTGTACTACTGTGCTTGAGGCAGGCTAGTTTACCAACCGCTGTGTAAAGCTTCATTTTGCCAGTGTTGTTTTAACAGCTCTGTGCAAGGTGTGTGTGTGACAGTGCAGGTGACGCTGCAGTTTGCTCTGCATCCACCGCTGTTTGTAGGCATCTGCACGTGTCACTGACTCTTTTTTTTTTTTATTTTATTTAGTGGAATTGGTGCAGCTCCATTATATTAGAAAAAAAATCAAATCTATTAGTGTGACGTGCTTCCATCCGTATACAATACATTGGTTGCAAACACTATAGAAGTACACAAAGGAGCTTTTCACAGATAGTGAATAGTTGTGTTTCAGTGTTCACTGCAGTCTGTGAGGTTTTGATTTTTTGAGTGCAGATCACGCTCCAGTTAGTTCTTCAACCACTGCTGGTTGTAGTCTGCTGAGCGTGTGTCATTGCCTCATCCTTCACATTTTTCTCTAATTGGTGCTGCTCCATTTTAGTGGAAAAAAATCTAATCTATTAGTGTGACGCGCTTCCATCCGTATACAATACATTGGTTGCAAACACTATAGAAGTACACAAAGGGGCCTTTAACAGCTACAGAACAGTTGTGTTTCAGTGTTCACTGTAGTCTGTGAGCTTTTCATTTTGTGAGTGCAGATTACGCTCCAGTTTGTACTTCAACCACTGCCGGTTGTAGTCTGCTGAGCGTGTGTCACTGCCTCATCCTTCACATTTTTCTCTAATTGGTGCTGCTCCATTTAGTGGAAAAAAATCTAATCTATTAGTGTGACGCGCTTCCATCCGTATACAATACATTGGTTGCAAACACTATAGAAGTACACAAAGGGGCCTTTAACAGCTACAGAACAGTTGTGTTTCAGTGTTCACTGTAGTCTGTGAGCTTTTCATTTTGTGAGTGCAGATTACGCTCCAGTTTGTACTTCAACCACTGCCGGTTGTAGTCTGCTGAGCGTGTGTCACTGCCTCATCCTTCACATTTTTCTCTAATTGGTGCTGCTCCATTTTAGTGGAAAAAAATCTAATCTATTAGTGTGACGCGCTTCCATCCGTATACAATACATTGGTTGCAAACACTATAGAAGTACCCAAAGGGGCCTTTAACAGCTACAGAACAGTTGTGTTTCAGTGTTCACTGTAGTCTGTGAGCTTTTCATTTTGTGAGTGCAGATTACGCTCCAGTTTGTACTTCAACCACTGCCGGTTGTAGTCTGCTGAGCGTGTGTCACTGCCTCATCCTTCACATTTTTCTCTAATTGGTGCTGCTCCATTTTAGTGGAAAAAAATCTAATCTATTAGTGTGACGCGCTTCCATCCGTATACAATACATTGGTTGCAAACACTATAGAAGTACACAAAGGGGCCTTTAACAGCTACAGAACAGTTGTGTTTCAGTGTTCACTGTAGTCTGTGAGCTTTTCATTTTGTGAGTGCAGATTACGCTCCAGTTTGTACTTCAACCACTGCCGGTTGTAGTCTGCTGAGCGTGTGTCACTGCCTCATCCTTCACATTTTTCTCTAATTGGTGCTGCTCCATTTTAGTGGAAAAAAATCTAATCTATTAGTGTGACGCGCTTCCATCCGTATACAATACATTGGTTGCAAACACTATAGAAGTACACAAAGGAGCTTTTCACAGATAGTGAATAGTTGTGTTTCAGTGTTCACTGCAGTCTGTGAGGTTTTGATTTTTTGAGTGCAGATCACGCTCCAGTTAGTTCTTCAACCACTGCTGGTTGTAGTCTGCTGAGCGTGTGTCACTGCCTCATCCTTCACATTTTTCTCTAATTGGTGCTGCTCCATTTTAGTGGAAAAAAATCTAATCTATTAGTGTGACGCGCTTCCATCCGTATACAATACATTGGTTGCAAACACTATAGAAGTACACAAAGGGGCCTTTCACAGATACTGAACAGTTGTCTGCAGGGTTCACTGTAGTCTGTGAGGAATAACCACACTTAGGCCTTAACTTTTCTGACTTTCTTTATCAATCTACCAAGATGAAGAAGTCAGTGAGTAAGGCACGTGGTCGTGGTCGAGGCCGTGGATTTGCAGCAGGGAGAGGACGTGGGGATTCTGTGGCTGCTGCCGCACCCAGTGACACAGCATCCACCAGTTTTCCCCGTGAGCGTTCCTTTATGCGCACTTTTGTAGGAGCTCAGCGTACCCCCCTGCTGCGTGAAGAACAAATTGAAGCCGTTGTTGGTTGGATGGCAGCCAATGCATCAACTTCAATAGCTTCCACCTCCTCTCAGGACCACAGCACTGTTGAACAACCATCAGTCTCTTCACCGCCTGCCAAATTGCCCAGGCAGTCAGAGAGCTCTGTACAGGAGCCAGCTGAGTCTCTGCTTCTGTTCTCAGAATCTGTTGGCTTGGAAACAGGGGCCCAGCCAAGCAGCATTCTGGAATGTGAAGAAGAGGCAGTATGCAGTGATGCGCAACAGCTGTGTCTCTCTGAATCTGAAGAGGCGGGTGAGCCAGTGCCGATGGTCAGCACACCGCAGAACGCATCTGATGATGATGAGACTCAGTTGCCAGTTTCTGTTGAGCATGGTGTGGCCAAGACCACCCAACAACAGCAGGTGTTGGAAGAGGGTAGTGGTGGAGATGATGAGGTCCAAGACCCAACAAGGCGTGAGGAACCGGAAGGTGGTGGGAGCAGCTCTGAGGAAGAGATTGCACCAACGGTCCAAACAGTATGGGAGAGGTAGGCTGCAGACTCGCTTGCCTGTAGCCTCCAGTTTGGCACCCGTTCGGAGCAGTTCTCTTACAACAGCCAAACCGGGCGCTCCCGAGACTTGCTCTGCGTGGTCCTTTTTTGATACAGTTGCAGATGATATTTTGCTATGTAAAATGCAAGCTGTGTAATCAAAAAATTAAAAGAGGTAAAATGTCAGTAACCTTAATACAACAAATTGTGGAAACATGTCGGTCAAAGCCTTTGTTGAGTTACAAAGAACACTGGAATGTAGGCCAACCTACAGCAGCACCTAACATCTTCAGCTCCTATTGGAGCTCTTCCTCCAGTTCACACACAGCTGGTTCGGCTTTCTCAAAGGATCGCCATGGAAGAACCCTGTCACTGTTGTCCAGAGACACAGTGTTATTCCACCCACAGCTGCAAGTTCCTGTCATCCTCACACACCAGGCCACAAAACAGCCATCGGTAGCACAGGCATGGGATAAAAGACGGCCATACTCGGCAAACCATCCCACGAGCACAGGCTTCTGAATGCTGGCATTGCAAAACTCCTGTCCCTGAAATGTGTCATTCAGGCTGGTGGAGACTGACATTTTCCCCGTGAATTAATGGCATTGGCAGTCCCACAATACAATGTGCCCAGCCGATTTTATTTCAGCAGGCAAGCCGTCCCTGGTCTGCAAAAGCATGTTGAGGCAAAAATTAAACAGCGCTACTAAACGCCGTCAGTAGCAAGGTCCACCTGACCACCGATGCGTGGACCAGTACCCATGGCCAGGACGATACCTTTCACTCAACTGCCCAATGGGTGAATGTTGTGGAGCCGGGTACAGATCTTGCGAGTGCGCTGTACGTGTTCTGCCAACTCCAAGATTGCCGGAATCAAGTCTGTCACATTGACTCCTCCTCCTACTCCGTTCCTCAGAATCATCGCTGCAGGAGCCGTCACGGTCTACCTCCACATGGACCCATGGACGCTTACCTGATGCGACCGATATGAGCACAGCCGTGGCCAAACGCAACAGGCCGTTCTGAAATTAATTCCATGGGGAATCGAAGCCACACAGCGCAGAGGGTTGGAATGCCATCAAGCAGGAGAGCGACGTGTGGTTTTTGCCAGCGAATCTCCAGCCAGGCTTGGTATGTGTGACAATGGCCGAAATCTGGTGGCAGCTCTGGCCTTGGGCAACCTCACTCACATCCATGTCTGCACATGTGCTCAACTTGGTCCGTGCAGAGTTTTTTGAGGGACTATCCGGATCTTGATGCACTGCTGCACAAGGTCCGTCCTAGAGTGCGCTCACTTGCGACGTTCCAGCATGGCCAGATCGCGCATTGCAGCTCTGCAACGCAGATTGCGCCTTCCTGAACATCGCATCATATGTGACGTATCCACCAGGTGGAATTCAACGTTACATATGTTGGAGCGGTTGTGTGAGCAGCAGCCAGCAGTATTTGGAGTATCAGCTGCATCAGGCGCAATCAACACGCAATTTGCGCCGTCCACACTTCACCATTAATGAGTGGGCCACTATGAAGGACAATGTGCCACGTTTGCGTGCGTTTGATGAGTCACGCGGATGGCGAGTGCAGATGATGCACTAGTCAGCCTGACTGTCCCCCTTATCTGCCTGCTTCAAAAACACTGCAGCAATAAGGATGAGGTTTTGGAAGAGGTGGAGGATGAGGAGTCACAAATTCCATCACCTTCTGGAAAGTCAGCGCAACGTGGTTTCCTCACAAAGGGCTGGGCAGGGCTCACTTTGTGAGGAGGATGAGGAGGAGGGTCAATGGAGGAGGAAGACATCGCTCCAGAGGGAGGTACACAACGCTCTAGTCAGATGTAGAGCGAGGGGTGGGGTAATGCAGAGCAGGCAGAGATAACGCCTCTTGCAGAGACAGCGTTTCTTTGCCAGTTGGGAAGTCTGCAGCACAGGTTGATTTCATGCTGCAGTGCCTAAGAAACGACCGCCGCATCGCCCACATTCTCACGACGTCTGTTTATTGGGTGTACACCCTCCTAGACCCTCGCTACCGGGGACAACGTCAAAAGCCTCATCACACCGTTGAACCGGGAGCGTAAAATGCGGGAGTACCAAGACACACTGTGCATCCCTAATGTTCTACCTTACTGCCGAGAGCACTGCTGCTGCTACTGCTTTACAAAGCAGCTCTGTGCGTCGAGGCAGTGTAGAGAGCTCTGCAACAAGAGGGAGCACACCAGTGACCTCTGCACAGGGAAAGACCAGTATGTTAAAAATTGTGGCAAAGTTTTGTGGCAGCGCCACAAATGTCTACACCATCCGAGAGGGCTCCAGTCAAGCGGGAGGCAACGTATCCGTCAGATGGTGACAGACTACTTGGCTTTGCCTCTCAGTGTACTCCCAGATGGCTCTTCCCCATTCAAGTTTTGGGTCTCTAAGCTGGATACATGGCCAGAGCTTAGCCAGTATGCATTGGAGGTGCTGGCTTGCCCTGCTGCCATGTATTTATCGGAGCGGTCTTTAGTGCTGCAGTGGTGTACTAACAGACCGTGCATGCGACTATCTCCGATAAGTAGACCGGCTTACTTTTCTGAAAATGAACAAGGCTGGATCTCGCCAGAATTTGTCTGTCCGTTTTCAGATTAAATAACAGGTTCGCAACGTTATCCCATGTCTCCTGTTATGTCATCTTTCTACCACCTGAACTCTACTCCTGGGCTCCAACACTGCCAGTTGCGCTCAGAAGTGTCGTGTCCACAGAAAAAAAACACAAGCTTACTGTTAGTGGGGTTCAGTAACCGCCAGCTGTTCCCCTGCTGTGTCAACGGCAAGAAGTCTCCTGTTCCCCGACACATGGACAGAAAAAACCATGACCAACATGCTCCAAATAGGAAGAGCCTCACCCTGCTTGTTATGCTGAAAACAAGAAATTGTGAAGTTTTGCAGGCCTAGAATGATAAATTTTTATGACAAATATGGACAAATAATAATTTGTCATCACAGCGCATATCTGCACATGTCTATTAGAAATGGTAACAAAAAAAAAACATAGTCTACCCTTCACATTTGAAATTATGCATAAAAGTACATTTCAGACTTATGAATTAATGCTTTTTAAGGAAATTTATCTGTACCTGTAAGATAATGCACTCAATGATGAACGAATCATTAAATCCTCATCATCATCATCCGAGTTTTATTTTATGACAGACATTATAAAAATACACATACTGATGCAACTGTAACTTCAAACCCAATATATGAAATGGCCAGCATGTAAACATGGTAATAATGTCCAATAATAAATATTACATCTAGAAAGTGCATCATGCATACTGCCAATAGGTAGTTATACCTGCAGTGCTGTTGAAACAACCACAAGAGATATAAATTAATACTGGTATATAGGTATCACAGTGCATAGTTACTCATGGACAATGTTGATGTTAATACTGTACTCAATTAAGTCAGCGTCAACCTTAGGCTTGTTAGTCCTGTACATTGTTAAAGAGGGAACGTAATTTTTTGTTTGTCATAGGTGGAGTAATTACACATTAAATTATTACTGCTGTAATTTTTTTTTGCGTCCCTAGTGCGCAATAAACGCAGCCTAACCTCACATTTGATGCAGCTAATTGCCACACGCTACCCTACCCTACGCGTGACAGTAGGAAGGAGTGTTGACGGATAAAGCTTTGCGCAACCAACATTCTTTTACCCTCTTCAACACTCTACAAGCAAAAAATGCATGATTTCAAGCCGCAGACTTATTGACGTATCATTATAACATCGGCATTACCATCAGAGGCTGTCCACTGTCTGATACAGACATAGAATATACCTTTGCTATCCGTAGCCTTTGTTTTTACCTACACTTGCAGGCACACACTAAATTGTGACAAACAATGCCTAATGTTTTTTTAAATGGTTATTTTTTATTGTAAATTATATGTGTCATCAATCACATTGATGAGTCCATGCGGACATGTCATACATGCTAAGAAAAGTTACGATTTTATGAACTTAAATAATTGAAAGTCTGTGACTGTCACATAAAATTTGCGATGATGAAGATGAGTGACTATTACAAAATCCATTGTCTTCACTATGTTATGGTTTTAAACATAGCGTTCCTTAAGCATATTCATAAAAAAAAAAATTGACTTTTATTCTTAAATTACAACACTATATTTTGTTACCAATTTTTTTGGGTTTGTGTTGTTCCATTTATTTTTGGCATGTATTTGCGTTTATTATTTGTATTTTCTTTATTTTTCTTCTTGAAATTAGAAAACATGTGTATCTTTGGACCGTGTTAGCCAGTAGATAAAAAAATATTAGACTTCAGAGTCAGCAGTGGTTGATACCTTTTAATGGATAACTGAAAAGATGGAAACAATTGCAAGCTTTCAAGGCTACTCAAGTCTCTTCTCAGGGAAAGACTAACTAAAAAATTAAGCATCACATTTCTATACACAACAGGACACAGAATAGTGCAATAGTAAGACAATAAGTGACGTGTATCAGAACTGTCATTATCTCACAGGATGAACATAAATATTGGAACAGTTCCTAGATTAAGGATAGAAAGTTTGATTGCCCCCTCATGGCTATTTTTTTGGTTTTTCTTTCCCTGGGAAGGGCAAAGACGCAATTTTCCTTAATTGATGGAATGACAAAACCATGTGACATTCATTCCACACTAACAGTGTAAAGGTATATGGTTTATTCTGAAACCTTTGTAATTTCTCTATTTGAAGTTTATTTAATACCAGAAATTCCATATCCAGATGCTTGACCGGGCAACAAAAGTCTTTTGCCCATTAAAATTCATTATTAATCTGTGATGTGTGGCGCGAAATTCACCCTTGTTCTCCTTTTGTTGCCGGTCTCCCCCACTTTCCCTCCTCACTTGTCTTAGCTATTCCTTGCCTGTTTGTGTGAAATATGTGATTCTTCATTTTTGGCTTTACCTTAGCTGTGAAGAACCTGAGTATCTCGAAAGCTTTGAATTTGTTACCATTTTTCGTTTTAGCCATTAAACGTTATCAACCACAGAGG